>AP028257.1:6053571-7264285 GCA_030269945.2 Trilocha varians | reverse complement strand
GCTGAGGAAAACGCGCGACCGAAACCTATGGAGAGCCCTTGGGGAGGCCTATGCTGAGAAGCAAACAATCTAAACCAAACCGGTGTCGATAAATAAAATATAATATATTGTTAAAAATATTGTACATTTTAGGTTGTAATAAAGGCTTTATTATTATAAGGACAGGCTCGGCAGGGCTCCGCCAGTGAAGGCCCTGCAGAAGGGTTTTCGCTTCGCTCCGGACACGGAGTCCGAATTCCGGCTGGTCCAAGCCTATCTGGTCGAGGCCTCGGCCGTGGACAGCTCAATCCAGTGGCACTGCTTCTCGCTTGCCACTGAGGTCCCGTCCAAGGTCTCGATCAGGGGCCTCCCGGCGGACACTGACCCGGCGGAAATAGTCCGCGAATTTACCCAGTTGGGGTTCCCGGCCACGTACGCGAAGTACATACCGGGGAGGGGTGGTCGAAGGGGCGGAGTATTCTTCGCCAAATTCGACCACCTCTCTAAAGACGACCTTGCCAGGTTGTACCAGGTGGAGGAACTCCTCTGCCTGCCTGGTGTGGCAGTGAGGACGTGGAGATCGGTCGGAGGCCCCTCGCAGTGTCACCGCTGCCAGGTCTTCGGCCACTCCTCCTCGAACTGCCACAGAGCGGTCCGCTGTGTGCGATGTGCTGGTGAGCACATCATAGCGGACTGCCCAAGGGCAAGGGAGGACACCCCTACCTGTGCCAATTGCGGTGGGGCACACGCGGCAAGTAGCCGCCAGTGCCCCGTGTACCGCAAGAAGGCCAGGGCTATGGGTGTACCTCCCCCAGCGTCTGCCCCGGTACGTGCCGGTGTCCCCAACAGGGCGAACACCAACTTGCCTGGGCCACAAAGGCCTCAACAACAGCCTACGACTTCGTCGGGGGGCAAAGGGAAGGGGAAGGGAAAATCTTCCCAACCAGTCCTCCCTACCCCCCAACCAGCCTCGGTTAACACGGTCGAGGCAGCAGCCTCGGCCCCTAACCTCATGGCAGAGGCCAACCTGCCACGTCCCGTTGCTTCTGGTTCCTCTTCAAACAAGAGGAACCAGAAGAAAAAGAAAAAGAAGAAGAAAAAGAAGGCTGCGACTGCGATTACGCAACCGCAACCTACCACCGAGCCCCCGGTTCCGACTGTGGCCCCAGCGCCGCCTCCGGAAACGGTCGTGGTTCCGCGTCAGACCTCTCTGCCTGGGGAAATTGCCCCAGGCCCTCAAACTGACCTCCCGCCGAAAAATAAGGCTAAAAAGAAAAAGAAGGGGAGGGTTGGGACGGGAGAGGCCCCTGGGACTATGGCGGTGCCTGTCCCACTACCCGTCTCCCAGCCCTCTCCCATGGAGGTGGTCGAGGAAGAATCCTCGGCCTCCGCGACTGTGGGGCAACCTACGGGGGTGGCTCCGGCCGGATTAAATGTCACTACACCACTGGTGGGAGGACTGCCTCTCCCGCCTCCCCTTCCACGGCGCCAGCGGCGCGGTGAACAGTCGCCCCAGGAGGCGGCTTTGTTCGCCGCAATGCTACTGGAGTCGTGGAACAGATTGTCGCTGGCGGTGACTGCGGTCCTCCAGGACATTGTCTCCGGGAACAGTCCCGGAGACGCAATCTGGTCGGGGCTACTCCAGTTCTATCGGGGTTCCAATTATGACCAACAATCTTAAGGTCATATATTGGAACCCCGGTGGGATCAAGCCCCACAGACAAGAGCTGATCACTCTCCTCCAGGAGTATCGACCTCATGTCATGCTCCTGGGGGAGACCAAGCTTGCACCTCGGGACAGATTCCTGATCCCCAACTACCATGTCTACCGTCGCGACGAGATCTCTCCGGCTTCCGGGTACTCGTTCAGGGGCACTGCGACGCTCGTCCGGAGAGACGTAGTACATGATGAGTTGGACAGGCTCGCCTTTACTCAGATCAGAACGGTCGGGGTGAGGGTGGGCCTGCCGGGGGGGGATATTAGGATCTATTCCGCGTATCGCCCCCCGGAGGGTGGAATCTACCTCGAGGACTTACGTCACGTCCTGGAGCACGACCGGTCCCCCGTGATGGTGGTCGGGGACCTCAACGCGAAACATACCGCGTGGGGTTCCCGGCTGGTATCGCAAGCGGGGCGCCGGTTGTATTGTGACTCCGATGATGGGGACTATTGTGTGGTCGGCCCCAGTGAACCAACGCACGTTCCGACGAATCCGGCCTGTAGGCCGGACGTGTTGGACGTGTGCGTTCACAAGGGGCTACGGCATCCTCTAACTATAGAGGTGCTGTACGACTTGAGCACCGTACACCTTCCGGTGCTGGTCACACTGGACGTGAGCGGTGCTCATGTCGAGGCCGCCCCCCGGAGGACAAGGGTCGACTGGGAGGCTTTTACTAGCCTCCTGGCCGACCAGTCACAGCTCCGGGACATTAGCAACGCCATGCCTGACCCGATCGCCCCTGGCGGGATCGATGAGTCGGCCGAACGGCTCATCGGCTCCATTAAGGGGGCGATCGCTAATTCGGTGACCGTATTGCCCAGCGGAGGGTTTAAAGGCGGCCTTCCGGCGCGCCTTCAGGCGCTTATCCGCCGGAAGAGGTCGCTCAGGAGGCTCTGGGCAAGAACTCGTTGCCCAGATGTCAAGCGCGAGCTGAATAAGCTGGAGGAGAGTTTGTCGGCGCAAGTCAAGTCCTTCCGCGGCTACGCCTGGGAGGACAGGATAGAGCAGTGCAGGGACGATTTTACCGCCACGTCCCTGCACAGACTTTGCCGACAGCTCTCCAACAAGCGTCCCCCTGTCTGTCCGCTAGTGGACGAGCAGGGGAACCGCTGCTATTCGGCCCAGGCTCGCGCTGAAATCCTGGCCGCTTCGCTGGAGCGGCAGTTTACACCTAATGACCCGGCATCTACTGAGGCGGCTTTTCATCAGACGGTGTATCAGAGTGCGGAGGAGATCATGTCCTCTCCGGTGCCACCCTTGGGTGATGATGTACTCATCACGCCCGAGGAGATCCGCGAGGTCATCAAGTCCCTCAACAAGCGGAAGGCGCCGGGAGAGGATGACATTCCTCCCCTGGCCCTTAGCTATTTGCCGGGAATAGTCGTGGCAGAAATGGCGCGGCTATTCAACGGCATACTGACTACTGGACACTTCCCGGGGATTTGGAAATTGGGCAAGGTAATTGCCTTGCCCAAGCCCGGCAAGGATAGGCGCCGGCCGTCCAGTTATAGACCGATTACGTTGTTGTCGCACGTGGGCAAGTTGTTCGAGCGGCTGCTCCTGAGGAGGATGTCACCGCACATCCACCTCAGACCCGAACAATTCGGGTTTAGAGCCGGCCACTCGACGACTCTTCAGTTGGCCCGGGTCCTGCACCACTTGGCGGACTGCCGTAACTCAAACCAGTACACGGTCGGAGTATTTCTCGATATCGAGAAGGCCTTCGACCGGGTCTGGCACGAGGGGCTGGTCCACAAGTTGCGGGAAACGGGCCTGCCGTTGGCCTACGTGCGACTCATCGGGTCTTATCTGGACGGTCGCTCCTTCTATGTCGCGGTCGAGGGCCAAAGATCGTCGGTACGCCCGATCTCGGCCGGAGTCCCGCAGGGAAGTGTCCTGTCTCCGATCCTCTACGCACTGTACACCAACGACATTCCCACACTTGAGGGGCGCCTCCGCGAGTGGGAAACTGACGTGATGTTGGCGCTGTTTGCCGACGACAGCGCCTACCTCGCGTCTTCCAAGCTTCTCAATGCCGCCTTTGTTAGGATGCAAAGGGTCTTGGATGTGCTGCCCCAGTGGTTGGACCGATGGAGAGTGGCGGTCAACGTGGACAAGACCGCCGCAATACTCTTCGGTCCACCCCGCAATACGGCCATCAAGAGGAGGCTCAGTCTCCGCGGAACCGAACTCGGGCTTCAGCCCCACATTAGGTATCTGGGAGTCGTGATCGACCGCCGGCTGACCATGACCAGGCATGTCAATCGTTTGACTGGCCTGGCCAGGGCGGCCAGCTTTTTGTTGCGGCCGATTCTCGCTTCCAGTTTGCCGGTGGGGACGAAGCTCGCTGTCTATAAGACGTACGTTCGTTCCCGCTTGACATACGCAGCGGGTGCCTGGTACCAACTTCTCTCGACCGCGTTGAGAGAACGGCTCCAGGTACCCCAAAATCTGGCCCTCCGTACCATAGCCGGAGCAGTCTATTACGTCAGGAATGACGTAATAGCCCGGGACCTCGAGGTGGAGTCCATTAAGGAGTTCGTCGAGAGGCTCGCTCGGAATATGTTCGAGCGGGCTGATCACGGACCCCACGTCCACCTCCAAGGGATAGCTCCGCTGCACGCCCGGCCACCTGACGGCCGTGCGTTGCCGCGTGAGCTCCTCGGTCCCCCGACTTTGGTCGGAAATACGTAGGTCAGCAAGCGGGTCGCGGGAAGGGACTACGAGTGCCCCCCGCGGAGCTGACCCTCCTATATTGTCCACGCGCCACGTACTTCCCCCCTCAGGGACTTGTCCCCTTCAGGGACCCCCCCCCCACATTAGTGGGGCCTCACTGCCTTTCAAAGGAGACTTCTAAGTCCCCCTCAGGGACGCCCCTCAATCAGAGGGTACAACTTGGGGTTGTTAGTTTTGGTGTTAGCCTCCTTTTTATTAGTTTATTAGCTTTAGTTTTAGTTTCTTAATTGTAATTTTATTTTACTCTACTGTAAGTCAAATTAAATAGACGTCTCCGCCACTGATGTATGGCTGGCGTAACTAGTCTCCCCTCTTCACTGCTCTCTCCAGACCCTCGATTCTCAGTCTTTTCTATTCTTTCTCTTAAAATCGCTCTCTACTTGAGTGAGCTGGGACTGACGTCCCCTGGAACGAGACGGGGGATAATCCAATCCCTCCTTCTCGTTCCAAAACAGTCCCATGCTCCTCGTACTCAACCTTCTTCTGTACTCTTCTTTTTCCATTTCATACTTCGTCTTTTGTTAATAGTGTGAGTTGTCTTTCGTACTTAAGTTAAGTTTAGTTTTAGTTTTAGATAGTAATATATATTGTAAATAGTTCATATATTTAAAAAAAAAAAAAAAAAAAAAAAAAAAAATCATAAAAGTAGATAAAAAAGGAACTAAAAATATACAAAATGATTAAATATTAAAAAAAAAAAAAAAAAAAAAAAAAAAAAAAAAAAAAAAAAAAAATATTATACATCGTATTTCTATGTCCCTCCAAGAGGGTGAAGAGAGAAGAGGAGGGGGGCGTCGCGCCGGCCTGAGTCTATGGCCGGGAACAAACGGCATTTGTAAATGCCATAGAGTGTTGTAGCCGTGTATCGGCTTTGTCTGTGACTGGCTTTCGGTGGCTGGCTTAAGGGCTTGCTATATCCCGATTACCCCCGCCTCGTAAGGCGGGCAGTGTTACGTTCGGGCAGCGGGGGATTTCCCCGACGCCCATGCCGTGTCCCTCTTCGAGGGCCACGTTGACCCGCTTCATCATCACACTCGACGTTTGAACACTCTGAGGACAAAACCCAGCTCGAGGCTAAGAGGGACCTCAGTATTATACTATAAACTAGTATTTTTCTCCGTAATTTGACCTATAAATAAAATTCTTCCCAGTGAAAGCAAACAATACATTTCTTTAGCGATTTTTTGGCAACCAACAATATCGTTTTACGCAGAAAACAAAATTATTGCACAATAACAATTGTAATTTAATGTAACTGTTCCAAAACTATTATTTTAAGTGTTTGTTACATTTTTTTTGGCTAAACCATTTCTTTCTCATTGCCCCATTTAGGTGGCAACACATTTACATAGAACGGTAAAAAAGCAGTGAAAGGTACTGTTATTTGTCAAAAAAAGCTCCTAAACTAATTTACTTTTGGGATCCATTTTTTAATGATTGTGGAGCAATAGTTATGGGCGCACTTCGGCAAATAGAAATTTTATTATTACGCAATAAAATTTGCAAAAAAGCAACCGTTAGTTTTGTAACAAAAAGTTGTTCGAAAGTTTATGTTAAAGAAATTTGTACTTTTGTATGTTAAAATTCTTGATAAGTAGATATTTGTGAAAAATAAAATTTTGAAAAATAAGTTGAGAGTGAGACTAGTATTATAAAATGTTAATCCGAGGCATACATATTAAATTTTAGTTGTTATGAATATTTATAACCTATTTTACTTCTAGGAAGATAATAGGTGCAGTCTATAGTATAGTACCTTATAGGTATCGACATGTATAAAAGCTTCGTAATATATTTATTTACTTTTTCTTACACGAAGACTACCCAGTTACATGTTCAAATTCGTAGTACATTGATCATTGTTTATTACTTCATACTTTAGAAGAACCATCAGTATGTATATGTTACGCCAATAATACCTAATACTAAACCAAAACAACAAAAATAAAAGCTAACTGTAGGCGACAGAATCAATTATTCAAATTTAATTTAATTCTAGTAAAGCACAAAGTTGATTCGAAGATAGCGCCATTTATAAATAGTTTAAATAATTGTTATTTAAACCTCTTTTAACCTTTATGTAAATACTTTTTTAAACTATAATAGAGAATAGATCTTCGCGCGCTTATTTTTGAATTTCGAACATTCCATTGCCGAATACAGACGTTTTTGTACATTTTTTCACAAGTTTTATTTTCTTAGTTTTATTTTTATGATTCGTTCTTTACTCCTCTCTCACTGGCAGCATTAGGTTTTTTACATTATTTTTCTGGTCCTTCGAGCCGGATCTGAATCAGTGAACTATGTTTTATTGTTCACCTCAAAGTGAAAGGTTAACACATCGCCGTGCTAGAGAGCAAAAAGAAGAATCAGCCATTAAGAGTGATGACCAAATTCGGCGACCTGTTACTTCAGTGACAATGATGACGGCAAATTACCCTGGCACCAACAAGTCGGGACTCTTCGGCGATAAGAATTGTGACCTACTGATAACTACATCTCACGATTCGACTACATCGTCACCGCCATACTCATTGTTGCACACACAGCAAGCAGTCACCGCATCACAACCACTATTAAAATCACCCTCCGCCTGCACGAAGAAATCTTCAGCTGCATCCATCAACCGGCGTAATCAGCTCAAACAAGAAATTGCCGACGCAAAGGCTCTCATCAAACGTCTGGAAGCCAAAATTGATGACAAAAGAAAACGTAAGTGTGTATCTCGCACCTCTTTGACTGTTCATGCTGCTGATTGCATGACGCCACTAAAGGATGTTCAAGATTTTCGAGGTCAGCATTTTATTCAAAACTCATCGGATACATCTTTACAATCGGAAGATGAACTTCACGGCACCGTGAGTACCGCGCCGCAGCAGACTACACATCTAGAATGCAAACCGCCAAATACTATGGTGATACATCAAGAACTATCGCTGCTACCATCAGTAAAGGAATCCCAGTTCGACGAATCGGTAAGCCTAGAACCAGCTTCTAAAGTCGAAAATTGTGCCACGATTGATCACCTCCTAGACTACAGTGTTGCAAAACCAAAGCAGGATGTTCAAGAATCATCTCATAGTAATCCATCTCATCAATCGGATCAAGCTTTAAACCGTGACGTCACGCTAAAATCTAAGGAATCTGTTGTGTTGCTCCATAAAGTATGTGCAGTGGAAACTACTATACAAAGTGTAACTGTGAATACCGATGACTACGTGATCCAAGACAATGTGACTTCGGAATCAATGAGATACTGTCTCAGTTCTAAAGTGCAAACATTATGTCTAGTGGGTGAAATATCAAAACTTTCAATTTCAATAAACCTACGAGATAATTTTAGTATTGTAGTGTATGACTGTGAGGGACAAAATGAACTAATCTACAATTTGAAATGTGTTGTAAAGTTACGTAATTTTCCACAAAACTTGTTGAAGTTAAACATGAATTTTATAATTTTGAAATGTAATTTTGTGTCTGTTGTTCACAACGATGTTTATAAGGCATGTGGGGACGTAGTTCTTAATGTACTATTTATAGCCGTAAGTGACTTCTTTTATAACGGCACTGTTGTTCAAGAAATTTGGGATGATCCGTAGACGGGTCATATGTGTCGCCTTACACATACCATTGGATTATTAGTGCTGAGCTATTATTATTTTGTTATTTTTTTATTTTCAGTTCGATTGTTATTTTTTGTTTGTTGATTAACTTTGTTTTGTATGAATTTGTTTTCTTTGTCTATACGCCTTGAATTGTCTTAAGTTTCTCAGCACTAAGGGGGGAGTTTGTAGGCGACAGAATCAATTATTCAAATTTAATTTAATTCTAGTAAAGCACAAAGTTGATTCGAAGATAGCGCCATTTATAAATAGTTTAAATAATTGTTATTTAAACCTCTTTTAACCTTTATGTAAATACTTTTTTAAACTATAATAGAGAATAGATCTTCGCGCGCTTATTTTTGAATTTCGAACATTCCATTGCCGAATACAGACGTTTTTGTACATTTTTTCACAAGTTTTATTTTCTTAGTTTTATTTTTATGATTCGTTCTTTACTCCTCTCTCACTGGCAGCATTAGGTTTTTTACACTAACTATAATAGCAATCGAACAGTTTCGAAGCGCGTTAACTCAGCGAACTCCTGAACCCTTTCCTCAGTCGTAAATCATAACAAACATCTTGCTAACCCTTCGCCGCCGGTCGGCACTACCCAAGTGCTGTTAATTGGCGACCGGCCGGGGAAATTGGTCCGCTGTACTTGCTTCCGTGAGTTAATGACTAGTCGCCCAGTAGATGGACGTCGAAACCCATTTAGGCGTGTGCAATTTGTGTATGTGCAACGGGGGTTAGCCGATTTGGTGTGACTGCCGCAGTTATAGAGTTATGAGGTGTGCTGATGGTCTCAGATTGCGTTTCTTGCGAGGGTTCATATTCGAATTTTAATCGGTTTAGTTTGTTAATTGATAAAGTTTGGTTTTCTTGGTGACTTTGTACTGTAGGTATAATTCAATTATTTGTTTACATAAGTTTCTTTTTCTGAAATCGATAAAGAAAATAATGTTTAAGATTAAAGTAGACTTAATTTAGATATTATCTACTGTAAAAAATATAAATTTCATAGTATGATTAATGTTTAATTTGTCACATAAATGCAACATTAGGAATATTATTAGCATACGTAATAACCATGCACAATTAAAGTTTTACA
Organism: Trilocha varians; assembly: GCA_030269945.2. Taxonomy (NCBI): domain Eukaryota; kingdom Metazoa; phylum Arthropoda; class Insecta; order Lepidoptera; family Bombycidae; genus Trilocha; species Trilocha varians. Next base: position 7,255,136 of record AP028257.1, on the reverse strand, counting down.
AGTAATAATATGTCATGTGTATGTGTGATCTGGTCAAGATTGCGGGAGGTCACTGGATGCAGATGGCGCAGGACCGGTCGATGTGGTGAGCTTTGGGGGAGACCTATGTCCAGCAGTGAACGTCTATAGGCTGATGATGATGATGAATGTGTATTTGTTCTATCCTCTCATACTATCAGTTTATTAAAGTTTGTTGTATTCTTATATTTTTTCGAAACACAGTCATCCAAAACATAATAAAATGTATATTAGAACAAAAAAAAACACATCGACAGCCTATAATATTATTATTCCTCTTACTTTACCATCTCTTAAACAAACTCAAGGTTTATTACAGAGCAACCTACGAAAATTTCTATATGCTTAATTATACCGTCAAACAATGTCTCTACCTACTCACAACAAACAGTAGCTTTCTTTGGCCCAGGAACGACTTTTATTGCACCAATACGACCATATTAAGAACAATGTATTCAGGATATTTTACAACGTTTATTGCATCCCACTTTTATGTGGCCGCCTTTGCAGTCGCCGACTTTCTTTCAATATCCTTACCTAGGTGCGGTAAAACAACTGTTAGCCATAAAGTATGCACATGTTTCGTTTATAATGTGCATTTATAAGAGTAGTTTAGAAATAGATAAGGTTTTGGATTGTAAAATTTAATTGTATGTATTATTTTGTAGGTTTTGTGATATAAAACCAGAATTTCGATGGTTTTTTTATGGCAGTAGCAGAGCAGTTAGTAGTATTTACCTATATATAAATAAATAAAATAAAAAGCCTTTTATTTCTTGAAGAGATTAACAAACATATTTATCATCTAGTTGGTGTTAGTATTGTTAGTTACAAACTTGCAAATAAAAGAGTAGAAAAATATAGTTGTTAGTTTTGTTAGTACTTATCTATTACTATTTTCTTCAAGAACCCTATTTTGATAGGTGAAGGCCTCCTCCAGTGTCGCCCATTTCTCCCGGTCCTCAGCAACTTGTATCCAGTTGGGTCCTGCCACATTTTTGATGTCGTCCTCCCATCTTGATAGAGGTCTCCCCACACTTCTTTTACCGAGTGGGCCGTTCCATGTTGTTACTCTTTTTGTCCATCTTCGGTCTTGAGTTCGTGCTATATGGCCTGCCCATCTCCACTTTAATTGTTTTGCATATTGGAGAGCATCTCTTGCTTTTGTGACATTATTTATTTGTGAGTGCCTGATTTTTTGGATTTTCTTAATGTTGAGCATGCTTCGTTGTAGCCCTCTATGACAGGTGTTTATTTTATTTTTAATTTTAGTTGTAAATTTCCATGTTTGGCAGCCGTAAGTGAGGCATGGTAAAATACTTGAAGACAGGACCTTTGTTTTCAGGTGTACTGGCAGGTTGCTTTTAAATATTTCTCGTAGAGACCAGTATTTATTCCAAGTTATTTGTGATCTTCTGTCGACCTCTGCCTCATTGTTTGTTTTATTGAAACTTATTTGTTTTCCTAAATATATGTACTGTTCTGTGTATTCCAGTGGAGTGTGACCTACTTGTATGCTTTGTTTTGTGCTGTTTGTCATCACCTTCGTTTTTGTAAGATTCATCTGCAGTCCTACTTTTTCGCTTTCTTCGTTCAGTGTGCCTATCATATATTGAAGTTGTTGGCTTGATTCGGCTACAATGACTATATCGTCAGCAAAGCGAAGATGACTTAGATAGTTGCCATTTACATTGATGCCTTTGTTATTCCAACGTAGCTTGCCAATAATTGATTCCAGGACTGTTATGAAAAGCAATGGTGATAGTGGGTCTCCTTGTCTCACTCCCTTTTCAATGGGGAAGCTCGGACCGCTTGATTCTAATCTAACACTGCCGGTGTTGTTTTGATAGAGATTTCTGATGACTTTTATATATGGTTTTGCAATTCCTTGATTATCTAATGCTGACCATATACTTTCGTGCGTTATTGTGTCGAAAGCTTTTTGATAGTCTACGAAGGCTATATAAAGAGATCTCTGGTGTTCTTGATATTTCTCCATAATCTGATCTAATGTATGAATGTGATCCACTGTCGAGAAACCTTTCCTGAATCCTGCTTGCTCGACTGGTTGTTTAGATTCGAGTGTACCACTTATTCTTTTATAGATGATGGATGAGAAAAGCTTCTGAAGACAAGACAGCAAACTAATAGGTCTATAATTAGAAATGTCCTGTGGATCTCCTTTTTTGTAGATGAGTATAATATTTGATTGTGTCCATTGAGAAGGTATGGCAGCAGAGTTTAATATAAGATTGAACAAGTTTGTCAGTGGTGGAACTAAAAGCATATGCCCTTTTTTCAAAGCTTCATTAGTTATAAAATCTGATCCTGGACTTTTATCTATTTTTAACTTCTTTATTGCTTCGTTTACTTCCAGTTCAGTAATTTCGTTTACGTTTTGATCACCATTATCCCTTTTATGCTCCTTGTGTTCAATTGTACAACTGATCGTATGTTCGTTGTGTTTCGTGGCACTGTACAGATTGGTATAGTATGTTGTGGCTATTTTTGTGATATCTTGTCGTTTGTATATATTTTTTCCATCTGATTTAAGGCTGTTTATCCATGATTTATGTGTTTGTAATTCTTTGTAAGCTCTTTTGGTGCTTCCTGTTTTTAATAAATGGGTTTCAATCGTGTTATTTCTATGAATTGCGTAGTCAATTTTTATTAATTTAGAAATCAATTTATATAAAGCTTTTAATTCATTTTTTTGACTTCTGGACTTAAATTTTGTTTTTTGTAATGTTCTTCGTCTATCCATCAGTTGTATTGTCCTAGAAGATAATATTTTTTGTTTTTTTATGTTCGAATTTTCTATACAAGAGGCTTGTATACCACTGGTTATGATATCAATCAGTTTGTCATAATATGATTGTACATTTAAACTGTCTAATGGATTTAAATTTTGCAATTGATTTTTTAGTGTTTCGTTATACTTCAGTACTTCAGCTTCTGTTTTTAATTTTCCATTTATCCTATTGCTGTATTTTGTTCTGGATTTAATCGATTTTTTCAACATAATACTGGATCGGACTAATCTGTGATCCGAAGGGAAATTTACGTTCAGGACTTCAATATTGTGAAACATATCCGATCTGTTGGATAATATGAAATCAATCTCGTTTTTGTGTTTTCCATTCGGAGAGCACCAGGTCCATCTTCGGTTCGCTTTCTTCTTGTAAAAAGTGTTTAGTATAGAGAGTTTGTTTTCGAGTGAAAAATTTATCAGTTTCTGACCTCTGTCATTTCTTTCTCCATAACCAAAACCTTTTGTTATTAGATATTCCTTAGCTTTGGGTTGACCGATCTTTGCATTAAAATCTCCCATTATTATGTAATCCTTGTGTGCTGCATCTATGGCTTTCTGAAGTGTATTATAAAATAAAATTATTTCCTCTTCATTTGCAGCATCTGTGGGAGCATAGACCTGGATCACTGAAATGCATTGCTTTTGAAGTGATAAGTTTAATGTTGCGACTCGTTCATTATAACCAATGAAGCCCTGTATACATGATTTTAGGTATTTTTTTATTAAGAAACCGACTCCGTACTGTCCCGGTGTCTCGCCGATGTAGCAGAGTATGAAGTCGTCGTACTCTTCTATTCCGGTTCCGGTTCGTCTCATTTCCGATATCCCAATCACGTCATATTTTACGTTTTTTAATGCTGTATCTAGTTCCATTAAACGTTCAAACGATGAAAGTGTTCTTACATTATATGTAGCTATGTATAATTTGTTTTGTCTTAATTTTTTAGCTGGAGGGTTGTAGTTTTTTACCTATATTTACCTATATACCTAATAAACTCTTATCTTTAGAATGCCACAACATTTTCTGTTGACATACCTAACACATCCCCTGTGTTTGTTCCAAATCGGACATCAAACAATCTTGTCCGTAAATTTTAAATCTTTAAACATCTAAAAAGATTAAAACCCTAATAGTAAGTGCCTTACTTTAAAAATAAACCTTAAATGTTAATAAACATACATGCAATTAGGCAAACACCCAAGAGGAAATGACGTAAAAATACAGAGGAAAAACAAGCAAAGGGAGTACCCAAATATAATAAATTCCTTATTGGGCGGCGGCAGGAACACAAAATGAGAACAAGAAGCCACTTAAAAAGATTGGCACTCAGCGGACCGGCATAATCTATGCAAATTACATCAAATTAGGAGTCGTCAACACGCTGCCTCTCTACGTGAAATTCGAAAGGCAAACCTCCCTTATTATTTAATATTTATTCCGTTTTTTCCATACGAGACGCGGAAAAATTAAAGCCAAGTTGATGATCGATGCAAAGAGAATCGTTTGAATTATATTGAAGAGCTTGTTTCATCTTGGTTTTGCATAAGGTCAAGGGAAAGTAGAAAAATATTTTGGTTTTTGGAAACACTTTTTGTTAAAATATTACCGATATCGAAAATTTGATTTTCTTTCTGAGTCTTCCAAACTTTATATTTTTTTCTAACATGACATTGTAGAATTGTACCTAATGGGTATAATAAATAATAATAATAATAAATTCTTTATTCAGTAAAAGGTTTACAGTATTTTCTTATAATGCATCTGTATCCGAACTAAGCTAACAATCTAGCTTGTATTTCGGATATCAGCGTTCCACGTCCTATGCAACATTTATTTCAACCATTCACTAAACGCAGAGTTAAACAGAATAAAATTAAGATAAACAATAAAAAAAGAAAAAAGGTTTTAATGTCGATGTCCTCTTTTTGTGTGTCGTGATGCGTGCATGTGTGTGTGTAAGAGGGTGTGTGTAAAATTCCTTTTAAATTAAATAAGTGATATGAATAATATTACAATTTTAAAAAACTCTCACCAATATTTTTCTCACAACCGATGTTTTTTCAATCGATAAACACATCAATAAACAAATAATTAAACACATCAGCACAGTTCAAAGATACATTAGTAGATAATTCAAGTGGTTATTGCCTATAATACACATACTATGTCAAAGTACAATTCATATTATATTCAACAAAAGTAAGAAATTCCATCAACCAAGAACAGACACCTACTGGAGGTAGAAGCAAAAAAATCCAGTCAACACCGATGCAAGACAACTCGTTAAAACACACAGAATTGAACTTAACTAGAAGCGACTTAGTTATTGTGACTTAAGATGTACGTTTTTTACACTCTGAAGCTCGTATATTTAATTCCGTTATCAATTAAATGTATTATCTCAGTATAGATTATTATTTGATTTAATATTAATAAAAGGTTTATATAAAATTTTTAGTATATATTTTTTTTTTTAATGCTTTTATAAAACATTTTGAGTATTAATACAATTAACGGAGAATAACCAAATACCCATTAGCATCTTAGGAATACGATTTAGATAGATATAGATATTTGCTTTCATGAGCTGATATGGGTATTATTGTGTAATGTGCAACAATTCCTCAGTTTCTGTATAATCTAATAGTATGAGCCAATTGAATACCCTCATTTTACACTGGTGTGAATTAAGCATGAACATATCTATATCATTCGTGATTGTCAACTTCTTGTTTATAAGTTCGTAGAGAAAAGGGCCACGAAAATCAAAGAAACGCCTGGCAAAGGCATGCTTACATGTATTCTTTTTAAAGATTCTAAAAGTGCGACCTCTCTTCAGCACTTCATTATCATAACAGATCAGCTTATGTTGCTTTAAGACCGTATGCATAATATATAGCTGCCTTACAGTTAGTACCTGACATTCATTGTACAACCTTACCGTCGAATACAATCTTGGACGGAAGGTAGCGACTTTAAGTACACATCTCTGAGCAGTTTCCAGTGTGACAAGATTGGTTTTAACAATACCTCCCCAAGATGTGATGCAATAAGTGATTACTGATTGGCATAAGGCCTTATATACTCGAATGATTAACTTTGCATCAGCTGCATATCTTAAAGTTTTAAATATGTATATTAATTTTCGTACTCTGCTTGACATGAGTGTAATGTGTTCAGTAAAGTTTAATTTATTATCGATCAGTATTCCCAAATATCGAATACTATGTACTCGCGTAAGTTTTGGACATAAGCACAGTGGTTCAATTTGGTGATTACATGAATGTACTTTAAGGGTATACCTAAGAGAAGGTTGTACACTTTCGCGAATAGAGAATGTTACAAATTTGGTTTTATCTGTATTTAAGGTAAGTATATTGTGGCATAGCCAGTGGTTTACATTATTAAGACCCTTCTGTGCAGTTTCAAAGACCTGCCCCCAGGTCTGAGCAGAGAAAAGAAGAGCTGTATCGTCAGCATACGAAATAATCTTTCCATTAACAATATCACTCTGTAAAAGATCATTTATATATATCAGAAACAAGACAGGTCCCAAAATACTGCCCTGAGGTACACCCATATTAACTGGTAGTTCGTTACTGATATGATCACCAATTCTCACACATTGTCTTCTATTAGATAGATAGTCAGTAAGTAGATTAAGTTGAGTACCTCTAATACCGAAACATTCTAACTTAGTAATAAGTATTGGGATGCTCACTGTGTCAAAGGCTTTAGCCAAGTCCAAAAAAATTCCTATAGTTTTTTGACCTGTATCTAGTTTCTTTACAATATATTTAGTAAGTTCATGTACAGCTTCTTCTGCAGATTTTCCAGATCTAAAACCAAATTGATACTCTGATAGCAGTGAGTTTGACTCTAAAAAATGTATCAATCTGGTATATATAATTCTTTCCAGTATCTTAGACAAAGATGTAAGTATTGAAATTGGCCTATAGTTATTTACGGAATCTTTAGAGCCGGATTTATGTATGGGATGTATAATTGATTTCTTTAAACACTTAGGGAAGACTCCTTTCTCGAGTGCAAGATTAAAAATGTACGTTAAAGGGGGAACCAAAGTCTCTTTACAGTCTTTAACTAAACTGTTTGGTATTCCATCCCAACCCACAGAGCAGACTGATTTTAACCCATCTATTATTCTTTCGACTTCCCCCACATCCGTGCTCATTAAAACTAATGAATTAATCCTATGACATGATTTCCACTTAACATTGTGAGGTACATCATATTCACAAGATATTTCAGACGCCAAACTACTACCAATGTTAGTAAAGTATTCATTTATCTCATTGAGGGATATACTTGCTTCACCAGCCCTTAGTAGATCGGTTGAGGAAGTTTCCTTCCTTCTAGAATTTGTGATTATTTTAATTGATTCCCATATTTTTTTATTACTTGTACCAGCCTCTTTTAACAAATTTCTATCATACTCTCTTTTCAGCTTTTTTAATATTTTATTACAAAAATTTCTGTACCTAGTATATGTTAGTTTTATGACTAAATTTTCAGGTGAACGTTTGACTTTTTTATGAAGACGGTCTCTATTTCGCATACAACGCATTAATCCCGGCGTAATCCAAGGTTTCAGAATTCTAGAACGGCGTGAAATTTTAACCATCTTAGAGTTACTACTGATTGCTTGTTGTATAGATGAGATCAAATACTCCATACAGTATTCCGGATCCATTGAACCATATATGAAACCTAGATCAATCTGAGAAACACTCTTTATAATACCTTTCCTATCGACTTTTTTAATAAAATTATGATCTTGATTAGTTTGCCCATTTTCTCGTCGTTTTAGACATAACAGTACCGCTTGGTGATCAGTCAAAGTTGAAGATGTAATTACTGCTATTCCAGGAATTACTGATTTCAAAATAATATGATCCAAACACGATTTGTTCATCCTGGTTGGAAAATTGTGAGCTGGTAATAGACCGTGACTGGCACAGACCTCAAGATATTGTTCATATTTTGTTTTGTTATCTTTTGGACATATATTTATGTTAATATCTCCAACAATGGCAACATTCTTGAATACATGTAACTTTGACAAAACATTGTTAAGAGAAGTACAAAAAATTTCCAAATTTGTGTAAGACGGTGAGCGGTATATTGCTACTATGGCAGTATCCGTTTCAACCTTCATAATGAGACAGTTACCTTCGTGAAATGTTGGTTCCTCTACCACTAACTTGAGATTAGTTTTAACGTAAATGACAATTCCATCATTTTGAAGAGGATGATTTTTAGTTGAGTAATCAACAAAACCCTCAATACAAGGAACTGTCATATTACATTTAAGTCTGCATTCCGTAAGTACTATTATATCGCATTCAATATCAAGTCTCTCAAGCAAAACCATGAGACCATCGTAGTTTTTTGAAATACTGCGTATGTTTTGATTTAAAACTACTAAGTTATCAGGCCGATTCTGAATAAAGTCTTTAGTTTCTTCTAAATTACAACTAATGGATTGCGCTACACAAACTGAATCTAATTCATCATAGATTGAACTACTATCCATAAAACAAAAGAACTTGGATCACAATGAGCATAACAAAGAAAGTCAAACTTTTCACAAATTTGGTACAGATTAATAAATTAACTAAATCAAGATTATATGTAACAATTATCACATGTTGTTGGGAAATCGAAATTATATATAGATCTATCGATATATATAAAGTACAGTAAAGGTTGAATTCAAGAAAATGGTTATGTGAGACGTCTTGAGATGAGAGATTATACAGTAAAGGTTTTTTGGTGAGAAATGTGTGTAGTGTGTATGTATATCTAATACTAAGTTTACTATAAAGATTGGAAATATTATAATGAATGATACAGAGAAAAAAGGCAAAACAAAACGCGTAAAAGTATACATTTGAGAAAAAAAGACAAAAATCTAGTCACTTATCGTTAGTCTTCAGTTTGTTCAGGTCCGATTCTTCGTTGATTCTTATCTGAGGTGAGCCCTCCGCCTTCCTCAAATATATCTTGCCATAGGAAGACCAGCAGAAAGTGTAGTTGTATGATTTCGCAAATTCTCGCGCTAGATAAAACAGCCTCTTGCCTCTAGTTGTCAAACTTTCAGACACAAAGATAGGTTTTGGCGTCCCAGAGATTTTTAGGTTTGAAGTATTGAGCTTGGATCCTTTATTATTCCTATTATATTGTTTTGTAGCCTTTATTGTGTTTTCTTTCAGTATTACCGTTGTGAAATCAACCACAATAGGTTTGAGATCTGACTTCGCATACCCTCGATAAACATCTTTAATTTCTGTCGAATTAATGTTTATTTTTAGAATTTGTCCTAGGTCGCAAATTGTTTTTATAAGAGATAATTTAGATTCTCCTTCTATTTTTGGAATATTTCTAATTTCTATTTTCGTAGAACAGCTATTATTTTCAATGTTTTCGATCTTATTTTCCAAAGATTTAATGTAATCCAAATTTTCCTTTCTTTCTTTCTGAATAATTTCGAAGTCTTTTTGTAGATCGTCATATTTTTCTGATAGTAATTGTATAGATGAGGAGATGGTATCATTTTGTATTTTTATTGAGTCGATGCTTTGTTTTAGATCAGATAATTTCACATTCTGGATATCCACAAACTCATTAAATAATTTCTGCATTTCCTTTAAAAGTTCATCTGATTCAATAACTTCTCGTTTCCTTTTTTGTCTTTGGATATTAGTAAAGGTCTGCGAATCCAAGCCTGAAACCAGAGTAGAATCCAACACCATGTCTCTAAGATTGCACTCTGATCCAGATTTTTTAGTTGGGCTATGTTTTAGTGGCATCTTGAATTAAGTTGCTAAGACAACAAAAATACCTCTTCCGATAGTTTTATGTCCGTGTTGTATTGGCGTCGACGAAGATATACCAGCGTGTTGACGGTGAACTACCCGCAGAGAGAGACAGCAATTATGACAGCTGTTCTTGTCTAGCGGGGGTGAAGAACGTGTGAGGGAGGTTATTTTAAAAGGACCAAAAGCACGTCTGCGTTACAACAAGACTTGGACGAGGGTGATCGTCCATACCCTGGTGATATATCCATACCCTTATCTGTAAACATTTTAAGTAAATGAAAATTGCGGGACATCTAAGTTATATCAAATTCAAACTTTTCAATACGACAGGTATTCTAGTTGCATCATAAATTAACTAAGCGTTAAAAATCAAAGGAATCTACAAACATGAACAATCAAAAAAGGTCGAAATGACCACGAGTGTGCCTTCATACATTCCTAAAGCAAATATAGCCTAATCCTGGGCACGCCACCCCACTTTGTAAGCCAACATTATCTCGTGTTATTTTTCGATATTACCCCATTTTACGGGGGTACGGGGCGCGTAAATCAAATTTATAGCCTTTTTATACAGGCATTAAAATTTTATCAGCGAATTTCTTTCTGGTCCATTGTCCAGTTGAGTTCTGTCACATTTGACATTTGATTTGGGTTGGATTTATTCGATATGTTGTGGAATAGCTTCGTTAATATTTAAAAGTATGGCGGTGTTTGCAAATCAATATCTAGAATAACAAATTACTACGATGATTTCGTAACAAATGCAAGCATTTACCTATTTATTAAGTAGCAAATTGCAGATGTAAAGTACCTATTTAAAGTGAAGTGAAGTTTGTAACTACTTGTTCTGTTACAAACTTCACTTCACTTGTCTATCTCGAAAAGTTGGTTGAAATGATAATCTATAACATTGTTCACGATTTTTTAATCATTTGTTAACAATAACATTTTCAAAACATTTTTTCTTTAATTTACCTTTTGTTTAGGAAAAGTACTCGCATGCCAAAAATTACTCTACCTTAAGTTTCTATTGTTAGAAAAATATATAAGCGCATAATTCTAAATAAAAATGTAAAAAGTAGATTTACAAAAAACAATTTTACGTGAAATCCTATGTTGAGATAAAAGTGGTCTCCATTTAGATTTTTCCGATCGCTTGGCAGAGCCGCGCCCGAGGCTAGCACACGGGGTGTCGGGTCTTCCGCAGCACTGAATAGAATTTACTGTATTAAACGAAAACATTGCAACTAGATACTTAGAAATATTTTTTAATGGTTATAATAATATTAGCGTCATGATCGTCAATCTCAGGCTGAGTCTCTACACTGCGTAGTGTCTTTCTTACACATGGTACGCCACTGAGAGCGGTCAAATCACCCAGAAAACAGTAATAGTTACCATTGTAATATCATCAACATTGTAATGTCAACACGTTAACTTTGTTATTTAAAATTTATTAACGTTATGTTATTCATAATTGAATTGATTTAATTATATTAACAGTTTAATATTATTTCGTTAGCATATCACATGTATTTATTTATTGCCATTTGGGCAGACAAGCTAACGAGATACTTGATTGTAAGTTTCATCGCTTATGTATCTCGTCAATGTCAGGGAACGTTACGGGACTACAACCGACAAAATAAACAGTGACACTAAACATAAATCCAAAAAAACCCCAAATACCATAATTTATATTGAAAAAATTATTTAAATTTTTGGCTTTTATAATAATTACGTTTTTACCATTTTCCATCGCTGATATTTTTCAATTCTACAAGTAAGTAAAAAGTATCTAAAATGTTACATCGTTATTTATTGTTGATTGGTGTACAATAAAGAATATTCTATCTATCTATCTAACAAAATCTATCTATACTAAATTCAAATCAGTTTTCCTAGCAAGGTCAGTTGCCCCGTTTCAATTCACAACAATAATGCGTGCTGAATCGGCTGAAACAATAAAAGCATAGGACCGATCTTATCGATATGTGATGTCGCGTCCGGGCCCGCGGCGAAACCGGACTTTAAGCCGCGAGTCCTGCATTGCGACATGGTTTTTACGTTACGAAAACGTTTTTTAATCGGTTTAAAAATAATGGGTTTCCTCATATATATATTTATAACGTAGGTACGTAAATGGATTTTTTAAATTTAATTCTGATACGGTTGTATTACACATACGTTTTACGACATTTATGATTTTTTTTTGAAAATTTTTCTTTCATGGAAGAACATCCTTTTGTTACACTAAGTTTCATGAGTTTTATTCCAAGTTCGAAGGCTGCAAAGGGAAGTTTCAGCAGCGTTTCTGAATTATTTTCTTTCCTTCTCTGTTTTTTTTTTATTTTACTCTTTAGAACACTTTATAACCTAACCCTCCTGAAAGGGGACGGAGCGACGGGAAAGAGTGCCGAGCGCGTAACGCGTCGCGCCGTCCCTCCAAACCTCGTGCTGGGTTCTGGCCTCAGCCGGGGTTCGGACGCTGAGTGTGAGCGGTTGGAGGTAGTGCGGTTCAACTCCCACATACTCCGCCCGATCCGGTGATTTCCACCAACTGAAAAAAAATCCTCCTGAAACCTATTAAAAATTCAGTATGCTTTGCTTCTTTTTCATTTTGTTATGAATAATAATATCAAACTGGATAATGGGAGACAAAAAGTACATCCTACTTCAATATACTTACATGCTTACCCTTACTTACATATTATTATCGACATGATGCTTTTCCAGATTCAACGCTAAAGGATATCAATGTGTACGTTCGTGTGTGTGCTTAATACCGTATAATGTATGTCGAGCCTATTTGGTCATATTAAAAACCTGTGGCCAGACGGACGGACCCGCCTCAATGGATGTATTTTGAATTTAAAATTTTTGTTTGAAAGCGCACGCATTAATCAGAGCGAATGAATTGCTAAGTTAAAATGCAAATCCAGTCTGTATATAGACTACTGAAAATGGAAATTTATTGTAGTAATGTTTCATTAAACATGTTTTACGAGAGGCTTGAAAAAAGTTCACATACTGATAAGTAGGATAAGACACTTATGTCTTAAAAACTGCTTGAGCAGACTACATTTATGAATTAATAAGAAGAAACATAAGCAATATGAACAAGTTTAATATTATAATATTCACGTAAACAAGAAACACATGCAAAGTCGTGGTTGAGATTGTAATGCAACCTCAAGAATTTCAGCTAAAATTTTTTGACCGTCAAGGAAGCATACATACTATTTACACAGTAGCCACATAATGTTTTATGCATTTACATTTTCAATAGTTATGATGATTATTTTACTCAAGTATTTATTTATTTAGTAGTTTGCAAATAAGCATGAAAATGGTTCCAAAATATAGACTACCAAAATAAAAATTGGTAAACTTTTGATGTCAGTGGCTCGGCAACTGCGCCTTTAAAATATTTTGTTAAAAAATAAAAATAAAACATTTATTGACTCTTTAAACTATGAATGTGACACTTACTTACTGCTAAGCTTAAATATTATAATATGTATTCATTTATTTTCACTTATTTCTTTATATTTAAAAAAAAAATAACAAAGAAATAAAATTTCAAAATACAATATAAAAAACAGAGGGCCACTGAAGACGAGGTCTACGACCCAAGCCATCAGTGGTCAGGGTTCAAGAGAGAGGAACCTCCTCACAATACGTAACGTGTCAAGAAGTATTATTATCATTCGCCAATATCCAATACCACACTTGATGTTTTATATAGTAGTGTCTAGTTTCTTTGGAGACACTATTTTGTTAGGTGCATCTATGTAGTAATATTTGATTGATGACGTAAAGGAGACAATATATCCAGAAGAGTCAATTTCCTAAATATCATCATCCTAACCCAGAATCAAACCCCAGTACAATCCTGGTTCATTTGGTGTCACCTGCGAGGGCGGGTGTCGTGTTTGAGCAGGCGGCTGACCGCGGCCCGGTTGCAATCAGCTAACCGAATCAACGCTGCAAACACAATTGACAGCCGAACCTTTCGCGTGCACTGCTGGATTGAAAGGTAAATTACGTGAACTCTGCTGTTGTGAACAAGGACTTACTTCTAGAAAGGCAGTAGGCATAGAATTCTAAGGTGTAGTATTGTATTTCTCGCTGCAACAGTCGAACCTTTCACGTGCACAGCTGGATTTAACACGTTCCCTGCGGTACAGATTTATCTGTACTTTCCATTACTGCGTTACGAGGCGTTTTAAACCTTGTCCTAAACCAGACGTTGTGGCGGCACGAGGCTTATTAAACCCCACCGCCCTTAAAAGACGAAAATCCTTTTTTTGTCGCCAAATATGACAAATTGTACGGCTTTTGTCGCGATTTTATACAACATTGAGTGGATTAACCTATATCTGCCGCCGCCCGTGGATAGATTATTTAGTTTAGATTCTATAGGTAAAATAAAATGTGGGATCTGATGTACCTCGTACCGCACTGAAAAATAGCAGATTTTCTTAATATTTAGTGATGGGAAAACAAATATCGATTTTATTTAATTGTATTTATTTGTCAAAATTATGGATTTTTTTTCATTAAAATACGTCAAGCAATAATATTTTTTGCAAATAGTGCATTCTGTGAAAATTTTCTTCACTTTTTTGTCAGCCTCACGACTTTGTCAATTTTTCATAACATCCTACACATCTCCTTTTCTTTGATCCTTTTTCGAGATGATGTGCATTGTAATTAACTTTCTTCGGCAATGTTTCGATATTTCGTGGTGGCCGAGTGGTCGAAGCGCTTCCTTCCGAACGGGAGGTCGCGGGTTCAAATCCGGCCGGCTTGTACCTCTAAATCTAAATGTGAAAAAGATTTATGTGCAATTTTTCACAACACCACTGGCTAAAAACGGTGAAGGAAAACATCGTGAGGAAACCTGCATGTCGGAAAAGGATTCTAAAAATCCTTTGAAGATATGTGAAGTTCCCAATCCGCACTAGGCAAGCGTGGTGGACTATGCCTTATCCCTCTTCTGAGGAGACCTGAGCCCAACAGTGGGCAGTAATGGGTTGGTACAGTACAGTACAGTTTCGATATAATTGGCAGCAGTCTTTCTTCGTCACGTTCGCAGCCTGGCATGCGTTGCACAACACTAACCACGTGAAGCTAGCGTACAGTGCGGTACGAGGTGCGCGGAGGTACGAGGTGTTTGAAACCTCGTTCCGCACTGTGTTAGAATTTTATTTGTTCAGTGCGGCACGAGATCTAAAAAACCCGGTATTAAAATAGGTACACCATAGACCTAGGAATCAATAGCACATCTCAGATATATAGTTATCTCTTTCCTGTACTGAACCAGATGGAAGTTATGCCTCCCGCACGAACGAGAAGTTCACATTTTTCCTTGCCGCAGGAACGTCGGGACGTGTACAGGGCGTTTTAAGCCTTGTTTCGCAGTTAACGTGTTAAAGGTAAATTACGTGAAATTCTTCAGTCAAAAAGACAACTGATGATTTTTATTTTTCATCTATTGTTTTAACAATTGTTCTTTTTAAACTGTCTTTTTTGTTTTTGAAGTTTGTGTCTGATATTCTTAGTTAAATATCACGATAATTTTTATTTTATTACACACATTAGGTTGAGTTGATAATAATCAATCAAATCATATAATCTACTTGATTATATGATTTGATTGATTATTATTTATGATTTAGTCTTTATGGTCAGTTACTTCATCGGGACTACTACTAGAGTATAGCCTAACATAAATTGTAACGTAGTATAAAATTCCACCAAATAGTCAGCACTATTTGTTTACTATGTGAAATAACTGTCTACTCTTATCTTTTCAATTAAAAATCTATGAAGATAATGTAACTTAAGATTACCTATATAAATTTAAAATATATTGCCTTAACTGATATCTTCATCATACTAAGAGCAGTTTTAATACTACAGACTATTGTATGTGGGATGGCAGATGGAATGAAAACATTACAAGTTGTTTGGGTACTCAACACGTGCTTAAATAAAACTGCAGCTACAACACTACCAATCAATGTAACGATGCATGTAATATAAACATTCACATGTGCAATACACATTTACATGTCACGTCACTGCCCACTTCATACAATCAATTTAATTTGGCTGAACAGCAAAAAATATCTATATATCTATATAATCAATATAAAAATTTTAAGATTTTTGAAAGTCAACGAATGTATAAAACTGAATTGATTTTTGTAGTGATATATTAGAGCACAAAATCACTAAATCAAATTGATGAACTCAAAATTCGTTAGAGAACCGTCATATTATTATTAATATTGGAGATTTTACATAATGTAACGTTCTCTCGATATTATTGTGCCAAGTTCCTACTCTGGTATGGACAAGATGGTTTGTAAAAACATATTTTTGGATCATTGTAGCAATTTTTAAGTCAAAGTTTTCTAATTATGCCATACAGATACCACTTAAAATATGTATTTAATTTTTATGGAAGAAAACATCTCAGAAGTTTTTATATTTTTCTACAAGTATGTAAAGTTTCAGAATTGAAATAAAACGACATCGTAATGTTTAGATAAATTCTTTTATATCGATATCTTCTTAGTACATAGGTACATATTTACAATGACTGTTTTCAATAAAACTACTATACAATCTGAACATAAATAAAATTTTACAATATTTACACTAATCTAATTGTCTTTACTACATACAATAATATTTTTAAAATTATCAGTCATTTTTAATGAAAACAATATTAAATTTCAAATTTAATATTAAGTTGTGATCATACAATATTACAAAATACCTACACAGTTAAACAATGGAAAGCCTGAACATGATAGCTAATGTAACAAGAATTGGATACAATTATTATTTACATAGCACTCGAATCTATCAGCTGAAAAATCTTTTAAAATCTAACAATAAATATTTTCGATAAATCTATAATATTATAACTAAGTATTTACAAGCTCATGGTTGTATCACAATTTAACACACCAGCTGTGCGATGCTGGTAACTAATCTATTCACTACACTTCAAATGTCAATATGGTCTCCACACTGATTTGTGTCCTGGTATCGTACCGTTCGTGATTTTCGTTGAAGTGGGACTCGTCGACAACACCCTGGTGCGTTGTGATGGTATTTTCAGTTCACTGCGAGCTCTCGGCCTATCTGAGACAGTTGAATCAGCTGCCTGAACTCTCTTCATTTCTTGGAGCTCTAAGTTCGCAGGCCTAGTTGGGTGGAAAGCGGACTTCACAACTTCGATGGGCTCTTCGTCTGATTCGTCAGTAATCGTTGCATCATGTATAGAATTTACTTCCGATTTCGAATCCGTTTTTGAGCGATCCGGACTAGCGTTGGTCATACTTCTCGGACTTCCACTTTGTCTGCTGCTTGTTGGTGATAGTCGTGCGCTCGATGTATCCATTGAAGAAACATTGCTTTGGAACTGTCGCAGCGCTTCATATGGACTCAATCCATTCTTCAGAGATAGCTCGGGTGGTAAACTTTTTAAAGCAAGTTCCGCAGGGTGTGGTGGGAATGGTAGAAGTCCGTTTGGTGGTAAGAATGCGCCGGGTGGAGGTATTAATCCGGCAGGAGGTAAATTGGTAACAGCAGGTGGAAACGGAAACAAATCTGCTCCAGGTAACGTTACAGGCGGTGTGGTAAGAGGAGCTACTCCACCTGTTAACAAAGAAAAAATACTTGTTAATACATTGCACTAAAATCCATTATATTGGACAGTACGTTGCGCAACAGTAGTCTGATTTGTCGATATTGTATGAGTGACGAGCCTCTGGGGATAGCCTAAGGCACAGGGGCACTTCGTTGGTTCTCTGAACAAGGGGGTGCATAATCGTACTAAGGATAATGTACAATCTGTAGGCGTTTAAAAGCGGCATCATCGAAAGGGATGTTTTTTTAGTGCGACATTGTGAGGGTGAGGGTGCAATATTTATTTATCCGAACACGACATACTAGTAGTTCTGTGCTTATTCGACGCGACTTTCCCTAATTCCCATATGAGCATTTCTTTGAAGGTAGACTGGGCTCACAAAGTATGATTACAGATGCAGAGCACGCGTGGATATGCTGCAGCGGACACGGGTGCTACAAAGCCGGCTCGATCGCGATAAGGAAGTTCCTATCTCCGCAACTCGAGGACAAAGCGGATTCAAAACGTGAAATTTTCATTAGCAACTGTGTTCAAAAAGTCCTTGGTGCGCAAGCTTTGATTCTATGTAGGATGTAAGAGAAAGCATCAACATAAAAAGGACACGATGGAGGCGTAGATTGGGCCACAAAGAGCACGTAGGTGGTGCCACGTACATACGTTTCTCTTTTGCATTTTTTTCTGTTTGCATCAGTGGCACTGCAGAGACCACTTTAAAAAGCGGCAAGGGTGGCGGGTAACTAGGGGGTAATTTTGTGAGGTGGGGGCCAATATCGGCGACGCGTCTGATTGAGGTGATTCTGATCCTTGACTTCTATTTTTGTTACAATTACTTTATTTAATACAAGATCTTATTGCATGTGGATAACGGAAATAATTAATTTAAGGTATGATTGTTAACATGATGTTTTCAAGGAAAATATTATAGTAATCTCTAACTTGTAACACCAAGCTAATATTAGTCATTTAAACTTGATTCTTTAAATGTTGAATCTACATTATAAATACAAAAAATACCGAATTTTTAAGAAACAATATCTACCTAAATAAAATGTTTAAAACAGTCTGTAATACCTATTACTTTATCAAGTTAATCAGAACCGTTCAACTTCATAATTGAGTGTGAACGCCCCGTGTTCGTTTAATAAAAGCGTCTAGGTGTTTGAGTACAGCGCTCCTCGCGTTTCAGCGTGAAGCAAAAAGTGACCGGTGGCGCGGTCGCCTACATTGGAATAAAATTGACTCCACGCTCTTTCGAACGAGAAAACTGCTTTTTTAACCGTTTTCTGGACGCTCCTCCACCCGGGACTTCAGCGGGTGGTTACACCTCGGCCGGGTTGTTTTGCACGGCTCAAGAGTAGCTCCTTTTATTTGAACCGCTTTGCGTTGTTCAGACTTGAGGGGTGCTATCGCCATGTTTCGAGTGTTGTTTGCGAAATTCGGAATTTTTAAATTAGCGAGCTGTATTCGAATTTTTGAATTTAAAGTTCGACCTTCTCACAAAGTCGGTTCGGAATCTATCTTGTAGATTACATCTATGTGGTTATTAAATTCTATTGATGTATTGATTCAATCTAATTCGTTAGTTTTTATTTCGTCTGTAGTAGCTACTACCGAAATTTTAAGCAACTCTTTGGATCACATCAAAATATACCATTGTTTAAGCATGTTCATTATTATTGGAAATACAACTAACCTTTTATGAGTGTGGAAGGTTCTCGCATCTGTGTTGGTCTGAAGTAGTCAGCCCAGGCGTAGTTCAGGTAGGCTGCATCTAACCAGCCAGGATTCAGTAGGAATGGACTGAACGGTCCTGGATGTCCATAGCCATAATCTAGAACAAAAGAAATACTTTAATAATTTTTGAAAATTTATTTCTTCTATCCTATTTTAATCTTAATAAAATTAACATAACAAAAAGCTGTCGTAAGAGAACCAAGAATAGGTCCGTTATTGTGTAACAGTATTTATGTGTGCAGATCGTTTTGTACGTTGCGATTGACATGTCGAGGTCACCGGTCTGAGGCCACGTCCGCAAGCACTAAAGTCACAAAGGCTGGCCGTAAAGGCGGCGACACACGGGCCGCCATCGACTATAACATGGGTTCTGTATACAAAACGAGTCGGTTTACTACTGCAGTTAGCCGGCTCCTCTGTGCCATACGTTTTTACGACCCTCCGCCGTCACGTGGCCTTTCGCCTTTCATAGCGAAACGCTTTTTTATTATTTGTTTAATCGATAGCCTACTAAAGACGCGTACTGCGTTTATTTTCGGTGTTTACTGTGTTTTTAATCCAATCGCAAGTCAATAGAGGTGATCAGGTGTGTGCACGGTTTTATTACATTATTAAACTGTTTACGAGCACTTCGTCTAATTCGTTTTGAACTTTGTGTACGAAATACTTGGCTGTGACGTTTTATCTCTAGTTTGTTATTGTTCAACGTTTCGAGCCTAATTTTAGCGAGTTGTAAAAACTCTAAAGTGGCTCATTGTTTTTGTAGCGAGTTAAACAGAAGGTTGTTCCTGAAGTGAACCCCTTTTCCGTGGAGAGATTAGCGAGTGTTACCCTAATCGCGGGTATTTTAAATTAAGAGCGTGATGGATGGGCCGTCGCGCTGTCACCCGACAATCCCGCCGAAGAACGCTCCGGCATCATGGAACAATAATAAGTTAAATGTGGAACTCGGAAACGGTTCGCTCCATTTGTTAATGCCAGTATTCAATTAAATTCTGTTCTCGACCCTTAACACATACGGGAGTCGAGAATTATTAACGGGCCAAACAAAACATTCTAATGCAGGAGTCACTGAACTTTGTATTTGAATAATACAATGTTTAACAAGAGATGTGACTGATTCAATTTGAAATGTAGGTAACTGTATCGTTAAACGAGTTTACGCGTGAGAAATCTTAGGCAAGATTTTTGTGATATAAAATTTAATGGCATTTACATTTGAGATCGTAAACGAAGAGCTATGACAGAGAGTAACGTACAGGAAAAATACTCAGACTGCGTCAATAAAACTATTTTGGTGGCTATTAATCTATGTCGACCTAAAAATTAACAATGGTTTAAGAATGTGGCAGGAATCAAAAGGCATCGCGGCCAATTCTGTACCGCTGGAACGATAAACGAACAGAGATACGACGCATAAGTGTCAGAACGAGCATTAAATAACTAGAATGAGATGTGATGCGAGCCGTATGTCACTCGTAAATTAATATGGAGCCGACGAGAGTGTTAAACAAATGGAATCAGAGTTATAGCTCATAATTTGGACGACGTCGTTGTCTTTCAATGAACGTTTAATTGTTTCTCTTGTCGATTTGTGTCTTGGGTTTGATCAGTGGTATCGTATGAGCCCACTGGCGTATGTGATATCAAACAAGTCTGGTGCAGCTTTACCATTTAGTAGTTATCAAGATGATAGATAGATGAATAAAAAATGTTTTAACTACAACGATTATTTAACTAATAAATACTTTGAATGACATTGTTACGGCTGTCTTTAAGATTATCTTATAGAATTAGTTTTAGGAAAATTCAAGCATCCCATCATATTGATCAGAATACGCAGTATTTAAGATAATTCCTCCATAGTTGAGGAGAATGCTGCAACATAAAAGTGCAAATAAAACTTTTATTAACTTTAGAATTTTCCAAAATTTTCATAAGTAACGCTTTGAAGTCATAACAATGGAAAACTTGTCGTCTTAAATGGACGTTGACATGCGCCAACTGGGTGGTTATGAGGGTCGCTGGGTGTGATGCGGTATTTTAGCAGCAAGCAGAGACATAAAATTCATAATTTAAAGGCGAAGGGGTAAGCACGGGGCGCGGGCCGGCGGGAGATCAAACGGGACTTTACGACGCGGGCCCGAGATTGTTTACATCTGTTACGCGGCAGCCGCACCATGAAACTTGGTAACCACTGGAACTGCAAGTGCCACATATTAATTACTCTGATTGTTCTATTTGAGCTTCCAGAATATTAATTAACATAATTTCGTAAGTTAATTGTCTAGTAATCATAGTTAATCTTTACCAAAGTTCATTTTAATAGACGTATTTATACAAAAATCATTTGAAAAATATGAATCAAAACAACATAAAACGAAAATATCTTTGTTTAACCACGTCAAAGTCGGAGCAATCCAGTCAGTTTTATAACTAGCCGAATGTAAAGTTATTTTACTCACTACAAGTTAATTAGTACGCCGTAACACAGTCATTAAGGCAGTGCGCCATTGATCGCTTTATTAGTTACAATCCTTTGATGTTTACTGCCTGAGGATGTTAGTTTTTCCGCATACTGTCTTTTTATTATTGGCCGAAGTTTGGGCGCAACTGTTTGTTTACACATACGGTCCCAGTGAACGACGTAACGTTTAAAATAGACGTGTGGTGTCAAAACCTTATGATTCCCGTTTATTTGTGTTTAGAATGTATGAATGTATTATGATTTTTGAATGTGTTTGAAATTTTTAGGTGACGTTTAAATTTTTGCAAGATGAATTCGAGCGAAGTATTTTACTGTTGCTAAATGTGTTTATAGATTCAAATTAAGCTGCTTGTGCTGTAGATTTTCAAAGGTAATACTTAATTTTCTACTATCCAAATAAGTGGAGGTGAAACTCCTCAAATTAAAATGAACAGCACTTAATCTCCGCTTAAGGTTGTCCTTCCCCTTTAGTGCATTCCCTTAAAAGCAAGTTCGCGTTGCACCAATAACCATTAGTATTGGACGTCAAAACACACACTTACGTTAATTCCTCTCATAAAAGCAGACAATCGGTGCTATTTTAAGAAAGGATACGTCTCGGTCGAGATTAAACGAGTGTTGTTAATGTCTTCATGATTGAATGTATATCACGTACGTCGTACAATTGGCCAGCTGTTTCGTTGATTTTTAGATTTAAGTGCCGTTTCGCAATGGAGTAGTTTAGCTGTGTTTATATTTCGGACTTATTTATTTTCGATAGAATGTTACTCTTTTATCTACGTTTGAGGGTTATTAAATAGACCTATTAATGACTGCGCTATCTATATTCATGATTATTTTTTTTGTTTATCAGCTCGCTAGGTTCTTGTTACCGCCAGTAGGTATCAAAGACCTTGTTATTAATAGTTTTTTTTGAGATAACAGCTTATTAAATTTTTTTAAAAAATGCTGATAATAAGTTGGAAAAACGAGTCTTGAAATGGTAGAATGTAAATCACATGTTTGTTAAAATTTCAATAAATTTAGTTACATTCTGGTTTTAATACACATGTGAAAAATACACGAGCGCTAGTGCGTACACATCTGAATTTAGTTTTCAGTGCGATCTCAAGTGTTTTAGGATTGTTTTAAACGTGTGAAACGAAAATAAAACGGGTTTGAATGTGGTCGAATGCCGCGGCGCCGCAGAATCGACCTCGCGACTGGCGCCCGGCCAGACCAAACGTCATCACACTTTGACACGATCATAAGATTTTTATTGTTCTGCGTTATGATTTCGAGAAATAATAATAAAATGATAGTAAACTGTACCTAGGTTACTATAGTCGAACATATAACAGCTTTGGTTGAACAAAAACATTACAAAAACATTCGGCATAATTGGTGAATTTAGGACGAAGCAGATTGGAAAATTGGCTTGGATATCTAGTAATGAATAAACACAAGTTAAAACTGGTTTACGGAAAAAACTTACTACATCTGACAAGTAAATATACCTGCTTATATAGTATCATAGATTCTGAAATTCATTAATGGCTATAGAGTATAGATTTGGGCAGGACTGTATCGATTTCGATTGTAGTTTTAATCGATCAATCGAATACATTAAATTTATTGAATTGATTTTAATTTTATATTATTCATTCAATTAATAAAATAATAAGAGTCCGCTTGATGTACTCTCAGAATTATATTTGGTATTACCGACGAGTAAGTACCCACATACTGAGGATCTTTAGTTATGCTAGATAATTTAATCACACATATTTAATGTATAGTATGCAGCCTTTAAAAAAAAACACGTTATTCATTGCAATCCTACTTGAAATTATTACCTACCATAAAATATAAAATTAATTGAAAGAATTTTTCAAAGAAAGTTGGATAAATTTAATGAATTGTTCTGAACGATGAAAAAGAAAATTACCTAAGTGTGTATCGTAAAGTAAAATAAATGTATCCTTAACTAGAATTTAAATTTATCATTGCTAAGTAGGTACTCCAAAGTAATTAAATCATATTTTTTAATTACAATTTGTGTAAATAGGAGGATAGGAGTATCTACTGTTGGTTTTGAAAATTAAATACAGTGTTGAAAAATTAAGTACTAATTACAATAGCTAAACCTAGTTTCATGCATTATTTTAAAACATAGTAACTAACGACAAAGTTCATGCATACTTAAAAATACTGTTTGAAATGAAATAATTAAATGATAACTTACTTTGCTTCGTTCTAGGCTCCCTGGGTCCATCCACGGTCACTTTAATTGCTTTAGTATAAGTGGCAACTTGAGAGGGAAAGGTACTGATCGTGATGGTGAGAGTGAAGGACTTGCCTCGTCCACTCCGACCCACAAACCTCAGGTCATTAAACTTAGCAACCTGGTTCTTCATCACTGCAGTACAATTCCTCAATTCAGCCATCACATTCTCGTCATTTCCAGCTTTTATCGTAACTAAAGTACCATCTTGAACATCGTCTAGTGCCACCACTTTAAAAGCCACCGGTAACGATTTGTTGGACCTCCAGTGGCCCGGTAGAGCAGAGCACAGCACGGCCGGAGAGCCGGTCTGTACCAACTCTCCGTGGCTCTGTCGGTAATACTCGTGGATGTGCGCGTATACCTCTGCCATCCTGGCGGCAGGACTCACGTGCGGAAGGTGCATCTACTACAAACTACCCTCTAACACTTGTGACACGCCACAAAAGTCTAAACACTCCGAATAAAGTTTCGAAACAAATTTGAAACTCGCGCCGACCGTTGCGTGCGCGGAACGCAGAAAAGTTGTGTAAAGTGAGAGCGCGAGACGTCGTGTGAGCTGCGAGTCACCGTCTACAGTCTACACCACTTGTTGGGCGCGGACGGCAAGACGCCGGGCGGGGGTTCCGGAAAAATATACGGGCGGTCGCGCGACCGCAAGCCGAAGACTCACGACGCGCTCCGAAGTAGCGGCCAAGGGACGCGTGCCGCGAGAACTCGGTTTCGACTGATGACTGTGATACGGCGCGACTTTTTCCGATGGTCAATATTTTGCGTTCGCGCGGTCGCCGCCCCCACCGGGTGGCGGCCCCTACGTCTCGTAAAAAGCGGGAAGGAGACGAAGGGTGCGGGTGATGCGGTGCGGCGACGGGAACGAGCGGGACGGCCGCGGTTGATCTCTGCGTTTTTATAAAAATTCTCGTTGGAGTGGGACGCCACCGCACGTCACAGGCTTGTTAGAGAGGGATGGGTGGATTTTTTTGAATTCACGCGGTGACGTATCGTGTAGCGACGCTAATTAGGCCGCGGGGCGGCGGGAAACCGCGGTCGGTGCGAAAACCTATCAACGAGCTCATGAAAAATTATGATTTTCATGTTTTGAGTTGACAGGAGTATCGGGGCACCGCCACACTCGCGGGGTGGCACTTCATTTTCATTAAGCACGCGAAGAATTCCAATGACACGGTTAAAAGCGACACTCAGGAAATTGTTTCGGAGTTAATTAACTAGGTTGCAGTAAAAGTTAATTTCCAAATTGTATTTTTGTTTAACTGGATTGCTCATTATGGTTAAACACTTACCTATATTACCTTAATAGTTGAATGAAGTATTCTATGAAAATAACAGTATAATATTACAAGGCTCTATAATTTGTAACAGTGGTATTACAAGCTTTTCTTTATGAAGTAATCTTACTGATGAACTGAACAATGGCAGAATTTTATTTTTAATTACAACAATTTAATGGATACAATCAATTAAATTGTTAAAAAAATTACAACAATGTAATTGATTAATAAATAAAGAAGTTTCTACAATTTTCGTTCTGATGAAGCTTTCTTACATTTATTTTCAGTATAATGAAAGTTGATTAAAGACTTCATTTCTTTATTGATATTTCTGATCATTTCTTGTTCAAAATAGGAGATCCTAATTAATCTTGATAAAAATTTCAACACTTTTAACAAATCAAGTGAATGTTCAAGATTAAGAAAGTTTTAAATGTTCTTAAAATTCTGTTTTAAAATTTAGTCAGTGTATCTGTTCTTCAGATTTCGACAAGATCGTCCATGTTTAGCATTCCAATTTAAAAAGTTCAAATTCCGGGTCCAATCAAAAGTGAGGTCCTAAACAAAGAGTGATAGATCGGGAGCCACGTCCGCGTGTGGTTAGCCGCGAGGTGGCGTGCGAAGGAGTCAGCCGTTGTGTGAACAGAACAGCCGGAGTATGGGCGGAGCGACGGGCGGTGCGAACTCGACAACTTTCCAAACAGTTTCCCGCGCTTTCCACGCGCGGCATGTCTTACGTCACGTGTTCGAATTTCAAAATTGTTTGACATTAAAAACTTTTTTGTGAAGCCATTGCGTTTTATTTTTGCTCATTATTAGGAGATATATTATAATTTGTTTTATGTTTTTTGTTGTGTGTAATTTAAACCTAATTTTTCTATTGTATTCGTGTATTAATATTAAAAATTAAGTTTAAGATACAAGTGGTGCTTTTGATTTTATTGTTGGTAAATGAGCTGGGTCTGCTACGGTTTTGCCAAATAAAGTATGAAAGTATAATTTTAATATGAAATAATTGATTAAAGTTGTTCTAGAATAGGTCTATCTAAAATATGACCAAACCAAACCTTACTGCCAATTTAGGTAAATTATAGAAATAAAGATAAACTTTTACAGCCAAAACACATTTTATTGGTTAATGATTTTACCATAACCTTATTCGGCATTTTCAAACAAACTATTATCAAGTATTTTTATGTTCCAACCTTTTATTTGTTTCAACGCAGTAAACTTACTATTGTAATTAAAAAATAACAATTTGCGAATATGGCGGTAATGTGGCCGTGTCGTAAATTTTATTGAGCAAAGGTACAAAAATGGCGAATTTTCAATGTGTCCTTGAGTGTGGGCAGCAAAGAGGTTTTAGTCTATTGTTTTGTGGAATTGGCGGGAAAGGGCTTGAATACCAGAAATATTTGTGTGTGTAATAAAACGAAGAAATTCATTGTTATGTTTTTACAATCTGACTGATAGTGGGCATATAAACTTTAAATCTAGGTAGATTTTAATTTCAATTTAAATGTAACCAAAGTTGCAAATATTACAATATAAGGAAACATAATTTGAAGATTATATTCTCGTTGTTTGTTTAGGTAAGCTTTAGATAAAGATAGAGTATATTCAAAGTTTGATGAGGATCTATATTGATATAAAAAGTAAAAAAAATATACCAAGTTACATAGTTACTTGAAGAAAAATTATTGGTTTCATTACCTACCTATGTTATTTAATTTTTGTCACAATTACTTTTATGAAAAATAAGCAGCTTACTTTTGACTTTATGGTACCTAAATTTTTTTTTTTTTTTGCATTATAGATAAACGAGCCTACGGCCCACCCGATGGTAAGCGGTCACCGTCGCTCATGAACCTCTGCAATGCCAGGGCAATGAAGGGCTGAATTTCATCGATCATGAACTTGTGGACTCTAACATGAATCATAAACAAATAAATGAAATGAATTGAAATACTTGAAATGAAATACTTTATTTTCAACATTGATGACGTACTCATTCTTGTCGACGTCAAAAGTTAAAAGCTACCACCAGTTCGGACACAAAAGAATAATAATTGTAGCCACCGTCCTGAGAAGAACTGGCAAGAAACTCAGCGGGCATGTCTTTTTTCTTTTATATGCATATATATTTTTTAAAGTATTTAAAATAGTATAGTTTAAAGTAGTAAATAAAGTATTAATCACTTACTTGGTATACTATTGACATACTATCTATTAGTGATTTTACTTATCATTCGATATTATTTAATTTTAAACATTTCCAAACCAACGTAGTTTTATAAAACGTTCTATACTACAAGAAGAAAATTTAATGTTATATTAATAGATCTAAGATATGTAAATGAGGAATAATTTTAGCCTTGTGAGACTGCATTCAGATTTCAGTGTTGATGGATGTTAATATAGTCATATTGAATTGAATTTTGCTTAAAAAGGTACTTCATAGATTTGGGGTTGGAAAACTTACATTATCCAATTAAAATTTCAGCAGAATTAGATTCAATTATATCATGAGTATCTTTAATTTTACTTACATAATATTCAACCATTTTTTTTTTATCTATTATTGTATGCAGTCTGCCGTAGGCATCAACGATACAATGTTAGCAAGTAATTATAAAGGCTTGTGGCCTAGCGATAATAGTAATGGTTGTTCTTGTACTATTGGGCATTACTTTTGTAATGTTACGACACTATAAGACTAAGAAGGAACTGCTCAGTTCAATGTGTCTAAGAAGATCAAAAATACACACGTTCATGAAAAAAACATTAAAAAGACGTTAAAAATTAGAAAGTCGACGTCAATAATGGCGGTATTCTCACAGCCATCCGTCACAGAAATCACAATTACTGCAATAAAAATAATATTGTAGGCAAACACGGCATTCTTTGACTCTACCCCGGCAGCTACCGTTCGGTTTTGTGCAAGTAGAATCACAATACGACACATACAATACCGACGGTTCTTTGGCCCTTTAGTTTGGCCCAAACATTGGCAATGGGGTATTGTGGACCCTTTTGTTAGCTCTTTACCGACTCCCCAGTTTTGGACCAACAAAAAATGAAAGGCCAATAGAGACATCGCTATTCTTATGTTTTGAGAAATTATTTTTGTGAAGATAAGTTAATTAGAGTAAGTTTAGGTACCTGCGTAACTTGGGTTCGTAATTAGATTTTTTTTTATGGCTGAATGTTTTAAGAAAGTTATAAATAGTTCACTAGCTTTAATGAAGTTTCATTTATCTTGAAATGAAGTATTAAGTCATTTCTCATTTATACATACAAACAAACGTAATAATATTACATCATTACATTTTTAATGCATCATAGATGACCGAACCTACGGATCATCCGATGGTTAATGGTTACCTTCACTCATTACCTACTACTTACATTATTTTACTGATGTAGTTAATTTATATTCAAGTTATAATTTATTTAATTGTAATAAGATACCTACATCAGTACATAAAACATGTTGTTATCTATCTAGAAGAAAACTTTTTTTCCGGCGCATGCGAGATACCTGTACCTACCCTAAGTTTGTACCTATCTTAATATATTAATGTAATGTGAACTCAAATGTAAATAATATAATCGTATTTTTATCACCTACTTATTCCTGTATACCTATATATAATTAGTAAGAAGCCTAATACATAGTACCAGACATTTATTTATTAAACCTTAAGCACATAAATGCTACAATGTCACTTCTTTCTCGACACTTCGACAGGAATTTTGGTACACTAATTTCAAGTGAACTTAGCTTTTAACTTTAATTTCAACAGACAGTTTAATTTTAATGTCTATGCAGTGCGGAAGTACATGTAGGGTTAAACGCAATAAACGAAACACGATACGATAATTGCACCCAAATGTCGGGCTTCGAACTGCTGACTATTAAAACGGTGCTTAAGTTTGATCGATTATCCCTCGTACGAAATAGAATGTATTTGTGAAATAGTATTATTGATGGTGGACATTTTAGCCCTCATGTAGAGAGATGAATGCGTCGATGGGTACGTTGAGTATTTCTCAATACAACTTAGAACTTTTGAGGAGTTTTTGCAATTGAGTTAAACCAATGTGGATTGTACTTTTTATTTGTTATTGCCATGTAAACGAGCCTACGGGCCCTGATATTAACTAATTACCGCTCATGAACCATCGCTCATGAACCTCTACAATGTCTGAACCTTAGTATAATTTAAATTGCCACCGTTTCCGTCACTTATCTTCCACATCAATACTGCTAACAGTTTCTTACAAACCTGAATGATTTCGATGCTATAACCATTATAATTTCTTTCAAATATCTTCAACATCAAATGCTTACAGAACTCTGAAGAGACTCCCCGCTGTTATTGTAGTATGCCTGTTCCGCAATGTTGCAAAACGTTGGGCCAACACAAAAAGTGTGAAGCACCCTTGAACATGGAGCTCGGATGAGGTAAAGACCAACGTTACGGTAATTGGCCACTTCAGTATTAAGGGTAACCTTTCCGGTTTATAGTAGACTTGTGAAGATAAAGACAGCTCTGTCTAGTTGTAATTTATGGTAAATTTAAAGTGTTTTACGGGTTTATTCTCTCAAATTATGTAGTGCAAGCAGTCAGCTTGGCAGTGCACAGAAATTGAGGCCCAAAGATCCTTTAGACGACGTGGTTCAATTGAAGAATCAACTCAAAAATTTAAGCTTTGTTTCAACACCGAGGTACATATTGAGATTGGAAAAATCTACATATCGGAGAATTGAAAAACATTCCAAAACATTAGGTACCTATGCGAAATCTTCAACGCACTACCACAACACCTGGATTAATCCCTCTACTGAGCAGACTCGAGCCACAAATGGTCAGTAATATATTGATATTGCAGGTACAGTAACTATTAGATTGGAATAAACATAAGTAACCAACATATTTCCTTATAGGTTGTTGAAAACGAAAAATATAATACCAATATATCAAATAAACAAAACAATATGAGTTAAGTTTCAACAAAGCACACTTCAAACATATCTGAAAATTAATAACTCTATAGCTCTCGTCACCGGGGCAGTAAGTATTGTGCAAATACAGTAAATCCGGTAAGCGCCCGCGGCGTTTGCTCAAATTATAGCTACAATCGCTGTTCTATAGAAGTGTTGGCCCGAACACTACAATGGAAACAGGAAGTGAACTTTACATCTTTTGATGCAATATATGGATGCACTTTATAAGATACTTTGAGTAAAGTGCTTGAAGCGGACAATTTAAGTGATTTTTGTCTACTTTACTACTTTTGTCAATCTTGAATTTTATTATACCCTCATTTAATTATTATAGAGCCATAGCTATATACAGAGTTTATTTTTCCTTGATGACATTTAAGATCATTAAATGTTTTTTTTAACTTTTCAATACATCAAAATGATTAAACTATCGAGTTGTACCGAGCTAAACTAATGGCGTGCATGATTTTAGTAAGGGTATCCAGAAGTGAAGAATGTGGAGACCATATTGATTAATTATACCGCATTCAATTGTTTTTTGTTGTTATATTAATCTAATTTGATAAGCGCGGGTGTTGTGTGTAATTAAACACATTAACTAAAAGATTTTAGCTGGTGAATATAATGTTGAAGAGTGGACTGTATGTTAAAGAAATTGATATACGATGTGAAGCAAGATTCGCTCCTCGCCCAACAATGTGGTAGATAGCAGCATTCCACCTACCTTAATAATATTGCTGTCTTCATCTGTAGTCTCGTGGTATGATGTAGAAGGTGGCAATGAACCAACTTATTATCTTTGTAGTAAAATTCAATTTATAGATAGATTTCGGAACGTCCGTTTTAGTTTTTTAGCTTTTTTTTGTCGTTATGTCAAATTGTCTTCTGTTTCTTCTCTAAATCGAGTAGGCCACGCTTCGGTCAAGATGGCCGCGCCGGCAATTCTTACCGGCCAGTATCAAGCTTCACGGAAGCGGCTGGTCGTGAAGACGTCACTCATTTCGTAACTTTCTTTTATACAATATGGTAGTGGAGTATCCTCGATTACTCGTACTACCTACCGTAAGTCGAACGAGGATCGAAAAGGCGTGCAATGCATATTTGCTTCAATGGACGGCATGCCACTGCTAAAAACACCTATAAAGTATATAACTTGGGTAAATCAGTAAATTTACTATTATATATACCTACTATTCTTTGCCAATATTAAATTAATTTTACTATACACATTTGCCTCAAGTCTTAATATTAAACCTAACATAGCATCTGAGATAAAAGTATAAGATACAAGTTTATATCATCCTGTATGACCATGTGTATGACAGCGGCGTATTCAGCAGTTTTATGGGCGTTTATTTCAATCCTACTTTGTTGTTCTCGCATTAAAAAGATCAATCAATTTCAAAGAAGATTAGGCAAGTGTCCGTTGTTTGTAATTGAAAATTATTTATAGTGATTAAACACCGTTTTTACGGAATCAGCTATATAATTTAGCTGTTTTAATAGGATAATAACAATATTCAATTGTAGAAAAATTACTAGAGCTGTGACTAAACAAAGTAAAAAGAACAATTACTGATTTTCTTCTATTTATTAATATTCGAACACTAAACATCAAGTTGTTAATATGTTGGTATACCAACCTATATCTTAACGATATATCGTGTAACAGAAATATTTTTTTACATTAATAACACTTGCACTCTCCGTGTTGTGGAATTGTCTGCTTCTCAACCAGAGTAGGGTAAATTTAAAGTAATGTTAGTACTGTTCCTCTCAGGTATTACATAAACTATGAGATTTTTCGAAAAACTTAACCGTTCATTATATTCCCCTTGATTGATGACACAATTGAAAACGTCATATTAACCATGTTCAAACGACAAAATCCCAGTTTGTCCTCCCGTTTTATTTTTCTAATTGAACATGTGATTTATTATTGGTATGATGATGCATCATTCTTTCAACAGCAGCCGCGACCCACCCCAGGGCTTGCGGCCCAAATTATTGCTACAAATGTTCTCATCCGCGCGTTTTTTAACTGCGATTTCGAACTACCCTCGTTTATTGAAAAGAGTAATTGTATTTTTTTGTGAATTTATCGGAGTATGGGAAATATTGGATTGAGTAATGATATTAAAGAGGCACGGTGTTGAGTGTTTTAGGGGAAAGTGTGGAGGTTATTATTAGTAAGTAAAAAAACTGTTTTTTTATTGGTCCATGTAAAAGGTTATCTCTTTTACTTGAATCAATAAAAGAGATAACCTTTTACATGGAAATCTTAATTTGTAAAAATAAATTAATTATTACATCTACGCAGTACATCTTGTAGTTTGTACCTATCTAGGAAAAATATTAAAAGTAATTTAACAAAAACACTATACTTACAAGGAACTTGAACTGAATATACACAACAATCTATTTTTAGTTGGAAGCCCTTCAGTCATCAAACAATAGTCGCGACCTCCTTTTCAGAGTGTTCACGTCGCTACCCTCAAATAAAGGCGGTGTCACTCTCATCTCGGCTCCATCAGCTAAGAGATTCTCTTCCAGCCGGCGAGCATGTTGTGAGGAGATCAGTTGTTCTGAACCAGAAAACTATGTAGCATTAGTTTACGTATGTACATTATAGGTACCTTAGTTGTGTCTGTTACGGAGTATTACTTTTAACCTTATTTACTGTACTGTATCAATCCATTACTGCCTACAAGGGATCTAACGAACGCATTCGCGAATATTCGCATGTTTTTGAATATTCGCGTTCGCATTCGCAAAAAAATGTTATGCGAATGTTTTGACAAAAGTTAGGAGGATGTTGTCTGGATGTAGAAGGAGTCTGGCCGAGCCAAAATAAAGGCCTTTACTTGCCCCTTAAAACGAGCCCAAACTCGATGGGTCTACGACCTCCGGTTGTCAAAATCGATATTCGCAACATCCCTACTGCCTACAGCAGGGTGTATCCTCAGAAAAGATTAGGCAGAACCTTATGCACTGAGTCCATTATTGTTGCTATTATTTGAAAAGCAAGATAGACCTACACCGATTGAACAAAGAGATTATGTGGTATCATAACCACTTTTGCAGAAGATAGAAAATGCGAAATACCTTTTCGATAAGATAATGAAACAAAATGGGAAACTAGGTATTTTTAAGTTATCGATTTATATGGTCTGTTTAACAATCACCAACCACTATATTCCTAAAAATACTTTATAAATGTATTTACACAAAATATACCATTCTCTACATTAGAAAAGCGAACACACGAATAAAACACTTATAGATTCATTCGGATATTAATTTTGATTATGAAATGCAGTGTAAATAAGCCGGTGGGTAGCTGGCTCCCCGCTATGGTTGTCACAATACGCGACTTCCGCATCGCTGGTCGACGACAAAACGTGAAGCTCGGGCCCGACACCCCTGAATTACTTTTATGCCATACTTTTGTAGGTTTTATGAACACGTTTTAATGCAGCTGGCGATTTTAAATATTTTATTGGGCGATATTAATATAATCTAATCTAATCTTATTAGAGCTTTAGTTGCCTATAGACATTTTTTTTTTTAGGAATGCTCTATGATGTATTTGTTGATTAAGAGTAAAGTTGAATGAAATGTTTGTAGTTAGTAGTAAGTTTATCGAGTTTGTTCAGCGTGCTTAATAAAGCTTTCAATCTTTTTATATTTAAGATGTTTACCTTTAATTGATTAATTATTTATTTATTGAATGTCCTTCTTCAAACAAATTTTAAATCTATTAATCTCTATTTATAAATAAACTAAAGTGCGACATTATTTAATATTTGAAATATATTTTGATGGTTAAATACTTTAAATGAAACCATGAGTTGTGTTATGTTATGATAATGTTAAAGCGCATGTAAACTTTCCGTTAATAAATTATGTTCATTTCATTTTCATTTTGTTAAAAATTTTAATTCAAATCTACGTAGCTTTAATTAAACTCAAATACTCCATTATGTTAATTACAAAAAGCATACGTGGTACTCATTTGCCGAGTACTGGACTCCCCACAGCGTTATTGAGAGTACCTACCATTCTTGGGTTTTGATTTGTCTTTTGTTTTGCTCGAATCCCTTCATTACCTTAATTAATTTAGAAAAAGGAACTGTAGGCTACATCTGTCAGATAGCTTTGAGAAATTCCATTTTTAAATAAATTTTGGAGAGCAAACTTTACGTACCAAGCTATTTAATACAAGCTTGCTTCTTTGAATGTGACCTAGGTTAAGCGCAATTAAGCATATTGGACACTTGTTTAACTATAGCTGTCAGTAGAAGAGAAAAATTAATAGGTATAGTAGGTAAGATAAACTGCGTCGCAGCGCTGCGAATAAAAATTAGTCTGAATACTTAAATTTTAATTAACTCTAGTTTTTTAAAGATTACCTATATGGTAGACACTAGAGCCGGATCAGTTGTTGGTTCGTGGCAGTGCCACTAAGTTCAGATTCAAATATCTGCAAAATTTCAATTAAATCCATTCATTAGTTTTCCATGATTCAATAGCAAACATCCAGCCAAAGTGTCAACTATTCCCGTTTAAAATACAACAATAATCTACCACTAGTAGAGACATTTTTCTTCAAATAACATGATAACGCGACCACCATACAACCGCGTCACGGTTCGTGGTTTTAGTAGAACATTGTACGGCTATTGGTTCCCCACGTATAGGGCGACGGTGAAGGGCAAATGATACGTGACCGGCCACGATCACGCAGGTCACAGGCACTGAGCACGGAGGAACAAAAGGGGCTTGTATATAGAACAATTGAGGTGCATGTTAGGTGAAATAAAAATGTGTAAGTCGGTAGGAACGCCGAGCACCAACCCAGGTCACTTTTCCAGGTCTGTTAACTCTCTTCTTCAGAAGGCGGTCGCGCATAGTGTAGGAAAGTCGAATATTAATTTTAGAAACTCGTAGAAATACAAAATTTGAAATCAATTGGTCTGCAAAAACACTTACAAATGTTTGAAAATGCATATAAGAGTTAAAACGCTGAATATACCAAGTCTATAAGTAGTTAAGATGTAGAAATATTCAGGGCCCCAGAGAACAATACTGGACCTTCGGTTTTCTTGTAGGAATACCTACAATAATAAAAGGTCCTCATCAGCCTATCCCAAAATCGCGAAGAAAAATGTATTTACTACTGACTTTTTCAAGTTACCAAATTTAAAAAATATCGAATCCTAGGATGATCTTGGCACGACGCGTCAGCTGTATACCATAAAGACGGGATCACACGTCACATTTTACAGTTGTCAATAAAAAGTTCAATAAAGACATAAACTGCGCATCTCCTGTGGCTAACCTAATGATGCCATTTACCTACGGGCTTAAACATGGACGTAATATTAATAATGCGGATTGTGCAGTACAAATAAATAAAATATGTTGACTTTAAGTCTACATTCAGACGCTCATTCTGGTCATACAAACTTTTGGAGTCAGAAATACAAGTCTTTAGACATTTTCGTCCATTTGTCTGTTTGTTTATGGGTAATCTTTGACTGTACGAGACGAGACGACTGGAACAAACATGGAACTTGCACTGGGAAATAGCTAATGAATCTTACTTTTTTCATTTAGTTTTCACGCAGCCACAAGTAAACTATTTACGAATATAGAGGAGATATAAAATTTTAATGGGAACACTTATTAAGTACAATAACTATAACTTGAATTGTTTTATTCAAATATTGTTCTGATTATATTACGTCCACTCAAACGCTTTTAAAGCAAATAAATATAAATACGTTCGTCACGATTCACAATTCAAATGTCGTAACAGGTGGATTATCTGTTTTTTAACAGTCTTCATCTGTTGTTCCAGTAATTAACGATATTTAACATTCAACCTGCTGTTTGATTAAGCTATAAGTTTTTTCTTAAGACCGCCCATTCTTCTGAGTAAAAAACTGTTATAATTGTTGAACAGGTATTAAACTGTGGAATTATAATATGTAGAGTGTAGTGTGAACAAAAAAGGGGTAGAAAATGATCATCGTAATTTTAGGCGGGTTTTTCATGTATTAAATGATACTTGATTTTTGTGAGGTCATAAAATCAGTAAACCAATATCTGGTAGTACTAATATGCTAAAATTAATTAATTTTAAAAGTTATTAACGATTTCTAGAATATGAGAGACATGAGAACAATTTCGTATAATTGAAGTGGAGGTTGATTGAGGTGGACTCAAACTTCCGTCAAATACCTAATAAAATAGAGAAAATACCCTATAGAGAAAATCTGAAAGATGTTTAAAAATATCTTTCTATTAGTTTTTAAACGAATCTATAAATCGAAAAAGAGGCCAAATAACAAAGTCAAAGTACGAAAAGAAAACAATAAAGTTTAGATTATACGATTTATGACATCATTCGTGTAGATCGGAAGCGGTGTCGCGGGTAGCCGACACCAAACACTCTCATTTATAGGCGAAGAGGTGGTATATATCACATTTATTTTGTCTTTTTTTAATTAAGTGAAAAGTGGTGAAACTAATCTTACTCTCTTTTCGTATCTCTCTATATATAACTTCACATTTACCTTCTTTAGTCATACTTTTTAAAATTGGTAGTTTAATACTTTCATGCATTTTCAACGGGTTCTTACATGACGTTTACAACAACGTTGAAATATCGAGACAACTCAATTAATTAAATATCGCGGTAAGAACCCGTTGAAAATGCATGAAAGTATTAAAATTATAGAAAACCGCGAGTGTCTGAATAAGTTGGTAGTTTAAATTACAATACCAATTCTGAATGCCGGAAGCGACATTCCTGTCCAGTTCTGTACCAACCAATTACTGCCCACTGTTGGGTTCAGGTCTCCTCAGAAGAGGGATTAGGTATAGTCCACCACGCTTGCCCAGTGCGGATTGGGGACTTCACATATCTTCAAAGGATTTTTAGAATCCTTTTCCGACATGCAGGTTTCCTCACGATGTTTTCCTTCACCGTTTTTAGCCGATGGTGTTGTGAAAAATTGCACATAAATCTTTTTTTCACATTTAAAGGTCAGGTAAGCGACATTCACTACAGTTAAAAAGAATTTAAGTGACAAACTCAATCACGAGCCGAAATAATTGAGGTTGAATTCCTAGTTGTCTGTTTCATTTATTCAATATACCACAAGCGACAAGCTATTCGCTACTAAAACTACTTAAGCGCTGTACTATGTAGAAAATTCTATTACATAATGTAATAGAGAACAAAACTACTCCTAACCTATACATCTGCTAACTCAGCTCCCGATCCTATCAGTGGCGTCAATTGCCCGTGCCAAATGCCACTGTACCCCGCACCCCTGCATCATCTAAGGAGGTCTTATCTCCAGCGCTTCGTGATTGAACGGTTCCGCTGATCTCGCCAAAGATAATAGCATGCTGGTGACAATCTCGAGTGAAAAGACTTTTACTTTTACTGTTTTAATGTATAATAAGGATATGGTCTTGTGTGACGAATGAGCTATTATTGTATATGTTATTTAATGGAAATTCTGGGTTGGATAAAAAAAATAGATTTATAAATTATCATTATCAATAGGCTTTCACTGTAGATACTAAATTTACTATGTTGACCGAAAACTTTCTGTAATAACCAATAGACGACGAGACAATGATTATAATTATAATTATCATGGCCAAGTTTGTCGCTAATAATACTAGATTACTTTAACATTTAAAGAAAATCCCTTAATTCGATAAATTGGTTAAAATATCTAGTTCTTCTTTTCTTCAATACATTATTTCAGTTTTGCAAAAAAGTGTTCACCCTTTAAAAAATTAAACAATTTAAACAGT
This sequence comes from Trilocha varians, assembly GCA_030269945.2. Lineage (NCBI taxonomy): Eukaryota > Metazoa > Arthropoda > Insecta > Lepidoptera > Bombycidae > Trilocha > Trilocha varians. The sequence goes on along the minus strand of AP028257.1, from coordinate 7,217,170 downwards.
CCCTTTTAAAACGACAATTAATTGTCCATCAAACTATCTTCCGACGTACGAATCGTCTACAATCGATTATCATTTCACGGCTTAATTGTGATGCGTTCAAACAAAAACTCCCGCTGGCCTGCTGCCGCCTAATGACCCTATAAACTCGAAATTATACGCTCCGTTACTTCGACCAACCGTTGTACCAATATGTGTGGGTTCACTGCCTTTCCTGAAGTCTTTATGTAATAAATATATCGATTTGTATCTGTTTTTATTATTCTTCATAGTAAAAGGTAAATGTGAGAAGAGAGTCATTAAAAACCGGCATAACATATGTAGGCTCGAATTTTATATTAACCATTTAAGAAAATCTGTAGATGCGCAAATGGAATTAACTTCTCTCTCTGACATACACAGTACCTATTATCTCAACGTATAATTACTTTACAATGTAGATTAAGTATAGTATTAATTTAATTTATTTATGCTTTACTAATGTAGGTCACGCATTATTAACTACAAAAATATTTTCTTTTACATTCTAAAACCCGTTCAAAATTTAGAAAAAGCACATTTTGCGTCTTCTCTCAGCATAATAGATACCTACTCAATTCCCTTGCTATACCCCATTCGAGTTAATAGAAATCATTTTATCCGAGCCCACATTTTCCACGAAAAAAATCTAATATAAAATCCCGCACGTTAACATAATGTTGGAGCAAATGGAGCTCGGCAGAGCCATCGCATATTGAAAGAGGCATCTGCCCTGACAAAGTTGTTTTATCTGCGGCGATAAGGCCCGGATTCTATTTATACAGACGACGATTTTGTGACAAAGAATACGATATATACAGAGTGTAGAATTGATATCAAAGCAAGGTTATGTATTGGCAATATTATGAGTCCGAAAATGACCACTTCGCGGTTTTTTAAAAACAAACGGCGAAATACTTAAATTGTTAAAAGTCTAATGTTATATAATTGTAAGGCAAATATATACAGACGTATTTAAGTAAGGTTTTAAGGGATCTGCAATGTTGTCACACGAAGTATTCCACGGTTTCTCAGATATTCAGGTATCAACGTACTATGTAATTTGCATTGAAGATTATGAATCGAAAAGAATCGATGAGATGTTTAGCTTGTAAAATGTCAAAAAAATAAAAATGTATCAAATCAAGTTTATTTTGCATTCATTCGCAAGTCTTGTTTAGTCACGTCAAATTAATTGAAATAAATTAGAGTCCTACTCACAGTTATGCCCTCATTGGTCCTGTGAAAGTGCTGTAGTTATACTCTATTTGTACTATAAATTTACCTTAAATAAATAAAAAGTTTTTTTTATTAATTAAATAAATAAAAAGTTTTTTTTATTTATTCTATGGCTTTAGGAAACCGATCCGTGAGTCTGTGCCCGCGACGCAACCGCGCTTCTACCGTATCACTTTATAACTCTCCCAGGAGACACAACACATTCGATTCTTAAGTTGCCTTTTCTTTCCGATTCAGCGATTTATCAACAAAGTTGCTTTCTTTACAAAAAATCTTAATTAAAGGAGAATAAGTAAATTATATTGTGATAATGTTGTGAATCGCAAGCTTGAAAACAAGTAAAACCTGTTTTTTACCTTTTTTAAAATAATGGATTTTTAACCTTATTGTATTTAGGTATTTCAATATCAGCCGCACTGAAAAGAATGGGGGCGGTGCGACGGAAAAGTGTGCCGAGAGCGTTATGCGTCGCGTCGTCACTCAAAACCTCGTGCTGGGTTCTGGCCTCAGCCGTGGCTCGGACGCTGAGTGTGAGCGGTTGGAGGTTTTAGTGCGGTTCAACTCTAACATAACCCTGGATCCGGTGATTTCCTCCAACTGAAAATAAAAAAAAACTGAAAAGAAAAACACAGATTCGTTTGAAAAAGTAAAATTTCACCCGTGAATCGCAGTATCGATTTTATAGCACTAATAACGAATTCTTTCTTAACTTTTAATTTGATATACCTAGTGCTTTTAGAAAGAATTCTTTGTATCACATGTGGAGCTTTTGTTACATTATCTGCTACTCTAATTTATTTTCCAGGGATTTTAGGGGAATACTTAAATTAAAAATAAATCATTATTAATACCTCTATCTACTTTACAAAAACTTGAGAGATGTCATGGGACACCCGAATAGAACGAAGTTCCTTTCGATTAAAAGATATCTTATATTTTTTTTTCCTAACGTAACGCGCGATAAGGAACGTGTTTTAAAAGATTTTGATAACAGCGCCATCTAGCGATAATCATCTAAAACAAAAAAATGTCGTGACAACTTTTCGTAAGATTTTCTTCGGTCTAGCCCCCTTTCGATAACGCGCGATAAGGAACTTCGTTCCAATCGTTCCGAAAACATGTTCTACCAAAAAAATAACAGTTTCGCAGAAATTAGTCTCATATTTTTCACAGCACTGGAAACGTCATCCGCCACAGCTCATGCGAATTTAACACAATATAAAAATTCTTTAATAAAAATACCTCTGAATTAAGTATTCAATGAATGTTCGGTGGACCGATTGTCCAAGTGTTGCATGCTGATATACGTTAATCTGTCAGGATGACGACGGTCAACGGTGATAGGCCAGACGCGTGCCGTAACAAAACGATTTCGTACTTTTTGTGATAAATTTTAAATTAAAATGACAATACAGTTGTTTTTCTGTGGATTATACATTTGCTGAAGACTAGCTATAGACTGAATTCACCAATTGGTACTAGTTTATGGTTATTTAGATCAAAAATTTACGATCAAAATTGTTTACATGCCTGTTTTTCATATTCAAAATGTTATTCTAAACATACAGTGTTAGTACCAAAATGACAAAATTTACTTACTTAATTATTACTTACGATCGATGCAATCCACGTAATGAAAAATATTACCCAGATTATGTGGATTAAATTTAAAAATCAACATTCAAATCAACCTTCTATTGACTAATTCCATGTTTTTTCCTTTTAATGTTGATAGATTAGTTGTCTTCATTTATATTAAGAACCAATTGACAAGCAATAAAATTCAATATCGGGTTTTTTGGTAACTTTACCTTTTTAAACATGTTTATTCAATTCGCTTCTTAATAGTCAATAATAACATGTTACTCAATTGAAATTAAAATATTTGTAGAAATTCTTAAAAAGTGAAACTAAATGCGCATTGCAATATCAAGCTGACCATTTTTTGGGCGTCATTGTTAAACACAGGATCAGTTTACTACTTGACATTTCAATGCGTATTTTTCGCTTGTCGAATTTCAAATCTCGAACAGATGTTTATTCAGAGCATTCACAAAAATTATCGCAACAAAATCTAAATCCATACACCATAACTAATTATATCCACCGTGTAATAGCGTGTAGGATACGTTCGTATTGTTCAAAATGTTTCTTTGTCGAAACCCGAATTACTAACCTACTTTTGGGGAAAAAAATTGGCTGAGATATCACGGCTTTTTGGTTTTGAATGCGAGTTATATTTCTTTTGTAATGGCGGGGTATTAGGTACATTTAGTTTGAGTTTCGCTGCAGAATGCGACTAGTCTGGCGCTCGCTATTACAAAAGTTTGAAGGGTGAATCGTATAGGGAATCGATTTAGCTCGACTGCACACTGCCTTGTTTGTTTATTTTTGGAGAATCGCATGTAGGTTTTCGGGTTTGCGGTGTGTGTTTTCAGTCGTAGGTGGTCTGCACGAATAAAAATTTCAACGTTTCGATTTTTCGTCGCTAGATTTTTCTATTTCACGTATCAACGGACTGTCGTATTTTTGTTGGTTTTTATTTGTCGGTTCGATGAGTTTTAGATTTTAGTGTGGGAAAAAACGCTGGATGGTATTACGATGAACTAGTTAGGAAGCTTTGGTTTATTTGTTTTAAAATTAGATGACAATATTGGCTCAATACCTATCTGGGACAGTCTAGTTTATTATCAACAAGTAGCATTTTTCCGAGCATAATTGTTTCTATTTAATTAAAGGAAACTTCAATTAAAACATCAACATTTATACAATTATAAGTAACAATGCTTCTATATCGCATTTTAATAGCGTATTTTAAAGTTGGCGATCATTATATAGGCAGTAGACAATCAGAAGCGTACAAACACAGACGACCTGCCTGTCTGTTTGCGCTCCGGTTGATTTAATAGCCGACGTATAAATCTATTCATCGGCGACTGAAAGCCTTGTTTGAACATGGCTAATGAACGTGCATGGGAACGCCCTCTGCCCTACACGTCAGGTAATTCACTTACGATAGCGGATACTGTTTTTTTGGAATATTATCGAATATTCAAATGAACATAAATTTAACAATCTGGATATTAAGTTGGATAATTGTTTGGCTTAACTCAGGTCAAAGTGGCGAAGAACTGTTGAAGCTCTCTGCCCATCTTTGGAGGACACGAAGAAGAAGAAATATATTAAGTTTTTTGTTGAAGGCATTTAAGACACTATTTTATTATATGTACCGTTTGCAAATGCAATTGATCATATAGTTTAACTGTGAGAAATTTGCTCTGGATTCAGAAAAGTTAAAGCAACCGACTTCTTTTTTTAAATTTCCCTCTGATCTGCCATCATCAATTTCCATAGTTTTGATCACTGACCACTTTTTTTAAATCTTCTTTCTCATAAAAAAACAATCGGTTTATAAACGACGAACAAACATAAATAAGCATAATATATTAAAATTGAGAAACCTCTTTTTTGGAAATAGGTTAGTAATGTAATGTATTGCTGTGTAAAATGTCACTTTACTCGTTTAAGATACAGACAAGCAAACTTATAGATTCCACTTACGTATCTATTAGTCGTAGTAACATCGCTCACACAGCTGGTTCAGACTTCAGACATAAAAAGAAAAATCGATGAATATGTGTTAACAGTTTTTCGCTGGATACACGCTTGTCGATGTAACTCACTGACAAACGTATTTAAAGAGTGAAGCTTGGACAGAATCAGGTGTGGAGACTCCTTGAAGAAATTTTTTTTCAGTTATTTTAATTATGAATCTAATCTAGTAGTTGTTGATCGGTCTATTCAAAAAACATATTAGAGGTGAATATTAAAAAGTGTTAGAAAAGTTAAGCTGTACTTTAGCCGAGGCAAATTTTTACAAAGCTTAAGTACGGTCAAGTGGAGTAGGTACTGCTGTCATATCTGGGCTGATGCACCCAATTATCAATTGCATCAACTACAACTGCATTTGACTTCGTGCAGGGCAGTGTTGTTCGTATCGGAACTTTGGGTCTCTTTGCGTACTATACCGATTATGTCATTGAGAGAGGTTTCATTAATCTTATTCGTACTAAAATATGAAACTTTATTTTTAACCGCTCACTATCCGGCTATGGGTCTCTCTTTGGTGTTTCCTAGACGCTATAACTGCTTCTTCAAACGAGGCTTGAAAAATGTCTTTAAAGGTAGGTTGTAGGTGGCGGTCCTGGAGCTTCCTCTGATATTGCAGATATCTATGGGTAATGGAACGGTTTATTATTACCCTTCGCACTCCTTTAGGTTTCACAGGAAAACTTATTTTATTTTCGATTTAAAATTTTGTCCTACTTAAGAATTTATTTAAATAGCGAAGGGATTTTTTATTACAAAAAATAACCTAACTACTCAAATTCATAATTTTAACTTATCAAACAAAATGGTTATTTTGTACTATCTACAGAAGATATTAAAAAAATAACAAAAATATTCTTAGCCCTAAAACTACTCCACTCATGTCACTGTTCGGATATTTCGTTCCGATTCTCTCGGAAGGTAATTATGTTGGCCGCTTTTTAACGCTTCCACTCTCGAATAAATATAAAACGAGCCTCAAGTAATTACGTCACGATTGATTATTGTTATTTGCATTGTTTAAATAAAATAAAAACAGTAATTTATTGTACTATTTATCCATAATATTCCAAGAAGCAAAACTAGTGATAGTTACTTTTCTATAAATTCTATTCGTATTTAACTGTTTTAGAAAATCAGGAGGAAATGGCTTAAAGTGCTTTTTACTTTGTAGATTTCGATGCAAATAAAGTCTATACAAACGTATTTCAGAAAAATGTTAATTATATTTTGAATTAATTAAGAATTAATTTTATGTTCCATGACCAAATACATCTGATACCCGTTTGCACGTACCTAAATAAACTAGCGTGAACAAGAATGTTGTTTTAAAATAAGAACTTTAACGTAATACGAAAGCCATGATGTTTTGCAATTGAAAACGCGTTTGCTAATTTCTAGCATAAAGTTATATTTCTCAAAATTGTAAATAAAAATTGTTCCATAAACTCAGATGACGAATTAAGAACAAAATTTATTTTTGAAAAAAATCTTTAAAAGCGCCATCTATACAAAAGCTGTGTAACTAAATACTTTAAAGAGAGCTTCTTTAGTTTCAGAGTTTTCCGGTACAAGCGGATGGCGCTAGTAGGCTCGTTTTAAATTTTTTATTTACCACATTTCGTGTTAAGTATTTTTTGTTTTAAGTAGATTAAGAGATATATGAACGTGCGATGAGCTGGGTGGTAAGTTACCGTTGATTTTTTTTTTGGCCACACTCCACTGTATTTCTGTAAATTTTTTGTAAGTGAAGAGATGTACATAATTTACTTGTCTGAAGGTCTATAATGTCATTGAAAAGTAGATCTCATTACATAGTATAAAATAAAGTCGCTTCACACTTTGTGTATGTCCTATGTGCGCTTAAATATTTCAAACTACGCAACGCATTTTGATGCGGCTTCTTTATAAATAGAGTGATTCAAGAGGAAGGTTTATGTGTATATACATAATGCATAATCTACTATATTACGAAACACTACAAATTTTAGAGATTTTTGTTGTAAATAAGCACATTTTTCTGCGCTTCCATTGCAAATGCTCTCTGAACCTTCTTTTTTGTGACTCAGACGCAATTACGCGGGTCAACTTGTTAATCTATAAATAAGTCTTAATAAATAGTGTAAAGATGGCCGGAACTATAAATTCGGTGATGCAACAAAAACTAAGCGGTGTATGTAGGAAGGATCGTTGGTGGGCCGCGGTCGAGGTGTCGGGTTCGCTTCCCGGGTCGGACAATATCCATCTATTTGTAGTTCCTTTTTATATGGAGATTAACTTTTTTCAAGCAGTAGAAGGTTATTTCCGCATTGAAAAACGTGTAATTGATTTTCAATATACTTAATTATTGTTGTAAATCCGTGAGGAAAACATGGTAATATTTCAAACGAATAATTTGCGTTTACGTATCAGGATAAGGTATAGATACTTTGCATAGGTATTTTGTGCTAACTTCTTTATGTGAAAAAGCGAAAAATTAAAAGCGCATCTTTAATGACTCAAATATAAGTTTTATAGTTACTAGTCTATGTTATTCCTTAGATCTCATTATGCCTTGCACTATGTCCAATATTAAAATTTGTGAACAGACGGTGTGAAGTACTATTGTAGTCAAGCAAACCATCTAAGTTTATAGCTTAGTCATACGCACCAAAAATGAAAAATACAACCTACAATTCACTACACCAATTCATCACATGACAAAAACAAACATGAACCGGATGCCGATTCACAGCAGCGTGTAAGCGGACTTCAGCCGGGATCATTTCATATTTTCACCAGTCCATCTCTCAGGGGCGGTCAATTATTCACCCGGGCCGGACCCGGACAAAAGTAATGACCGTTGAACGTGGAATTACACGTGTTACAATGATGATGTTTACCGGTTGCCAGAGTAATATCGTTTGAAGAGCTGTTAGGTTTTGGTTGTAATCGTTTTATTTAATGGGCCGGCTCTGAGCGTTACGGTTTTATTTGCGCGTCGGATTGGGGTTCGCGTTTTTGCTGTTGATGTTTTAACTAAGTGCAATTGTCGCGGGACATTTAGTAGTTTTGTAAAAGTGTTTTATTTTTGGACAATTAATGTTTTGAAAAAAGATGTAGATTGGTACCTACCAGTAAGTCGTGGTGGCCGAGTGGTTGAAGCGCTTGCCTTCCATAAGGGAGGTCGCGGGTACAAAACCGGCCGGCTTGTACCTCTAAATCTTAATATGAAAAAGATTTATGTGCAATTTTTCACAACACCACTGGCTAAAAACGGTGAAGGAAAACATCGTGAGGAAACCTATCGGAAAAGGGTTCTAAAAATCCTTTGAAGATATGTGAAGTCCCCAATCCGCATTAGGCAAGCGTGGTGGACTATGCCTAACCCCTCTTCGGAGGAGACCTGAGCTCAGCAGTGGGCAGTAATGGGTTGTTACAGTACAGTACCTACAGTATCTACCAGTTAGAGTAAGCAAACTTGCATAGTAAACAATTTTATTACAAGCTGACGTTTGGAAACGGATTCATTTTATAAATATCTACGCTTGATTAACAATCACCTATGGTGACCATTATATTTACTAAAATGTCGGTTACGTACAGCTGTAGTACTCTAATTTATATCTAGAGACAATTATGCGATTTAGAGTTAATTTGAGAGACATCAAGAGGCGTAATAATAAAAGAGATGCCACTCATTCAGTCTCATTCAAAACGTGACGCCTGGTCATATTTATCTATGTTTTGAAAAAACTTGAGAGGTGTCAAGTGACACCCGGATGGAACGAAGTTCCTTTCGATTAATTAGTGAGGGAATTGTAATAATTTTTTTTTTATATTTTGATCACAACGCCATCTAGCATTAATCGTATAAAACAAAATAAGGAATTGTTTTATAAAATATTTTAATCACAGCGCCATCTAGCGATAATCATCTAAAACAAAAAAGTGTCGTGACAACTTTTTCATAAGATTTTCCGTCTAGCCCCCTTTCGATAACGCGCAATAAGGCACTTCGTTCCAATAATTCTATGAATAATATAATGCAACTTACCTATTATTACAGCTTCACATGATTAGGAACGCGTGCTTTTCAAATTTATGGACAAAAACAAAAGCCGACTGGAAGCGTCTTGTAACCATATCCGGTGGTAAGATTTATTGGTCAAATGTCAGTGGTCGATTTCTTTGCTTCGAGTGGGAACAAAAACTGGTGCCACGCTGTCTGGTCGGTTAGGGTTCCGTAAAATCATTGCCAAAAATAAGTTAAGTTTCGTAAAGGGTGTTGTTGGTGTTATTTACATTTAAACACTATCATTAACTTAATAAAATCAATGTCCGTGGTGCTTTTCTCAACTCTGGCGTAATGCATCTTTCAATGTTATTTTATTGTCTCCCGCTTTTGCGAGAAGGGAAGTCGAAACTCATGTTTTTCCTACTCCTTCTATCATCTTCTGATTAAATTAGTTGCGGGGTCCATGACAAGTTAGCTTTCCCTCGGGTTTTCCTGGGCTTCACTGCTCAGAGTCATTACGATGGTCGCCGCTGTGGATCCTGGCTACACAGGAGTTACAGTGGTGGGAGTGAGAGGTGGGCCAATATCACTAACTTACTTAACTTTTATATCTATAATATGTTCAATATTTAATTTAAAATGTTTAACAAGTTTAACTTCTGGACGTTGAACGTTGATGTCCGTTTATTATTTTATTTTATTTATTTAATAAACAGAAGACACATACAAGCTATTAAAAATACACCAAATCAGAACTCATAAGATCTAGTGACAATCAAATCGTTTATTGGAACGAAGTTCCTTATCGCGCGTTATCGAAAGGGGGCTAGACGGAAATTCTTATGAAAAAGTTGGCACGACACTTTTTTTGTTTTAGATGATTATCGCTAGATGGCGCTGTGATTAAAATCTTTTGAAACAATTCCTTATTTTGTTTTATATGATTAATGCTAGATGGCGCTGTGATCAAAATATTTTATAAAACAATTCCTTATTTTGTTTTATATGATTAATGCTAGATGGCGCTGTGATCAAAATATTTTATTTAAGTTTTATAATGAATTAGTTTAAAACGTCTGTCTCTCTCTCTTCTGAACTTCGTTCCATCCGGGTGTCCCTGGACACGTTTTTTTATACATCAAATACACCATACATAAATTATTATTATCTAGAACCACACCATTAAAGAAATATAAAAATATTCGTAATATACCATCAATTCTACATCTTGACACTAAATGATCTACAACTGCCACACGCGACTATGACCATATCCGGTTTAAGATTAATCTGTCACAAGTCAGAGTGTTTGTTTTACCTCCTGTAATCTATATAAAAACTTGGTGCCACGCCGTCTGCCTGCTACTTTGGACACACGTGACAATATCGGTTGCACGTGTAGACGATGATGTTTTAATATTAATGTGGATAAGCTTAATTCGTAAGTTGACCTTTATTTTTTAATTCACCACTGAGATTCCAATACTTCATTCAATATATCTGACAGGAGGTATGTCGTTGTACATGACGTTGAAGTTCATAACTTAGATAGTGCACTACTAATCTTCTTCTTATATATAAAAATGAATTGCTGTTCGTTAGTCTCGCTAAAAATCGAGAACGACTGAACTGATTTGGCTTATTTTAATCTTGAAATATTCGTAGAAGTCCAGGGAAGGTTTAAACGGTGAAAATATTTCCTTATGTGACGCAGACGAAGTTGTGTGGGCCAGCTAGTATGTGATAGTAATCAGGATAATAAAACATTGAATATAAATGTAAACACTGAAGATGATGTAACTTTGTGTTGAAACAATGGATAACAATAGGTATTCGGGTATTTGCCCATCTCTCGCTCCCACCACTGTAACTCCTGTGTAACAAGGATCCTAAGCGGCTTGTCTTTGTCTTTAAACTTACCAATAGCCACATTACAAGACTCAAAAATATAATCGAATCAGCTTAAAAAATTACTATCTATACAAACCAACAGTTTACAAACAACAAATATAAATAAATAATCTTCTTTCGTAATCTTCAAAGATGATACGCAAATCACTCCGCAATATAGACATGTGCTCAAACGTTCATAATATTTGACGTATGCGCTTAATGAAATGGAGTGTGTATTTATTAAGTTAATTAAGCCGTTCTTGAGACGCCGGGGGCTCAACAATGCAGAGAGATTTCGGTAGACATGATTTTGATAGCGATTTTGCATTATGTGTTACCGGTTCTTTAGGATTTATTGCTGGTTTAAGTTTTGAATTAAAAACATTGTTTTGTGCGTTTGTCTCATTTGCATTTTTCTCATGTCTCAATTTAACTTTATACTTTTTTTATTGCCTTGTAGGCAGACGAGCTAAAGGGCTACTTGATCGTAAGTGGTTACCGTTGCTCATGGACCTCTGCAATGTCAGCGGACACTGAAAGGCCGCTACCTACGGCCTTTCTTTGTACACGTACCTAATAGAGTATAGAATGTACCTACTTCTTTGTGTGAAAGTTTATGATAGTTTGTAAAAAGTGCGTTCATTCGAATAATATTTTGTAAAAGTAAAAACTATTTTTTATTGAAACGACTGTATGTACATTTTGTTAATAAATTTAATCTTTAACAAATAAATTATACATAAAATCTAGAGCCTTATTAAATTTTACATAAAATCTTCTGAACATCTAAAGAACACATACGAGTCTTAATTTTCATAATAATGTAAAGTAATGAGACATTATTAGGGTAAGAACTCATATTTAACTTTTGAAGAATCGACTCCTTTGTCTAATGAAGCGAGGGGTGACGTATGAGATATTGTTTTGTATACGAAAATGAAATTTTGTTATTAATATGTTTTGAAGCGAATTTGTTTCGTATGTTTGTTTACTTACGAAGTCAATTCTGTAATGTTTACATACTACCAGAAATACATTTTTACTGTCATATCTTCTTGCTATTTATCACTTTGACGTAGCATTGTGAAAGTTTGTGGAGGGCGTTCACTACTTACCATCAAGTGGGACGTTATTTATAAATGTCAAAATTACATAACATAAACTTTTTCATTGTAATTTCTCTTTGTAATTGACGAGTTATATAATACAAAATTAATTTGTCTTATCGGTATATGTGCAAAGCTTAAATAATATTACATTGATCTCTTCAAATGGATTCTAAAGTAACTTACTATTACTATTACCATAACTCTATTAACAATCCCAAAATACAACCATCGTTTTCATCCAAAACGAATTCAACGTTCCAATTTCAATGTTCCAGTTCATCCCTTAAACATAGATCACTCCCTGACAGGCTCTCTGCCTTCGTAATGAAGACAACACTCCTACAAACTATAATACGCTATCTAAATGCATCGTCGACAGGCATAAACAATTGAAATAATTATCGGGATAAGCCTCCTGGATCAAGGAAAGCCCTCGAGATTCTAACCCTTCTGAGAACATGACAACGTCTTATGCAAATTCACAAACTTGTTGTTTAAAGCACTCTTATCACATCAGCTTTTGTAAGCCTTAAGTCGAAGAAATAAGGCTCTGATTGGGATTATTTTGTGGGCGCTTATGACGTTTTGTTCTTGTGAGTCTGTAATGGTTGCTCAATTGGCTCTTCGTATGATATGGCGTAACTTATGTTGCTCAGTTTCTTGAATAATGGATCGGGTTATTTTCGTATCTTCGCTTCTACTCCAGTTTATAGTTGGGGAACATGAGAGCCATTCTCAATCCTGGAATAATTATTATGTTACTTTTTGAGCAGTTTTAATAATTATTGTGTTATGCGTAAAGGTTGATTGCGGTAAATAATTAAAAAATAGGCGCCTGCGAGAAAATACCTCTAGATACTTAGTCCAAACATTGACCTATATTGTAGATGTTAGTCAGATTTTCTCTTACAAAAAAATATTCGTCAATAAAAATCAATCCACACCGCAACTTGTCAATTAACAATTTAAGAGCACCTTAACAGACGTATTAATATGAATGATTAAAGAGTGTTTATATAGTTTTAAAGTCTTCCTTTAATAAAACTCGATAGATCCGACGAATAACAAACTTAGATCGTGTTAATTCAATAAACAGATTCTAAAGGGTTGTACTCATGTAAGGTACAGTCGACAAGTAAACTTCACTTTCATTTAAATAAATTAATTTTTGATCAATATAAATGTAATTTAATATTATAGAGTTAAGAATTGGTTTGTATAAAGATAATATTGTATTATAAAACTTATAAAATTTTGGTCTTTATTATTCAGTCTGTTCTTATAGGAAAAAAAAACGTAGGGGATTTTTGTTATAAACATTTCAATGAATAGCTTGTCAAAAGATTAATTTAGTTGATTTACCATCAGGTGGCTCGTAGGCTCGTGTACCTATCTATCATGCACTAAAAATAATAAAAAGCTCAGATATACTCTTTTCTGTAATGATGCTATTTATATATCTACCCGAAGTATTCAAATACATTAATAACTAGTTTCTAAAATCTATGATCAAAAATGATACGTAAATTCTACGACCATCGCGACGGTTGTCTCCTCTCATAAAAGAAGATACCGTAGTAAAAAAATTAAATATGACTTTTTCAGATTTTATCTTACGGTCTGTACGAGCATGTAAATAAATCCTGTGAAACGTGCGATTCATACGGCTGTAAAATGTGGTTAAATGAATACACACTATACGAAACGAAACTACTTATGCGCGTACACATTTAAAAACAAGTTTTGATAGGTAGAAGAAACAAAAATCGATTTCATTTTTCAAGAGTAACTCATCAAGTATGGACATCCCAAATATTCCTATTAGCATTACAGATTCCAATGAGATGCCTAAGTTACAAGGGCTAAATGGGAAAATACGGACGGCTACTACCATCCAGCAAATCCAATTTGAAAAACGAATTATCCAAAATAGTTTACTTAAAACGTTAATAAGCATAGAGAGTACAGTACCTAAATCATAAAAAGGCTGTCATTGGTCTGTTCTACGGAACACCCAATAAAAAACGTGTAAAACACTGACTAGCAGCAAAAATGTACGGTATTCATTATAAAACAATTCGTCAAGCGAACGTTGTCTGTACAAACACACCTATTTATACATTAGGAAGTGGTTGCACATCAAAAAGAGATCTGTTCATCGTAAAGGGCCGGGAGGGCTTGTAGGGACGTTACGAAATTCCCCAAGGAATCAAAGGCGGACAAGCTTGGGTGGCCACCGATAACAATTATTGTTCCGAGTTTAGAGAATCCAAAGGAAACACCGCGAAATATCTAATTGGAATTTCTAATTAGATTGTAAAACGGTTGAGATAAACGCTCGACTAATTAGTTTTAGAATTTCGAAAGTTATTGGATATTTGTTCATTTTGGATTGTTATTTATATTAGATAATATTTTGTAATATTGTTTTACGTAATTCTAGTAGTAATGCTCAAGATTTCAATTATGTCACTAATAAGAAAATGATGATGAAAGTGAGCTTTGAAATTTGTCCATTTAGAAAAAGACAACAATTTTATATGCCACTTATTATTGATGATTGAATTTTCATTTTCACAACTTTTGGAGACCAAACAAAAGAATGACGAAATGGTACTTTTAATTTTAAGACACTAAGAATCTCCTATGCGTTTCCTACACCTTTAAAGGTTACAAAACAATAGTCCTAAAGCAACCCTTTCACATAAATTGCAAGCACGATTTCCATTTAAAACGCTGAGGTACCGCATTAAGGATAGTCCGGTATGTCCGAGGGACCGGTAAGGGCTCATTTTCATTAGCCAACTAAGCGTCAGCTGTGCGGTATAGATTTATACAGTACAGCCGGTTACAGCGGTTCTCAAAGTTGGTTTTGTTAAAATTAAGTGGTGATGATGTTTAATATTGTATGTAGTAAAATTTTGAAATTTGTAATTGAATTCGCGTTTCACTTTTCTTGTTAGCATATGGGGGACAAGGGTATTAATAAAATATTATTTAATTGTATTTTTGGTGTAAATAAACAAGAGATATCACATTTATACCATGATTTAAATTTCAATGCTAAACCGCAACATATACCAAAATACTAATGTTTAAAGATTTACACTTAATTTTAAAAAAATCTTAGAGCGTTCTTCAATAAATAATAGGTATAATATGCTATAAGTATAAGAAAATACAATGCGGCTTATAGTTTGATCCTAATTGTAGTATAAAATCTGCACCGTCCGTCATACAAAAGATTCAAAGCCCAAAAAAAAATCTTCTATAATGATAAAATATTAAATCTTAAAAGTACAAAGTTTGAGAACCTCTAATGCCGGTAACGAGTGGCCAGTACAACCCGCGTGACCCTTCCGTTTGAACCCCACTATGAGAGGCACTTTTTGTCTGCACCTGCATTCCACCCACCAAGGAATGATGCTGGTATTCTGCAAAGGCGCTGTCTGTTTCACAAGTATTTCATATTTCCTACATGCTATTATGCTTTGAATTTTGGATTTAAAGTCTAGTTTAACAAAGTTAATGTTTTATATTCAAATTTTCTATTTTGCTCTTTTTATGATAGCGATTGAGGATTAACTTTGTCAATTGAGCTGAAAGGATAGGATTAAGGAGGAAGTTTGTGTGAGTGCAAAATATTTTATATTTCTTTTATTGTATGACATACAAACGAGCCAATGACCCTCTAGATGGTGAATGGTTACTCTCTTTCATGCGCCTTTACCTTTGGTCCTTGACTCAAGAAAACTTAAGCGTTCGGACTAAGAACATTTTCAGTTTAAAAGAATTTAATACTAGACTAACTTGACGTCTTGGTGGCCGAGTGGTCGAAGCGCTCCGTACGGGAGGTCGCGGGTTCAAATCCGGTCGGCTTGTACCTCTAAATCTAAAATGTGAAAAGAGGAAACCTGCATATCGGAAAAGGGTTCTAAAAATCCTTTGAAGATATGTGAAGTCCCCAATCCCCACTGGGCAAGCGTGGTGGACTATGCCTAATCCCTCTTCTGAGGAGACCTGAGCCCAACAGTGGGCAGTAATGGGTTGGTACAGAGACTAACTTGACAAAGGAACAGAAAAATTAATAAACAACGTTTAAAAAGTTGTATCTGACATGAAAGGCATACCTCCATTATCCCTACACATGTGAGACCGACTTTCGTTTTAAAATGTGGAAATTGAAGTTTCTTTTATTGTGGAACAATCCTAAACTCGGGAACAACTTGTATTTTAGCGGCACCCCCTCACATGTTCCGAAGTTCAGAAAGCTCTGAGGGACTTCAGAAATAAAATTCTACATTCACTTTGATATTCCTGTAGGTACGTAGTAGTAGTAGTTGTATGAGGTGGTAAGTGGATCTCCTTTAAAAACCTTTAATGTGACAATTATTTAAATGCTAAATAAATTAAAATTAAATTGAAAAGTTTTTTATGCGGGCTAATATTCAACATTCCCTGAATTTACTATGAAAATGCTGATTGATACTAATTTTTTCATCGGAACATTAAACTAACTCTGGTGAAAATGGATGATCTTCTCTTTTATTAAAATCTTATAGTAATTTAACATGAGTACTTTCATATATGAAATGATTAATTCCAATATTTAAATTTCTGATTGTACACGTAAAAGTGCTCGTAAAAATGATGTAAAATTTTATATTTGTACCGTTTTACGTTTTCTGAGAAAAATCTGCAAATTTAAAACTTTTCATAACCGCAGGATCTGTTTCGTTTTCTTTAACGATTTCAATGATGTCGATGATCCAATCGTGTAGGTTATTTTAATGTTTTTGATGCACTAATTTGTTAAATTAACATTTTTTGTATTTTTTCTTAGAATTCGAATTTAAACTGTTGTTAATTTGTAACTTGTTTAGTTCTACGATGTGAGTGCCATGAATTCAGTTATTTCAAAAGTAGAACTTCTAGTTCTAACTTCTTTCGTAGTTTCAACTACGAACCAGATATGTTTGAAAGATGACCTCTGTCTTCACCATCATGTACGCCAGGAATTAATAAACACTTGTTATAGTAACGAAACAAGTATTGTACATGTATTATTTACTCTTTACATACAGTTATTCTCAAAACATGCCATAACTTTACCAGCATTTCACAACGAAACTAAAGGCCGTGTTACACCAACTATGTATACCCACACAAGCACGTAATGTGTATCTTATTCAACCAGTTCCAGTGTATTGTCAAGTGAAGCGGCGTAGTGAAGCGATTAATCAGAGTGTGCGTGTGTCCGGGTGGGCAGCGGGCATGGTAATTAGATTTAAGAACAACTGGGCGGCGTCACCGGGAGAATGGCCTGCATTAATTTGAGCTTCTCTAACGAGGGCGACGGACCGACTGTGTAGGACCTCGGATAGAGAAATGCGTGGAGTCGTGGTATTTTATGAGTGTTTTATTTTGATAATAATTATGACGAGACTTTCATTGACAGATCGCTAATGAACCAAGGAGTAACAAAGGCTGATTTTGCATGAGAAACATAGTTTTCTCAGTAAACAGATGGGTCAACTAATCTATACTTCTAGCTTTAAAAACGGAAGAGTTTGTTTGAACGCGCTTATCTAAGGAACCGCTGGTCCTATTTGAAAAATTCTTTGTGGATGGTTCATTTATTGAGGAAGACTTAATGCTATATTTTTAATGGGAGATCTGTGCTCATAGTGTAATAAAATAATCGAAAAAATGAAGTTAAAATGCCGCCCTCTGCGGCGCGGGCAACGTTACGCGTGTTAGCTAATATAACTTAATATTATAAAGAGGATTATTTGTTTGTCTCAATTAGGCTCCGAAACTACTGGTCCGATCAAAAAAACCTTTAAGTTTTGGAAAGTTCATTTATCGAGGAAGGCTATAGAATATTTTGATTCTCTTTGTGACGCAGGCGAAGTTACGCGAGTTATCTAGTAATAAATAAAACACGTTTATCGACTCCCTAGTTTTTGTATTCGTCCGTAGTCAAGCTGTGTCCGCCGTAGCAGTAGGCTACGCGTCCACTGCGCTATGTTTATTGCAATCTGGTGGTTAAATGCCCGTCTGCTTGGTCCGCTACAGCCCTTTTGTTCAAACCTTATTGCAGATTTTGGGGATAAAAGCTGCTCATCATTTTTAATGTAGTGTTTTAGTTCGGTTTTGATACGTTGGAAAAATGGATTATTTACTAGTAATAGGTAGCAATTAAGTCATAGATATAAGTATCATAATCATAGTATCATCTTTTCGAAAATATTTTTTTTCTACCTATTTTTTTATTTGAAATTTTCTTACCCTTAATCTCTTAGTTTAAAATGTAATATTGTGAAGTGTAACTGCGTACTTTTCTAAAAATATAAACTAAACTAACCGCGACGGTAGAAAAAAAAGCGATACATTTTTGTCGTTATGAGAACAGTACACCTATTATAGTGTGTATTTCAAATATTATGACTTATTTTTATTTTTTTTTAGTTGTAGGAAATCACCGATATGTGAGAGTTGAACCGCACTAAAACCTCCAACCGCTCACACTCATCGTCCGAACCCCGGCTGAGGCCAGAACCCAGCACGGGGTTATGAGGGACGGCGCGACGCGTTACGCCCACGGCACTCTTTCCCGTCACGCCGCCCCCTAATACCTACAATCATTAAGCAACTATCAAATCATATAACATGAATTTATAAAGCATGATTAAATCTTCAACAGCATCGTCACGAACATAAAATTAATATATTCACAGAATCACGTCTGATGGTCATCTGAAAGGGTTGTTGAACTACATCCCTCGGCCCTTGCAAACAATGCGCCCTCTGTGTGCAAGGGCTTAAATAAAAGGTTTGATTTCGTGTTGTAGGGAGCTACAATCAATATTTGAGGACTGGACCGAGATCTGCTTTATTATAATGAACCTTTTGAGGTTGTGTCAAGGAAAATTTGAATATCGAGTCTTGTTAGGTCGAATTGTTTAGGATATTCCTTTGATGAGTGTGTTTATTTGAAGTTTGCTTAGTAGTCATGCAATAGAATTTATGTAGAATGTATTAGGATGATAATTTATGTTTGTTTATTATATTATTATATATTATTTATGTTTGTTTCTGTGTTTATTGATGATATTAAAAGTTACTAAAAATTTTAAAAAAATGTAATGTTTTAACAAATATAACCTAACTTTATGTTCCAAGCTAACTTTTTGCGTTTTGGTTGTTTTGTTATTTGTTGTGTAAGAAACTATCCTAAAAGTTAAATAGATAATCCGCAGACCATAGAACCCAGATTTTAAATCAAAGATTTGATATCAAACCTAAGGTGCAAGTTTTTGTTAAAGTCAGTGACCCTGAGTGCTACGTCATGAAGCATTAGTGGTATTCTATGATTTTTAAATAATAAAGCCATCGAAAAATATCATAAGTTATCAAGTATACCTACCTAATTTATAGTTTAAAAAAAATAGTAATTCTAACTTTTGTAGCAAGACATTCATTAAATCTATCACAATTTAAAATCCCAAAATCCTTGCATTCCAAAATCCCCGATTCTATTTATTAATGAGCACATAAAAGGTGGAACCTAGACTTATCCCGTAAGCAGATTTGAGATACGACCGTCCCGACACTTAACTAGCTTCGTTAACTCGATCCCGACGTACCTACTGCGAGCACTGTGGCGGGGAAACGGCATTTTAATGATAGTTTAGCTATTTTCTAATGAGCTTTAGAAGGATATTGTTATAGTACTGGGGTATAACTGCAAGACCCTTCATAATTAGATAAGAATGTGATGTGAAAAAATGAATTGGTTTTTTGCTTTATATTCCTTTCTATTTTTTTGGTCGCTTAGTTAAGAATTATTTTAAGATAGCATTTTGTAGTATAATAATAAAAAAAAAATCCGTTATGGGAAAAGTAGAACGTTAATTTGTCTTACTAAATTTAATGGTGTACGTAATAACGTACATAGTTGGTGCACTTTAACTTATTGCAGAAATTAGTAACTTCATATGATTTTATACACGTAATGAACTGTAGTTTGTTGCTGACTAAACATTAAGAATAACAGGTTAACTAAATTATCAATTACAAAAATTTTAATTATCAAACACATCGACCCACTGTTGACTAAGTAAGATTTGTCAATAGAAGTTAGTTGGAACCACCACATCGTCGTTGTCTTTGGGTGGTCGGCTGGTTACCACCATGCGGAGCGACTGCTAAATGCCGCAAGAGTCGTGTTCTGTCCCGCTTGCTCCGGTGCGACGAGCGTACCTCTCGCTCGCGCCGGCGCGAACACGTGTTTATTTGTATGTTTTATCCTTCGGCGGCTTTAAACCCAACCCACCCCGACCGCAAAGTGCGCTCTGCCGCCCGCCGCGCCCGCGCCGTCGCCGCCTCTCGCTCGCCGCCACCGCTGCCGCGGAGCGCACCGACTCGCCCGCGAAACTTTGTCCGAAGTCGACGGGCGCGGACGTACGTCGCGTATTAATAGCCACCGCGACCGACCACCACAACCGAGGGCGGCCCGCATGCCACGAGTCGCAACACGACTGTGAACCCGGCTGCACGCATCGCACCCCTCGCTCTAAATACACGACACAAACGATCACTCATACGAGAACTACTCTCACTTCTTACGAAAAAAAATATGAGACCAACTGAAAGCGAGAGTAACGTGCGTACGGCCGTCGCGTAAATACACCGCGGTCCGCAAAAAAGTTCGGCCGTCAGTGAAACTAGTGAAAAGTTTTTTCGCCGCGAGCGGGGCAACCACCCCCTGACGCCGGAAAAATCGGCCCCTCGCCTCGCGTCCCACACCCGCCGTCACCGAACTTTTCATTCACCGGGGAAAAAAGTGTGGCAAGGCCGCCCGTGACGTCACCGATTCAAGTGGCCACGCTCCCGTTCCCTAGCAACGAGTTGTCATCCCGTGAGCCCTTCGAGACACTTTACAAGACAATTGAATCTAAGTGATAATGGAAATGTTAAGCCGGGACGTTGTGACGAGGCGATGAGTTTGATAAAGTAGTGTGTGTTGTGATGTAGCAAAAGTTCGTAAAAGTGGACTCTATGTGTAGCACACAGCGCGCACGGGTGTCCAGGATGCACCTGACGGGGGCGAGCAGTGGCGCGGTGTCTCCGGACACCAGCTCCACGCTCCTGCACGAGACGTACACCAAGATGACATCAGACATCCTAGCTGAAAGAACGTTGGGTGATTTCTTATCAGAACACCCCGGCGAGCTGGTCAGGACCGGCAGTCCACATTTTGTCTGTACAGTATTACCGCCGCATTGGAGATCCAACAAGACATTACCGGTTGCCTTCAAAGTGGTGGCGTTAGGAGACGTCGGTGACGGCACGCTGGTCACCGTCCGTGCTGGTAACGATGAGAACTGTTGCGCGGAGTTAAGAAACAGTTCGGCGGTGATGAAGAACCAAGTCGCAAAGTTCAATGATTTGAGGTTCGTCGGCCGCAGCGGTCGCGGTGAGTGCTGAAGGTGCAGTTATGTGAATGAATTATAGATTGGACATTCATATTTAATATTCAGATAATAAAATGTGTCGTCATAGCTTATAACAAAAAAATGGTAAAAATAGAAGAAAAAAGCCCAATAACACAAATTATGTTGTCATCATAATTTCGTAATCGTAAAATATTTGTTTTTCGATAAATGAAAATCTAAATGCTACATCAAATCGAATTAGTATATACTTATTATAATCAAATCTGTTTTAAACCATAAAATAAATATTAAAACCATACTTACCTTGCGATTTAAACTTCTGATTCAAACATTAAAATCCAAAGTAAACTTCTCAAGTGGCGTGAAGACCCTGACATTGAAAGTATTCAAAACTTTTTCCGCAAAGTTAAGAAAGTAAAGTGAATGTCAAATAAGGAGGGCGGGAGATTAAGGGCGGCCATTTCCGCCCAATGCTTGTCCCGCCCTAAGAAAGTTTACTTTTCGAGGTAACTGATAAGACATTACTGAAATAAAAAAGTTTAAGACATCTCTTCTCTATCAGTAAAAAAAAATGTGCATTTAGATAATTGCAATTGAAAACAGTTATTATACACAATGAATGGATTGGTTATTGTCTGAAAATTCTACTCTAAAGTCGCTTTTAGTCAATAGGTAACAATTGTTTATAAATAGTTTTTGAACGACTTCCTAGATTCCAAAGAAAAGTGGTAATTATTTTTTTAGTATTTTTATGTTTGCTTGGACTTTTTATATGATCGGTAATGCTGGATCCCATTTAAATTTTAAAGCTCCGATTTCTTTAAATTAAAGTACATTCAATTAGTTATAATCGCATATAATGATCCGATTTCGATCATTTCTTTTACGTCTGCAAGTTAATTCTCTGAAATGAAATTATTTTTATTCTCAACGTTAATGAAATTTTCATGCTTGTTGATGTCAAAAGGCTACCAATGGAAAATTGTTTTAGCTAATAAATTTGATAATAATATACTAATTTACAAGTCGTTTTGTGTTATTTATAAAAAAGGGAAGTTTGCACTTTAAAATCGATTTTTACACAAGTCAACAAAATCTATTTCTGTGCTATATATTTTTTTAATCTTAGTCACTCCGTAACAATTGTTTTCGTAGTGGTTTCTTATGAAACTTCGATGTTTCTTGTTATAATTTTCGATAATTATTATTACTGTACGATTTCTGAAGATAAATATTTTTAAATAAGTACATTAAGTATCGTTAATACTGGATCACCAAATATTAGCACTCCTCCAGAATCTGAGTAATTTCATCGAAATTAAACGAGGTTTAAGAAAAGTCCTGTATGGGTAGGTGATAGATAACGACCCCTCATTGTCCTGGCATTGCAGAGATTCATGAGCGACGGTGACCGCTTACCATCGTTGGGCCGCAGGCTCGTTTAATAAAAAATAAAAAACTTGAGAGGTGTCAAGGGATACCCGGATGGAACGAAGTTCCTTTCGATTAATTAGTGAGGGAATTGTAATAAAATATGTTGATCACAGCGCCATCTAGCGATAATCATCTGAAGCAAAAAAGTGTCGTGCCAACTTTTTCATAAGAATTTCCGTCTAGCCCCCTTTCGATAACGCGCGATAAGGAACTTCGTTCCAAAAATAAAAAAAAATATTTCATATGTTAATTAAAAAGATTTTAAAGATAAAATAAAACAAATGTTATTTGGTTAAGGGTAAGGTCAAGAGTACGATCTGTTCTTGGTATGATTCGAATTCTGTTATTTATTAGTAAAAGTTATCGACTTGGCAGAGCAGAGGCAGATAAAGTATTTATAGTGTTACTAGCTAACCCGCGCAACTTCGTCTGTGCTACAAAGGAAAACAATATATCCCATAGCCTTCTTCGATAAATGAACTTTCCAACACTGAAAGAACTTTTGAAATCGGACCAGTAGTTTCGGAAGCCATTCGAGACAAACAAATAATCAAACCTCTGTCAATATTAGAATAGATTGAATTATTCAACAATTTTAAACTAAACTAGCAAACA
The DNA here is from genome assembly GCA_030269945.2 of Trilocha varians. Lineage (NCBI taxonomy): Eukaryota > Metazoa > Arthropoda > Insecta > Lepidoptera > Bombycidae > Trilocha > Trilocha varians. The sequence goes on along the minus strand of AP028257.1, from coordinate 7,193,798 downwards.
ACAACTTAAAAATATCTAGAGTTTAGGAAAGAAATTAGTTAATTAGAAACTTATTCAGACACTTGCGGTTTTCTATAATACTTTCATGCATTTTCAACGGGTTCTTACCACGATATTTAATTAATTGAGTTGTCTCGATATTTCAACGTTGTTGCAAACGTCATGATCACGAAAAGTCTTCTCGTGACTCTCAATTAATTAAATATCATGGTAAGAACCCGTTGAAAATGCATGATAGTTAATTATAAATTTTCCAACAAATAACTGCTTTGACATTCTTTCAACATAGAAAATAAGTAAATTACATATATACTTCATCTTAAAACAACATATCCTATACCTATTATAACTCATTCAGTCTCTGTGCAGATTCTTATTAGAACAGACTTAGTAGGTTAAAAAGCTACCTAAACAATACATCTACTATTACCAAGTAGGTAATTGAATAGCTGAATACTACTTACTTTTCAAAAAGTTTTCTCACCATTTTAAACACTTATTAAAATAATTACAACGGAAAACTTTTTTATTGCTGACAAAACTTATACCGAAAATTGTACTACAACTATTCGTGTACAACTACAAACAATTACGCCAAGACCATTACAATCTACACATTTGATTCTGTCGACTCGAAAGTTTTACTCTAAATATTGAGTTACCGTAACTGACTCCTTTCTTGTTTTCTTTTTTGGAACGAAGTTCCTTATCGCGCCTTATCGGAAGGGGGCTAGACGGAAATTCTTATCAAAAAGTTGTCACGACAGCTTTTTTGTTTTAGATGATTATCGCTAGATGGCGCTGTGATTAAAATCTTTTAAAACAATTCCTTATTTTGTTTTATATGATTAATGCTAGATGGCGCTGTGATCAAAATATATAAGTTATAATAATTAGTTAGTTTAAAACGTCTTAAATAAACTTAAATTACAGACATAAATAACAGACTTAAATAAAAAAAATATTACAATTCCCTCACTAATTAATCGAAAGGAACTTCGTTCCATCCGGGTGTCCCTTGACACCTCTCAAGTTTTTTTTTTATCTTTATTTAACTGTGACTACTTGTAAAGTATTCCAATATGTGCAACGCTTTCTGAAAGTTCATCATTAACCTCTTTGTACCTGTAATTTTAATTACCAAGCTCACGGATCGACTTAAGTCGCTGGGTTTGTGGAGATTTTAGATCAATGTGCACTCTGTATCGTCTATTTCATAGAGAATGCACTGAGGAATTTTTTGAGATGATTTTGCCATCGCATTTGAATTTTAGTTCATTGCTTCTACTTGGAACCAATGCATTCATCCACGATCTGCTTCAAAAGTACTTTTCTTTGCCTTGTTTGTTACAAGGTACTGATTTAGAGTGAAGTGTTCCCGGAGCCGTGGTGGTCGAGTAATAGTCGTGGTGGCCGAGTGGTTGAAGCGCTTGCCTTCCGTACGGGAGGTCGCTGGTTCAAAACCGGCCGGCTTGTACCTCTAAATCTTAATATGAAAAAGATTTATGTGCAATTTTTCACAACACCACTGGCTAAAACGGGGAAGGAAAACATCGTGAGGAAACCTGCATATCGGAAAAGGGTTCTAAAAATCCTTTGAAGATATGTGAAGTCCGCAATCCGCATTAGGCAAGCGTGGTGGACTATGCTTAACCCCTCTTCGGAGGAGACCTGAGCTCAGCAGTGGGCAAGTAATGGGTTGTTACAGTTCCCGGCGCACAAGACGTTGAAGACGAAAGAGGTTCAAGAAAAATCCTCTATATCCAATATTCTTACCATACTGTAATCACTTACCCTTATGTGAGTTGTTGGTTGGTTCGTACATCTTTTTATGCAATAAAAAATATTTGGGTTTATTCGTTTTACCTCCAGTCAAAACCTGCCGTCATTTTCTTATACCATTAAGGCCGCTTAAAGTGAGTTTTCGATGCTAGCGACTCAAGTGACTTAGAGTCGCGAGTGGCCATCGCGATAACCTATAATATTGTAGTACTGGAAGATATAAATGGTAATTTATTAAAATACAAAAACTAACGCACATAAAAGTCGCGTGATAGTAGATAAGTTTAGCTGTAATAGACAAAATATACTACTTTTGAGAAGATTGTTATTCTCCAAAATATGGTTTTTGCCGGTGTTAAACAGGTAGAAAGGATCTTTGAAAGGTAAAGTATAGAAATCTGTAGCATCGTTTAAAAATATACAAATATAGTGTCTTCGAAGCAAAATCAAAAAAAATGAAGATTTATGACATCTTCAAGCGTCAACAAACTCTCACAAGCCTGACAAGTCATGACCCACACCCTGTTTAAACACGCGCAATAGCGAATTGTGAAAAAAAAAACTAATGGATGAATTAAAAGGTTTGGGTTTAATATTATAATAAAATTAAAAACTCACCTTGGATATCTACCGGGTTTATTTGAAAATAAAATTAGTAAAGTACCTATCGATATTATGTTGATTTCATTATAAATATTGAATAATTAAAATGAGTATTCATTAAGAATACAAGAGTTATATTCCTTTTTTTTTTCATATTAAAAGTAAGAGGTGTATTTAATTACAAAGTTATTTCGGTATTTTATCGAAACTTATTTATAGAACTTTCGGAATTTATTTATTCTAAACCCCTAAGAGTTCCTAAGAGTTCAGTTAGTTCAGTCAGAAATCTTGGGTAGAAACCATTGTTAGTGGCATTCCACTTGCTCATTAATTGACATCATAAAGTAACATTGTTGTTCAGACTCATTGCAGGTTCCAATATCTATGAGACTCAAAAACACACACAGTATCATTTGAAGAAATAAAAAAAATATATTGTGCAGTTTTATGAACACACGGTAAAAGTAAATCTTTCATTCGTGTTGTAGAAGGTCAGCTGATGCAAACCAGAGGCACCGCCATATTGGCATTTTCACTTTATCCCTACTCCGCTCCGTGGGAGGGTGACACGCGGTCCCATCTTGGCGGGCTTCGGAAAGCCCGCCGACCGAGAGAGCCGGTGGCCGTATTCGCCGACGCCGGGGGCGGCGCGACGGGAAAGAGTGCCGAGCGCGTAACGCGTCGTGCCGTACCCCCAAACCCCGTTCTGGGTTCTGGCCTCAGCCGGGGTTCGGGCGCTGAGTGTGAGCGGTTCGAGGTTTTAGTGCGGTTCAACTCCCACATATCCCGCCCGCGGTAAAAAAAACCCCTACTCCGCGGCCCACCATCACGCGACATGCAATATAATATAATAGCTGGACGAAAAATATTTAGGCGGAATTATTTTGATGGATTTTAATGATGTTGTTGTTCTGAAGAGTTGATTCCAACTATTTAACTTGTTAAATCGATATTCTGTACAAAATTGTTAAAATAAAATGTAGTTGTATCTTCTATAATATCTCCGAATTTATGACATTGTTTCCGTAAGTAACAATAGAAACTGTCTGGCGATTATGCGCTCAGTAGGTAGGTACTACGGTGACTAAACGGTGAGTACGGTGAGTTGGGGAGGGTCCTTAAAGTTAGGTCGTAGGAAGCGACCCCTCAGTGTCCCCTGACATTGCAGAGGTTCATGAGCGACGGTAACCACTTACTATCAGGTGGGCTGTTGACTCGTCTGCCTACGTGGCAATAAAAAAAAAAAAAAGAGTTACAAGCATACGCAGTTTCGACATTGCATGAATTTTGTCATATTTTTTTTGTAGTAACATGAGATATTTTTCTATCAAGTTCAGTTAGTCTTATTAATACACATACAAACTTTATAATACTGCTACCATACTTGTCCTTACATTGAGTTTAAACGTTTCAACCGCGTTCGACTTGAGTCACTTAGGTCGCTAACATCCGAAACTCAACTTAACGTTCTCCGTTGTAACGTAAATTTCAAAAAATAAAACTTAATATGTATTGTTTATATGTATTATTTTAATACAAATTTTATAATTTTGTGAATTAGTATTTTTATAGGTAAAACTTTTTCACACAAAAGAGGTCGTATTATTGTTTAACATTAAATACTTTCCTTTTTTAATGCATGTCACTGGCCGACGATAAGAAAAAACGTTTGCTTTTTTTCCTAAATTTCTTCCCATGATTTCATAACCACAAATTAGAAAAAAAACTTTTTATTAATAAATCATCAAATAATTTTTTTTTTGAAATTTTAAAATTTTAAATAGTAAACGTTTTTGAAGCAACTGCAATTTTACTACTTTGTTAACAAAACCCCGCCCTTCAAATATTTAATTTTTTAATTAGTAGTTTTACTATTTTTATGTTTTTTTTGGAATTGCATGACACATACCATCAGGCATTTGGTGAAACACTGCTAGGACAATCCTACTGCAAAGGTTCCTCTAAAGACGCGCGCACATTTAGACAGGCCGGGCCGCAATGTATTTATAGTCTGGACCGGTGCTCTAGCATGATGTGTATCAGTATGAAAATAATCAAAGCATATTCGAGCGGGCCTCAAACTGGCGGATTTCCATGTTCTTTGCATATGAATAAAATGGGCGCAAGTTAATGCGAAACTTATATATTTACTTGAAGAAAACGACAATTTGTAATTTTCAATAGGTAAGTAATTTAATTTTGATCAACTTTCCACCCTTTAACTATCTGCAAACATCGCAGAACCAATCGTAGGTAATGGCAGAAGGAGATCCAGCAATGGACGTGAACATTACCTGTCTTGTCCTTCTTCAAACAAGGCTTGAAGAAAGTCCTTAAAGATAGGTCGAAGGTAGCGACCCCGCAGTGTCCCTTGACATTGCAGAGACAGTGGCTCGTTAGCTCGTCTGCCTACATGACAATGAAAAAAATCATCTATGTGCTAATGATGATAATAATGCACTCTGCTTTGACAATCTTTGACCTGCTGATATTACAAATCTTCGCTTACTACTATCTTGTATTTCATTCTGTGTTTCTTCCGCTGTCAAAGACGTTCATATTCAGTATATAGCTTAGGTATACGAGAGTGCCTTACAAAGACATTTCTTGGAAATCTTGTTCAAACTGAAGCAGTTTCGATATTTTTTGAGTAATACTTTCATAAAAATGAAAACATTCACACGACCGGCCTTCATTTTTCAAGAATATTGTGTGCTTCTTAACTTAAATAGTAATATCATCGAAATCGGTTCAAAAATAATTATATTAAAAACACGCAAATCGAATCGTGAATATTTGTCCACTAAAATCATACATTTTAAACACAGATCCGGAACTAGGTAGGTACTTGTTTGAAAAAAAAGGGAAAAAATGACGAAGAATTATCAGATTCAGTCCACCTAAACTAAAGTTATGCGAGGACCAACATAAAAACTCAACTTCATAACTTTGGGAAGTTGGTCAAAAAATAAAATAAAACAGACGACTTGAGCACGTCCCCATTTCGGAAAACTATTAGTTCCCAATCTAAAAACTGTCAAACCAAGATGTTCAGAAACAATTAACTAAACTACAAAACAGTAGCAAAATAAACTTTAATAGCAATAAAGGAAATCGAAAGACGAAATGCATTACTCAAGTCCAGACGAACAAAAAGACGTTGAAAAGAAACCGCAAGCTCAAGTTCCGTTCTCCGTTCTAATCCCGAGCTATATTTTAGTGCCGTGCAAATGAAAAGTTAGTCGAAGCGAGCGGCTAAGACTTGAAGAAACGGCCCGCCTTCCAGCCCCGGGCCAATGGAAAAGGTCGGGAAAACGACTTCTTCCGCGGAGGCGGGGCGCGCGCCGGCTGCGGTCTCACAGCCATTTCAATAAAAAAATCCTTTGAGGAGTTCTTTATTTGAATACATCGCGGTTTACGAACGTGGAGATATATGGAATACCACATTCGATCGCCTTGAAGATTATAGCTGACGGCACTTTGCTATGCTAAAATTTTAAACTGTAGTCGTGTAATCGACTATTTAATTCATTTTATACTTTCAACTAGGAAAATATTAGATACAAAATGTGCTATTAAAATGCTCAATGTGTATAATAGGAACATTCAGCGCCACGAGCGACGGGACAAACGGAACGCAAAGTAGTACCTAATCAGTTTTTAATTTTCTTCGTAAAAAAAATATAACAAAAACAAGACACAAAATCTACACAATATTCTAAGTTTCAAAACAAAAGTCTTATAAAAGATAACACGCAAACACGGTGTAGGCAGCACGCACGCCCGTCACCCATAACAGGCCTTGTCAACCATAACGCGGCTACAGCGACCGACGGGTTAACCGACCGGGTCTACCAGGCCCGGTTAGCCGCGATGGAAAACTACCATTTCATTTACGGTCGCCCCTTGGTTTCGGGGTAGTTGCGCTAACAGCACAAGCCGCAAGTTGCGTAACTATGCTTTGCGGCGTCACGCGGCTCAACTCTCTATTAATGATCGTCATTTCATGATCGGCCTTTCAAATGTGCGTTCAATTATTTGATTCGTATTTGTGCTACTTCATTAGTTTAATTACGATTGTTATCAAAACAGAATGATGGTTTATTTTGTTTATACTCGTAAGGGAAGTGTAGGTACTCGGCTTATGAGTTGTTTTTATGAAATATCTATTAATCTCAACTTCAAAGTTTATCTGTTGGATTGTATGGATGCCTCACATACTCCTCATATTACTCATAATATTGACAATATTGCTATGAAAACGCGACATATTATATATATATTATATTGCCATTTTTATATATAATAATACAAAAATACTGATGTATTAAGGACATGCTTAGCATAAGTTCAAAAATATATACTTGGCTAACTGATACCACTCATAAGCCACAACGAATTGTGAAATAAGACTATTTATTACAACAATCTAGCGCTCTGAAGCTATCCCAGCCTCTTTGCATACTAAATTACCGTACCTAACGTCAAACACCTTAGCTAACAGCATATTAATTCAGTACATTAACGTACGGAGGCATTAACACGTTGTTACGTCCGACACCGCTGCGTAATCGCTACGACTGCGACACGACGGGGAGTGTATTTGACAGCTGTCAAATTGGATTGCATCCACCTATTAAGGAAATGTCGTCGTCTGAGTTGAGGAACTGCGAAAGAGTTGTGTGGATAGCACTGGCTGGTAATAGCATAAACTGTTGACCTCAGGCAGCAATCAAGACTTCAGTAAATTATCAAGAAAGTTACATTGGTATGACTATGACTGAAATTCAACCTGTATATACCATTCTGGATTAACTTTGCATCATTGCTATACGTTGCTTTCCATGTGCGACATTTTTTGACTCCTACTCCTATAAAAGTTTATCAATTCATTCCTGATATTATGGTTTTATTTCAATTCTAATCGATTTAGAAATACGAGTTTAAGTTTCTTTGAAAGTTAAAAGTTAATGGATACATCCACGTTTGTTTCGTCTTGAAAACCCGCCTGAACAGTAACAGTTGAATTGCTTGAACCTAAAACAAGTTAAATATACAAGATGCAATTGTTAGTTAAGTTGGAAACAGAAATTAAAGTTTTGCGAACACAAAATAGAAACTAACTAAACATTTACAAATCTTTGTTATAGTAGTGTTTTCGCTTTGTTTTCTTATTACGTGTAATTTTTTATTGAAGTAGGATAGTTTCTAAGAGTTTTGCTACTTTTTATCTACGCTGATTTGATGTTTTTTTTTGTTTCAAATGATAATTTCAACACTTTTACTTTAATGCTAGTAAATAACCTTTTCAGTGTAGAAGATATATCTAAATATTTACAATGACGTGATAGATATTTTTTTATTGATTTATGAGTACTTAGATATTGCCAGAGTATAAAGTGAACTTTTAATAGTGATGTAATGGCGAAGAAGACATAGGGGGAGTCAAGCTCAAATCATCAATCAAATAGTACGTGGCAAAACGACGTCAAATCAATTCTTTTATAATTTAAAATATATTGCAATTGGAGACGATAGTGATACCTAAATATGGAGATGATTGAAAGCAATCTCAGAGTAGTTATTTCATAGAATACGCAGTACACAACAAAACAGAAAATACTTTTAAATGTATCAGCTGTTAGACACACTAAAATAAAACTTCAGTTATCAAGAATTTACACACCCAATAAACAACCAAATTTTCGAACTTCCCCGAACAAGCACACCTCCATTCCGTGTACACAGGATACCTACCTTTAAAAAACATTTAACAAGACAAGCCTGTCACGAGTGAGGAAATTGTGAGCTCATAAAATCGTTGGCTCGTATCGTGCGGGCCTTACATTAAGTAGGGGTTATTTATTTAGGCGCTGGGACGGTGGCGAGCCGCGCCTGGCACCGCGGGGTTGCCAGCACATCACTCAAAGACGTGTTAAACTTGCCATCTTTTTAAAACTTTTGTGATTGGTGTATTTTGAAAGAGTTTCGTTGATTTTAAAGGTGTTCGATTTTATAGAAATTGGGTTTTTGGGGAACTTAGGTTTTATGTAATGTACTGAAAGAAATGAAAGTTAATGTATTTCCTTTGGGTACACCTCAAAATATTTTTTCGGAATTTTATATTTACAAATACACTATTACAATTGCTTAAAACAATGCTAAAAATTATTTATATATCGAAATAGGTTGATCGTCTTCAAGAAAGTCGAAAAAGAAATTGATAAAAAGAATCCGAACACAGTTTAAAATTAAAAATATAAATCTTAAACTTTAGTAAAAATTAAAATGAAACGCACATATGCAAAAAGGCTAAATATAATAAATACCTAAAGGCTAAAGCGACGAAAACACTTGTTACGTACAGTGCTGTTCGCGTTAATAAACTTGGATAGGCCACAACAAGCCGGTTGCGTGTAGGCCTCCATTTTTAACGAGCCTCACCGCCGAGCCCGCAGAAGTAGCCTACACATGAAATCACGTATGAATGAGGTTTTTTTCCAGTTTTTTCGCTTGTAGCCGGCGGCGTACCACTCCGGGCTCCATTAAAGCTTACATGTCACTCTGCCCCCCGCGTGGAGGCCGGCCGGTGGAAAAATCACAAAATCGGCATCGACTCCCGCTGTGTTCGGACTTTGACGGACTTTCATTTAATATTTACTGTGGTTTTTCCGCAGATGGATATTTTCGTTGTTGAGTTACACCGTGATGAAGTGGTCGGATTGTTTGTGACGTGATGTGATGAGTTGTGGATGAGCTCTTTGGCGCACTTGATGATTGAATTCGGATTGTTTCGGTTACGGAGTGCTTGTTTTTTGTTTTGTACATACCAATCTCTTTTGTGATTGTGAGAATAAATCTACTGCTGACTAAATCAATAATGAATTTAAAAACATTTTATGTTGGAATGTTTTTGTTCGTTAGTTCTGCGAACAAAGTTGATAAATTAATTAAAAACGGCAATTAATTTTTAAGTAGATTCTGCAGATTGAAAACACTTTTAGTTCAAGTGAAAAGTTTGCATGCGATTATTTTGTTACAGAGGTTTCTCCAATGCAGTATTCAAAATCTTTGAACTTCAACATAATTATTGTTTACTGCATCTTCGTGACTATTTGGTAACATAAAAATCGCACATTTTTTTGCAAATACGTAATTTTTAGTTAGATAGTAAACAGAATACGATGATTACAAAGTAATCTATAGGTATTCATTATAAAACATTTTTTTATATAATACAATAAGGAATTCATAACAAAAATATGATATTGTTGCAGGTAAATCGTTCACCCTTACGATAACGATATCAACGACCCCTCCTCAAGTGACGACCTACAACAAAGCCATCAAAGTAACCGTCGACGGACCAAGAGAACCCAGATCTAAGACCAGTGAGTATCGCTTTTTATATTATTATATTAATTTTAAAACTTATACAAAGTGTTATGATAAAAATTCTGAAATCAAGTATCTAAAATAAAACCAACAAAAAAATCTACCAGAATTTAGTAAGATACTTTATTATTTCACATTTAATTCTAATAATATTAAAAAAGGGGAAACTTGTCACGATGAATTGATTTCATTTGAATGAATATTAACTTAGTATTATTGGATATACTCAGGATTCAAATGTAGGATGTAACAGCAGCTTAAAGAAGATCGGAAAAAATAACCTTAATTCAATAACGAAAAACACTTGATCCCGTGAATGTTACAAAAATTGCACTTAATGTAACAATGTACATAGTTTTAAAACAATGTTTGATATCTTATATTCAAAACGTTAACCATCCCAAATGAATTTTCCAAAACTATTACACCGTTGGAAACAAGCTAAAACATCAAAGCTTGTTTAAAATTACGAACACTCGGAACAAAACGAGGGTAACCGCGAAACATTCGAAAACAACTGTCTTAATTAAGGTAATTTATTAATAATTTTCACAAAATTATTTCTGTTTTACCTTTCTATGTTTATAAAGCGTGAATTGACGTTCAGTATTGCTTTCAACTTGTGGCTGTAATAATGATTAATTTAATTCATATTCAAACTAAATAATATGTATTTTCAAATATCTAAATTTAAATGAATGTCAAATGTTTGATACTTTAGTTTCTTTCGTTTTTTTATTAGCACCTTTACTTTCTTTAAAAAAATGGGTTTATATAAACGTGTGCTTGGTGTCCTAGTTTAAGGGAGGCTTATAAAATTGTGATTTTGAAAAAATCTTTTGAAAACCAATCAAGAAATACAACTTCAACCATGGTTTAAAAATTTAAACTAGGGGTCACGTAGGTTTATCTTTAGACCATTGTAAAACCATAGATTAGTGATAAAACGCATTTTATAATAAGACTTTTAGTTAAACCGCGGTTTAAACCTGGTTTAGTAGTTAGTCCTCGTTTTGTAATAAGGCCGCAAAAGTTTTATAGTGACATTAACCACTTACAACACTACCAATAATATCTCAAAAATCTGTGCAAGATATTGACTAAAACGTACCTACATAATTTCTAGTTACTTATAAAATACTTGTAATAAAGTAATATTAATTTATTAAATGACTGAAGTTGATTCGAACTTAAAAACAACGCAACCATTTTTCATTTTCTGCATTATAAACAATGAACAAGTCATAGCATAGGTCTACTTCAAAGCAAAACCATGTTTAAGTTTAGTTTAAACAATTTTCTAAACTAAAGCACTCCAAAATTACATCAAATCAGGCCGAAACTCGATTCACTACGGGATTAAAATTTTGTGAAACACGATTAATGACTATCCTAATGCCACCGTACCTCTATCTCGCTAGACGAATGTGAGGGTACAAAGGAGGCTCCTGTAATGAATCGGTTGTTTAATTAATTAGTCAAGAAAGGGCTGAAGGGAGGGTCTAACCACCCTTTGCCGCGTGTGTGCATGCCCTGCATATTGATTTATTATGCCTCCAGCCTCCGCGTGGAGACGATAAATTATTTAATTCTAAGTTCCGACGCGTGTTAACATGCTAACCTATAGATTTGTGTAGATTGATTCGTGTTTTATGTATCGCTTCGGGATGTTTTTTAATGTGGTTTGAGTTGTAACGAAAAGTATGTGAAGTTAAAAGTACTAAATTTACAATTAAGGCACTACTACTTCGTGTTTTTGTTGATAATTTATAATATAAAACTTCAAAATAAAATCTTATACTTAATATTATACTAGGTAATATCGTGATGTTTACGTCGTTGTAGGAGATAGTCTTTGGATCTACGCAACCGATTTCAAAAATTATCTTACTGTTACATATAAAGTTACAATATTTATGAATGTCATATGACAAAACTTGGAAACTGGTTTCTTATGTGAACCAGACAGTCAGTTATCAAGAAATAAATAAAGACACGAATCTTTTTAACCTCGTGTCTATCTATCTGTACTGATTATAAAAAGTAAGTCAAAAGGTAGTTCAAAAGAAAAGTACATTAATACTTAAGTATGATTGTTGTTTACACAATCATCAAACGCAGGACTATTGCATGTATCTTGGTACTATTTATACCGGTTCTGGGTGGGTGGTGTGTTTTATGATGAGTGTACAGTAGCCGCCTCAGTTTATCGGCTCGACTATTAAATGTTTTTGTTAAGGAAGCAATGGGCTGGCTATTTTTGGTTCACAAACGCAGGACCACCCGTACCTAAGGCGCTAGGTTGGTATAGTTGAGATGTTAACAGTTGTGTAACTTTGAGTTTATCTTTTTTTTTAAAGTAAATCAGATTCTACTATGAGAAAATTTTAAACAATAATATTTATTTATTGCCAGTAATTTACTCGTAATTAATGTATGCTTTCGTTTCAATACACAGAGTAAAATGATAACGGCAGATAAACCATCGTGTTGAGTAACATAAGAAACTTAATATTCAGATAATTCATACAACGAAAACTACGAAAGAACATACTATTATTATTTTAAAGATATTCATAAAGAGAAATTTTCTACCGACGATATATAAGAAGAAGAAAAAATAATAAAATATATGTAACAATTTGTGTATTGTTTCGTGAAAATAAAGAAATTTTCTTTCAATTCACGCTATTTTATCTACCGTCATCATTTTACTCTGTGTATTGAAGTTCTCAGTGAGTGCAGCAATGAATCGAATGTTTACATCTGTATTTCGATTGTTTACTTCTCACGCCCTTACTTAGCTTGTAACTTGAGTCATACTTATAATTAAGTGTAGCTTAGATTCTACTTAATATAGTACAAAGTGCAGTTTGAATTACAAATTCTGCAAGTTATTTTGCTGGATAGAAATGACTCTTTAACAAGTGACAAAATTTATTATGATATACTGCTCAGTTCTGCACACTATTACAGTTTCTTTGATAATCTGAAACTTTTTCCTAAGTACACCGATGCAATTTATAATCTTGTACTTTAAATGAACCTAAGTCACACATTTAAATAAACTTTTACTTAACAAAAAGCTTTAATTAAATTGTCATCGTCGAGCGCATTAGAACAAAGCGCAACTATTAGGAATGGTCAGTATAATAAATCTAACTAGACTGGACTCCCGTGTAATCCTTTAATCAGGTCCGCAGTAGCCCTTACTCGCACCCTATTTTTCCCTCCCAATACAATACCCCCATTTACCCCCATTTCCCCCCGGCGGCCCTCGAACGGTGCAAATGACAGTTTCTAATTCCAACTTGCCATGAAAGTGTGTAATTGTTGCGCCGTTGATTTATACACTCGAGCCTTTGCACGGGAAATGAGCATGTGTGCGCTATAGGGCTGTCACTTTTGAAAAAAAATACTAACTTCAATAAAATTAATTATGTTGGTAATAATCAATAATAACGAAAAAATGTGGTGAGGTTTTGTACAAAGTGGAATCTTTCAGTTTCATTTAAGTAAACATGTAATCATTGCATCAATTCATCACACACAAAAATATCTAAATATAATAAAATAATTAAAAAGTTAGTTCAGATAATTAAACAGCTATGGATATTTTTTTAGATACTTTTAAGCATATTCATAAAATTAGACATAGAAATTTAAATAATGTGGTACTAACCCTGCTCTGAAGTGAAATAGTCTATCAAGAAAAATATTTTAAGTTACAAATTAACTGGTACCATGTACATATTTTAGTGAATGTTATAAATTATCACTGATTTTAATTCGTTATATGTGTGTTATCCTTAATATAACAGAATTATAAATCGAACGCACTCAGGCCATGCTGGTAGTATGTCATTTAATTTAATGAATTTCTGAAGTTCCATTGTCACTGGCGTATACCTAATTTTTAAAGTTATAAAACGTTTTTCTCTATAATAAAACACCAAATAATCGATTGTTTTTTTTCATTAAAGACAAATTTGGTACTAGAATCGATCCTCAATCGTTAAAGCATGAATCAATTCACATTAGTGATTCGTACACGTGTAGTAGGGGATGGTACGGAGTGTCAATGAATTATCAAGTGTCTTCGAACAAATCGAAGGGTGTCGCTCAGATACGGAGCCTAAATCTATAGATAAATAAAGGAACTAAGACATTTTGGATTCCTTGTCTCGATTTGTTACGGTGGATTAGAAATAAGAGAGAATTTGCTTAAGATAGTTAAGTAAGTGTGTAAACAAGATAATTTTGTCAAATTGATTATGATCTGCACTAAATCAAAAACAGCACAACCAGCAAGAGAGAGGATAATACTTTAACGTCAACTTTAGAAAACTTTGTTTAAGGAAATTAATTTAAAAGAGAATTGAAACAACTAAACTTGGAAAGAAAATATTGCAAAAATCTCTTCGATTAAATTTGAAATATCCAACGAACGTTAGGTATACAACTTTTTCGACTGTTTCTGCGTCGTCTACAGAGGAAAACTACGCAATACATACAGTATACAATAAAAAATAAGCTCAGAACTGTATGAACTTATTAAAAGATAACTTCATTAAAATATTCATATAATTTCTTATAATAACGGCGAAGAGCAGCTTGTATCGTATTGATGTAGTGTTGTCTCTCCTAGGGCAGCAGCAGCAGTTTCACTTCGCGTTTGGTCAGAGGCCCTTTCCGTTCCCGCCGGATCCACTTGGAGGCTTCAGAATGCCGCCTATCACTACTTGTCAAAGTAAGTACCAATAATATATATATAAGTTTCATTTTTGAAGTTTATAACTTAATAAAACTCACAGTAAGTATACGTTAACCATATATTGAAACAATTAATATCCATCAATGCTGTCCTTGAAGGGGATTTTTTCTTAGTGGAAATGCTACTGTAGAATTTTATAACTAAACTAAACTCTCAAAGTTCTGGAAACGAACATTTTGAGTACGAAGAAACGCGAATATTATAGGCCTAATAGAACTTAGAATCCTCATGCTAACAATACAGTAATGAAGTTGCAAAATCCACACTATCGTGAAAGCAAGCATGAAGTTGTAATGAAAGTCGTATAAAGAGTGTACGTGGCGCGCGCCAACGATTGCCGTCGGCACTCGTGTTCATTCTATTTTTTCGGTATTAACGGCTTTTATTTTTCGGTATCACGGTTCCGTTTTTGGCCGACGATCGGACTCCGGTTTTATACGATACGCGGCGTCGATTTGCGAATGTTTTTTACGTTTTGCGTCCAAAGTTGTTTTGGGACAGTCGTGGATTTTAGCGGCTGGATGGTTGTTCGATTGGAGCCGGCGTTCAATGGAATTCTCTTTTTGGCGGCGGCTGATTGAATCCGCGTTTTAGTGGACGCAGTTTAGAGTATCGTGGTGCGGTTTGTGACTCATTCACTTTTCAACTACACGGAATCGAATATGTGCTGTGGACAGATTCCGATTGGGGTCTCTGATAGGTTTGTGGATTTAGGTGATTGATGGCTTTTTATTCCTGATTTTTTTGGGAGTGAATAAAAATTCGAAAAATGTTATTGAGCATATTTCTGGGTAATTCAAATACCTCGGCATAATCTTATTTTAATGATTTGCAGTGAAATAATTAATAGCTGAATAAACTTTTAAAACGATGAGTCGCTCAATCACTAGAAGTGTTCGTTAAATTTAAAACTTTTTACTACTTTTTAGCATTTATTTTTCTTTGTAAAATTAGGTAATTAATGACTCATACCGTTCATTGCATAATTATGCCAATATTGATCATCCTAAAATCTACGTATAAGAATGCATTGTTAACTATGTTTATTGTTTTAGACATGGGTCAATTCGGATTAAGTTCGAGTAATTCTCACTGGGGCTACGGCGGCGCTAGTGCGTACCCAGCCTACCTACCATCCTGTGCTGCCCCGACGGCATCTCAGTTCAACCCGCCAGCTCTGGGCTTTGCTGGGACTGTGCCTGATCAGACAGCCACGCAAGATTTTACTGCTAATAATACAGGTGAGAATAAAGTATTAGAATAATACTTAATATGTCAGTGTCCCCTGACATTGCATTGCATTATTTGATAAAAAAAAATTGTGAGGTCCTTGGAAGGGTATAATTAATATGGTAATCTTTGTTAAATTTATTAAAATAAAATCAATGAAATCCAACCTAGTTACTTGCATACTCTAAAAATATAGTTCGGTATTATTTTCTTCCTTTTTTTGTGCAGTTTAAATTTTATTTCTGTGTCAACACTATCATCGCATCGTAAATTGTTAAAATGCATGTTGTTTATTTGTATCGAGTATGCATTAGCGAACCATATGCCTTGTTAATCACCTTTAACAACATAACAATAGATTTCATTATGAACATAAAATATTTATGTTTTTCATAACAACAGATTTTAAAAGCATAACGTAATGCACGATGCAGTAAAATAACTACTTGTATAATACATCTTGTATTTTGAATTGTTGCATTGTTATTGTAATTGTTTATAATTCAACTAATAATTATTTGTTATAATAAATGAAGTTTCAATTAGAAAGTATTTTTACCTGATCTAATTGTTGAATGACAAAAATAGATTCGATCTCATATAGGTATAAAGGTTTATCCGTTTTCCTTCCGTTTTTTGTTTTGTGAATTGATAAACTTCAAATTCTAATCACTGAAGGATCACAAAATTTTAACTTTCCTATAATTAGAAAACAATAGATCTCATTGTTTATAAAATGTTTTTATTTTTCTTGAAAACTGATTTTTTAATAATAATATGACGTTACATGCATCCTGCAGTTACAGAAAACTTATTACACAGAAGTAGATAGTTCAGTTTTATTCATTTATTTCAAGCTTCATGCACAAAAGACATTGGTGGACTTAATGCCATCGGCATTCGTATTCGTATTCCTTTGACAGTCGCATTAGCACGAATTATTAGCAACTTAGCAAAAATCCTGATAGTGTTAGACGAGTTTCTTCCTTCTTTAACTTTCGCCTGGGTTCCTGAGCTTCATTGGCCAGAGTCATTGTTCACTGTTGATCTTAGCAAGCTATATAAGAGTTACAGTGGTGAAAAGAACAGTGTTTAAATACCCTAAAACATTCCGTATTGTGTGTTAATTACCTTCTGTTTTGTCCTTGTGTTACGGTTATGTCACGGAACAAACCGGCTATAAATTGTGGACGTATTAATCATTACATTTTATGACACCAGATTATAGTTTATTAAACCAGTAAGGTGAAATTAAATTTACCAAATATTTACGACTTATATCCTCGTTGAGATTCTACCTACGTCGTGGAGGGCGTGGAGTCGATCTATGTGCTTTAAATAATATTAAAACTTGATTTTAAATATTTTTATGTACTCAATCTTTCTTTTAGCAAATGGCACTGAAAATTGCATATATTTTTAAATATAGAAATATAAAACTGATTCTGAAAGTATTACGCTGAAGTAGGATAATATATTATCTCAATTGATGTACAAATCTTGAAGTAGGTAATCACATATTTTTTATGATTCAATTGTTCATTAAAATAATATTATAATATAAGTAACTAAGCCATATACTAACTTATACAAAATTGCCAGATCCATTAAGCAGTTTTGTGTTATAATGCAAGTGATATAAGTTACTGTACCACAGACCTACTCGTTTTGGTATTTTTTTTTCAACATGAATTGCGAATACGTCTTATTTATACATCAAGCTGCAATACGATTCAAAAATTATTTTAAACAACGTAAAAGTAATTAAATCTGCACTCACAATTAATAAGTATAATAACGCTGATTGAAAATTGAAAACGATATCGAAAACCGAAAGCTTTTAAACACGCGACCGCGTTCACAGAAACCTGCGTAAAATAACGTTGACAATATGTAGTATAGGAGTTTATCCGGGCTCTGGGCCTCCACACGACGGACATTAACCGACCCTCATTATAATTTACAGCAGTTCGGACGCTTCCGATCCGTACGATGTATTTATTGCCGATGCGTGCCGTTGCCACCAAAAATATAGCCATATTAAAAAGTACTAAAATAACGTCGCTTTGGAATAATATACTCTGAATTAGGTAAACGTAACACGACTAACTTTATCTGTATCTATTTCGGTATTGCAGTCATCATAATTAATAGTCATTGCCTTTTTTTTCTGATATTTTTTTAGTTATTCGTTGAAACTTATCACTGGTCCGCTATGTCATAACTAGCTCTACCAATGACGTAGTTTATAAGAATCTTGGTGACTTTAGTAACTTAATACCAATTGATGTTGATTTTAAATCTCGATACACTAATTAATTATTTTTCTCAGTTCTCCCAGACACAACTGGAGTTGACTTGGATCAGCAACTATCCGGCCTCGTCGGCTCATCACCATCACATCACGGTAGTCTACTACCGCGCTACAACAACAACGCAGACTACAGTCTCTCTACCGGCCCGAGATCTCTGAGCGATAACAGCTCACAACCCGAGTCGCCTGTCCAGGACGACTTACTCACGTCAAACACGACGAACATCGGCCACAATCACATGAACAGTTCAAACTTCCCCTCGCTAATGGGATCGCAAAATTCGTCGTACGGCGGCAGTAATTGCAACAATTCTCTCTATCCGGTTCTGCCTGCGAGTTTGCTCTACAGCCAATTGTATACGGCGGCGAATCAAACGCACAATTTTCACCCGCTACATTCGAATTCGATTCATTCGACTCAGAACCATCACAACGAGTTACAGACTATGATGGATCAGATATCGTCGACGACAAATAATCATAGGCAGCATGGGAATCAGGAATTGTTGTTGGGTGGGAGTAATTCTTGTGCGGCGGCCGCGGCTAGAGGCGAGGATGGACGAGTTAATAATCTAGGACAGCGTGGTAACCCTCAGCCGGATAGCAACACGGTCTGG
Organism: Trilocha varians; assembly: GCA_030269945.2. Lineage (NCBI taxonomy): Eukaryota > Metazoa > Arthropoda > Insecta > Lepidoptera > Bombycidae > Trilocha > Trilocha varians. The sequence goes on along the minus strand of AP028257.1, from coordinate 7,175,083 downwards.
CGACCATACTAAAATCGAATTGACACTTCTTTCTTTTACTAAGACTATGAGTGATGCACTAGTGCTTGGTTATTACCAAATAGTGAAGCACAATGTTTTACATTTTTATAGCCGAAGAAAGAAGCTGTCATTTCAAGATGTTGCAACGAAATAGATCGTCGACTTAAGTGTGATTAAGTGTAAATGTGCGAAAATGAAGTAGTGAAATTTTATGTGACTTGTTTAGAAGGTCGCACCCGTCCGAAGATTATACGATTTTTGTAACGATAAAACGAATATGTTTTTTAATTCTATTTTGAATATGTTAGTTATACTAAAATTCTTTTAGTAAATACATTAGGTAATGCAAGTGCAATAAAACTCCTAATTTTATAATACTTTCACGCATTTTCAACGGGTTCTTACCACGATATTTAATTAATTGAGTTGTCTCGATATTGCGTGAACCCTTAGTGGCTGTTGTTTTTAGCACTGGATTCCACATCCTCAGAGAGTCTTGTAGATACAGTGAGTGTGGTGTGTCGTGATGTGAGTTCAAGTTCCAGTGATACTACCCAAAAGCGAACGAGGAAGCGGGTAGACAGATTTGTTTGCTCTTAAATCGACCCGCAGTATCCAGTCTTCTCGTGATCATGACGTTTGCAACAACATTGAAATATCGAGACAACTCAATTAATTAAATATCGTGATAAGAACCCGTTGAAAATGCATGAAAGTATTATAGAAAACCGCGAGTGTCTGAATAAGTCCTAATTTTATGATAATTTGTAAATCTCACTAAAAAGTTTTAAGTTTTTCTTTGACAATTTAAATTTGTAAATAAGAAATGTGAATAACAAAATGTAAAGAATGCATCTTGTAAAGTGCAAATAGATGTGCAATAAAATTAATAAAGTTGAGTAGATGTATACTGAATTAGTTGTAATTCTTGATCTGTTGTTTAATGTGTAAAGTTTTCTTATTATAGTTAGGTGAAACTCGGTTTATTGATAGACTCATTTGTTTCGAAATTTAAAATTGTTTAACTATACTATTATATTTTGTAATTTTTCACAATTTTTTGAGATACGATCAACGTTAACTGAGTTGTTTATGATTTATTACCGCAAATAAATTTTAAAAATATTTTTCACATAGAAAATATCGCAGAGTTATATAGTTTTTGGTTATAATTTAACTTAATGCGTCTCCTAAAAAAATCTAGTTATTACTGATAGTTACTTAAAAGTCAATATTTTGTATTCGGATATTTTGTGCTATTTTTTAGTTACTCATTTTAAACCTAACTCTTGACGAAAAGACGCAACCAAATCTGCGTGGAAAAATAGTAATATGTAATATTACAAAATTGTGCTTCCCAAACATTATAATTATGTTATTTTGTTATAGCCCAACACATTTTGGATTTTTGTGCAATATACTTTTTAAAGGATACTTTTTTATTACTTATCATTATGTTTTAACTTGCATAGCAATTGATTTGTGTAACAGCTTGTTAAAATTTTGTTAGTTAAATGTAGAATAATTTTTTGATCGAATAAAATCTACAAATTGTGTGTTTGTTTTTCATTTCTGAGTCTCTATGACCTTTTTACTTACTACTAATCACGATTAAATGGATATATTTAATGTATCTATATAAGTACTGAATTTCACATAAAATAGATTCAGTGCTCCTAGACTCCAGAGTACATAAAAAAAGTATACCTATTGAGAGCTTGGTATTGGTAAATATCATTTTTAACTCAACTTTTGAACAAAAATATTTGAAATCGAGGATAATCAGATCATACCCAAAAAAGTAAATGCAACTATTTAAAATTGAGTGTAACTGATAATTTATTCCTTTGTTTTACGATTTATTCATTATTCTTTGAATAAGTCAGATAGTATTTCCACATTATAATTTTGTAGAAAAGTTTTCACTATCACTATAAATGAAATGAAATGAAATCCTTTATTTTCAACATTGATGACGTGATCATTCTTGTTGACGTCAAAATTTAAAAGCTACCACCAGTTTGGACACAAAAAATAATAATTGTAGCCACCGTCTTGAGAAGAACTGGCAAGGAACTCAGCGGGCATGTATTGTTTGTAATATGAGCATTTATTTTTAAGGTATTTTAACAGTATTATACAATTTACCATAAATATACAAAAAAAATCGATTATGATAATGGAATTGACCTTGGCGAGCAACTCATTCCCACTTTGTGCAATGGTCCAGGTAATCATTGACTTTATACTAGGCTTTCTTGCACAGACGTTCTTTAATAGTTTTCTTAAACCTATGAAGGTATAGGTAGGTTTTGAACATCTTGTGGTATTTTGTTATAAAGTATCAAATATTGTCATTCCTATATAACAACATTCCTCTGAACGTAATAACATAGAGCAGTGTACAACTATGTATGTGATATTACCACAAACATCTGTCTTGATGGGTTTATCAACGCCCGACGCTTGAAATATTTGCATCCTCATCTATTCATTTGCACGTACATATCCATTGATACAGTAATATTTATATAAATATTTAAGATTGTGGCATGTGAGTAAAATGATTTTGTGTTGTACCTAAGCAGATTACTAAACTCCACACATTAAAGCGAGTACCTAGTGAAATATATATTGCAAAAAAGTTCAAACTTACGCCCGTAAACAGTCTTCAAATATTTTAAATCCGTCTTCTTCCTGAGCTATCTTCAAATTATGATTATTAAGGTCATTTGGACTCTCCACATAGCAGCACGAAACAGAACACGAGTGCCTTTATTATACCTACTAGTACCACAGTTCTTTTACCCAGATATTCTTCTTGTACCTTTAGCTCTCTTTCCCTGTATCTTGCTTTAGACCTTGTCTGTAACAGTCCTTAACGATGGGTATATTTCAGAGACAGTAACTTCCATCGCGTTAATAATTGAATAACCTAAAATCTTCATTAAAAAACTTAATTTACTATAAGATACATATGTAGGTATAGAACATAAACAAAACAGTGCAACTATCAAATAGTAGTGATATTTGTCACCAAAACGAACTGGAAATAAATAAGTCACCCTCATTAATTTGCGCCAATACGATACGACACAGTACAGACGGACGTACACCCATTCCACTGTTGGAAACACCATGCTTTACTCGAAATAATGGACAGTTTTTAAAATTCACAAAAGCTTTATGACTTGTTTTTGTCAAACGAGGACAAACAGTCCTTATAGGTAGACTGTAGGTAGTGGTTGTTTTTCTTCAAACGGTAGTGGTGACCCCTGCAATAAAACAAAAGGTGACAAAATTTGCATGATAATATTCTTTTATCCAGTTTGATATTAGCGAAAAATTCCAAAAAATTGCATCTTGGAAGTGGCAATGGCCAGGACACATTGTGCGATCGACGAACTGGTCAAGATCGCGGGAGGTCACTGGATGCAGATGACGCAGGACCAGTCGATGCAGCGAGGTTTGGGGGAGGCCTATGTCCAGCAGTTAGGCTGATAATGATGATGATGATATTAGCAAAATGCAATTGAGATAAATTAGGAAAAGGTTTAACAGAAAAACTGCAAAATATATACCGTGTGTTATATGAGTGTTTGTGCCAATAATAAACATAAGTTTATGAAGTTACAAAAAAAAAGATACCTACATATCGCGTTTTGGTACACTGCAAATTATTGCTTCGGTAGGAAATAAATATTCAGTAATGATACCTGGCACCTATTATGAATAATCATAAATGTAATTTATTGATAAATAAATCACCCATACAATTTAGTTTAGTTGTAAGATTTATTCTTTGAAATATGCCAAATAATCTCATATTTTTAAGATTATTATCATTGTCATTGCATTTCACAAATCGTAGTCACTGTAGTGTTTCCGATAATTTATGCGGACCCCATGGTGCAGAGGAAAAATCGATGCTAGACCCATTTCAATGTTCATAATGAGGTTTAAAACAGTTATGGAGTTAATGCTCAGTGGAAATGACACACATTGCATAGATACTAAAGTTGATAATAATCGTTTTTGATAGAGTTTAAGAATGGATTTCGTGACAAAGGATTTGGAAGGAAAAAATGTTATTAGAGAATAATTTAATCTCCAACTTTACTAAAACGCTGATTGTCTTTCGTATTAAATTTCTTTAAACACTCGCGGTTATCTACATCACCTACACTATTACTAAACGGGTTCTTACCACGATTATTTTTAATTGGGCGATCCCGATATTTCGGAACTGTTTCAAGCGCCATGATCACAGGAAGACTGAAGATCGCTCAATTAAAAACAATCGTGGTAAGAACCCGTTTAGTAATAGTGTAAGTCTTTCGTATTGTCATAATGTATAGGAAATTTCTTACTACGACACTTCTTGTATCTTGTATACAATTTAATATTTATTAGCTTATTCTTACTGTACATGGTAGAAAAGAGACTTTCAAGATAGTAATTATTATATTAGTTATACACAAGTAAAATTGTCTCGAAAGTAAGCACGGTAGAGCACTGCCACAGAACATCAGAGAAAATCACTTTTTAATATCTAAGGAAGTCTTTGGAACGAATAAAATACTTAAAAGGTTAATCTAATAGATATCCTTTATGATAAATAATACTATACTAATTTAAACATCACATAAAAGTGCACACAGTTGAATAAATATCGTTGAATTTTATTAAAACGTGTAGCTTTTATCTGAACAATGTTTGCATTTAATTACAACAATCAATAATTATGTGCTTCGCTGAGCGAAAACTATACAAACTGCTCTGACCTGATAATGATACTGCATTGTACCGAACATTAACATATTGTACACATTTTGCACTACAATTTAATAAAAGTAGTACCTAGATGTATTGATATGACTAATGATTCTATTAGTGACTTCAACTAGTGTGTTGTAAGCAAGATGTTACTTTTTACAGAGATCATAGGTACTTTTTTATTGTTTCAACAAATGCTACTGTGGCGGCCAATAATAACGCGCGAGATCCTAGATCGCGTTTACGACATTATCAGAAATCTTCGCATATATACGACATCTGAAATCTACTACAGTGAGCTTCGGCCTGACCGGGCATACACTACCTCGCCCGGTCGGAGATCTCCCTTTGGCCATAAGTCCACTGTAGATACCCACACTACAGTTTAGGCTAAATAATTAATTTTGCCATGTAGGCAGATAAACTAACGAACCACTCGCCTTTTGTGAACATTTTTTAACATAACTTGTTTTCTCTGTGGTGTACAAATAAATGAATAACTAAATAAACCACCTGATCGTAAGTGATGGAATACAACCGGGCCGCTATGTACGGCCTACTTTTATGGACTCTTTTCACAGCTCTATTATAAAATTTTTCTACCGCTCCAGACAAGTCACTGCTTAGTTTACAAAATGTAAACTAAGCCTTTAGCCAGGGTAATATCTATAATATAACAAATCAACCAGTAGACAAATATAAAATATCGTCACTCACCAGACGCGACTGAGCTTATCATCACGTCATTTTCATAATGCGGCCGGCGTGTGCATTTAGCTGACGTGTGCACGTACGTCGAGCAAACACAACATATTTATAAACAGAGGTAAACTACGATATTTATGCGAGATTTAAGAAGATTTATCTACAGTAGGTTGTAGATAACATCTTCGCTGTGCTTTGCGGAAACCTATGAGAGATTTTTAGTTGGTGGAAATCCCCGGATTCCCCCTGAACCCACGGATGGCATATATGGGAGTTGAACCACACTAAAACCGCTAATATAAAAAAAAACGCTCACACTCTGAGTCTAAACCCCGATTGCGGTCATATCACAGCACGGGGTTATGCCGTACAGCAAGACCCGTACGCACTACGACACCTTGGAGATTGGAGATCTATGGGTACTTTAACCGCTTTCGATGCTGGCGAGGTGACTCGTTCTGTCATCGCTATTCCATTCGTACATCTTGATCATTTACTATTTTAGTAATAAAAACGTATTATGGGTAGGTACCGTAGTTATAACTGAAACTAGCACTTTTAGAACCACCCGATCTCGCTGTGTTTTTTGCCTTGTAGACAGACGAGCTAACGGGCCATCTGATCATACCGTTGCTCATCAAGGGACACTGCGAGGCAGCTACCTACGGCCTACCTTTAAGGACTTTCTTAAAGCTTCAAGTTTAGATATAATTTGATATTTCGTAACTATGAGATCCACCAAAATGTACGTCAATCTTCTGCATAATACATATTCTGTGGCCTCGACCCGAACACATCCTATTAATTACATACATAGCTTAATTATTGATTTTTAGTATAAAACGAGAGCGCATTCTGGCTGATTGCCTGATTTACGAGACTGCTTGTGTAGGTATTAAATTTGTTTTATTTTCAGTAGTTATAAACAGTCTTTATGTATTCAAATTGATTTTGTTCTAAATACTTATGGATTTTCTTAACAAAACATTGGGCAAATAGGACTATTTCATAAACTAGGCAATACTCTTACTACTTTTTACTTTATAAAAATATAAACGAAAAATATATATAAAAAAACAGGGTGTGATTTTTACGAATTCAGCCCTGCAGTGTCTCCTGACGGTGCAGAGGTAACCGCTTACGATCAGGTGGGCCGTTAGCTCGTTTGCCTACGAGGCAATAAAAAATATATTTAAATAGAAAAGAAATCTACAAAATTAAGTAGTGATTCTATTTCTATCGCACGAAGTCAAGAAATATTCGACAAAATGCCAGTGCCGTGGAATGGCATGCTACTTATCACAGACAGTAATAAAATACGATAGCACAGTTCTGGAACTATAAATCTCAACTCACCTAACAACTTCCTATTAAACTTTTGATCATCAATTTATTATTTCAGGAGACTGCGTTTATTATAAAATCATATTATTCATCTGGGTAATTTTCCATTTTTAGACGGAATAATAGTTCAATTTATTGGAGCAACATAGTGTTTGACACAACACGTATCCAATAGTGTTAACTTGCCTAATGCCTTAAAGGTAGGTCGTAGGTAGCAGCCCCGTAATGTCCTCTGACAACACCCTTTGCATTGTTTCCATGAACACTGGTATTTCAAATATAAATAAGTTATCAAAAAATATCCAGGTAGGTACTTTGACACTAAATCTATAAAACGGCATTGCCTAATTTTTTGTTAAAAAATATTTAAAGTTGCTATTTATACATTCTCTCGGCAAAGCTTTGTGACAAGCACGCACTATCGAGCAGCACTGTCGAACGCCAATCGTGGAGGTTGGGGCGTAATTTAAAACCGCACCACAGGCCCCTAGTGAAATTAAGTAAGAGCCGGCACACACGTGACACCAGCAAATGTCCGTGCCAGTGTGCGCCTTAATTTACCTCTACATACACATCCTTATCATCAATCTTATTGAGTTCAAGCCTTACACTTAAATAGATTGAAAAGTTGGACAGCTACGAGTTATTTCCATGATTTACTGTTTATTGTAAGATGTTCGAGGCCTTTATCCTGCAATGGACGAGCGTGGGCTGATGACGATGATCGTTTATTGTAGTGCAAGATTTTGTAATGATTTAGTCTTGATATCTACTTAGGCATTTCAGTCACAGGAGTGTTTAGGTAATTAAGAGCCCATTATTACTATAATTATAGGATTAAATTTTCTTTACTAAAATTTAACTCTGTTATATGTTACCAATACTTATGGATCTCTGCATTACTAGGCCGTAATTGGGCACTCAATACCTTTATAATCTCTATTCAAAATTCCTTCAAACCTTTTAAGACAACAAAACACGTGAGCTATTTAAGGCACATTCTACACACGACCCGAGAAGCCTTTGTCTAACACAAATTGTCGTAAAATCCATTGTATTCAATCGTCTTCTGTGTGCGTAATTAAGGCTTTCATACGAACCCTTTTAATTACGTATTTGTATTTTGTTTGTTGAAAGATGCCAATTATTGCAATAAGCGAGCGCATCGTTTGTTTGATAGAAATCGCGGGATTGCTTTTAATGAACGTAATTAGACGTATTTGGTGTCAAAGAGTATGTTGTACATATTTATATTTCCGAACGAGGACATGTGGTTTACATTACATGTACAGTATTACATTTTGAAGGCATTTGAAACGACTAAAGAGTGTATGCTCATTATTTATTTTCAATTATTTTTGATGTTCCGTAAAAAAGTTACAATACAGTATTAATTTAAAAGTTAAGCTATTTTTGCGTTATTTGAGGCTTTTTGCTAAGTAAAATTGATTATTTATAATTAAAATCAATGCCAAGCAAACCTAGAATAACAAAATTCTAATTTAAATTTGAAACGTACAGGGGAACCCATTTCTTACCTCCATCATCATTACTAGCAACATAACGGCACGAAACTATCATTGTTAGAGCGGGGTTGCCAGGCGGGTGGTAATTTTCTGCACTATTTATTCCGCGCTGGTCACATTACACGCTCTATGTTTTATCGTATGTGAGTGCAGTCATTAGGCGATGTTATTTTGGGAAATCGAATTTGCAGGGACAATTTCGAGTAGTTATTTTAGGTATTATTCGGTAAACTATCAGTATGAAGCTTTGTTAATTTAGCGAGAGGCGATTTTTATGAAGAAATCAGAAATATTTGATGGTTAACTGAATAATAGAATAAGGTAATAATGAGCGACGGTATCCACTTACTATCAGGTGGGCCGTTGACTCGTCTGCCTACAAAGCAATAAAAAAAACGGTATTACACAGAGGGTTATCGTAGGGGTCCTTGAAGGACGTAAAGGTTGGTCATCAGTGTAACCACTAGGTAATCATTAAGTAACACAAACTGAGTATTGAATAAAAACTCATAATTATTATACATGTACTTTTTAAGTTACAATCCAATAAAAACCCAAAAAAAGTCGCATTTTATTAAGATAAAATAACAAACAAAATACAAAAACAACAAGTTTCAGAAATAAATCTCAAGGTACAATGAAAACAAAGGGCTGGAGTGTCCCGTGACGAATAAAAATCATGAGTTAACGGTGAAAAGCAAGAAGAAGGGTTGAAATCAAGACGGGGTGGTAATCAGGCGGCGACCGCGTAATGGGCCCGAAGGGACCGGCCGATGTGCGTACTTGAGCCATTGCTTATCAGGGCTGCTACAACAGACTGAAATTATTTTTTACAAGACAGAGTTTTGCATGTGAGGCCTTCCTTTTCTGAGTAGACCCAGCAATGGACAATAATTAGAAAGAAAGAAAGAAAGAAAATAACTTTATTCAGAACTACAACAATAATAAAGATTGACATAATTAGTCTAAAATTAAACTAAAAAAAAAGATTAACAAATAAAAATTAAAAGAATTGCTGTAGTGCTGAAAAGGTCACGACTCAGCATGATTACCCCAAGTGCAGTACTTACACTTGAGGCTCTGAATTTCTGTCGCTCCTACGATTTTTACAATTACTAATAGGAGATCACGAACACGACCAAAACTCTCCAAACACGCATAAACATTGTTAAAATACGAAATGTAATAATTTAGAACAAAATAAAAATTGATACTAATTAAAAGAAGAAGAATAACAACTATATATTATAAAAATAATAAAATATGAAAAATAAAAACTGTAATCAATAGCCTCACAGTTATTATTTAATTAGTTGTTGTAGTATAGTAACAGTACAATACTTAAGGGTATGTGACTAGGTGACTTTTCAGTATTTACATGGCCTCAGACATCTATTTCTCGGAACGAAATCAAAGTCTATCAAAAGTTGCAATTATGTTTTTAACTAGTCAATTATTTCGCACAGTTCCAAACATTGGTGTTGCACGGTCCACGGAACGTATCTAAAGATCATTTTCGTCATGCCATTTTGATTTGAAATGAACTTCCATCCTCGGTATTCCCGGAGCGCTATGACATTGCCCTCTTTAAGGCGAACTTTAAGAAAAGTCTTCTATCTAAGAGCAGATAATGGGTAACCACAACCACAATGACGGTAACCACTTACCATCAGGTAGGACCGTAGGTTCGTTTATCTATCACGAAATTGAAAAAAAATAAAAAACTTGAGAGGTGTCAAGGGACACCCGGATGGAACGAAGTTCCTTTCGATTAATTAGTGAGAGAATTGTAATAAGATTTTATTTTTTAAATAAAATATTTTGATCACAGCGCCATCTAGCATTAATCATATAAAACAAAATAAGGAATTGTTTTATAAGATTTTAATTACCGCGCCATCTAGCGATAATCATCTAAAACAAAAAAGTGTCGTGCCAACTTTTTTTTCCGTCTACCTTTCGGTAACGCGCGATAAGGAACTTCGTTCCAAAAACATTTAAATCATAAATATTTAAATTTAGAGTTGACGCAGGTATTGAACATAAAAGGTATTGTCTGAACTGCAGCAACGAAAATCAGTAAATGATAAATCCCAGTAAAAAAATTATAGAAAAATCTTTACTGACAACCCTAAGCAAACAGTAATTCTTGTCGGGAACTTAAGACAATGCCAATGTTTATTCTTTATCGCAGTCGTGGGAAATTTACGTTTAGGGGTGAGTGATAATTAAAATATTTCAATTCATGAAGGCTTCCACCGCTTCTACATTATTTCACTTGTTAATTAAACTGTGTAAATTATTATTTTTTTGAATAAATTCTTGTTTTTTACCCTTCGCATAAAAATACATACAATAGAAAAGTCGTGTAAGACGTCGCGGGAACAACCGACTTGTATCCCTAGATATTATTTTCTAAAAATATTTATGTGTAATTTTTACAACACTATTGGTGAAGGAAAATAATATGAAGAAACCTGTATTTGAGAAGGATTAAAAATCCCTAAAAAATAATGTATGAAGTGTCCAATCCGCATTGGGCAAGCGTGATAGACCATATCTGATCCCTCTACAGTGGAGAACTAAGCCCAACAGTACCTAAGTAGTAATGGGTTGTTATAGTGCAACTAAAGTAAGTAAACATAATCGATAACTTCATCACATTTGGTCTTAAAAAATTAATCACTTCATTATTCTATACAAAAATATTATTTTAAACTAAACGTAAAAAACTATAGATACTAAAGTATAATGTAAACAATTAAAAAAAGTAGAAATTTGCTTTAAACTTTTGCTCAAAGACAACCGGCGCCATCTGTTAGCTAAACTTAAAAACTGTTAACCTACTAGCGCCACTCTTAACGCACACTTTTTTATTCATATCAACACGTTGACTCACACATTGACAAAGAAAAGTTGCTGAAAAATAAACAAGCGACTTCTGTCGTGTCTCCACTTTGAGGTACAAACAAAACTGATTTTTAAAGTTAAGCTTTAAGGTACACATTTCAATAGAAGTATGATTCACTTACGTCGTTCTTAAAATGTGTTAAACTAGAATCCGAAATTCAAATAGACGTAAGTCCCGCTTGGACGCTCACGAGGGTGGCTTTTAAACTCGGAACAAGCCCGATTTGCGATCTCAGTTCTAAAATGTATGAAGCGCCCAGCATTCTTTGGCACTTACTACCTTTTTCTTCGGATCCTTTTCCCCTCGGACGAAATCTGCGAATGTGTGCGTGAAGTGGAAGTGTTAGTGAACTTTCTTACAAGGAGTTCCGTTTCTTAAGAACTCGAAGAAAGCGCGAAAAGGTTCGCAGTCGACACTGTTTTGTAAAAATAGATTCGAGGTAGTTCAGTCGTGTTATAACAGAGGGCGCTTTTCAATTTTCTTACATGAAGCATTGTTTTAACTTGAAATGTAGTTAAGTTTGATTTTACATTGTGCTTTACTAAGGGTTGGTGGATGTATAATCTTTTAGTAAAATATTTTGGATTGCTACTAAAATATTCTTGGTTTGAACAATAGTTGGCACAGAAATTGATTTTTAAGGAACAATGACTTAACAATCTTGTAGGTAAGCTGTTTTCATTTTGCTTACGATGATTAACTATTAATACGTAGGTATATTAGTTTGGTTTTGGGGTGAAAATTATAAGGGTGGTTTAGAATTTAGGCGGTAAATACATTAATATAATAGCATTGACGCCCAAAGCCGCAGACCAATAAACCTAATAGGTATTAACGCGACAAACCATCCATTGGACTCACCACAAAACACCCGACCTATTACATTCTTAACGAATCACGCATCGCGGTTAACCGCAAAATCATTCGTCGCCCAATCACAGCGTTCTGTCCTATATTTTCCTCTATTTATTTTTCCGAGGGTGAAAATCTTAGAAACCGCACAGCTAACCGCAAAGGTCAGGTTATCGACCAATAGGATATCGTAAATAACCGCAAGACACGCCCATTTAACCGCAAACCAACCACAACGCGAGACGTTACGTCATCGATCGCGGTTACAGCGATATTCTTTTTTTGAACGACCGTGTATTATCAGTTGGCAGCTCTGTGAGATTAGTCATTCTTTGTACATAGACTATTCGGGTCAGAATGCGGGTCAATGAGCGTATTTTTGTGTAGAGTGGTCATCTTTTCATTGTGACGATAAAATATCGAATCAACGTAGTAAAAGAGCACACACGCTCGCTATCGACAACGCACGGACACAACCGCGACCACATTATATTCATAATGAATACATCTATCCCACTCGGTGGCCGTCTTTGACTTTGTATAAACATGTTTTGTCCCTTTCACTCAGATTTTCTACAGAGGATTCCTCTTCGAGGGAAAGGGACGGGCGATGTCTTCAAGAGGTCGACAATTTCTATTTCATTAAGTGGCGCGCCTGAAACCACTACGGATCGATATCGGGCTCTGAAAAAATTCAAAGATATTATATTGATATGATGTAGATATTTTTATTCATATTTTATGTCATGGTTATTTAGCTTTAAAACTATTTAACTACTAACAAACTTTCACAATTCTACTCTGATTTTAAATTAGGTATTAATTTTAACAAATGATTTTTCATGACCAGTTTTACTAGAAAGCGTGAGTCTCGATAAAAAAGAGCCCGAAAGTTAAATAACCATTTTCTCTGAAATTCAACTAAAGGCATTATATTCTACTAGGTCCTGGCAATGTGCCGAAGCGAGCTTAGTATAGTACCTACTATACTTGTAGATTTAGACAGCATGGTGTTGAAGACGTTAGGTTACAAATTATACCGTTAGATTTTAATGATACCTGTACTGTACCAACCCATTACTGCCCACTGTTGGGCTCAGGTCTTCTCAGAAGAGGGATTAGGCATAGTCCACCACGCTTGCCCAGTGCGGATTGGGGACTTCACATATCTTCAAAGGATTTTTAGAATCCTTTTCCGACATGCAGGTTTCCTTCACCGTTTTTAGCCAGTGGTGTTGTGAAAAATTGCACATAAATCTCTTTCACATTTAGATTTAGAGGTACAAGCCAGATTTGAACCCGCGACCTCCCGTTCGGAAGAAAGCGCTTCCACCACTCGGCCACCACCACTTCGAACACGAATGATACCTACAGCACCGAAATTGTTATAAATTAATTATCTTTTTCATAAATATTAAAGTCATCTATGGTATATTCGTTCGTTACTCAAATGTTTTAGGTGTTTTGATAACACATTTTTTGACACGACTTTGACTGCTTTTTTCCGATTCCGACCCTGTATTATACCCATAAGCACGCCTCACCCAACACATTAGCTATAAAACAAAATCTGTGAACCTAAAGCTAGGTTCATCAAACATTCAGTAACAAGTCTTTTGAAAATATAATTCTCATTGTGATTTGAGTGCACATCAAATATTCATTAAAGGACGTGTGGCTGAGTCGGGGCGAGTCTTGGACTCGTAGGTTCAACGTCTACATATGGCTGACACGAATGCGTTAATATTTAATGAAGATTCATGTTTGAAGAGCAAAGACAATGTGGGATGAAAGTACGTTGGTAGTGTTGTAGGATGTCTGACTTTTTAAATGGTTCTAGGTATACATGTGTATAGGTACTCGTGAAATACATTTGTGTTTGGTTAGGATAAGATTAATATTGTTATGAGTAAGTTTCTAACGATTTCAAAAGTCAATTTGTCTACAGATTCGCTAATTTAAAAATACGATTTGAAACAAAGTCAAAGTCAAATCATTTATTTCAAAGTTGATGTGGAGTCAAAAAAAAAAGTTCTACCACCAGTTCGCTATAATTACGCCTCTGTCCTGAGAAGAACCGGCGCAAGAAACTCAGCGGGCATGTCTTTTTTCAATTTAAATTGTTTTTTTTTAAACGAATTACAAGTACCTACAACTACAAAATAGTTCCTTCAATTAGTTCGTCTCTACCCCGTCTTTAATCTTCATTTTTTATGCTATTTAAATTCCACCCACAGCGCTTTTCTGGCTGGCTAACGATGGCTTGTACCTATTGTCAATTTGGAGGTCTATAGTTAATGTAGGACAGTGTGATAGGTCAAGTTTACTTTTACTAAACCTACTATCATTAATTAGTCTTTAACAAGTAATTATTAAATCGTAAATTAAGTACAAACGAACAATACTGATCTCACCCTTTCGTTTTCCACAAAATTCGCGGGAGCAAATTTTAACAACCGCGCTAAGTACTTATTCTCCTCAATTGCTCATATTTCATTTAATGGGGCACTAAATTAGTCTTTATTACGTAAATAATATCCCTCAGAATATTCGTACTAATTAATATAACGGATGTTTGAGTTCTCGCTTGTTAAAAACCTCTTGTTTGGTTAATTTTTCATTTGTGTAACATAAATGGGTATTAATTTTATAAATATTTTTGGCGTGGCGTTATTTGATGGGTATAAATAATAGAAGGTATTTTATAACAGTAACTGAATAGGAATGGATTAAGTCAAATTTACTAAAACTTAAGCTCTATTTATTTATTTATTTATAAAGGGCACCAACATGTTATACACCAGAACATGCAATACAAGTATATTAGAAGACTTCCAGTATAGACTTAATGCTAACACAATTATAAGTGCCGACTGCATGCCTATTTTAAATTAGCGGTCAAAGACCATACAATAAAAAAATCAAAAGTAAAAATTAAATACAATTAAAAAGTGAAAAAAAATAATAATGATAATACGATTTAAAAAATAAAATAAAACCAGTTTTTTTCTTCGAATTTGTAAACTCGGACATCAAGTCCTACCTACCAAGTGATCATCGAACACTCCTAGTTCATAATTTTCACACGTGGAGCGTACTTATTACCTGCCTATTTATAACAACAAATCTCGAAAATAGGTTAAACTTAAAAGCTTCAGAAAGCCTTTAGCGTCAACATAGTATAAAAATATGTTTAGTTGTAAATTTTCTCAAAAAACCTGTACAGTTCAAGTTATTTCGCATTAATACAAGTCATGCACATACTTTCGTAAATGAAAACACTCCAATTAGATATTTAATAATGCACATTAGTACATAGTTACAAAAAGAACTGAATAAAAAATCATAAAACCTATTGTATATATTAGAAACGGGCTACTGCTATGAAGTAAGGTAACCTGCCTTACTAAATAAAATATAAGAAAAAAAAAACATATATAATTTTACAAAACAACATACCTATATAATTTTACAAAACAATAACGATAAAAAAACAGTTCAAAACCTTTGATAAGCATATTAAAAAATCCAATTTGTTCAATCCACACATCGTGATCGTACAAGCCCCACCTAATTCCGTCTGTATCCATTGAACCGTGATTCTATCTACAAAAAGTCAGAGTACACATTATTTAAATACAATGGTCGTTCGTTAGGGCAGCGGCAGGCCTCAGGAGCTCGATGCAAGATTTAATTAAATCGCCTCCCTAGAAACCCCCGTCGTCCCACCCGGCGTCGTCGGCAATTTCCTAGAGGGTTGATTTATTGTCGCCTTCGGTGATGTGTCTATGGTAAAGGATTTTTGATCTTTACATGCCAATTTATGATAAAAAGTTATTGTGACTCTTACCTTTCGAAAGTCATGGTATTGAGCTTATGATCCTTTTTTATTTTTCCGCTGTTTGAATGAAGAAAATAGGTGCTGGCAATACTTAAATGCAGATGTCTGACACACTTTATTTTAAGGCTACAACAAAATCAACATAGATATTATTTTGAAGATCCTCAAATTGTAAGTAAAATTTAACTAGTAAGGTACACAAAAAAAATAGTACACATCGATATGTGACAAAAATACTCTTAATCAAGTATGCACCTATGTATTACAATAATACATAATTTGTAGTATAGGTTCACAGTAAATACAATACCTACATACAGAACACATAAGAATCTACATAAAGAAGAACCTTACAATTTTCTATACAAAAAATGTAAAGCTCGGAAAGTGGTAAGTTGTAAAGTGAATTTCCTTGTCCGGTGCGGGATCGGGTTACTTTTCTGGAGTGTATTAAGGCGGGATCAGTTAGGCCGGGGGCGAGCGCGGGTTAGGGCTCGTATGATTTATGCGAGCCACGTGGACATAAAACATGTGCTAGAGAAGACTCGCTCTGAAATTAAAATGTAGCTTACAGATATCTTGTCTATGTAGTATTGTAATATGACTTCGTTTTCAGAAATATAAGGATCTAAAAATTTACATTATCCTAAAATTCAGGTTATTTTACATAGGTAGGTATGTTTTAGACCCATCAACAAATTGCTCTGTGACCTCGTTTGCCTCCAAAATGCAATGAAAAATGTCGGAAAAAGTAATAATCTGAATCAATAAGAATGACTCAAATATCATCATTCCATAAATTACTAATGCAGACTTCTTTAGGAATAGGTAATTTACGAATGGTTCCGATTGGTCTCTTGACATTTATGTTTATTAGCTTAGCTCTTTCCCCGATTCCGCTCTTCAGTGGACTTGAGCCTTGCAGTGGTCAGTAATGGGTTATTTCAGTACAGTACATTACAGTTTTAGTATTCCGATTTATTATTATTTTATCCACCTTTATTAATATACCTTCTGTATAATCCCCGCTATCCAAGTTTCCATGGGAACGACAGTATCACACGCCATCCGTCTTCGGCCAGCGGCTCGCGTCGGTGATAAGAACTGGCGTGAACACGATATTGTATTGTATCCATAATTTATTACATACAACCTTATTACATGATAGGTAGTACATAAACAAAATAAGTACATTATATCTACTGTTTCAGTGTGATAAGAATAACGCTTTGTTCTTATGGAAAAAATATATAAAAATTTATTTATTTGTAACAGAATACTTATTTTAAACATTTATAAAGTTGTACATTTGTTTTAAATTACTTAGCTAGTTAGTTATGCGATGAATTTAATCGTAGCCTGCTACATAACTTACTGAATGTGTTAACAGGCTACAAACTTAACTCAAATTGCTTTTTTTTTTATTGCGTGGTAGATAAACGAGCCTACGTGGTGCGAACCTAGGTGGGCACCTGATGGTAAGCGGTCACCGTTGCTCATGTACCTCTGCAATGCCAGGGCAATGTGGGGCTGTTATCTATCGTCTACCGATACAGGAACCTGCTGCTTTTAAAAAGGCAGTTCTATTCTTTGATGTCGGTTTCTTCTTTTCTGGTAAATTTATGTGCATAAAGACAACTTCTGTGTCTAAAAATTGTAATTTCTTCGTATTAATTTCGTAGTATAGCACCGAATGGCAACATCAAAAAAGCCTTTAACAATACAAGACTTATTTGTAAGTAAATTTAAACGAAGCATATTATAACGTAAGACACAAAGTTCGCTAAAACTCCGTCTCAACAGTCCCTATTTACTCCAACATGACAAACAGACGGCAGCTAATCTTATCACGGCCCTCCGTCAAAGAAGCCAAGTTTCGGGCCAAAGACGGCTCCAAAAACTTCCCTTATTATGCGAACAAACTTCAACTGCTTTTCATATCAGCCCTACTAATTAATCAGAGAACCGGAACAAAACAAAGTATTAAATTACTTACCAAAAACGAGATCTAATAACGTTAATTAATAGAAAAGTTTGATATTAAAACCGTTTTTGGGGTGGTAAAACAAAGTGGGTGATGAAATTATATAAAAATAGGTATGATCGAAGCAACTCACTTTAATCGATACTTACATTATGAGGAGATAATGTCGTGATGTTTGTTACGTTGCAAAAGTCTTTGAATCCACTGAACAGATTTCGAACATTAATGTATTATTAGAAAACTACGTTACTTGTGAATGTCATATGCAACTGTGGCTGACAGGCAAAGTTGCAGGGGTCAGAGCTAGTCTTTTATAACATTCTAGTCTTTGTAGGCATGTATTAAATTATAATTTTCTTTATTTAAATTTTCCCGCGCACAAGCGCGTGACATGAGGAGGAGTGTATTAGCTATGGAAAACATAACCTAAAAACATCGCGGGGTACGTTATGCGAAAGCAACACTTTGTAATTTTATAAAATTAATTTTTAAGAGATTAGGAACTGACAGTAAATAAAAACATTAAATGTCGTTTCTTTACTTTTACAGGTATGTTAGTTTGTTTTAGAGTACTAATTACTAAGTTTTACATGTTAATTTAATTCAAATAAACTTTACTTTACAGAAACTTAATCGTGTTTGACTTGTCGTCCTAGTCACAAATTAATAGGACAAATCTTATAGGTATATAGAACTAAATCAGTAATTCCAAAATATTGAAGTTAAGTTCCACAATCTTCTTTCTCACACACAGCTATATACCTACATATGTTCATCTTAATTAAATCCAATGTTTGCAGCATCGCAAAAACAATAAGGTAATAAATAAAACGGTTGTTGAGTTATCGCGAGCCTCCCCGAGGACCTTCACCTCGTGTAGTCTATAAATCTCAGGGGTGGACAAAGAAATGATAAACACGCATGTGTGTATGAGTTATGTTCGTTTTGTGATATACTACGCGGCGACCCTTAGCTCTCAATCCACCCTAGAGTGGGGCTCCTTGTAAATGTAGGTGTTGGTCAGAAATTTTTAGTTTTTTTTTGTGTTAATTTAGACAGTATATGAAAGTCACGTTGTACGTACTTCAGAAAATCTAGGTATGTTACGTACGTACAGGTTGGGTATAATCTTCTCGAAACTTAAAGGAACTGAATGTCCTGTCTAAATACAACTCGGAAACTACACTTTTGATTTTGGTCGTTGTAGTATTTTTTAAAAAATTTCAAATCGTTTCCCACAAAACCGTATAAAAGCACCAATAACTTAAAACAACCTGCCATAAATAAAATACATCAAACCAAACAATCGAATCTTCGTCCATCCAACATTCTAAACATAGCATTTGAAATCTCGATTGCCGTTAAAGGATTACTCAGTCTTAGACAAAGCGAATGGCATTTTGTTATTGCCCCTTGTCCACTCCCCGCCTCCCGGCCGACCCTCAAGACCTTTAGAACATTTGCATAGCTTTTACTTAGGTTTTTTGCTCTCAAACTCTTAAAGGATAAAGAGATTTTTTGTAGTTTCTTTACTTGCGAAATCTCAGCGGATCGGCACGTAAAGGTTTTTCTATCTTATTTTCATGGAGATTTCTTTCCACGCTCTGAAGATATACTAAAAAAACGTATGTGTATTTGAATTAATACTTTCATTGCTTGCACTGCCTACTTGTACTAAGTGGAAATCGGCTCGTTCTCATAGTCTCAAGTTGTTATCTACCCCCAACTTTATAAAAAAATCCCTTAAACTCATTTTAAAAAGCACATGTCATAACGCTCGATTCGAAACTTTTCGAATATTCGTCGAACTTCGAATAATTCGAAGATTAGAATTATTCGATTCGAGTTTCGAATCGAATATTCGTATTCGATTCGGAACGAATAATTCCTGAGTTCGAATTATTCGCACACCCCTAAATTTCAATGTTTTCCTGCACAATATGCAAATCCAAAGAAGTTCCTGACCAATGCTAACTCTTTTTTCTAAAAGCTTCTGTGTTTCCAAAACAGTTGAGCCCGTTGAAAAGCATCTTACTGAGACCGCCATTGCGCTCGTGTGAGCTCTTAAGCCTGCTTTGCTTTTAATTATTTATCAAAACCAGCTCGGGTCCGTCCGACTGCATATTCATGTGGACACTTTACGCATCTGACGTGATTTTCCGCTGACATGAGTAGCTAAAGTGAAAGTCTTTTAATATAAAGTTGTAGCTAGCGCAGAATCATGAAATATGACAATATACTAAGAAAAATAAAAGAGCTAGACTATTTTTATTTATAATATACAATATATTACGGAATTAATGTAATATCAACTTAATGATGGACGTTTAAAGTTTAAACTAGCATTAATAAATAGCAGTGTAAAAAACTGTAATCATACCTCTATTCTCAATTAACGTGAAAGTTTGTCCGATCTATTTAATTGATCCGTTCTACCCTTCAGTTAATCTTCTTTTTGTTAACTTTGCTATCCCCGAACAAAGTTGCGTGGATAAGTTTTTTGTATAATGATAATTATTTTAATATCATAACTCAGTAATTTGTAGTTTTATCTAAATAGAAAATAACTTTAAGTTTAGTGTTTGTATAAATTTAATTTGAAATTTCGTAAAGACGAAGCAATAGCTGCAAAACATTTTGAATCTAACGTCATCTACGAGAATTTCCAAAATAACTTACATAATCTAAAAAGGTACAGATCCCGCAAGGAAATTACCCAACTACCAGACAGCTATCAAAAATGCAGTTGGCATTTCTAGTAGTGGCAGAGTGCAGCGGTTCTCAAACTCTTTGATTTTAAATACTTTGAGAAACGAAATATTTTACAGAATCATTTATTAAAATTATTTGTTTAATTTGCATTGCGTATTCCATAAGCACAACCACATAACTGTGATGTACTTATTAGTTAGTTTTCTTTCTAAGATATATGCAGTTGTACTACATGCATTGTGACATAACATGTACATGCTATTCATTAAAAGATGTAACGAGAGAAAGTTGTAATTGTATCGTATGAACACATTGATTATAATTATTGATCAGTCATAAATTTCTTTGAACACTCGTGGTTATTTTACATCTTAATATTTGTGTAAGTATTGTTGATCAGTATTAAGAAACTTGTTCTTTTCCTGGGCCCTTTTGCGCCCTTGCTCCTAGAAGCCTCCATGAAGGTGTCAGGAGCACACTTTGAGAATGTCTGGCATAGTGTGTCAAGACTTGATCAGCCATCGAACATTCCACTTGGCAGGCGTCGCCGGGACATATCTAAAATACCAGAACCCGCCAGCTCTGGCACGCGAGGAACGCGACTCACGACGCCAAGACAGCTTAATACCAATTACAGGAATTTCAATATTAATTTTAGTATAAATTATTGAGACAGGTAGTTACGACCAGTATGTTGATGGCCAAACATAGATTAAAGTTAGGTTGTTAAATTTCTTACATTTTGGTTTTCTATAACTTTGTAGCGGCTTTACTTATGAAAGTTATTTTAAAACGTATTTATTGCTATTTACGAATGGGCACAAAAATTTGTAAATAAGTTGACTACTGCTTTTCTACTCAAAATGCCAACACCAATTTCCGAAAATTACAAAAAAATACTTGTTACATCTTAAATTCGATTATATAGAATAACAAAATTGGTTCAGACAAAAAAAGCTACATTGTAACTGGCCTAACCAAAAATTACTATTCCTATATTGCTAAAATCTAACCTAAAATTTTACAACACATCTTAGCAAGTCTAAGTCCGTAATCGGCAGCCGTATATTGGCGTGATCAGATCCTAGACACGCGGCGTCTCGGACCAACTTCGCCGACGACAGCTAACTCGTCACACACGTACCGCTGCGCTCAAACTTGTACGATACGTGAGAGGTATGCTTAAACAAAAGACGATTCTATTTCCAAGTATTGTTGTCAATTTTTAAGCAGGTTTGTTTTAGACTGTATTTTTACCTTAAAAGGATGTGTTGAAAAACAAGCTTACGAAGTCTTAGGGCATTCGTAATTTTATCATTATCTTTGTTTAAGTATAAGATTACATCTCCGTTTTCTTACTTTGACGCCCCAAACTTACTGAAAACAGTGATGATTAGATAAATAAACAATTAAAAATGTACCATCAGACTTAAATTTACCTTTATTTCTTTTCATTATTAATTGTCTGTTTAGGTAGTCTTCAAAGACTCCTTAATAAGTATTAATTTAAGCCTAAGGTTGGGCATTAAAGATAGTATAAGCTTTAACAAAAATAACTATTATAGATGTCGAAATATATTACATATATTTGGGCAAAATTCACATGCTTGGCCGCCGCTAAAAAGCCACGAAATCAGGAGATTACAAGTCAAAAATAAACTAATATTTCCGTCACAATATCATACAAATATAACGTCAATTCCCCTGACAGGTATCGAATACTTCAGGGTGTGTGAACTGTGAACACATGCTTTACATTCCTCACACGTTCACCCCTTCAGTGATCACATGTATTAACCTGCAACATGTCTATTGATATCAAACGTGGCATATGTGGCCGAATAACCTAATATACTAACGATTATTATTTCGAGAGAATATGTTAGGAGAAAAAGACATGAGTGGTACAATTGTTTGTAGTTTCAAGAAGCGGAAATGCTTCAAGGTAATTGAGACGTTTATCAGTTATTCATATATGAAAATGTAACTTTTAACAATGATAAAGAATGTGTGACTTTGATTTTCAAGTTTAAAGCTTCGGTGGAGAGTTTTATAAACGGACGGAGTCAAAACTTAAAACACTATAAGTATTGTAGATACCTATACTTACGTCAATTATATAAATAATACACATCTATTATTAGAAATGTTACACATTTATATTATACTAGCTGCTCCGCGCAACTTCGTCTGCGTCGCATAGGAATTGTTCCTTGGAATTTTCTAAAAGTACTCATCAGAATGCTTCATTAGAGCCCAAACACGATGAGGTTATCTTGCTTATTGACGGAGTTCCTGTGGCCACCTTCCAGCTCCATCATCAGACCTTCACATTCATTCTCTACGCAAAGTACTCATCAGGACGCTTCATTAAAGCCAAACACGATGAGGTTATCTTGCTTATTGACGGAGTTCCTGTGGCCACCTTCCAGCTCCATCATCAGACCTTGACCTAAGATATCCTATCTCTCAAGTTGGATCAAACTGCACATGGTGTGCAAATTTTATTATAATCGATTAAGTGGTTTAGGAGTCCATTGAGGACAAACATTGTGACACGAGATTTATATATATTAAGATTGTATGGTCTCGAAGCATAAAAATGAAAATATAAAGCATTTATTGTCTTTTCTGGTATCCTAATTACGTATTACACAATATTTACTGTTTATTTGTTCAATAAATAAAATAAAAAGTATTTGAACATTGAGGGTTTTATATACTCAGTAAAACTATATTAATTACTTAGCTTAACACCTAAATAATCATATATCTGTTATGTAGTTGTGTACACCGAGATCAGGTGTGTTCTAGCTTTATAAGTCAAACCGTAGCACACAGCTAAGTGTACCCTAAGTCTAAGCAAACTGATTAGGTACACGGGATTAATTAATTTGATCACATAATTTATTACGGGCTAGGTATTACATTATTACTGATGATTATATTTGATTTATGAATGACTGCAATGATTTACCTACATATTATTATTATTTGAAAGAGATGTAGTAGAGATTGAGTTCAACTGACACCATTTAAATATAGACTCTTGTTCATAAAGTCATAATGTGTATTAATAAACATGATACATCATACAAACTCAGTTGAAAACATTATTTATATTGTACAATTTTATTTGTAGAAGTTACTATTAATTACAAGACATCACGAAATTGTAGGCAATTTTAAATACAACTTTCAACTATACAGCTAGTAAATAGGTATTTATAGAATTTTTGTATCTATTTACTAAATAAAAGACTCTTAAAACTAGTGGTTTGTAACATGAATATTGCAAATTTCCGATTGAATCAAAACATCTAAGTCTCAATTTCAAGTACTTTGAGAAAGGGCCCTCCGAAACTTGTAGAATTGGCAACTCCTCGGATACATCGGGAATATAAATATCCTGTAACGCCCCTAGCCCTTTCAGTGGCACTTAAGACATCCGACATGAGCCCTTACATCCTGCCTACTTGTGTGGGACAAACGACTATTACCAACTTTACATGTGTATGATACGCGTTGGATTTCAGGGTTGTAGTTCACATTAATTAGAAATTTTTAGGTGCTTTACTCCTCGTTTCGCAGATTAGTAGTACCTAAGTAGTATTCGTAAATTATTTAGTTTTGTCTTTGAACTCTATTAATTTTACTATAATAACGGCAAGTCTTTAAGCAACGGGGACGGAACGACGGGAAAGACTGCCGAGCGCGTAACGCTTCGCGCCGTCCCTCCAAACCCCGTGTTGGGTTCTGGCCTCAGCCGGGGTTCGGACGCTGAGTGTGAGCGGTTGGAGGTTTTAGTGAGGTTCAACTTCCACATATCCGGTGATCTGGTGATTTCCTCAAACTAATAAAAATAATAAACTAACTAAATGGTTAAATAAAGGAACTTACTAGGTTTTGTCGGATGGTAAATAACAGTCACATAGCTTATATGTAGAACTGACTTCCCTTAAGATTTTTAAAATGAGTGCAGATTGCAACGTTTTTTCTAACATCTGTCCTATTTCAAAAACAAACTTCAATTTTCATTCTTCTTAATTTCATATTTGATGAAAAATATCACAAAAATATGTCCAACATTAAATAATATTTTTATGTAACATCACATAAACAAAATGCTCTTATTTTGCGCCATTGGCTTCTGTAGTGAGCGATATTAATTTTCATTCTTTTAGCTCTGCTATTTACGTCCGGAGACCAGACAAGCATTTAATTCAATAAGAAGCAACATGGAGCTACGTAGATATTTCTTACAATCGTTAATTTCTGGTATTCGATACCTATCTAAAATATAATTAGTATATTTAGCACTATGTGCAAGAAAACAGAATAGGCAAGCAAGTATTAAATACAATTTTAGGCGTATTTAAAATTTATTAGAAAATGATTCAGAATAATCTAATTATGGTTAAGAATCCCATTCATTAACATCTATAACATGGGTTTCGAACACGATCTTAAAACCTTTTTCAATTATCAACATTCATCAACCTGGTTATAGAGAGACGTATCGCCTAATATACAGAAATCTCCTTAAACCTAGTTTTCAATAATACCGTGTCGTAGGTACCGTGTATATAATATACTAGATGACCCTCGCAACTTCGTCTGCGTTACAAAGGGGTTCAAAAATTGTAGCCTATGTGTTATTCTGATGTATAAGCTATATTGTGGTAAAGTTTCATTCAAATCCATTCAGTAGTTTTTACGTGTAAGAGTAACAAACATCCATACATCCATACTTACAAACTTTCGCCTTTATAATATATATTAGATTAGATTTTGTCTTATATACCTATTTTCAAAATACCGTATCCAAATATCAATCGTGAACGAATACATCGCAATGTGGGGTCCGGTCGGAAAATCGCTACTTACGCTGATTGAACAAGTTTTTCCCATAAGTCGGGGTAGGAGCGCTCTTGTGTGAAATTAGCCGAGAACTCAGCTTGTCGAGACGCCCGTGATTGTTCATACCGAATGTTCAACATTCATAATGTTAATTGGGACAACGGAATTATCTTTATTGCTTTAGTTTCAATCGTATTATTCGTGTCAATGAATTTTATACAGATTTTTGTATTACGTTTGTTTGATTTATTGTAATTAATAATACACGTTATGGGTGTTT
The DNA here is from genome assembly GCA_030269945.2 of Trilocha varians. Taxonomy (NCBI): domain Eukaryota; kingdom Metazoa; phylum Arthropoda; class Insecta; order Lepidoptera; family Bombycidae; genus Trilocha; species Trilocha varians. The sequence goes on along the minus strand of AP028257.1, from coordinate 7,149,292 downwards.
ACTTGATGTGGCCGAAGCGTGTCCTTCCGAACGGGAGGTCGCGGGTTCAAATCCGGCCGGCTTGTACCTCTAAATCTAAATGTGAAAAAGATTTATTTGCAATTTTTCACAACACCACTGGCTAAAAACGGTGAAGGAAAACATCGTGAGGAAACCTGCATGTCGGAAAAGGGTTCTAAAAATCCTTTGAAGATATGTGAAGTCCCCAATCCGCACTAGGCAAGCGTGGTGGACTATGCCTAATCCCTCTTCTGAGGAGACCTGAGCCCAACAGTGGGCAGTAATGGGTTGGTACAGGAATAGTAACAAACATTACTCACAAACTCATTAATAACCTATTTTATCCATATTATATTATTTCTCCAGTTACTGGAAATATTTTTCATGCTTTAATTTCTATTGTAAGCTCTGAAAATCGCCTAAATTTAAATTGGAAAAGTTAACCTAAACTATTTATGTAATAGGATAATCTGGCTCTCAAACTCCAAAAAGATAACCTTAATTCACGAATTTAAAATCACTTCAAAATAGCATTTAAAAAAAAACCTCGTTTAAAATCGCAGAGCTTCGCTTCTGAGAAACAAAAACAAAAGACAAGCGAAAGAAACAATAAATAGAGTCATAAATTCGGAACGGACCATAGTTCCGATGACTTGACCTCGCAATGATGCGAAAACTTAACTAGCAATAAACACTGCACGGGGTCGTTTGATGGCCATTTTATTGGTTTTCTATATAGAAAATTGGATTGTATAAGATTTTGGTATTAATAGAGCATGGAATACCCATTAGGTATTTATCTTTTAATTAGTGAATTTTATACCTACTATATTAGTTTTAACAGCTGTTAATAAAGAAAACATTACATAGGTGGTGGTAATTCATTTACTTGACATTCTTAAATTATGAAATCTATAAGATCTTATATCATGAAAATATTAATTATTAAACTACTGCGTGTTCACTCACACTCTTTAAGGTTGAGTAGGTATTTGAGATAATAACTATTAATAATATTCATATTTGTAGCTGCTCGTAAAAGGGTTTTACAGACATGAAAAGAGAATGTTAATTACATCTAAATTAAACACTATTTTAGATAGCTGAAGTGATAGTAAATAATGTTTTGATGTCAAATAATTGTGGGTTCCAAATACTTTAAGTGTTCTAAATATACATTTTATAATCAATACTTTTTGTTGGAATGCAAAAAGTACTTTAACTCGCAGAATTAGAGTTGAAATTCATATAGGTACCTAATACAACTCTCCTACCAAGTTCTACATGTCATTCTCAATCATCACGACAATACCTTTTAATTCTACACACAATGCTGCTTCGTTCATTCTTGTCGAAGTGACGGTGATGGAAAGTCTCTGGGGTAATCAGCGTGATTCTCGATATTTCCATGGACATACGATAATTTGATAGATAAGAGCTGATTTACCAACGTATCGTTTAAAAATGGCTTGCTATGATTTATGTTCTGCACACGTAGTCTATTAACATGAATTTCATATTGTGATCTTGGTTAAAAATCTGTAGCTTAGCAAATTAACTAAGAATAAAATACAAAATATTTTTACATACCTTTAAGGGTGTGTGTGTTTTGGCCACCTTATATTAAGCGTTAATCGTTGCTCATGGACATCTGCAATGTTAGGAGACTACTATTCGGACACTATTCTACGTTTAAAGACTCTCTTTTTACTATGTCTAAAGAATAACAATGAGGAAGTAGATTAAATTAACTGATTTCGAAAATATATTCTCAAATCGCATTGGAATTTTGTCAATATAATTGCGTGTGGAACAGCTTTAACATGGCTCTTTTTTCATTTAAAACAAAACATTCACATTATGACATGCACTATCTCATACGATTCCACCAAACTCGAGGATCGCATGGAGTGACTCGGTGATCCCGAAGCTTAATAAGTCCGGTCCGGTCCGGATCTGCGAGCCCCGTGTATTTGCGTTCCGGTCTCCGGTGTTTGTTCGGTGCCGACTCTCATTTACGAAGTTAGACGTACAACCTCCTCCGTCTCATTTGGATAATGTTACGCAAATATACGAATTTTGAATTTGGTTGTGTTTTGTGGAGTCTGTGATATTACAATGTGTTTTCGTATTTTAGTATCTATTTTTTTATTATTATAATAGTTTCATTATCTGCTTTAATTGATGAATTTGTTAACCTCACAATAATGTTCTTAATTTTAACTTCACATTTGCCTTACAATAGTAACAACTTGTCACTACCCAATTCTGAGCATAGCTCACCTCAGCAGAGAAATCAGCTGAAATTCACCACGTCTAATGCGGGTCGAGACTATGCATGGTTTCTTCAAAGGGTTCTTTAATACTTTTCCAATTGTAACCAACCACGCGGACGCTCTGTCTAATTTCCTTTTAACAATGAAAAAACACTTAATTATAATATAATGCTTGAAAAATACCCTTTTATCAAACTATTAAACGTGACATTCGACGTTGAAGCTGGATGCCGACATCCCTGCCAATAAAATTTCACGCGACATAAAACAAAAACACCCCTACATTACTACGCCTAGTTTATACTATCCAAAACAGTGTGACCTGTAAATTTGGGGCGAAATCGTCAGTTTTTGGGCACCGGTTATATGATGGGGGATCATCTTAATTGGTGCGTAAAATATGTGATGTTATCGCGGATACGGCTAAAGTTTTCACTCATGTTCACGTCGTTTTTAAGTAGGTACAGTTGATCTTTTATTTTTAAATGTAATCTTTTTAATTTTAACCAAGTATTTGGCCTAACCTTTTCAGTTAGTCGAAGTAATAGTACTTAAGCAGTAATTTTATCAGAAGTAGGTATAGAGGAATCCATACCTACTAGCAATCATAAGATGTAAATAAGAAAAATATTTGGTCGAAACGAAAAACCTCGTTTTTTGAAATCGGTATGAAATTGCTCTCAAATTTGATTTACTTACGCTCGCGATTGAAATATTTACAAACACGTAAACAAATAAATAACCATTAAACCAAAATCTCAATCAACAACACAATTTCTTAGAAAATAAACAAGATTTCCAATAAACGTTAATCCCGGTATAAAACCGTTTTACGTTTACCCTCGTTAGTCGGTAATAAGACGAGTTTTATCATGCAAATATTGATGTTGGAGGCCCGTCATATTGATTAGCTCTCGAACTCGCTCCACGGCACTCCGTCTTGCCCAATTATATTCGCTGATTTCAATGTAGGCATTTCACTTAACGTTTCCTTGTCTCTGAATTCTGATTTTAATTCATGGCTGGTTTGTCTTGATTAATACCTACGTACAATGAGACAAGTACCTATGGTAAAAATTCGATCGTGATTAAAAATATTATCTTCAATTCTCTCTATTATTTTGCGCCCATATTAATTACATATCGACTATACCAATAACACCTACAGTAAAATTAGCTTTTTATTATTCAAATTATTAATGTAATAATCCTAACAATGTAATGATTTTGTGTAAACTATTATCGTAGCCTTGTAATTTTCTGTACACAATCGTTAAGCACTACGGCCTCCCACGATACAAATACCAAAGGCAGGGTCCATAGTTATTTCATAAATTGTAATATTAATTTGAAAATAAAGACTTTTTTACTTTTGATTACAAATTCAGCACACCGATTGGTCTTGAGCTGTTTTGATTAACCTATTCCCTCGATCCCACGTTGTACCATTAAATATAGATACGACTATGCACGTTAGCTGTCGATATGTTTTGCATGAACTAATCGTACCTCAATTCACAGGCTCTGTTCTGTCCGATGTTCTCATTACGTAACCCAATCACCGTGTGAGATCACGCCCTCCCCAGCTTCGCGCCTAACACTAACAATATCCTAAATTGACTGCTGTAGACGTGTGTGTATTCAGGTTTTTGTTGTAGGGGTCATTTGTTACGATATAATGAAGATACTGAAGTAGTATTTTCTTATCAGATGTCCTTAGATAGTGATTTATAGACACTTAAAAATACTACTATGCAAGAGAATTGGGTGTAAGAAATCAAATCAAATTAAAAAGTTTTTTCTTAGTTGAACATTATGTTGATGAAGGGTAACAATGATATTATTCAATCTTTATTACCTAAAATAAACAATGAAAACGTTAAAGAAAGCACACGATGATGATAATTATAATAAGTTAAGTCTTCAAAAAAAAAGGACTTATTCTACAGAACTTGTGAGTTTCACGAGATCCTTGTTAGTAGATGTTTGAAAATACAATTAAATATTAAAACTATTTAGGACCCCGAAATGTATTCCTAACTCCGACCTCTAGTGAAGGCACTAAGCACTTGGCCTAAATTAGGGTTTCGGCCTGACTGACGAGCCTTAATTAATTTTCAGGCTACGTTGATTTCGCTTTTAGCACAGAATTAGATGAAGGATTGTCTTGTATTTGGTGATTAAAACGGTTTTGTTGAATATGGTTGTTATTAATTTACTTTTACATAATGAAGCATATGCTATGCTATTGTTTGTATAAAGGAATATAACAGCTAAAAGAAAGCTGTGATCTACTGTTTTTACAAAAATCTCTATTACATACAATTAACACAACTATAAAGCATTTTTGACTGGCTATAAAATAAAATTAGATCTATTTATTTATTTATTTTATAACAGAAGCACCAACTACATTCACACTTAACTCTACTTATACTAAAAATACATAATTAACTCTTGGCCCGAGTGGAATGTAAAATAGAGGTGCATACAGCTTTCACAAAAGTAGTATTAACACAAAGTTACAGATTTTTTTTTTTTTTAAGTTAAATTACAAAACAAGAAAACGTAAAATAAAAATAGCTTATTTAAGCAATTTTATCAGATCTACATAATAATGTTATGGTTGCGCTCTTTTTAATGCAAAATTTCAAAATAATTTCCCGTGTCAGTAACCCTCTGCTTTCATAGACACTTTTACGATAACCAAAAATATTCTCTTCCACTTTTAAAGCACGTCAACACATCATTTTTCATTGGTCCGTGATTAGACATTTTTCAACAGATACCCAAAAACGTATCTTCAAAAGATCGTTCAATTGACAAAGAAGGAAGGATCGCGTTCAACAAAGAATGGGACCCGGAAGGCCCTGAGGGTTGAATAGTTTGAGTTTCGGTCCGGGGACGGCTCCCGAGGCCGTATAGGGAAGTCGTTACTATGTTTTCAAAAATATAAATAGGTCAGAGGGTGCGAGGGATGATTAAAACTGGATGTGATATGTATTAGCATATTTGTGAAGTAAAAATTGCATGAATACTATAGAATAGTTCACTTTTATCTCAACGGTTGAAGGTTTTACTTTTAATTATTATTAATACGATAATGAACATACAATCCCCATGATAGGTATAAAGCGGTCACCGTCGCTCATGAACCCTTATAATGTAACATAACTCTTTTAGCCTTGAAAAAGTCTAGTATTGCTCTCTTGACTACAACATATTTTTAAGAACATGAAAAACTTCTTCTAATTCGATACTACATCCAAAATTCTAATAATTTTAAAAGTAATTCGTTATAAAACTTTATCAAAAAAAACTAAAGTTAACCGAAAATCTACTCTGAACCCAATCGCTTCTAGTGTCAGCAACACGTCTTTGAAGTATGGGATGTAATTTGAACAAAATGAGCGACGGCTAGTGAACCAAATTAGATTCTCGACGGTCGTCGCCGCTCACCGACAGATTACACCGAGACTCCTACCATTGTACCACTCACTTTACTGCTATACTGTTTAATTTAAAATGAAATAGTTGACTCCAAAGTTAGAAAGTTTATAATTGATAGTTTCATAATAAATAGTTCGAAATCGTGATGTGTATTAATTAGATTAAACTTTTGTCTTAAACTAAAGATGTTACTTATCTGCAATTTTGTGTCACATTTTATTCCATATTCTATTTTTTACAGCTTTTATAAGTAAATAACTATGAGGCGGACCTGATGATAAGTGGTTACTGTTGCTCTTGAACCTCTGTAGTGTATAACCTCAATGAAAAGATCAAAAAGAGCATATTGAAAATAAGGTTCTTCAGGGAATGTAACTGTTCACAAACACTTTGTAATTTTCTTTTGAGAATATCATATTAAATTTATATTATTATAAGGAAATATGTAAGCTGTTGTTCTATTCTTAATATTAACAAGATACAGCGCTCGAGGATATTCCAATATTGCATTCCATATTATTATGCTACTTAAGATCGTAGTACCCTCAAGGAAGATGTTATTTTTTAAGACTACTTTCATGCAGAATTTTTTTTAAAATTGGTAATGGTTGCTAAACCATATTATATGATATGCATTGATCTAATAGATACAATTAGGTACTACATAGATTGTTACACGTGTTTTTAATTCTTAACACTTTCATCGCCATGCCGGGTCAAAATTACATACAATCTTGTCCCGGCATGGCGATGAACGTGTTAAGTGACAGAATCTTTATTCTATTATTATGTAATTTCTAACTTGTTTTCCTCAATTACACGATACGCGCAATATTGAAACTATCTAATATATAAAATTCTCGTGTCACAGTTTTCGTTGCCATGCTCCTCCGAAACGGCTTGACCGGTATCTATGAGAATCGGATATTTTTTTTTATTTATTCGACGCAGACGAGCGCGAGGCAGCTAGTCAATTTATAATTTTGGTAGTGTTTAGTTTGTGCCATTCTATGCTCTATTGATCGATATTTGATCGATGAAAATACGGCCATACCGCACAATTGGCAGATTATAAAATAGAACTTAAATCTCATACAATTTTTGAACTTATCAAATGTCCACAGCACCAATAAAAAATACCCTCTTGAGTCAACATGTTTTTGTCTCAAAAGTGTTAGCGTGAGGCATAATTTGAACAAATGAGCAACGGCTTCCATCCAAATTAGATTTTCGTCTCTCGTCGGTCGCCTCACCCGCCTCGCTCGCCAACAGATTACTTTGGCCTGAACACTCCTACTATTTGTTTCCATTTCAACTTGGCGACGATCGGGTCATTGTTCTCGAAATCAACTTTTTTCTTCAAAGTTTTGAGATAAATCCTTTTTGCAATTTTAGTCTTTTGTAGTATAATGTGGTGAGTTATATTTTTACTTTTAGATTATAAATTATTAGTTAGGTACTGTTATTAAGAACAAGAAGAAGTAGTTCAGAAAGAGAATAAAAAAAGAGAATGTTTTTTGTAGAAATTTTGTTTTTAGAAAAGCAAGTTGTTCGATTGCGAATATCAATAATGATTTTCTATTTCTTCTAATCTTCGTAGTCTTTGACTTTAGCATATTAAATTCTAAATAGTTTATTTAATTTTCTGAAAATGCAAAAATATTATTGACAACAAAGCAAACACAATTACGATTTAACAAACCTATTCCCGATATCACAGGAACCAGTGAAGTGCGTTACAAATTCAACATGCACGTACCAAAAATTCAAACAATTTTATCTTAAAAACTTTTTTGTGTAAATCAAAAATTGGTGCTGGTCGAAAGCAAACAAATGCCCTGTTATCCGGTGTTTAAACAGTTCCGGGCCCCTCCGGCTCCTAATCAAAAAATTGAACTTTCAATAAAGGGAATCATTAATTCTGCTTAGGGAGGGTATCCCGGTACATCCTAACGAACTCCACAAGAATCTTGGGATGTTTTTGTCGGATAATTATTTGAAAGAAATACTGAGAACCGGGGCGCGGTCCACTTGGGAAATTGTTTGCGTACCTTCCCGAGGAGACGCACGAAAAATTCCGCAACGCTAATTAAGAAAAGTTTATATAGAATTTATTTTGTAACATTCTACATATTTATTTATCGACTTATTTTATACATCATATTTAAAAAAAATGTTTGGATAAATACAATATAAAAAGGGACAATGAAGACGTGTCCCAAACCATCATTGATCAGGGCTCCAGAGTGTGCCTCACGCTTCGTGTCAAGAACGACGGTCTGTTGAAACAGGCTCTTTACCGGGCTAGGGAGCGAAGAGGCGGGATCCTTTTTTGATATTATCTAGATTACATTCAACATACATAAATTAATCAAATGAAACACTCTCTACTTTAAGCTCTTTTGAAACCAAATACCGATAAAAAATATCATAAAAGGAAAACAGAAAGGGATAAACCAATAAAAACAAGAGAAACAATTCGAGATATTGATCCGTTATTTTACTCAGACGTTATTACAGTAATGCAGGCAATCCCCCGACATGGCTGGCGACCGGCGAGAATTAATGATGTCCTTTATTGAAGGCACAATTTTTTGATTCACCCCGCTTCCACAACCTAAAGAGTTAGATTGGAGCAAAACAAAAATGTTACGATACGATCTTAGAAAAATAAACAGAAAATAAAAATTAATATTGTATAATTAAATTATTATATTATTTGGTTGACTGGTAGAGAATGCCTTAGGCATTAAGTCCGCCATTGTATCATTTATGTGCATAAATTTTAATAAATAAATAAATAAAAAAGTTATTATTATATCTTACGTAATCTTTAAAAGATTTAGTTTCTTACTATCACTGCTAAATATATTTAAAAAGTTACATTTTTTTCCATAAAATGAAAAAACTGAAATAATGTCAAAGTTGACAACGATGGACTTTACTACAATAAATTGTTGAGATGATTAAACTATCAATTTTAAGTGTACCTAGTACTTACCATTTGCAGAAAATAACTTGTTATTATAAAGGTTATCAAATAAATATGTAGCAATTAAGCTTAAATGCAAACTAAGCAACAGCTCAGCTGGTCGTAAATTACAAAAATCTAATCAAACCCTATGACGTACACTAGAGATAGAATTATAATTGAAAAAAATTAAAACATATTGTAAATCTTCTTCCATCTTATCCGCCTAGTTCACTGACAAAAACTCTCCGAAAATAAGACTATTTTTTTTTAAATCCGATTTTCAGTAACTACACGATAAATCGTAACCTCTCAACTACATCTATTCTATACCCGGCAAATGGCAGCGTTGTAGCCGGCGGCGTAGGAAGCCAACAAAAGCCTTGTTTACACGAGCGGGGCTCGCATTAAACAGAGCCCAGGCTTGCCTTCAAGGCATCGTTCAGTCATGTCAGGGATTATGGAATTACACAGGAAGGAAACCATGTTTTCCATTTTCAAATCAACATGTTTAAAAAAAAACGTTATATTTTTAATAGCATTAAATTTTTACATGGATGATGAAGATTATCTGATGTGTTATGATTAGTTTGTGTTTTTTTCTCAAAATAGGTATTATTTATTTATTAATCATTAGGATATTATTAATCGTTAGGCGTCCATTATTAATACTATGGGAAATATTGATCACAACATTTTACTACTTTTTTATTCCTTTATATCAAACGAGCATAGATAGGCCATCTAGTTGTAAGTGGTTACCATCGCTCACGAACGTCTGTAATCGGCATCACAGTGTCTGTTACTTGATGGTATGTGGCAAACGATCCACCTAATTGTAAGCTTTCCTTAAAACTTTTACAATATTCTTCGTAAGAGTCTAACACCACAACATCATTACTGTTACTTTCTCACTAATAACAACGTCGGCTTTTAAGAATAACCACGTATAATTTCCGCACTAAAAGTTTCCTTTCCTAACGAAAACCAATAAGTGCGGCGCTGACTGCTCAAGACATCGTACATTTCAATTAGGAGGGCGACGGAACGCGTCTTGCAGTAATCTCGTTAATTATCACACGAACGACGAGCAAATAGTGCTACCGAAGTTAACAGCTAGGTCTATTACTATACCTTAGTATTTGATAGTAAAAATAAACTATTTATGAGTTGACTTAAATTTAGTGCAGTGCCTATCCTAATGTTTCTTTTGAAAGAAATAGTTTAACACGAATTATAATCCGAGGATGGGTGATGATGGTTTTTTTTATTGCATGATAGATAAATAAACCTACGGCACACCTGACGGTAAGTAGATGTCGTCGCTTATGAACCCCTGCAATGCCTGAGTTTGTCTGCCGTTACTCATCCCCTGTGTGATATCTGCCTATTGTTGTTGAACAATCAAAGAAACAAAACGAGCTAAGTTCGTAAAAAAAATATCATCAAAATCAACTGAGATAGGTAGTTCAAAGAATTACCTAAATAAGTTAGCTCCTCATGTCCGTTACAATCAATCTTGTTTGGACCGAAATCAGCAAATTCTGTACTTCGTCCTACAAGCAGACACTAAAAGTTTTGGGTCCTTATTCTGTTTGTCACTGTATTTTAGTAAATACTCAAGTTAGTTACTCGACGTGTGTGAAAGATCTAAAACTTAAACACAAGATCACAAGAACAGTTTTAGAAACAGATTTTATCCCAAAATTCTGTTTTGTTGTGGTTTATAAAACAAAAAAAATCCAGACAACTGTGTGTACATGGACCAAGACAAGTGTGGGTACATGGTATGTATGTAAGTACTGCCTAATGCTTTATCTGTGGTGTCCAATATATACCTTTTTTTTTTTTTTGGACGGGGGAAATCGCCGGTCTTCCACTCGCCCCGCGAGTGGGGTATGTGGGTGTCGAACCGCACCAAAACCTCCCGCCTCTCACGCTCGACATCCGATGTGGTAGGGGTGACAGGACGCGTTCGCGATTGTCGCTTACGTATCGCCCCGTCACCCCCGGACGTCGAACCGGCAGCCGTCGGTGAAACGACCACCGGCTCACTCGGTGGACGGGCCAATTAAGGCCCGCCAAGATGGGGCCGCATGGTGTAGGGTCTCCCTCGGCCCAGGCCGGCCCAGGGCCAGCCCGGGTCGGGGAGCACGGCTTGCCATCCCCCGTACACCAATATATACCTAGTAAATTTTAGTTTGGGACTGTCAAAGAATAACATTATGGAATTTGTTTATCACTATTTCCTAAGGTCTTTTTAAGTTTTGGAATAAGGATGCAGTGGTTCCTGATGGCCGTGTGATTGGCAGACCGCAGTGCGGCGAACATTCGCGGAGTTTTCCAGTCGGCGGTTTTCTAATCCAAAAGTTGGATTCGAACTATAAATGCCACTGATGCTGGACATTTTTACAATTTGATTTGGATCTGCGACGAGAACGAAGTTTTTTCAGTAATATTGTGGATATTTATTTAGAATCGAATAAATAAAATATTAAAAGTTGCCAAAATCAAATCAAATCAAAAAGTTTTTCTGAACCTTTCACATAATAAATAAACTTGCAAATAAAATATAATAGAAGTGAAGAAATGTTCTCCGACTCAGCACGCATAAGTCATGTACTTAAAGTCTTGTATTTTTAGGGCCAAAAATGCATTACAACATGTCTTGAGTTGAAACTTCTTTCTTAAATACTTTTTGTCATGGACTAAAATTTACCAATCAAAGATTGACAACCCATCAACTTGATAATTAATGTACGTCAGTTGGATAAATGTAATCTAAATTCTGGTTTAATTTTTTTGAATATTTTTCGATAATTAAAAGTTTTTAGTTATTATTTAATCTAAAGTCCGCATCATCATAATGAATACAACTTCAATGACGAAGCCTTCAAAACTAAGCAATGTGTTACAAAAGAATAATGTTATTTACATTTGTGATGAAGACGAAGATTCTGATCAAGCTATAAAAGCCGAAAATGGTACCCAAACTAAGATCGGTAAGAAAGGTAACTGAAAAATACATAAACAAAAAGCTTACTTTACTTTTCATTTAAAATATAAATTTACGTTCTTCTCAATTTTAAGCGAAACCAGGTATAGTTATACCAAGAGGATTAAAACAGATAATACCAAATGCAAAACCAAAGAAAAGAAAAGGTAAGCCATTTATTTTCGTTCTACTAATGCACTTTTTCTAAAACTTCGTTTCTGTTGGTGGCTTATTTATTTGAAGAAAAGTTTGAAAAGTTCGTCACTGTAGGATTGCTGTATACTATAATATTTTTCGCTCAAATGATAATAATGAACGATCTATTCCTAACAATAAGAAAGCCTATAACTGTTGTAGTGACAATTATCATTTCAAAACAATATCACACGTTATCGAACGGACGCATAAATTAATTTGAAAATACGATGATTGAATTGAAAACCCCAAATAAATCAGTATAAGTTTTCAGTAAAATTAATGAATTGGAAGAAATACCACAGGCTGAACGTGATTTACGCGTTTATAGATGAATTGGAGAGGGATTACCCGGCCATCTGCACTGTTACTGTCATTGGGAAATCTGTCGAGGGACGAGATATTAAGGTATTAATTGTCATTATCGGATAATTTCATATTAATAGAATATAATTTTAGTTGGCAATGTTGCAATCATAACCGGCATTATATGCCGGCATTATATGCCTAGCCTAACCTGAGATGATTTCAGTAGATCTATTTACTTAAACTTTGCATTATGACTACAAAAGATTTAGGAGACTCAATCCAAAATTATATTTACTGTATATTGGTTTTAATTATTTTTAATCGATTAAAATAAAATAAACTACCTAATAATCGTTTACCAAGCTTTACTTTTCCTACTTCAGATGTTAAAGATATCAAATAGTGATGCTCGTAACTCGGCTGTGTGGCTCGATGCATCGATACATTCTCGCGAATGGATCAGCACGGCTGTTGTGACGTATATCGCTGATTACTTTGTGAGGAACTACCATACGCTTCCTACCTCCATTACTAATAAGGATTGGTTAGTTTTGAACTTTAAGTATTTGTATATTAAGTTGTTAAGCTCTCAAAATTATTTTAGGTTTGTTTCGTTCATTTTACCACGCTCAAGAAATATTTTAATATTTTTAAGTACTACGAATATAGTGGTACACGTTTATATGAAGTTTTTTTTTTAAATCCATGTATCACAAATAGTCATTTCAACGCATTAGATAATATGGATTAATCATAAGGTGTGACAGTGAAAATATTTTCAGGCATATTGTTCCAATACTAAATCCAGATGGCTATGAATACACGCATACACACGATCGTATGTGGAGGAAAAACCGAGCGAAACATGAAGGAGAGTGTGTTGGTGTAGACTTGAATAGAAACTTTAGGTATATTTTAATATACGAGTATAATAATACTGTATCAACCCATTACTGCCCACTGTTGGGCTCAGGTCTCCTCCGAAGAGAGTTTAGGCATAGTCCACCACGCTTGCCCAGTACGGGTTGAGGACTTCACATATCTTCAAAGGATTTTTTTAGAATCCTTTTCCGACGTGCAGGTTTCCTCACGATGTTTTCCTTCACTGTTTTTAGCCGTTTTTATAATAATACATTAATAACTAATTCAATCAACGTATTAGAATTCGTAAACGTAAAATTCGTAGCTATATTCCGCCTTGCCGCCAACCCATTCTACCAATTTACTATGAGTCGTACAATAAGCCCATGGCGATGGAAATAACCGATCAAACACTTGCCTACCGCATATTTAGTAAGCCAAAAAAAAGATAGAATGGCTTTAAACAAATTTCTCAACTCCGACTACATTAATTAAAGATTTTTTTACAATATACCTAAAATAGAAAAGGTAGTAGCTGTCATACACAAGCATCTGTTGACATAAATGCATGCATCACACAAATATTTCAGCTGTGGTTGGGGTAACAATGGCGATGAAGGTTCCTCCGAAGAACCGCGTAGCGTGTTTTATAGAGGACCAATGCCCTTTTCTGAACCTGAAGCAATAGCTGTAAGGGTAAGTAATAATATTATTAATACTAGATTAGAGATACGTTCGACTTCGACCTCGACTTTTCTGTCTACTAAGGTAATATTTTTTCACTGTTATTTCTGTTCCCAGGACACAATATTGGGATCGACAGTCGTATTCAAAGCATTCCTGTCGTTTCATAGTTACTACGAACTAATAATATTTCCTTGGGGCTACAAAAAGGAGCCGTGTCCAGATTATCTGAAGCTTTTAGAAGGCGGTGCAGTAATGGCCAGGGTACATAAGTTCACGTAAGAAAACTAATATACGTAGTATGACCGCTCTGTATTTCAGTTTAATGCAAAATTTTAGTTTAAATTTTAATTGAATTTTCAATTTACCTTAAATAATTTATTTACTTTAAAACATATTGTAATTTTTTAATTATTTTGGGATATTCTGAGACACAAGGGATTGAAACATACGAAGCCAGAAAGATGTGTATAATGGAAACCACAGACTCTCAGAAGGATTTCAAAATCTGTCCGTCAACTAAACGACAACTGTTTTTTTTAATTATTAATACTGCATACCGAAACTTGTTCAAGTACATAGCAGAAGTCTCATTATGAAGATGCTCTTCTAAAGATAACACCATTTGCAGTGTGGCGACCAATAATAACGCGCGAGATCCTGAATCGCGGTTACGACATTTGCAGAAATCTTCGCATATATACGACATCTGAAATCTACTACAGGGGTCTTCGGCCTGACCGGGCATACACTACCTCGCCCGGTCGGAGATCTCCCTTTGGCCATAAGTCCACTGTAGATACCCACATGCAGTTATAATTAACAACTTTGTTTAGTTTAGAATCTTAAATTATATTTCCTATCTTCAGGCAATATTTGAAAGTACTGGTATGACCTACAAAGTGGGCAGTACGAAAGACTTGACATACTACGCGTGCGGGACCAGCACAGACTGGAGCTACGCCATTGCGAAGATCCCTTATTCATATATGATCGAGTTGAGAAGCAGAAAATATCGATTTCGGTTACCTAAAGATCAAATTATGGAGAATTGTAAAGAGATTCTGAGCGCAGTCAAAAGTTTGATGGCATATATTGATCGAAATTAAGTTTGTTCGGAAATGTACTGCTAATGAGAGTTATACATTTCTTTAAGAAGAAATATTTAGAAAATGGAGGTGAGAGATTTACTCTTCAAAATTAAACGCTCTCTACCACTTGAGCTAGAAAGAATTATGTATCTGTAAAGTCTAGTCTTACTAGAATATTGTTATGTTTTATTGTAGTCTGTTTTATAAATAAATAGAAATCGTAAGTCACAAATTCGTTTTATTTCACAAAAGAACCTCACAAAACTTATTACGATAGCTAGTGGTTTTTCTTCAAATGCACATTACAGTTTCGACATTTCTTTTTGTCCACAAAATCGGCGAGCGCCTTCACACCATTCAGCACTTCTCTACAACAATCCTGTATCTCCTCTTTGGGTAGTAAGAACCTGTCCTTCTTACTTCTCAATTCTATTAAATATGTGAACGGTATTCGAGCAGTTCCATAACTCCAGTCTATGCTGGTTCCACTTGCATAGTACATGATATCCTTGAAATTGCCCACTTTGTACATTCTTCCATTTGTTTCGTAGATTGCCTTCAAAATAAATGGTCTATTAACTCAAAGTAAATATTAAACTTCTTTTAAATTAACCTTGTTGAGGGAACAGATATTCCAATTTTCTTTAAGCACTTATTTAAAATACTTTTACCTTTGCCATAGCTGTTCCTCCTTCCAATAAATTGACATAATCTGGACATGGATCTGGAGTGTAACACCACGGAAAAGAGATCAATTCGCTATATGCGTGGAACGTGATGAATATTTTGAATGGTACTCCTGAATACAGAATAATATCCTGCAAAATGAATACATTATCATTATAAATGCAAGTTTAAATAAGGCTCGAGTAGGAAAGGAGCGCTTTCTAAATAATAACTAACAATAGAAAATCTATACTTATTCTCATTGCAATAGAGTCTATTTTATCTGGGAGCGGGGTCGTTAGTACATTTTTCTCCAATAATAGTGACGTAAATGGATAGAAATATGTTCTATAGTAAGTAATAGGTGTATAAGTACTCATTATTTATGATTACAACATTGTAACACACCTTAATCGCTGCCGTTTCTGGTTCAGAAAAGGCTTCAATCCCACGGTAGTTTAAGTGATTCGGATCTCCAGAAGCGCATTCGGTACTACCATTTCTTCCCCAAAAATGACTAAAAATAGCAAGAATTCCTAAATTTTAGTACAGAAATAAAACCAAAAAGTATTAAGTACTTACTTAAGTAAAGTTTGCTTACCTAAAGTTTCTGTTTAAATCGACGCCTGTTATGGTATTTCCAAATCGAGCTCTGTTCTTTCGCCACATCCTATCAACCGTATGGGTATAGTGGTATCCGTCCGGATTCACCACGGGCACCAGAAACCTAATAAATCACAGACAACATTTTTAAAATTACAATTTTGCTAAACACAGTTTTCCCGCAAAGTGAACCCAATATTAGAGCAGCATAATTTAGGGTGTAAGCAAAACAAAACCAATCATTAAGAAGAAAGTTTGGAGGAGATCTACGTCCAGCTGTGGATTTCTTCTTCTTCTTCTTCCATGACTGCGGTCCCAATCTATTTGGGGTCAGCCCTCCTAGTATGACTGCGCCGCAGCTGTGGATTTCTAAGAGCCTAATGTTATGATGATGATGATGAAATTTTGAAACCAATGATTATGAAAGCACATGTTTTCTCAAATTCCTTAATCAATTACTTCACCATTTTCATATTTTCCAAGCGGGTTCCATATTATTTTTATGTATAAATTTTTAATTATTATACAGGGGTGGGCCATATAAAGTTTGCATTTTTCAAAAGTTCATGTTGGCTGTGTGGCATGTTGCGCCATCCTATTGAAACCAAATGTCGTCCATATCATAATCTTCAACTTTTGGAAACAAAAATTCGTTGAGCATGGCATGGTAACGCTCGCCATTGATCGTAACGGCGGCTCCTTGCTCATGTTCCAATGATGCCGCCGGACCAAAACCCACACCAAACCGTAACTCTTTGTGGGTGCATTGGCTTCTCAATGGTGACGTGTGGATTTTCCGACCCCCAGATGCGACAATTATGCTTATTGACACAGCCTCCGCGGTGAAATTGGGTTCATCTGACACACACACACATTTCTTACAGTTTGGACTGAAGACTCACCACTTTGGACCTAACTTTTCAATATTTCCCAATTTTGTTCAAGCGTATAGCGTCCCATTTCGAAAAAGTCAAACCTTTAACTAAATTATGAACACAAATTAAATGACATTTGAGCTGTCATTCTCTAAATAAACAGTAGTTCAAAATGCAAACGCTAGATTGCCCACCCTATATAAAAAAGGATAAAATTTATCTAAAAACTTACCAATCCTTGTTTGTAATAGACTCAGGTAATGTATTGAAATTTCTAGCGATGTGATCAGCTATATAAGTTACGACTGAAGTACTGATCCATTCTCTAGCGTGAATTGTTCCGTCTAACCATACAGCCGTATTGATAGCATTGCTGTTCGATATCTTCAACATCTGCAAGTAGAAGCTAATTAAGTAAAAAAAAAAACTTGAGAGGTGCCATGGGACACCCGAATAGAACTAAGTTCTTTTCGATTAAAAGATATCTTATCATTTTTGTTCCTAACGTAACGCGCGATAAGGAACGTGTTTTATTACGTGATTTTGATCCCAGCGCCATCCAGCGATAATCATCTAAAACAAAAAAGTGTCGTGACAACTGTTCGTAAGATTTTTTCCGTTTAGCCCCCTTTCGATAACGCACGATAAGGAACTTCGTTCCAAAACACAATCCGAGGCTTACTACTCACTGAAAAATTTGCAAAAAATCTATTGATATAACATTTAGAAACCACAACCACGGAAAGAAAAAGGGACAGGGATTTTATGGACCTCCATTTAGTGAAACTACATTGTCCTACATTACACGAAGCAGATTGCGAATCATGAGCTCAGACTTATCGCAAATAATAATATCACAAATAAACTATGTCTATCGTAGTAAAAAAAAATAATTTGGATTGTATAATCCCAACTTGTTATCATCACAACTTTAAAAAGAGTTTTTAAAGTTACGTAATTACCATGTATTTTACTTAAAAGATTAAATAATCAACCTTAACGTCTCTGCCTTCGACGGTAGTCCCAATGACGGTCACAGTACAAATAGACGGATATTGTCGTTCTAATGCATCGAGGAAGTCGTTAATAACGTTCAGCGGGTAAAAATCCTTCCAATCGAGTGTCTTTTCTGGAATTTATTTAAAATACACTAAAACTATTTTATTAAAAAGTTATAAGTTTCTGGTTGGAAGCTTTTCCAATTACAGTTTTCCACAACAAATCTTCCTTTACTGTTTTAGTCAGTGATTTAGTAAATACTCGTAGATGTAGATGTAGACCACTTAAATGTGCACCTTAAACTGAATGATAACACAAATAATTAATTAATTAGATTTTCTTGTATTTTTTTCAATGTTCGTACTTTCTCTTTGTGCTAATCATTGGTGTTTCCGTTTGCCTATTTAACATGATATTTTACTACAGTTATATGTAAAATTGTGTTTTTGGTTTCCAAAGTAAACTAGGTTCAGAATGTAGGATAACAAACACTTATCTAACTTCCAACTTCAGAAGTAAAATTGATAGACCACGACATCATTATCGCCTCATAACCTGCTAATCATTCATAACCTCCTAATTAAAGAATTAGACATACTTATTGGAGATCGCATACGCGGCGACATGACAGGGCTTCGCACCCGACGCGGCGGACTCACTAACAGAGTAGTATCGTTCACCACAACATCGTAAGGTATGTCTCTCTCACGTAGTAACTTCTCCACCTGCATGGTGCGGGTGCCTTCGACGATCACGTCCATAGCGCTGTGCCGTTCTTTGCACACGTTTATGGCTAAAAAACATAGCTTTTTTAAAAGTAGATCTAAATGTGTGAGGCATTAGGTTTAAATTCATTTAAATATATGTAGCTCTGTGAAATCTTAAGCCTTACAAAAATCAGATCTCAACTTCGATCAAATATGACTAGATTTACAAGTAGAGTGATAAAATGGCACAGATTAGATAACTACAAACTGAATAAAAAGTCTCGTATATGTTAAAGTCTTAAATGAAGTCCTGGTGGCCGAGTGGTCGAAGCGCTTCCTTCCGAACGGGAGGTCGCGGGTTCCAAACCGGCTTCTACCTCTAAATCTAAATGTGAAAAAGATTTATGTGCAATTTTTCACAACACCACTGCCTAAAAACGGCGAAGGAAAACATCGTGAGGAAACTTGCATGTAGGAAAAGGATTCTACAAAACCTTTGAAGATATTTGAAGTCCCCAATCCGCACTGTGCAAGCGTGGTGGACTATGCCTAATCCCTCTTCTGAGGAGACCTGAGCCCAACAGTGGGCAGTAATGAGTATTTTATACCTTGTTATCATGGAATTATTACATGCTTATTATGTATGATCGAAGGACATCAACGTTATTCATGAAAACTTTACAATATTATCGTAAAAAATAATGACCTAATATGATAAAAATATCCAGTAGCTAGCCAAACACATACCGCCCTTGGTGTCCAAGTTTTTTATGAATATTCTTTGTCCTTCTTTTAAGCACTTCACCTCCCATATTTGAAATCTCGCGTCTCTGCGCGCCACTTTGAATAATTAACAACTAGAATTTCACATTAAATACAAAAATTTAATTGTTATTTCCAAAATTTACAAACAAACCATTATTTTTTTGACAATTTTGTCATTTAGTGACATTTATTCATAGATAAATCCATTAATATTTTAAGAGTTTAATAATATAACCTTTTCGAAACAAATAACTAAAAGTAATTGTTTGAATCAAGTATGAGTAATAGTATAAATAAGTATAAAACATTCTGAAATATATTAATTTCATTGGACATAATAAAGAACTTCTGTTTGTTTCATTTATGCGAAACCATCTGTTCATTTCCATAACTTGAAAATTCACAATATCAAAATCGGTATAACTGAAGAATAATTAACAAAACGTAACTATTTGTTATTGTAAAGCAAACAACCACACCGCAATTTTCCATCAACAAGAACCCAATAACATCCTAAACAATATCCCAATAGGTAGTGCTCAAAAGAACAATATTAATTAAAATTTAAATTAGGAATTCTTTAGGTCGGTGCCGGTTTCAATAAGTCCCGCGCTAAGAGCCAGGAGCGCTCGATAATTACATGTAATCAGATATTTTCAGTAAACGCCTCGACGGTCGCCCTTGTCTCGCCATGCACTCCCCTCTAATGAGTTTCGCTACTAACGGTTCTCGAATCAACCTCGCTGTTATTTTCAAAAATTTGAAACTCGAATCTTAACTTTAATTTTAGCAGATGGTAGTTACGGCTTTGCTATGAGTTGGCATTGTTTATTTATTTATTGTAGAGTTTAAGAACAGCGGTTAATTATTTATTATAATAACGACTAATTGAATAGCTCTTCTTTTTTACACGTCGTCAAAAATAAGAAATGACGAAGCTCATTTTTATAAACGTAATTACAATCTCAGGGACATTAGCTGACCTGTTAATTTCCGTTTACGTCATTAATGAAGACGTATTTTTCCTGTTTACTGAAGCCGTAAGTTGTGCGTTGCTCAAATACATATTATAGAGTATTAGTCGTGGTGGCCGAGTGGTTGAAGCGCTTGCCTTCCGTATGGGAGGTCGCGGGTTCAAAACCGGCCGACTTGTACCTCTAAATCTTAATATGAAAAAGATTTATGTGCAATTTTTCACAACACCACTGACTAAAAACGGTGAAGGAAAACATCGTGAGGAAACCTGCATGTCGGAAAAGGGTTCTAAAAATCCTTCGAAGATATGTGAAGTCCCCAATCCGCACTGGGCAAGCGTGGTGGACTATGCCTAATCCCTCTTCTGAGGAGACCTGAGCCCAGCAGTGGGCAGTAATGGGTTGGTACAGTATTATAGGTACATACACATTGTACATATATACACATAACATACATCATTATAAACATTATTCTTGAATGATTATACCTATATAGTGAAAAAAATGTATCAGCAGTTTCCGTTCGAAGCGAGCTTAAATTTACCTGTTACATAGGTTTGGTAGTATAGCTATTCAATTCTTATTTATTTTTGGGTTTAAATATTTTTACACAAAACAGAATACAGTCAAAACATGAATAAAATGATACAAATCAAATGATGATTCTAAAACAGTGAAATGGATTCGTAAACGAGTCGAGAATAGAACAATTGGTTGTCACGGATCTGTTGGTACCCCGCTAACCAGGGACCGGTCCCCGGACTAGACCCTCGCCACCCAAGTGTCACCTCGACTTGGTCTTAGACGCGTTTATCTTTTTAATTGTGCCCCCTTCTTAGGGGAACTTGTCACTCGTTAGTTCAATTTATCGTGACCTTCAAATACTTTGAAACGTAATTTAAAATTCGTTTAATTTTTAAATAGAGTATGTGCTTAGCCAAGACGAGGCATGTTTGATAGAGTTGAGTTCGATGTAGCTTTGTTGTAATAAAATTGAAATGATATAAAAGTTAGAAGTCAATTTCTATAAAACGTTTCTCTAAATTTAAATAAACTTTTCAGTTATATGATAATTTACATAATTATAACTGTTATACTCTGCTTTAAGTATAGCCAGTTCTACTATATTATTATAGAGTACTATTCTACATACCTAGAATATCAACTGTCAAATTTATAACAAACAAAATGATGTGTGAAATTAGGCTATTTATTTACTAAAACTTAAATATAATGAAACTATGAAAAAACCAAGTTCCTTTTAAATATAAACTGAATATTTTGAGATATAATGTAATATAAAATATGATATAATGTTCACCCCAACATAACCTAACTTATAAAAATATGCACCCGATGGCCCAGAAAATATAGCTCACCATTCCACTACTCATTAAAGCACTGAGAATTTAATGAATAATAAACTGTAAATTTCTACAAACGCTATGGAGAGTAGCAGCAGCGAAATCAATTTAATTGAAATGGATACTAACAGCGCAGAAGCTGTTTATTCAAATAAAGTAATCCAAACATATGCTTTCAAAGATTACAAAAAAACTATTGAATATTCGCCGTATAGACGACTGCCTACTGTTATTAAAAAACAAGAAGATGATATAAAAGGTAAACAAAGATTTATTGCTAAATAAATATTGTAGAACTTTGATAACTGAAAACAGCTATAGATGTAGTTTCATACAATAACAGATATCGTAAAAAGTATAATTAGTATACTAAATGATGTACTTAAAGTGAAGTTATCCCTACTAATATTATAAATGCGAAAGTAACTCTGTATGTCTGTCTTTCTGTCAGTCTGTCTGTTACGCTTCCCCGCTTTAACCGATGAAATTTGACACAGATAATTTTTAGACCCTGAGAAAGTTAAAGTAAACTAGGTTTGTCGTATGGTATAGTTTACTATGAAAAAAACGGATGCCATCAATCAGACATCTAAACATTTAACAAAATAATAGTGTACATACATTTTCACAGATGAAAAAGAATCGCCTCTTCCTCGTATGGACTGGAATAATTACCATCGTCTGGATGTCATACATTCGTTTATAGATGACCTTGAATACGACTATCCATCAATTTGCACATCTTTTGCTATCGGAAAATCTTTAGAGGGCAGGAATTTAAAGGTTAACCATTTGTACTAGAAATAATTTGAAACTATTTTGTATTACTTTGTACACCTTCGTTCCCATTACTCTTTGGATTGAACAACTTCGAGGTTTCGTTATGTTTGAAGAACTTCATGCACATACTAACATTAGGAATAATAGATGAAGAATTACTATTCACGAATTGCAAATCTAAATGTAACAAATTCGTTTAATATCTGTAGTGAAAAGGAATAATAAACATGGTTAATAAATAATAAAAAAAAACTTGAGAGGTGTCAACACCGAGGTGTGACACCCGAAGAGAGAGAGACAGACGTTTTAAACTAACTAATTATTACAACTTAAATAAAATATTTTGATCACAGCGCCATCTAGCATTAATCATATAAAACAAAATAAAGAATTGTTTTAAAAGATTTTAATCACAGCGCCATCTAGCGATAATCATCGAAAACAAAAAAAGTGTCGTGACCACTTTCTCATAAGAATTTCCGTCTAGCCCCCTTTCGATAACGCGCAATAAGGAACTTCGTTCCAATAGAGTTTAAAACCGACAGAATGTTCCAAACAAAAGACAATCTATCGTTACCATAGACCAAATTATACCACAATTGCATAACCTACAGCTAACCTCCTAAGATATGTTACAGCTACTCAAGATATCTAACAGTGACGCTAGCAATGCGAGCGTGTGGCTGGACGCAGGCATACACGCCCGGGAATGGATAGCTCCAGCTGTGGCCACTTACATAGCTGATCATATTGTTAGGAATTTCAATGATATGCCCGACTATATTACTAACAAAGATTGGTAAACACAAACTGTAACATACGTTTTATTATTTTAAGTATATACAGCTTTATAATACAAGTAGCTATAGTATGTGTAAATAAGGAAAGTTGCCTTTGATGATTATCAAAACCAAATGAAAGTAGGTAAAATATATTACAGTACACTATTTTCCTCGGTAAAGTAAACTTACTTACCTATACTCTAACTGTATGGTTTCTAAAGATCGAAATAATAAAGCCTTTAATACATTCCTTTCCAGATAAATTTTCATTCATTTATATACAATACAACTATCGTCAATTCCTGACTCAAACTGTCACCTTAGCCAATCCTCAGATATGAGCTCAAACTCAATTACATATCAATCCCATGCTACCCTCCGAACCGGAATCCAATCCTCTCTGCATATTGGTTCACAGGTACTTCCTTCCGGTTATGAACCCAGACGGTTACGAATATACCCACACGAAAGACCGCATGTGGCGCAAGAACAGAGCGTGGTACGGGGGACAGTGTGTCGGTGTTGACCTTAACAGAAACTTTAGGTAGTTATAGACAAATTTAAATTTTAAATGATGGTGTTGAAGTATGTGAAGTTGTGGATGTTTGTGTGTGAACGATACGAGTAAGATATGTGGTTGAATGTGGACATCTAGTGTTGTCTGGTTACAAATCGAGATTCTAAAATGAGTGTACAGTGACGATATTATAGAGTATACCTAAAAATATATTATGATTATCGATTGCACTCAATATTATTGATTCTAATCATTCCTGTTTTTTTCAGTTTTGGCTGGGGTCAGAAAGCATCTTCTGACAACCCTACGAACAATTTTTATAGAGGTCCCGAACCATTTTCTGAACCAGAATCTTCAGCTGTACGAGTAAGTGTCAGAAGAACAATTAACGATAAGCGATAGGTGTAGGTCTCTCTAAGTCGAAGTATCGCAGATTTGCAATACTTAATACTAGAAAAAAAAAATTCATAATTGAGTAACAAATAAAATACAAGTAACTATAGCCTTATTACGAATCCCTATATAATTTAGCGATAATGTGTCGATACCGAGTTCGTGTCATTCCCGCTGAATGCAGAGATTAAACAGCAAACAGGATTTAGCCGTAAATCATTTCAATGCATCGGTTTTATATTATTCCGTTACATTAATTCAATATTTGCGATACACCTGGGTGAAGTAAATTCTATGCATTCTATTAAAATAATAATGCAAAAACCGACGATGGATTGTGTTGTTTGTGATGAAAGTTATTCGGTATATTAATAAGTACCTAATATGTATATAGAATTGTGTAAAACTCGTCAGTGGTGGGTATTGAAATTCTTGATTAGTTACTTAATGTGAAGTAACAAAATTCAAGATGTATGGTTTCAAGTAATAATAATATCTGGTGCATTAAACTTTTCGCATAGCTGTGTAGTAATAGTGGAAAGGAATAAAAAACGTAAAATTGTTTGTTCAAAGTAGATTTAACATCAAAAAAGAAAACTCATAAAAGTTATTTAATAAAAAATGTTATGATTAGAGTCATTCCATTTAAAATCGTCTAAAAATAAAAAAAATGGTTGCTGCATGATATTAGAATTTGATGACAATTTGAGGGATTCATCTCTAGAGTCCTTAAGGTCCTTAGGGACCCTAGAGATTAATCCCTCAAAAAAACGGTGCAGCTTTGCTGATTAGACGATTTTAAATGGAATGACCCATTAGTATTATGATATTTTATTATTTTTAGGATTTCATGTTAAATTCGGGAGTTCAATTCAAAATCTACATCACTTTGCACAGCTACGGCGAAGTCATAATGTTTCCATTCGCGTTTAAAGATGAACTGTGTCCAGATTATATTCGTCTACTTGAAGGAGCTACAGTTATGTCAAGGGTATTTATAATAAACATTAATTATTTTTCAATCTATACTGGTATTAAAAAGTATTGATCAACTTTTGTCATTATCTATTATCTATATATATAAAAATGAATTGCTGTTCGTTAGTCTCGCTAAAACTCGAGAACGGCTGAACCGATACGGCTAATTTTGATCTTAAAATATTCGTGGAAGTTCAGGGAAGGTTTAAACGATGAGAAACTTTACTTATGTTACGCAGACGAAGTTGCGCGGGCCCACTAGTGTTTTATAAAAATTACAACTTACATTCTTGAATCTGGAACAAACTTTAGTGTCGCCAACCTATAATGTTTACCTACTATGTTTTTCAACGAAACCTCAAATAATAACTTAGTCAAGACTGCAAGTTCAGTAATTGACCACAAAATAAAATTACAATACGTATTATTCAGGGCATATACGAATTCAATGGGAACACATACAAAGTGGGAATCTCAAAAGATGTAATGTACGGAGCTGCTGGTACCAGCAATGACTGGAGTTATGGTGAACTGGGCATACCTTACTGCTACCTCATAGAACTTAGAAGTAAAAAACACAAATTTAGACTACCCAAAGAAGAGATCAATGAAACTGGAAATGAGATTTTAAACTGTATCTTGGCACTTATGGAATTTGTAGATGGTTGTGATTGTAGGGAAGAATGATAAAAAGACTTGACTATGATTAAAAAAATCTATGGATATCAATGTTTGATGGTTTCAACTTTGACGTGTCATTGTCAAAATTCGCTGTATTATATAAATATTAAAAAATCTACAAAAATATTTTAATTTGTAAAAAAGTATTTTAAAATTAGTCAAAGTGGCGAATACTCAGGTATGGGAAGTTAAATTTGTAAGAGAAGGACAGAGGCGTTTTGTAAAATCATTGGATACACATGGAGGTATAATAATCAGCATTGTTTTATTATAATTTATGTTTTCTAATTAAAGAATTTGTTAATCTAAGTCAGTGATTAGCTATGAAATTAACTATCTCATGGTGATAGTGTGGCTGGACCTGGATAATATAAATTGTTCTTCTGGTAAGAGACAATTTTAGCAGCAGGACTGCTATGTAATGGTCTATGAGCAAAGGTTATGGAGCACTACTCCGGTATAATAATATTGTCATGGCAAAATTATTAATTCATTCATTCTACTCGTTTAAGTGGTTTTAATAGAGATAATTTGTCCACAACTTTTCCGTGAATTAAAAAAAATAAATAATGATTGTTTCAGCAATAACCATCTGGAAGGAAGAGCACAGCGCAATGGACATAATGGTTGAAGGTCCTAGAATCACGCAAATTGCCGGGATGCTTCATGAACGAGAAATCCCGTATTCCATTGCCATTGGCGATGTCGACTCTGTCGTAACCAGAGAACAAGGAGTGAAACTATCTAAAAATATCAGAAAAATAAATCGTAAGAATTAAACAACTCTATAAATAAGTAGGTATAATACCTATAAAAATTATCAAAAAAAGTAATTTTGTGTAATATTTTTTTCTTTGTTCCATTTGGGATGTAACTTTAGATTGCTTTTCAAAAACTTGCAGTCAGTACTTGCGAAATGGTTTGTCCTAATTTTAGTGTTAATAATTAATAAACATCAACCATGCAGAAAGTATGTATTAATTTCGAATTAGTACTAAGTAGTTTAATTGTTAATGCAAATTTGTTAATCACATTGTTATTTTGCACACCATCTGAAGTTAAATCAAAAACAATCCAATTTAACCTAATTACTATAGCTAATTTGTTAATTATTATTTAAACACTTAATTTGTAGTTAAAGCTATTTCAAAATCAGTTCCCCGTAACATCTCATTGGAGATTGTGTCCCGTCGTAGGTAAATAATATTCGATTTAAAATACAGACTGTCAAATGGACTGGAAGAACTATCATCGTCTTCAAGTAATCTATGAATTTATGGACAATTTATCGCGTGAATATCCGTATTTGTGTACAGTGGCTGTTATCGGGAAATCTGCGGAGGGACGAGATATCAAAGTAAGTATTGAGACGAATGAATTGAATTCCGTTTCAAGCATTTAAGTAAATACCCTTCGTATGTTGTATTTGTGACCAAGGCATTTTTCGCAGTGAACATTTTTTTATTAACAGCATCATTACTCCCTTTGAAATTTGGTGATGCTCATTTTTTTATTATTTTCAAAGTGAAGGTCGAAACGAAATAGAATCGAATTGAATCCGCATCCAACATGCTGATTTCCTTGAGATGTTTTCCTTCGCTAATTTAACCAGTTGTGTTAAAAATTAAGCCTAACAAACGTAAGACTGTGGTAGTTTCAATTACGTTGTTTTTTTATAGATACTGAAAATTTCGAATGGTAACGACTACAATGTTGGAGTATGGTTGGACGGAGCCATTCACTCTCGAGAATGGATCAGCACTGCTGTCGTAACCTACATCGCTGACAGATTAGTACGGACTTTTCACGATCAACCGGAAAGCGTCACTAATAAAGATTGGTAGGTAAAGTTTTTTTTTTTTTTTTTTTTTTTTTATTGCTTGATAGATAAACGAGCCTACGGCCCGCCTGATGGTAAGCGGTCACCGTCGCTCATGAACCTCTGCAATGCCAGGGCAATGAGGGGCTGTTATCTATCGCCTACCGATACAGGACCTTTCTTAAACCTCGTTTAAAGAGGGACATGTCATAGCGCTCCGGGAACACCGCGGATGGGAGTCCATTCCAAATCGGGATGGTACGGGGCAAAAATGATCTTCTAAAGCGAACCGTGGAAGATCGCAGCGGTTCCAAGTGAAGGTGGTGAACCTTGCCCCTGCGGCGTGTAGTACGATGGTAAAAGGGAGATGAAGGGATCATCTCAAAGAGTTCCTCGGAGCATTCCCCATGGACCAAACGGTACAGAATGCACAGAGAGCTGAAATCTCTCCGCACACTCAGAGGTTCCAGTCGATCCGTGAGCTTGGGTTCCTCAACGATCCGAACAGCCCTCCTCTGGAGGGAGTCAAATGGAAGTAGCTGGTAATTGGGAGCGCCCGCCCAGAGGTGAGAGCAATACTCCACATGAGGCCGGACTTGAGCCTTATACAGCAATAGCCTTTGCGCCGGTGTGAAGTACCGCTTCGCTCTGTTAAGGACTCCCAGCATTCTAGAAGCTAATTTAGCTTTACCCTCCAGATGACTCCGAAACTGGACGGTGCTCGAAACGTCAACCCCAAGAATCCCAATACTCCCGGAGGTCGACAGAGATACCCCTTGGAATTGGGGCGCCATGCCAAATTCGTCCCTCTTTGCAGTGAACGCGCAGGCTTGCGTCTTCGATGGGTTGAACTGAACCAGATTCAGCTCGCCCCACTTGGAGACTTGCCCTAGAGAGTTCTCCAATTCGGACACAAGCTCGGATCGTCTTTCCTGAACCAAACTCCGAGGGAGACTCTGATGGCCGGTATACCGCGCATCCCCCGTACTATCATCCGCATAGCAATGCATGCCATCGATGGACAGCATGTCATTGATATGCAAGATGAAAAGCGTAGGGGAGAGCACCGAGCCTTGTGGAACGCCTGCATTAATGGTCATGGTATCAGAGCAACAGCCGTCGACGACGACTTTGATGCTCCGACCATCCAAAAAGCTGGCAATCCACTTGCAGAGCCCCTCAGGGATCCCGTAAGATGGTAACTTCGAAAGAAGTGCCCTATGCCAGACCCTGTCGAAGGCCTTCGCAATATCAAGGCTCACGGCAAGAGCCTCGCCTCCGCTCTCCAAAGTTTCAGCCCAACGGTGGGTAAGATAGGCTAGGAGGTCGCCAGCCGACCGGCCGTGACGAAAGCCATACTGTCGATCGCTGATCAACTGGCGATCCTCTAGGTAGCCCAGGAGCTGGAAGTTGATAACTCGCTCCATGACCTTGGAAAGCAAGGATGTTATCGCTATAGGCCTGTAATTCGACGGATCTGACCGGTCACCCTTCTTGGGGATAGGGTGAACATGGGCTATCTTCCATGAAGACGGGACCCTATTGGCGTCGTACGAAAGACGATACAAACGCGTAAGTGCAGGTGTCAGTTCAGGGGCACATGTTTTCAGTACCACTGCGGGGATGCAGTCCGGCCCGCTCGACTTATGGACATCGAGTGATTTCAGTTCACGCCTGACCGCACGCTGTGTAATGCGGATCTCAGGCATGATACTGTCACACCGTGGGATGGTAGGTGGTGTGGCTCCACCGTCGTCCAAAGTCGAGTTTGAGGCGAAGAGTTTGACCAGGAGATCGGCCTTTTCCTTCGCACTATGAGCCAGACTTTCATCGGATTTGCGCAGTGGCGGAAGACTGGATCGACAGAAATTACCTTCCGCCGACTTAGCTAGCGACCAGAAAGCGCGACTTCCTGACGGATAGCCACACAGACGGTCACCAACCCTAGCAACGTGCTCCGATTTCGCCTTCGCCAAGGCCCTCTTGTAGGACCTAGAAGCAGCGTTGAACTTCCGCTTCTCCTCACAGGTGTTAAGATCCTGACGTCTCCTGGCATCGTTCCATGCCTTGTATGCGGACCGCTTGAGGCGTGCAGCGTCCCTGCTGGTACGATTGTACCAGGGTTCACTGCGACCCCCAACGGGCACTACAGAGGAAGGAATAAACAACTCCATTCCTTGCAGTACCACGTCTTTAAGTCGGTCCGCACAGACATCAGGATTGTTGGAAGAGAAGCAGAGCCGCCCCCATGGGTAAGAAGCGAAGAATTCACGCATTCCATCCCAATCTGCTGACCCGTACCGCCAAACCCTACGAGAGCCAGTCGTCGGCCGACGACCGGGGCGTGGGAGTGGCAAGACAGCGCGAACGAGGCAGTGATCAGATGATCCCAAAGGAGCATCGACCACCACACTACATCCGACTGGGTTTGTGGTCAGCAGAAGGTCCAACAGAGAGGGCTCATGTCCCTCGATATCTGGAACACGGGTGGGCTGTGTAACCAGTTGCGAGAAACCGTAAGCCAAGGCGAAATCGTGGGCAGCCCGGCCGGGGAGATCGGTGGTCCTGGATCCCAACCACTCTACATGATGAGCGTTGAAATCTCCAAGGACCACCACCTCCGCTGCCGGGTACTGCTCAAGCACGCGTCCAGTCCCCTCTTGTACATGCTCGAATAGAGCTGACCCTGCATCACTGCTATGGGACCTGTACAGGCACGCAAAGACCCGTGTACAACCGCCGTAGTCGATGCGTAGCCATAATACGGACAGATCCCGATTTTCGAGGCCACGGAGACGACGACAGCAGATATCATCCCGGATAAACACACATACCCCGGCCTTCCGCACAAACATGTGTTCTAACACGTAGCCGGGGTATGAGAGGTAAGATTTATCCATAGGGGGAGATATCTGCGTCTCTGTCAAAAAGAAAAGGGCAGGCCGCGCCGTCTCAAGGTGGTGGTGGACGGCGTCAAGGTTACTGTGTAGTCCCCTGACATTGCAGAGGTCCACATGGAAAGTGGGACTTTCCGCCTGAGAAACCTTTTTCTTTTTATATTTGCACATAATTTATTTGAAGAGACGGGTATTGAAGGGACAGAGGGGATGCACATTGCGAGGTTCAGATGATGTCATGACGAAGATGCAATGCGTTGTGAGTGCACGGTGAACGGTGCAAGAAACGAGGGGAGCTGGCACAGAGCACGGAAGGGCCCCTGGTCCTCCCTGCGTGCGACCGCCGGGTCCCACTCCGGTCTCCGACTCCGGCACGACGGCCACACGACAGGATTTTTCGCCGGTTGGTGGGACAGCCTCCCGGGGCGGAGTTTAGCGGTGTCACCCGGGTTCGGGTCCCCTACTGACCAGCGGGCGGCGGCGGAAACCGTTTCACCAGGTCTCCCTGTACCCCATGACAGCCCCCAACGCCTCAGGCACCGACCCCAACTCCGCTATCACAAAGGTCCCAACACCATCAGAACCTCGCAACAGCTTTAGGAAGGGAAGGGAAGGAGCAGGGAAAGTGACTGGCTCTCCAATCTACACGCCGGAACACAGCGCTAAGCTGTTATGGCGACGGACTCAAATTGGAGGGTGGTCGCCAGCCAGTCGGACGTAGTCCTACCACCGATTAGGTTTTTGGCTCCCGTTTTGCACCACCCAGGGGTCACCTGTAGGGAATCGAGGGTAAATCCTACGGAGGCGGGAAGCATCAACCCCCTAAGTTTAAGAATAATACGTCTGTAAATTGTAATTCTGGTAGTAGTATTTAACAAAACCTTTTTACTTATCAATACTATTATATATTGTTTCCTGTATTACAATTAGGTAGGTACGTTGTATTCTGTAACGATTTCAATAATCCCCATTACCAATAATTCAAAAATTTTATCCAAGAGAGTATCTTTATGACAAAATGCTTGTGTTTAAATTATGTCGTTGTACTAGTAAAATTTTCTACAGTATTTCAATTGGCATCACTGTCAGTTCTATTTAATTTCTTGTTTATCTCCAGGTACATACTACCAGTGTTGAATCCAGACGGCTACGAATATACACACACACATGACAGAATGTGGCGAAAGAACAGAGCACGGTATGGTGAATGTGTTGGAGTTGATCTTAACAGAAATTTCAGGTGCGTATACCAAAAAAAAAAAAAGATAGAAAATTTACGGAAGCTTGATTTTTTTGTTGTATTTACTTCTGCACAATTATAATGGTATTAAAATGGTTTTATTTCAGCTACGGTTGGGGAGAGAAAGGTGAAGAGGGTTCGTCGGATGACCCAGGTAATATCTTCTATAGAGGACCAAAACCTTTCTCCGAACCTGAAACAGCTGCTATAAGGGTAGGTTCTTGTTTTAATTTAATATAAACCAGTCCTGTATCGGTAGGCGGTAGATAACAGCCCCTCATTGCCCTGGCATTGCAGAGGTTCATGAGCGACGGTGACCGCTTACCATCAGGTGGGCCGTAGGCTCGTTTATCTATCATGCAATAAAAAAAAAAAAATAAATAAAAAAAAAAATACATGCGCGAAGGTAATCATTTACCTACCATAGGGTGCTTGTTTATCTGTCATAAAAAACTCTCTTTACACTGGTAACTTTAAAATGACACTTAAATTCGAAGGTAGTTTGAAAATTAAAATCGATTCACCTACTATAACGTGTAGCTGGGTGCACAAGATTACTTACCGATGATAGTAACGGGTTAATTTAATTATATACTCCTAACTATAAATGTTCATTTACAGCGTTTGATCACAAAAGACACGACGCCGTTCAAAGTGTTTCTATCCTTCCATAGTTATGGGGAAGTCATCATATTCCCTTGGGGGTACACAGATGATCCTTGTCCAGATTATGTAGAATTATTAGAAGGAGGGACGGCTATCGCGAAGGTGAGTGACAGTTTTGTATTTCTAAGTATTTTTCTATGTATTTTGGTGTAGGAAGTGAAATTGCAATATGCCTAATTTCTTTACATCATTTTATTTCTTAAAAATTCTTAGAGGCTTGTAGATGGCCTACATTAAGCCTTAAGTCTCAATCCCGTAATATTGGAGGGGTAATTGAGCGAGGGAAATCACTTACGATCCCCGATCCTAATTTATCATTAGCTTATCTGCAAGGACACGCAAAATTTGAAAAATATTCTTATCGATCATACCAGAAATACCAAAATATACTGCACTATTTATACCAATATTATTTTTAGGCAATCTACGAGACAAGCGGTCGTACTTACAAAGTTGGGAGCACCAAAGACCTCATGTACTACGCGTGTGGTAACAGTGTTGATTGGAGCTACGCTGTCGCCGGCATTCCTTACTCGTACATGATCGAACTCAGAGGGAAAAAGCATAGATTTCTATTACCACAGAGTGAAATAGAATCAACGGCTCGAGAAGTCATGAATGGAGTGTTTAGACTTATGGATTTTGTTGATGGCAAGGCAAAGAGTTGTCAATCTTGCGAATGCTGACACAAGCTTACTTTCAACTAGTTGAATTGAGTCCTGTAATTCTGTCTCTACTACATTATGTCTCCAGTACTCAATGTCCTACTGGATTACCACGGAATATATTTATAAGAAGACTTTATCAATAATCCTGTCTTTCCTAATCCTTCACATAGTTAAGATGGTGAAGCTATATTTTCGCATTTTCCGAGTATTAAATAAATCATGATGTCAAGAACCTGAATAAAAATATTTTGGAAAAATATGTATACCTAATTTAAAATTATGAACTATTTTCATTAATAAAATTATTTAAAACAGAAAACAGTTGTGTTAAAATAATTTAAAACGATACCTAGGGGAAACACGTTTTCGATGCAATGAACTGTGCCAAATAGCTCGCGGATGCGGTTTCGACTATAATGGATACATTCCAAAACTTTTTACTCCTGATACCGCTTTTTAATATAATAACCAGTTGGCAAAGTATAGGAGCCAATCAGCCGAATTAAAAACATAATATTATTGTGAAATCAAATCAAAATAAAATATGGGTTAGATTGAAACGGCTTTGCATAATAAACCAAACTAAATTTTTATTCATACTAACCATTTGAATACGGTTCGTCTTTTTTCTAGCCTAATCTATACCCATCCACTTACCATTAGAAGTTCTGATTATCGACAGCCAATTATCCAAAACATAATAAAACAGTAAAGTATAAAAATTCGATAACTTTATTTACAGATTGCATTATCTTATAATACAGTCAACAATCATAATACGACTTCACATTCATCTACACTGGAAACATCTATCGTTCAGTAACGTCCACTATCTACAACACACGACCAAAATGTTCACTGTCACGGTACAAACGGACGGTCTAACAACCGATTGTCTTAAATTCATAGTACAGTAATTAATAATTAACTTAATACGGACGCCATACGTCTACTGGTCTCTTTTCGGGCGTCGTGAGAGATTTACTTCTCGTCCTTACGCTTGGTTCACTCCACTCGGGGGAGGCCGGGCGTTTTTTACCCACACCTGATGACGTGGAACTTTCTTCTTCTCTGTCCGGACTAGAGCTTGGGTCTTCTTGCGGCGCCGGCGGTCGTAACCACCAATCATAGTTGCCGTATAGTTGCGAATACAACCACGCTGGTGGAGTGGGGAGTAATGGGGAATTTAAGAACAGTTGAGCTGCCAAAGCGCTGTGGAATAGACTAGACGGTGCCGGGAGTGGTTGTAAAGGCTTTCTCGGTCTGGTGACGGAGGTGAACGCCCCCGGTCGTTCGTCCGGCGGTGGGCTGATCGACGCTGTGACGGATATGTCGTCGTCTTGCGGAGAGCAAGGTCGAGAGTTCGCTGGACTCGTTGTGCTGTGAGCGCGCATCGATATCGGATTATCAGATGTCACGTCTGTAAAGAAAAACAATATTAAAAGTTCGCTCGTTAGACATTTTGTAGTGAGGTTTTAGTAGTTTATTTTTGGGAATATTTATAAACTGAAAACTTTCTAAACTACGTCCAAATTGGAAAAAAATACAAACATTGAAG
Source organism: Trilocha varians (assembly GCA_030269945.2). Taxonomy (NCBI): domain Eukaryota; kingdom Metazoa; phylum Arthropoda; class Insecta; order Lepidoptera; family Bombycidae; genus Trilocha; species Trilocha varians. The sequence goes on along the minus strand of AP028257.1, from coordinate 7,114,528 downwards.
ATGAAGATTTTTAGCTTATAATTACCATTTTCATGAGGCGGGGGAGGTGGAGGTTGCGTATGAGACGGTGGTAAGACGTGCGGTGTGAAGTGTGGATGCGCCGGTAATATCGGAGGTGGGTAGTGCCGGGCCAGCGCTCCCCACTCTCCTCCAGGTAAACCTGCCAGCTGATGAGCAATACCTGTGAACAAATAAGAAACTTTAGGTACTGTTTCTATGATTATTAAAACGATTTCAAAACTAGAACTAGATGGTTGAGCAAAGTGTAAAGGTTTTCGTTTACGAATAAATTTAATCGTTGCAATGTGTAAACTAAAAATGGCTTAAAAAACAATGATTTAAGTTCCCTTACTTTAGGATTCACTACAATCGATTTTCCCAACCGCAACTACAATTCAATAGATCTATTATATGATGGACTTCAGCAGCCTAAGGTGACTACCTTCCCTAAAGCAACCAAGTTTTTTACAACAATACAACTTCAAACGCAAACTAAGCGTAATAAAACGGTAAGAGCCTCTATAAAAGCGTCAAACAATGAGACAATTTCGAATTCAATCATCACAACAATAGCGGAGTTGTCGCAGAACGCCCCACTAACTATTACAAGACACTTAACGCAACGTTTAAATATTTAAATAACGTGACGAGTATAGTCTCTAACGATACATATATTTTGTCTATTTTATTTTGTTTGTGGTTCTCTATTATGTAAGGTTATATAGAGGTCCATTGTTAGGTGTCCTCCAAACCTAACCTTCACAAAATGTGTGATGACTGAAAGATATATTATGGTATATCTTAAGGTACATAAAGTAAAAGTTTCTCAAAAAACATCATTGTTTTTATTGTCTTGTAGGAAGATGAGTTAACATATTTTGTAAATACACATTATCAGTATTTATTAGTTACACATTTTCAACGATTTTTTAGCGTTTTCTATGTATCGACCCTTACTTCGTAGGAGTTACAGAGGATCATGCATAGTTTTCCAATGTACAATAGATATTATATTTTCGTTCATTATTTTACACTTAGTGTAATTTTAATCAATAATTAATAACAACACTTATAATAAGAACCATAGAAAGAATTGTAACAACTCACGAAGTACTTAACGCAGTCAACTTGATATTTAAATAATGAGGTGTCCCGCCCTCGTGGAGCCGGTTACGATTCTCTCCTTATCTCACCCGTGGCACTCCTCAATTGTTACTTATTAAAATCGTATGACAATTGCTTTCAAATTTGGAAGTCTACGAATCAAAACTTATTAAATTATGGAGGTGGTTTTTGATTCCATTTTGAGTGATAAATAGCTTCCTGTGTTAGTTATTAACTTAATTTGTAGTAATTAACGTTTGGTATTTAACACGTTTCAATATTTTCACATTTTAGTATCTATTTTGTAATCAAAAAAAATCTTTGCGAAAAAAATAATTTTAATGTACTTTTACCATATTTTTATGTTGTGAAACTCAACAGTAAAACTCAAAAAAAAAATCAATATGAAATACACCTAACAAAAATCCATTATCACTACAATCAATTTTTATGAAACAAAATAGGAAATGTGTTTTGGCGTCATAATTTTCCGTTGACATTTTTAAGCGCATAAATTAACAAAGTTTGCCGTCGTCGCGACCCCGTATATTCGGCTTAACCCTTTAGCACCCACCTTGGGTAATTCCCACCCCGGGCGTACCCAACCCTTTCAGCAATAGAATAAATTACAGGCCGTTTTATGTCGCAGATACCGTCGCTACGAAAATGTAAAACACATTATTTTGAATCCGACCGCTTAGCCTTTATAGGTGTAGTGCTTTATGAGTTCGTTGCAATTAGACAAGAGCAGCTTTTTAGGATTAAACGAGGCTTAATCTTGCCTCGAGGAGGCTCAAGGCTTTTACGATAACGATTCGAGATATCGGATCGCGACGCTTATGTTGAAACGTTGTTAGCTGTTCACTTTATGACGAGACACTTTGTTTATTGAATTACGATATAGTTTTTTTATGATTATGCGCTTAAGGTTTTATAGGTTGATGTTTCTAGAATGAAAAAGTTAAAAGGGTTTAGGAATCTTTTGATTTTTGACCCATTTTTGCTTACAATATGGAAAAATATAAACTACATAATATCGACAGAATAAAAATTTTATTGTGTCTATTTCAGACATTTACGCTACTCCCTCTACAAGTTATTAAAGCCCATTTAGAATTGTTCAATAAATCTTCAAAATCTGGTCATTGCTACTTATGTTACAGATGAAATGAAATGAAATAAAAATAATTTATTAACAAAAAGATTACATGCGCTTTAACATTATCAGCGACCCCCGATAGATACCTAACGATTAAATTCCTAATCGCGACGATAAGATACCAACTTAAGTCGCATTTTTACTCAAACATTAAATGCTAATACAACAATAGCGTTAAAACCAAATTGCCGTTTAAAAGACGGCGAGTAGCCAAGCGAACGGTATTCAAAGCTTTCTTTGGCAAATCGCATTCTCCCAGACAATATCCGCATCGCCGTCCAAAGCAGACACAAAAAACAGACTGCAGATTACTTGCCGTTACAGAGGCGAATTCAGTACAAACGAGATATTTTTGTCAGAAATTTTTTTTGAATTTTTTTTGTAGTTTTTAAAGAATCTGCTTGAATCGAAGTGGTTATATTCTATAGTTTGTAGGTAAGTAGGTCATGATGGTTAGTCTGGATTTAGGCCTAAGTTTGCCGTACGTGCAAGCGTACTTTTTAAGTGTAGGTACCTACCTTTTATTTTAGGCATTGTTTGAGGAAAGACAAAAACATAAAGTTCTTGATATCAACATGTGTATTACATGGGAATTTTATTCCATACTATTCGATACCCAAAAAATCACAATACATTTCCGACCAAAAGTAAATCTATCAAAACACTTATTTTAGTTTAACATCTTTTCTTACTCGTGACATGAAAAATGGAAAGGGATTGTTTCATTTTGTATTCCCTGTTCAAAGATTCAAAGAAAAGGGCAGGCTCCAGACGATTTGCGATTTGCATTCGTTAAAAATGTTGGAATTCTTTGTGTTGTGTTCACAGTGTGTAATCGTTCTCTAGTACGATCAAACAATGTTGATACTAATGTACAGATATTTTATCTTGTACTTCATACAATGTTTTTTTTAAAATCGTTGTGTTAGCAATTGCAATTAGGTACGTCGGAGTTCAGTCGGTGAACTAAAGCTTGAAAATTCCGAGTGGAAGGGCATGGTAATTTAATTTGCCTAGTTCAATGATAAGTAGGTACGGATAATAAATTCACAGTTTAATAACAAAATATCTTGAGTGAAACGTAACTTTCATTATATTAAGTGATAAAAGTTAGTGTAGGACTTGAAGTATCTATAGTTAAAACTTTCATATCTCCAAATTAATCAAAATAAAACTTTTCTCAACTGATCAAGAGTATAACAGTCATAGTAGTGTATTGGCCGCATCAGAAGACGTGCCAGTCCGCTCCATTGCTCCGGACGAAGGGGTTTTTCTCGACTTTGAAAAATCGCACCGCGCCGAGAGGGTTGAACCCAAACATTTAATGCCATTTACTAGATTGCGTCTTGCATTTTTACTCCGATACTACAGTGCTAATCCGCGAAGACGCCCGGGATTACCAGGATAAAAAGAATTTACCTTTTTAGTTTGATTCCGATGCCCCGGATTGGGGTGGAATTTTTTAACAGCTAAGACCCTTCGCGGTGATTAGTGAAAGGGTTTGGCGAAGCACTTTAGAGTAATTATTTTACATTTCTTCTAACATCATTCTTTGCGTCGGTCGAGTGATTTTAGTTATTAGTCTTTTGTTTTAAGGCTTTAGGGTGCGAAGTGGCTTTTATTACTAATAGCGTTATTCCGATTTGAATAAAAGAAAACCTTTGTATCTAATGTAGTTAAGAGCTTAAAAGATTTTTAGTTTATTTGATTGAGTGCGCATATTTAATTATCTAACAGTCTAACTGGCCTACTTACTAAAACTAGGCTTCAAAGATTAGTGAATTTTGGAAAAATATCAATTTCATATTTTTTCTAAACTAGGCAACTATTATAACAACACAACATGGCATAAAACAACACCATTTATTGTTATTACCTAGTACAAACAACATAACAAGCCATCGCTTAATACAGTTTCTTATCCCTTTTACTTGTTTCGATAAAGAGTAACACGAGCATATGAAGTAGAAACTTTGGATGTATCGCGACGAGACATGAGACATGATATGAGAAATTTCATTGAAATTTGACTTTACAATTAGAAACAAACTTGGAAGGAATTTTGAGTTACATGGAACTTTGTGAAAGTAGTACGACTGTCTCTTTGACTATTTAAATATAACATTATAGCACGCGAGAATCTGTTCAGATAACCCTAGTTTGGTCATTTAGGTGAAATTTGAGATATACCTACATTCCACAGTGGCCGTCGTGGGACTTAAAACGGTGATCTTCGTAGTTATAGGGACTTTAAAAACAACCCCCACGAAACATCGAACAAAACGAAAATACTTGAAACTTTTTCATTTATAATGGTCATAGATTTCTGATTCTTCTATACCTACTTATTATTAGTGATAAGTCAGTTCAATAAGTAATGTTATTATAATACATAAGTATACATAAAATAAAGAACAGTAAGCAACACAAATAATTTGTATCAGAAAAGAGTAGGTATCTTAATATTTTCTAGAACTACGATGATCAATCAGAACAAACGTAAGTTAGAAACTTGTCTAACTCATACTTTGAATTATGATTCTCATGTAGATAGTTTGTAAGGGCCGTGACGTCACAGGGTGGAGACGCAAGACGGATGCCCTCCGTACATCATAAGGTTAATAAGAGGGCTCACGAACTAACGACGCCGCTTTGTCAACGCGCCTTAACCCGACGCCATCTTGCCCCGCCATGTTGGATTTCAATCTGCTTAGCTCTTAATGAATTTACGTCTATTGATTTTGTTTAACCCCTTTTTGTTTTGGTTAATTAACCTTTCGCTGTAGAAAAGCATCTGAGACAAGGGAGTTGAAGGTTAAACAGGAATATATTTTGTTTTGTAGTTCGTTAATTAGGGTTCCATTAGAGCGGACATAGTTTATGTAATGAAATAGATTTTAGAAGAATGAGGATTAAGTTATTTTTTATGTTCTCCGAGAAAATGATTTTGCCGAAAACCGTTAGGTTTTGACCTTTTTAGGTATCTATTAAACTTCAATAGAAGGCACCTAGCTAGTTTAACATTAAAGTTGAATATAGATAATTGTTTTACGTTCATTTTATTCATCAAAGTTCACTTTTAGCTATTACCTACTATTGTTTGATTCGACAAGAATTTTTACTTAAATAGGTATATATAGGGGAACGAGGGGCTTGTTGTAACAGGGGTAAGTAGTAACAGGCTTTTTTCTCTAAGATCTTAAACTTTATTAACGTATTTGTTTTACTTGATTTAACCTATAAACCACGTCGCGTCGTATTGCCATAGCCAGTGTCCCGCCGACCGACGCAGTGAGTGGAATTGTGCACGCGCTTCATTTTTGCCAGGTAATATAAAATTTAACTATGGTAAAATTTTGGTTTGCGCTATTAATGCGACTAATAATAAACTTTCCATAACTTATTTACATTCAAATTTATCTACCTCTGATAATGTATAACTGTTTTTGACATTGCTTAATTGTTTAAATAGTTATCTTAATAAATATTAAAAATCATACCATGGGGTTAGTTGTAACAAAATGCCGGGGCATGTTGTAACATGCCCCATGTTATGATTTAGATACCTACTTAGTTTTTTTCTTACTTCTAGAATGAGGGTGTATAAAAGAAAGTCAGAGCGGGCAACACAAAGCCAAGAAGTGTCCGAGTTAGCAGCAGCTGATGTTTTGGAAAAAAATGCAGTATTGATTTTTGATAAGAATTATAATGGGTGATTTTTTTGAAGTTAGGATTTTCATGCATTAGTATTTGCTCAGATTTTTTGAGGTTATGATTTTCATGCATTATTATTTGCTCAGTATGCTTTGACATTTCATCATGAATAGACTTACTAACGAGTAACGCTTGCAAATCATTGAATTTTATTACCAAAATCAGTGTACGGTTCGAAATGTGTTTCGCGCTTTACGCCCGATTTATGGTCTACATAATCGACCAAGTGAGCAAACAATTAATGCGATTGTGACCAAGTTTCGCACTCAGTTTACTTTATTGGACATTAAACCAACCACACGAATGCGTACAGTGCGTACAGAAGAGAATATTGCGTCTGTTTCTGAGAGTGTTGCTGAAGACCGTGAAATGTCTATTCGTCGCCGTTCGCAGCAATTGGGTTTGTGTTATTCGACCACATGGAAGATTTTACGCAAAGATCTTGGTGTAAAACCGTATAAAATACAGCTCCTGCAAGAACTGAAGCCGAACGATCTGCCACAACGTCGAATTTTCAGTGAATGGGCCCTAGAAAAGTTGGCAGAAAATCCGCTTTTTTATCGACAAATTTTGTTCAGCGATGAGGCTCATTTCTGGTTGAATGGCTACGTAAATAAGCAAAATTGCCGCATTTGGAGTGAAGAGCAACCAGAAGCCGTTCAAGAACTGCCCATGCATCCCGAAGAATGCACTGTTTGGTGTGGTTTGTACGCTGGTGGAATCATTGGACCGTATTTTTTCAAAGATGCTGTTGGACGCAACGTTACAGTGAATGGCGATCGCTATCGTTCGATGCTAACAAACTTTTTGTTGCCAAAAATAGAAGAACTGAACTTGGTTGACATGTGGTTTCAACAAGATGGCGCTACATGCCACACAGCTCGCGATTCTATGGCCATTTTGAGGGAAAACTTCGGAGAACAATTCATCTCAAGAAATGGACCGGTAAGTTGGCCACCAAGATCATGCGATTTGACGCCTTTAGACTATTTTTTGTGGGGCTACGTCAAGTCTAAAGTCTACAGAAATAAGCCAGTAACTATTCCAGCTTTGGAAGACAACATTTCCGAAGAAATTCGGGCTATTCCGGCCGAAATGCTCGAAAAAGTTGCCCAAAATTGGACTTTCCGAATGGACCACCTAAGACGCAGCCGCGGTCAACATTTAAATGAAATTATCTTCAAAAAGTAAATGTCATGTACCAATCTAACGTTTAAAATAAAGAACCGATGAGATTTTGCAAATTTTATGCGTTTTATTGTTTAAAAAAGTTCTCAAGCTCTTAAAAAATCACCCGTTATAATATATACAGAATATAATATATAAAAGATGTCAATTTTGTTTAAAATAAACAAAGAAGAAATGATTAGAGATATTAGTGTTGTTTTTTTGTCGTTACTACTTGCCCCGGTAGATGTTACAACTTGCCCCAAGCACGGGGTAAGTTGTAACACGGCACTTTTTCTAGAAAATAATTGATTGTAAAGTAAGGACTAACAGTTATGGTATTATTTTTACTTGGTTTGGTAGAGGAAGAGTTATAGCATCCATCCACCTTTATTTGGTAGGAATAAAATCAACAGATCTCAAAATATATTAATTTTCATAAAAACTGTTACAACAAGCCCCTCGCTCCCCTACTTAATATATGAGGACTTTTAATTTCTAATTTATTTAGAGTAGATTCTACCTATTCCTAGACGAATCACTTATGCAATCGATTTCTGCAGTTTTAAGCTGCTATCGATAACAACACAAAATGGTATAGTTATTTACCTATAGATACTAAAGCACCACATCAGTAACATTCAAAACGAGCACCGCATCAAAAAGTTATCAATACATCACAATTTACAGCCAACGACAATGAATTATGAAAATTGCTCGTCGCATTTAGAGTTAATGGCTGTCATACGAACACATTAACACCATTTAAAGGTGCAGCGAAAACTGGAATCGCGATACAAAAGCCTAATGTCGGAGGGACATTTAAAATGTACAAATGCGTAATTATGCACCCGCATTGTCGCGAAAGGGTTACACGCGAGTTCCTCCACCCTTCTCCCGACTCCGGGCTTCCGAGCCTAATGCTATATTTAATTTTCTCTAAGGCTCTCTCATTAATAATACGAAGGTTGCGACTTAAAGTGGCGCTTACACGGCGACGGAACGTTGATTTAGGATGAGTAGTGATGTGGTATTATTTATATTGTATGTACAAAATTATTAATGATATCAATGTTTGAAACTGTTTTGCATGAAAAATTCAAGCTTAGTTTGTTGACTCTTATCATGAAATTTCTAGGGATTTTTAGGATTTTTTATCAATATCTACATAATGCCTATCTTTTGATGTAGATAAAAGAATTTTAGCAAGTAGTTATTGTTTAAGAATTTAAGATTAAAAAATATAATTTACTCTGTAGTATAGTACAACAAGGTCAAGCTGACAAAAATGTAATATTTTCATGAATTAAGAATCATAAAATAATCTTAGAGAGATCACCTTTCAACCTGTGTTACCTAGATGTCTAAACCAACAATTAATAAAATATACCGCATCCATCATAAACAAATGACGGTTGAAAGTTTTGTATCTATAAGAGCAGCGCGTGAACGTGAGTGTGGATAATTTATCATGATTTCGAAAGGGTTATTGGTACTCGTTAAGAGGGCCGGATTGTGCCTCCGTGACAGCCGCGAAGCTCGGAATTTACATATTCAAGTGCCTTCCAAATTGTTTCTAGAACGGAACAAAGACTGAACGAGAGACTAAAGGATTCCAATTACTAATGTCTTTCGCGATACATATTTAAACGGTTGTACTGTTTTTTTTTGTACTGTGTTTAGGTAAGTGGGTTTGGAATTAAGTTTTAGTTAATTGTTCATTTACACTAAATATTATTGAATACTCATAGTTAACGTTAAAGTAAGCGCAGTAAAACATCCACCAGCTAGCTACAAGAGGAATTGATGACCAATATCGTTGGCCATCATGAGATATCTTGATCGTTGAAGATGATAATAATAGGACAAACTTACTTAATTCTTAGTAGTAATATAAATCTGCAAGTGTCTCTAAAAATTAAAAACATCAAAATCGTACCGATTACATCTTCAAAATTAAAAGTAAGCTACCTTACTATTGACATTCAGTAACAGATCAGTGAACATCGCCCCGCACTCGGTAAGGGTAGTGTCACAAACCTCGTTACGTTCGGTGTCAAAGCGCTGTAACTTAATTACACACCTCCTGCACGACTCGACTCACGACACTTCAAGTAACACGCGCTCTTTGAGATATACTTTACTCGTGTGAATGTACTAAGTAGTTCATGTTAAGGTACTGTATGAGATTTTAATTAAAAATTATAGGTTTGTTGTATCTATTGTGTAAAAATGAATCTCTGCATGCGTTTTTGAACGCAAATCATCAGAATAGCTGACATTGTCATTTCTTGTAATCAGGAGAAAGGTTGATTTGGAAGAAAATTTATACATCATTTCATAATTATTTTTAACACCATTGTAGGTAGTAGAGCGAGAAATATTTTGGCAACACGGGTTCAATAAGCGGGTGTACTTGTGTACTAATTTATTATTAAACAATTATATACAAAAGACAAGCTGCCAATTATTTTATCTTTAGTTCTTTACATACATAATTTTACGTCCGTGACATCGACTGATTTGTATAGGTCAATCGTTTTATAGTACCTAAATCTAATCGATTACACCATATTTAATTTGCACTTACTATTTTTAAATCAATAATTATAAAATAAACATTAACCCTTATCACAAAACACCGACCTACATCAAAAGCAGGCTTCCTAAAATATCTTTTAGCGTATTATATTTCGCAGACAGGGTAATAGAGGGGTGTTTATTAGGTGCAAGTGAAGGAGCGTCGCGATGCCTAGCGACGCCCCGTAGCGACGCGACGTGGGGCGACGTTCGATATACGAAGCAATTTCAAACAGGTGCCATATTTGTAATACGTGTCTGCTCTTGGCTTCGATCATAATATAGAAATAGTTATGTGAAAAATTTTTAAAGGCTGGAAGACTTTTTGAGATTGCTGATGTTATAAGGAATTTCAAATAATGAATTTAATGTTTTCACGCTATTAGCTTACGTAGAACGTTATTTAATCGGCGTAAACCGACTTCAATTGTTTTTTTGTTTTTATTTCATTGTCTTGTCGTCTCTCTAGACGAGCCATCTGGTCGTAAAATCTATGTAGGGAAATCTTGTTTTTTTATAGAGTTAATCGAATGAGTAGTAAATATTGGATGATAAACATATCTTTAACAAAATTGTCTAACAATGCACCCGTTACTTAAACGTTTTAAAGATTGAAACATTTACTAAATCCTTTATAAAAGTTGTCACGAACCCACCTCACAGGTGTCGGGAGATCCCAAATTGATAATTAATTGTCACGCAAAACTTCTCGACGAAATTAAATACCCTTTTGAAGCGGACGCGACTAACAACGGTCCCCGCTGACAATTTAATATCACTGGATCCTTTAGAAATAGGAAGAAGGGCGTGTAGTCGACCGAATATTTCTGTGTGTTCACTTTCACGCAGAAATTGAGCTTTTCGTACTTATTTTTGGCATTTGAAGATGTGTATCACGTCCGCTGAATTTATAGTCGTGTTGAAGTTGATACGAATTCAATATTATATTATGATCTTTTTATTTTTAGCACATAGATACGATTTAGGAAAATGCCGACATTTAGAAAATTTATTCTCTAAACCTTTAAAGATTAACTATATGTGTCTGTAATCATAAAAAGTATTTTTGTTTGGGTGTGCTGTAAGAAAATTGTTTTGAGTTAAGATCGACTTGTGTGCATATTTTTTAGCTGTTGCTGATTTGTACTGTACAATAAAGAGTTAAATAAATAAACTAACTAAGTTATCTGCCAATCTTTAACTCACATTGTGATGTGAAATGCGTCTAAGTATGTACCGAAGCCTTATGATGCCCATTCAGAAACACTTTTCTTTGTGTAAAATACGATCTTTTTCCTCATTATAAAATTACTAACTACATCATCATATCACGTTAATTATTTCAAAATTATCAACAACAAAAAACTGAGGAGGTTATAAAATTATGGCGCCCTTATTACTCACCTGACAGTTTGAAAGGCAACGAACCCATCAAAGGGTCTGGTGCAAATCTGGGTCCGAAGTGAAAGGGATGGAAGCCATGATGCCTTGTCTTGGACCGTGGCTCCCGTGGACCGTCTACCGTCACTTTGATAGCTTTCTGGTAGGTGGCGACTTGCGGTGGTGAAGTGGCCAGCATTATTGTTAATGTGAACGATTTCCCTGCAAAAAAAGACGGTTTAAATTACGAGAATCCTACATGATTTAAGTAATTGTTAACAAATAAGTAATAAGTACCTAAACATCTTTAGGAAACTTGAATGTTGGAGATAGATCAAAAACTTTATAAAAACATGTAAAGTCCCCAAGTTGGAAACTTTGAAAGACAGCTGAGCATTAAATATACTAAATAGTTATGCCTGAGCCAACGAGAAAATAATTACGGAATTGAGAATTCTCTGGAATTCCTTTGCTAAATTTAGGGTTTGTAAAGAAATCTTGAAGGGTTATTCGGTCGGCGGTTGATTTGTGGATCGTAATGTCAGTCGTGCGGGAACCCGGCGTGCCATCACGGAACACCACGGGGACAAATGGTAAAAATGTCACAACAACTCTCAACGAACATTTAGATTTCGAACCAACGTTCCAAAGGGTTTCGAAATCTTCATAATTTTGAGTTTCTCAATTATATTTTAATTAGAATGTTCCATAAAATATAAAGTAATCTTTAAAACTGCGTGCTATCAGTATCAGTAAGTAAATCTACATAATCCCAAAATTCGAGAAAAAATATCATACCTTCAAGATTCAGTGTAATGAAGTGTAAGACATTGGAAATGTAAACTACAACACACTATTGTGCAAATAAACTGTTCGAATACAATGACATAATTAATGCTATCATCACCTAAGCTACAACACTTAACAACCCGATCGAAATGATAAGCTCAGACCAACGAAACCGCGGATCGGTTTATCGTCCCAAATTCAAACATAATATAGACCAAACATGCCAGTTCACTTTACAAGACCCGTTTCAAACTCTCATCAAACGCAATCTAAAGGTTATAAACGGCAATGGAGCTGTGACAACGATATTCGGTTGCCTAACATTGTGACACATTGGAGATTGGAAGGTAGCTGAAATGTCAGCATTACACACACGCCGCAGAATGGCCGCAAACACGGCGGCAACCGTTTGAACAATTACTGGCGTATCGACACACATACCGAATGGTTAATGCTGGCGGTTCGACGATTGTCACTCTGAGCTCTCGTTTACTAACCTATTATTTGATATGGCGTCATTATTCAGCAAGTGATCATTATCTAGTGATGCTCTAATCAGTCAGGCTTAAATAAAAAGTGATCTAAATACGGCGTCTCATCTAAAATTGTCTTCAGAAGGAAACGTGCAACAAAAACGAAAATTATTTTCGCTTTCCGCACTTCTATCAAATTATATTAAGAACGAAAGAAACAAGCCGAGATAGCATTCCCGCAGTCCCGCGAAACAAAGAGAGACTAACATTTGGAACGTCTGGCTTGGGGCCAAAAGCCGCGGCGGTGGTCCTTCGAGCCATGAAAACGATATAACCCCCCCCCGCACACCCCCAGACCCGAAATGAGCGGGCGCCCGCTTATTTTCATAAAGCCCGCATAAACTCCGCGGGCCTTAAGAGAAAGGCCGAGAAATTGTTTTTCGCAACGAATGTAGGTTACAAACAGTTTTACGTATCTCGTTGTAGATACGGCTTTCTTTCTCGTGGCGGAAATTGCTTCCGAACGAAATGAATATTAATTTGGTTTCATGAAGAAGATTCCATGTTAAGAAGTAGTACTTATTTAGAGTTTGTGGTATTTTTTGTCATAGCATTCGTGGTATCAGGCGGTAATTTTATGATAGGGTTCAGACATTTAAAATTGATAACTAACGCTTTAAGATTATTTTATTTTCATTGAAAAGTCTTCGTATTCTTTTTTAAAATAGCTTTAATTTAAGATCAATTTATTCCTAATTACACAATAAATTTAACTATAGAAAACGAAACCTACTCTTTGTATTTTTTTTTAAACTAAAGTCTAAATATGAATTCTACATCTAAAATGTATACGTAGGTATGTTAAAGTTTTACTTTAGTTATGTGTGCGAATACCTGCTACTCTGGATTAGGACTTGTAACGCCATCTATTAGTCGATGTAAGAACTAAGCTGGCATCTAAAATTTTTGTTAGTACACGCTTAAAGTATGATACAAATAGTACAAATATGAGGTATGTTTTATATTTTGTTGCATTAATTTTTTTTTTGTTTTTGTAATATGTTTATTTTTATGTTATTTATAGTTTTAATTCTCATTACTTAAATAGTAATTATATTTAATTTACCTATCTATGGCATTTTAGAGCGAGGTTAATAACAACTTGCACATTTAACCAATTCTAATGTGTAATAAAAATTGAAGCAAGACAGTAAAAATTGAAGTGCCTGTTAAAACTGCTTTTCTTAGAGAAACATAAAGGATTTAAAAATAAGACCTATTTTAAAGAAAACTATAAATTTTCTAAATTTATTAACCTTAATAAAACCAATAACGTAATAAAGCTCGTACCAAACGGAATTGTTTTCGCCATTTTCTGGCTTCACTAGATTAAAATCAGCTTTATAACGTCATAAAGTAGACGGGGGCGCGTTAAGATAAGAGTACTTACTCTAATACTCCTCTCTACGGCTAAATAAAAAATGAGCCACAATCGTAATGGTTCCAGCTCCTTTGATCTCGGTTTCGGGGCTTACCGGGGATCGGCTTACACAACTCCAATTCGGATATAAAATATTTAATACTTACTGATACGTATTAAAGAAATTACAAGCGAATCCAACTTTGAGTTGTTATAAAAACTGTACACATTTTCACCCTCCGGCAGTAAAACGTGCCTAATACAAGCGAGACACCGTAAAATCCTGCTTTATTGAAGCGTCTCAAAAGAACAAGAGGAAAAGTCAAAAGTTGGCACAATTAAAAACATACCGGGGGACGAACCTCAAGGCGAGCGGTCAATATTACTCGGTGAGGCCCTCAATTTTCACCACTCTCCCCATTGCTAATAACAATAATTAGGAATGAGTGGTTCAATAATTAAAAACGGAAAAGAGAACAGCGAGACGCTCCGTAAAGAAAGTCTTCTATCTCTGTCTGGTTTATGGTGTTTCTATATCTTTATCTCAACCACACCCTTATCTCCATTTCGTTTATGATTTTTTGTGAACTCACTAGCGAATTCTCGTTTAAATTAATATTTTTTATTTAAGTGGAGACGAGTAGCGGAGAGCAATGTTAACTTCTGGTATAAGATTAAATTATTTCGTTGTAAATGGATATGTATTAAATAAAAGTAAAGAATCTCACAATTAATTATTTTAAACTACAATTCTCCAAATTCCTGATAGTGAAGTGTTATCAGAAAGTTGAATGACTAAATGATTGAATTTAATCTAGGTATCTCTATGTAGATACCTACGGCTCACATCTAAAACATCCAATGTTAATCCGCAGCAAAGTTATTAGTAACAAAAAGATGCCAAAAAAGACTACTTAATAATACATGGTTAGGATATGATGTTGTATTGATCGAACACATTCAAGTCTATTGATTAATTTAGATTAAAGATTTAGATAATTAATCTAATCATTCATGACGAAATAATTTTTGACTTGCAACTTGTCTCTGACCTTTTGTTAAGTTGTATCGTATGTAATCGTGCCCAACGCTAGGACACAGTTTAATAGCAAAATGTGTAACTCTAATAAAGCGATAAACGTAATCAATTAAAAACACGGGCCCACGAGCGCACAATTAACGTTAAAAGCCTGCTAAATTACCATACTTACCTAGCCACGTGTAACAACAGCCCATTCATATTTTTAATGCGCCTACTCCATTACGTTAACATCCTCTCCCTGGCTAATTTATATCCATAATAATCCCCGCAACATATCCGAGATGTTTTAAAATAACGGAGCGAATTTAAAATCATTAGTTTGTAAGGGCTTGTGCATCAAAGGCGCCCTCGGTTAATAACGGAAGGTGAAGCGAAGATCTTTTTCGCCGCTCCATACAAAAATAATTCACCTTTGGCGAGGGTGAGGGAATGAGGTGTTTGATGCTTGTACAAGTCTGTTCTAGGTTTTGGCTTGTTTGGATCTAGGACTGGTCACTTTAATCAACAATAAAAGTAGTCAACGAATGTTTTAATTTAGGTTTAAAGCCGAACCTAAAAAATTACATTTTCGAATTTCGCATAAACAGTAGTTACATACATCTGTAACTACTGAGCCCAAAAAAAAAGCGATTTGAACTTCAATTTCAAAATTTTAATTTTATTCCAAAGTAGGTATGCAAAAATCATAATTATATTCGCAATACTCAGAAGAAAGTAATTTCAAGGGTTAAGTGGGGTTCAAATCTCGTTATTCTCTAAAACAAAACAAAAATATTTTACTATACTGTACTGTGCCTAAGCCTATTGGAAGCCACTTAGAAAACTCAACTTATCGTTAAACTGTTTTTAACTAATGAAAATATACGCACAGTTTTTCCACACGGAGATTTTTTCATAATTAAAACTGCGACCAAAACAACATACATGCAAAATAAATTCTAAAATATCAACCACAAATTTCATATTAATATTTTAAAGAAACGACGATAACACAAATAAGATTGACAAATATCCAATAAGATACGTGAGGGGCAATTAAAGAGCTTCCGCGTGGGGAGGTCGGGGACAAACGAGCCTAGGGCCGAATTTTTATCACAAGGTGGGGTCAATCAATCGATTAGTACATGTCGCATTGACTACTGGCGCGGTAAATTGGCCTATTCTACGCAACCCTCGCCTTTAAGGTGCTATTAAGTGTTTCATACTAAACTATAAGGACGTTTGTTTGAAGTTGTGTATTTTAATTGATGTAGTGAGGTAAACGAGGATATGATATCTGATTGCCCAATAACTATACTGCCCATAATTTATTACAGTTATTCTAGTACTACCAGTACTGAATATATTAGAAACTTCGAAATGAACACAAAGTACTTCGTGACACATTTTTTTTTTTGAATTTACACTTTTTCACACTATCAAGATACGATAACGACGGACTACATCACTTTACATTTTTCACGGAGTGCTAGCCAGCAATTTAAATAATTGCTGATAAGCTTGTGCATAAGATTATAAAATGCTCAAATATTGTATCGTATAAAAATTAACGAAAACGTGTTAAGTTTTTTCGCAAGGCACATTTAACAAACGCATCTTGCCAAGAGGAAATAGATACGGCACTGACCACCCCTCTTGCTGACACTGCAGACCGTAGCAAAAGCTCTGGGGCCCTCATTAAATTTTTCGCTTATTAAAAATTCCCAACTCCCCGACCCGCAACGTTAGACACGCAACTTTTTATCCCGGAACGAAACAAAAGTTATGTTCAGAGCACCGATCCCCCTTAGTCTTTTTCACTCGATAATTTGAGTGAGATTTTCTCGCAATTTAAGATAAACAAAGAGAGCGCTTACCCTTAATTGGAAAGCAGAGCGCTCAGGAAGGAACGTGACAAATAGACACCTCTTAACTTCTTTTCCACTTTCCCGCCGCTTTGGGCTATATTGGTTTTTTTCGTGTACACGCTAGCCGAAAGCTTTTGTTTGTTTAAGGAATTTTTAATGGGGACTTTATCTTTAAATAATGCGTAACTCGTACTTGCGTTTTAGAAGAATCTTTGTTTGGGATGGTAAAAATGAATCTAACTCGACTGGAAGATGTTTTTGTTTTATTATAGAAGTAAGTAGAACTCCGTCTACTAAATAGTTGGTGAATATTTTAATTGGGCAATATGGATGGCGTTTATGTATAATTACAATTCAACAGATGCTTTAACAGTGCAATTGTTTTAAAACAATTTAATTATCCTTTACTGAAATTTAAAGAAATAATAATCAAAGATTATGCTACCTTTTGAAACGCTGAAACTTTGCTTCAAATCAAGGTAATGTGACTCATATTCACTGAACTAAATGAACATCGAAAAGACCAAAGTTTAAGTTTAGGGTCGCAAACATCGGAAGAACATCGCCGAACTGTAAACTTTCGCATCTCATATTCAAATAGTGCAGGGAGCTAACGAAGCGAAGGGGAGCGTGGGGTGTTCCTATAATTCGACAAATTTCTGAAGACCCACTGAAACTTAGACAGTAAATAAACCGGTATATCAACTCTATATTGTTAAGGTAATAGTTGGATGAACGTGTAAGAAAATATCAACAGTAAACTTCTGATGAGAGCACCCGTATTACAAACAGTGTCAAGTGGAAGGGAAGTTGAATTTGTATTAGATAAAGTGAAAATAAGGTTGGATGGTTATATATAACTTAGCGCTAAATGAGAAACTATTTATAGTTCTCTCTATTTCTCAGTCTCAAGTTTTGAGCAAACGAAATAAATCACTACTCAATAGTTACTATGCCTAAAAACTTTATCTTTTCCCACCCACAAACCGTATAGTAGACACAATTCGCTGTTTAAATATAGTATTATTTTCCCTTCAACAATTATCTATCACAAGTATACAGTATCGTGCTGACTCACAAGACCTAGGGTTAACGGACTTGTCTAATCCCTAGGGCATATTCTTAGGTCATCTAATCGGCCACTAATCGCTATCGCTTTCAGAATCACCACAAGTGTTCTGTCGCGACGATCAGACGGGCTGTGAGGTATTTGACCGGCTCACCACAGGGTCGAGGAAGCGATGACATTCTTAGATATTACGCTACACTATCTCCGGTGAACATACTTATATTAAATTTTCAAAAAGTTATTCTTATTAAAACTCTAAAAACGTATCAAAAAAATACCAAAATCTTCATACATCGGGTGCGCTTCGAAAACTATTGATTTTACGTCGTTACGATTACGATTACGTCTTTTCAGAACATATAATTTATCAGCAAAAAATATCGTGACAGCATTATCTGAACTCCTTTGTGACCAAAACAAAGTAGCACGGCTATCAGCTAGTACTTCGTAAATATAGTTTTCGGTAGCAATAGGTGACTGTTCTGATGCTCAGATCAAATGTAATCAGTGTATGTTGTAATCATTAATCAAAAAACAGTACTTAGTAAACTAGTTATATTGATTGAAAATTCAGAAATGAGACCCTTTGTATATTAAACGTACAAAAGTTTCATGACCGAGCCATTACACTTGTAGAATAGTTTAAAAAATAATTTCATCATCAATGAAAGTTTCTATGCTAAGTGAATCGAACATAGTACTTTATCTCCAACGAAAAGTGTTTCTTCAATACTAAAATCTTCCTACAAAAATATCTTCGAATTCTATTTTCTAAAGTAGTAATATTTTTCATAAAATATACAGATATAACAGTGTAGTCGTAAAAAAACCTCCCCTGGGCGAGCACTCAAAAACAAAGCCCCGAGCGACCCAGCCACTGAATATTTCAACAGGTCTTCTCTTTGTACGAATATTAAGTCAATGGAGGTAATTGATCTGTTAAGACCCCACTGCACGAAATCTATGCCGTAAATCTTTAAGCAGCTTTGATATATACAAACATAAACAGAGGACCAGCATTTATCGAGAAATTATGGATGGTCTTCTATTGAGACAGTGTAGAAATATCTTGCCATTAGGGCATTGATTTTGAAATAAAACAAATAAGAGAAGCTTATGATTAAAATATCAGTTTAAGGGATAAGTTGAAAGTGTGAAATAGTAAGACTTAGTATAATTATAAATTACAGGATAACAAAAGAGGATATTTTAATGAAAATTCAAAATACACACTTGAAATTTTGAAGAAAGAAGAAAGAAAGCAAGTTTATTCCACACACACAAAAATGCTATTTAAGCAAGATTAAATACATCAAACCCACACGAATCAATTGAAACCAGAGAATTTCTACAAACTATACTACCAATATAATTTTAAAAACCTTACCTCTACCGCTTCTTCCCACAAATCTCAAATCGTTGAATTTAGCGACTTGATTCTTCATAACCGCCGTGCAGTTTCTCAGCTCAGCTGAACAGTTTTCGTCGTTGCCTGCGCGAACGGTGACCAGTGTACCGTCGCCGACGTCACCAAGAGCTACCACTTTGAATGCTACCGGTAATGTCTTGTTAGATCTCCAATGAGGTGGTAATACTGTACACACCTAGAAAATAAAACATATTGAGAAAACAAACTAGGACTACCAATTACTTTAATATTGTAAAGTGATAAAGAATGTAACATCGTTATGTTGTTAGGGAGGATTTCGATAATTATTTTATCAATAGAAAGCTATGTTTTTGTGTAATAGGACTTAATAGCACTTAATTTATCTTAACACTACACCTAGCACCAAGTAACTAAAGTAGAGACAAACTCCTTCAATGAAAAGTGTTGTTAATTATTTTTTAATAAATTATTCGAAGATATTCATTCTTGGTAAGGCATCACGCTAAAATATTACTAATTTATTAAATTACCAAGACAGGCAAACAACCATACGACATCCACAACGACACTCCACGACCACGAGTATAGTTGAAGCTACCGAGTATAAATTCAGGCAGAACATAATTATTTTCCACTTCAAGTATTCCAAGAACTTTTTAAACTTTATCTTGGTACGCTGTTTTCTTGTATCAAAAATAAAACTAACAGTATGCTCTTCTTTGAAAGTTATTCAAGTAATTTTCTTCGAGATATTGTACAGAGCGGAATAGATTTTCTACTGATATCAGCAAAATACTTAGTAACTTAGCACAGTTGCCTCAAGCAGAGCACTCAAAGATACTAAGGTATTTTTTCTTGCTTTAAATAAGTCGCCTATCTTTCATTCACTATATAATAAATCAAAATTGTTTACTCCATTCGCGAATAGTTATTTATTTGAGTAAGTATCTATGGGGTCACTATGTTTATGTTACCTTTAGAAAACTTCATTTAATTTCTTGTTTTACAACTTCAAATAAGATAAAACTTACCACATGCGGGCTACCAGTCTTCACCAACTCCCCAGGGTGGTCCGCTAACAAGCCTTCCAACGTTCTCTCTGCCAACAGTTCAGCAGTCAAAGGTTGACTAGGAAGCGAGCTACCATTGTAACTCGAAGACGGAGCTTCATGCCCAAGACCGTTCGTTGTCGAACTCACTTCACTTGCCAAATGCATTTTATCAGTTCTCACGCACTATTCATTACGAGTTTTTATAGTAAACACATTGTCTGTCACATCACTCTGGATTTTGGCTGGTTTGTTTGATTCGAGATTTCGCTTGAAAAACGTTCTGATTTCAATCGTAGAATCATGCTGGAGATCTAGAAATAAGAACACGAGCTGTTATGAAATTCTGAATTTTATAAACTTAATTCCAAGTAGGTATAGCATGGTATACAAAGTAACATAAATCCTACAATGAAGTAATAGACATTGTAAGATTCATTCTATTCGGGTTATAAAAAAATGCGAATTAACCCGAGGGAAGCTATTTGTAAAAAATCGAATGCTGCCAGTGAAAGAGAAGCAAAGAACGAATCATAAAATAAAACTAAGAAAATAAAAGTTGTCAAAAATTTACAAAACGTCTGTATTCGGCAATGGAATGTTCTAAATTCAAATAAGCGCGGGAACATCTATTCGAACATAAATTCAAAAAGTATTTACATAAAAGAGGTTTAAATAATAATTATTTAAACTATTTATAGATGGCGCTTTTGTCCACAGTACCTAAAGTCTTAGGTAGATTAAATAAAATATTAATTTGAAACTTATCCAGTTTTAACTAACTGTGAATGTTGACTACAATTACGAAATCAGCTACCTGCCCACTATCAATTAAAAGTGTGCTTACTATCTGATGAAAAAGTAAAATGCATATATCACGAGAATCTTATATTTGTAAAAGACGTTGATGCTCTGCGATGCTTTTTACAAGACACGCTCTCTGAATATCAAAGCGTAAAAGATAAAGAATAAATTCTTTGAAGTCATCCGTGACTTATTGACAGAGTAGAATAGGAGTTCTTCAAAGTGAGTTCTGTAAGCACAACGCATCCACTAACAGGGGTGCTGGCTTACTCATAACTATTGCGAAGTAAAATTTACAAGCATATTTTGACTACTTTGAGTATTTTATTACTTTAAAAAAATTGAGTTTATTTTCTTTAAAAATTGTAATGTGAAATTACACTAAGAAGTCTAAACTGTTATAATATTTAAAATATTTGAACAATTAGTGGAGACATCAACACCAATAATTACCTACAGCGCACGCAATAACGACTTATGAAAAGTATGATTTTGGTCGCAGGTAGCTCTTCAGTTTTCCCTGACCTTGCAAATGCCTATGAGCGACGGTAATCACTTACGATCAGGTGACCCGTTGACTCATATACGGCAATAAAAATGTCACTCATCATAACTTTTATAACCTCTCTAGCTTTCGTTCAACAACAAATTTTACAATTGTTTCTCATTTCGATCCCATACCCCGACCCGAGATCCCTAAGGCGTACAAATAGGCCGTTATAGGTTCGCGAAACGCGATATGTCGATTGGGATGTTAAACTTAATCCAACTAGGGGACTCCCGACAACATGTCTTTTACTGCCTCTCGCTGTTTGCTTTGATTTCGATCGTAAAAAGACTTGTAAATATTAACGTACAAACAGATTTTGTAATAGCTCAAAATAAATATTGCTTCATTATATAATTGGATTTGGGGTTCACTTTTTTTTATAAGTTTTCAGAGTTAGAAGTCATCCAGTAGTAAGTAGTAAGTGGACATGTTTTTGAAGCCTCGGCAGTGTTGATAAACACTTTCTCAAAACAGGTTTAATGGTAATAAGTTAGGTAAAACTAGAGGTAGGTAACACTATAATAATATAAAGACAATTGTAAGATGAGGTTCATCTTTAGTTACCATTAATAAATCATGTAGCGATTTCATTATCATCATTTAACCATTTTAATTGAAAGAAAGAAAGAAAATAATTGTATTAAATGCTCAACACTAAGCAAAGATCTTTCTCTCTTTCAAAAACTTTTGTGTTTTCATCCACTAATAAAATAAAAACCATATTTACATTTGAAACAAAACAAAAGATCAAAATCAGAGTCGTCGAGCCGAGATTCCGCAGCGGATCTTGCTCATAAATAGGGCAGCAATAAAATCTTAGCGTAAAAACATGCATAAAGGCAGTATGGTCGTAAATAATAAAACATGTGCGTAGGGCACCCCATTCCCTACAAGTGGGTAATGCTCGTTACGTCCACCCTTCCACAAAGGAACTGGAAGGGTAAAGATACATTACACCAGCCGTTTCTGTTTCAATGCTCGCAGTTAACATTCGGCCGATATTTTTAATAAAACTCTACGCTCCGACGGATTCGAAAACGATTTGAAATTTCGCGATTTGTTGTTTTGTCTGTGGAAACTCGATGATGCTCTTTTGTTTTTATTTTACCAAATAACCCTTTCGAGCGAATTTTATGAATAATGTCCATTATTAAATTAAGCAGTGTTTAGAAAAGTAAGTATGAAAATCATGGAAAATGTAAATGATTTCAGTTATTATTATAAGAAATAATTATTGTAT
This sequence comes from Trilocha varians, assembly GCA_030269945.2. Lineage (NCBI taxonomy): Eukaryota > Metazoa > Arthropoda > Insecta > Lepidoptera > Bombycidae > Trilocha > Trilocha varians. The sequence goes on along the minus strand of AP028257.1, from coordinate 7,091,751 downwards.
TATGTACAAACTTACTAAGATATAATCTGCAGCCAATTCAGAGTGTTAAAGTCAGTACCAAGATAGCGGCAAATCACACATTCACTTCACTTTCCTATCATTCAGAATCTTACAAGAGCGTAACCTACCAAAACAAACAAACCTACAAACATTTAAAAAATTCAAACGCAATTTCGAATTTGTAATCGGAAACGTGCGAACAGAACGCGCGAACCCCTTACAGACGCCAATAACATCTATTATCGGCCCAATTTTAAAGAGATGTGAATGGAATCAATAGGAGGCCGGGACATTCCTGAGGGAGGACCCAGGGGACGCCTGGACACGGATAATGATCGTCCTACGACCAGCGACGGGTACAAATGGGTTAGCAAATGTAATATCCGACCGGACCGTACCCTACGTGGCTTAGATATTCAAATGGACTCTCTTAGACGGGAACAAGACACTTCCTGATTTTAAGACTGTACGCGATATGAATAATTTTCATAGATTCACGTCTATATCTTTTGGTATTAGTTTGTTCTTCTCTTTGAATATATGTCTATCTATAATTTATCAAGTTTGGTATTAAAGTAGTGTAACGTAGTAAGATGAAGAAGTTCAAATGATTTTAATAGTGACGATAGGTCTCATGTCAGTATTTTTTTCTACTAAATATTTTTTCGAGAAATGAATTTCAGTTATCGGAGTAAATCGAAAAGTTTTGAAATCATACAGATTAAACGCACATTTTGCTGTAATAATAACTCCGAATTCGAGATTAGACAGATGTTACAACGAAACAAAAACTAAATAACACAAAATGAATTTTCTGTCAATAAAACCTATCCAGCCAGCTCCTATCAAAACGATTTAAGCAAAATTAAAAAATATACAGTCACCCCGAGCTTCTGGCAGCGCAATATTGGTGACAATAAACAACACCAGGCACAATCAGCGAGTTAAATAAGAAACGCGTGGAATGCGACCCGCCATCATGTGACGTCATTTATTAAAATCCTCGCCCCTCAGGGTGACAATAGAAGCTTTTCACTTACAACACTCCTTTTAATGTTTGACACTGTTTCTTATTGTGTCATTAATTTGTATTATTTTGTTATGTTAAAACAATTTGTTATGATTTGATGATGGAGTCGGAAGGTACCCATAGGAACTCCTTTACTAAACAAGACTCATCGTGTTTGGGTTCGGTTCAGGTACGCTGTATTGGTTGGCACGCCTACCGAGAGAGCCGGTGGTCGCTTCGCCGACGACTGCCGGTTCGGCGTCCAGGGGTGCCGGGGCGATACGTGAGCGTCGATCGCGAACGCGCCCTGTCACCCCTACCAGCCGAGGATGGTGTGTGGTGTGGTGATGGTGTTTGGTGCGGTTCAACCCCTACATACCCCACAGTTAAATTCCGAGGAATTCCACCCGTCCCAAAAAAAAAAAAACGTTGTATCGGCCACCTCTTTACCTCTATGTGATATTATTATGATTTTGTGAATAGTTTGTACTTTTATAGTTCATTAGCACTTATTTTACTTACACTAACGCTTTTTGTTTTGTCAGTTCTGCAACTCTGACCATAGACTTTTCATCTGTGGTTCGAACACTTGTTTCAGCATTTTTTGTAGTCTCGTTTTTGGGAAAATTGTTTATAAGCTGGTCTTTATCAAGCGTTAATTTGTGTTTTGCACAGGTCGTTTTTTCAAAGAAACAGTTTAAGATAACGATTGATGCTGTCATTCCGGAATGCAATGTGGAAGCAGGATTTATTTAGTATGCCTTCGATGCAAGAAATAGATTTATTATAAGATCATGTTCAACTTATAACAATCACTTTAGTAAATTTGATGTATTTGAGTCCTCAATACATACATTTAAAGCAAATATTACTTTGTATTTACACAACAATAGTTTCTAAGTACAATAAATTTGTTATTTTGATTGTTTTTTCTTGTCTTCAGTTTAGCCTTACTTGCGACTTTCTTAAATAAGTCTACTTATATGTAACCCATTATTTATTAGTTGATAGGAACCATATTAGTTGCACTGTATTAACCTATAAGTCTCTTTAATTTGTGGAAACTTTGTTGGTCTCTGTATTATTTTTCATAAAATTATCTGTAACTTTATGACTGTTTGTTTCTCAAATAAAATAAATAAATTATGTCTTACTTGAGTAAATGGTCATTATTTTATTCTGATTATAATAAAAAGTTTTACGATGAGCCCTTTGCCCGGCTTTGTAATGAGCCCTTCCAAGATTTTTCGGTCGTAATGACACCTACTTATTCCTTCTTCAAACACGACCTAGTCAATTTATTTGATTTTGTTTTACTTTGATACTTCCTTTCAAGACAGTTTCATACACATAGTTAAGAGCTCTTCTCTTAGGTTGTAGCAGGTCTAACAATAGGTACATAAATGGATTGTGTGAAGAACGATATGAAGAGTAGTGTAACAGAAGATTTATACCAGAATAGATATTAGTCTCTTTAAAAAAATGTACTTTTATGAATGAAAAAGTAAAACAAAAGAAGAAAGATGTTATTTTATTTTATCTAGGAGGAATATTTCAATAATTATCTACCAACACAAAATCCTCGTATGGTAATACAAGCCTCTCCCGCAACTTACTCTAAATAAATCGTGAATAATGCGAGCTCATTACTGAGCCTGCATCGAGTAATAACACCGGCGTTTGCTTTTAAATAAATAATTATGTTTACATTAACGCCTGTGTTGAGCTGAGAGCAAAAACTATACGCGTGTACTCAAAACATTTCTGTATAAAGGGAAATTTGAAGAATTATGGTGGTCAATTATAATTATGAATGGCCTAGCTTATAGGTAAGGACTCCAGAGCACTATCTTGCAAGTTTTTAAATGACCAGATAGATCATTAATGAAAGGAAAAAACTTTTTAGAACATTTTTATGAACTTGATTTGACTCTTATTTGATTTTGTGTTGGTTAATTCTTCCCAAGTATCCGCAGAAGGTTTTTTTTTAGTTTTTGGAATTGAAATAGATAGAACACAGACGTTTAATGAAACAAATTCAATTATCTACTGAAAGAGTAATACTAATTTAGCAAAATTAAAGATTTTTATTCACGCTAAAACAATAATTTTAATGCTTTTGTTTTTGGAGAGAAAAAAAAACAAAAAATTCTGCACATTTTTATTTCTTCACTAATTCAGCATATCAGAAAACGTTTAAACTTTTCTTCACATTTCAATAGAAGAAAATGAAATACCTAACTTTGTAAGGAAAATGTGTGTGAAATTGTGGTGACGATTTCGCACGACACGTTTAAAGTACATTTTCACTAATGGCAGTTCTCAGTTACTTTTTAACAAGTTTCCGCTGCTAAGGAGAGATAATTGCGTGAAGGCGCGTGTGCTAAACGATATAGGATTTAATTTACGTGTGTTAAAGTTCATTTTAGAATGTAATAATTATGTGAGGAAGTTTTAGAAGATATTTGAATCATAAGGATATGATGAGAGAGAAAGATGTTTGAATTTTCGTTGTTAATTATTTGCCTGATATTTTTGTTTTAATATAAGGTGAAATGTATCGAAAAAAACTCCTTTGTGTAAAAAAAATATAACAAATGTGCTTTAAAAATAAAATATTATCTTCAATTTCATTTAATTTATAAGATACAACTTAAAGTATAATTTATCCTAATTCTAATTCGATGTAATAGTTGTCGCTGTAATTTGAAAACTAAAACCCTACCTACAGTTATCTTTGATCTATTTTTTACGAAGCAAATATAACTCCAAACAAAGCACTAATCAACGCAAAACAAAGCAGAAACAAAAAACAATAGTTCAAAACTAAAAAAAAATGGCATCCCACATAAAATTAACAAAATATACCTACTTATATCATGTAATTAATAACACGACTCCTTGTATATATTTGATCTCATCGTAACGTAAACAAAACTTTAATTAATCCAATCAAACTCGTGACCCGTGCGTTAGAAGCCGTTTACCCAACGTTATCGCAATATGTGCTGTTATCTTACAAGTTTAATCGTCGCGGCTGTGTGTGCGTCGGGCCTAATGAGGCTGCGGTTTTCGCGAAAACAACACGCAAACACCCGCCCTCAGAACTCAAGTTCGCCTCAACAAACTTCGTACTAATTAATTTCTTGGTTGAACAAAACTTTTTGTACCTCTGTCACAACACTATGCCCGCAATCGTGTTCTCGGTAACCGCTAAGGCGCGCGTTCGCGACCGAAACGTGGTCGACATTAAAACCTTAGCGGGGAAAGAAACGGTCCCCTTATTACGTCTCAAAAGAAATTCTCCCGCACACAAGGGCGAGGCGAAAGAAGTCCGCGCACACAGATGCAGTGCGCGAACACGGGGGCAGGCGACACTGTGTGCGTGCCACGAGTATTAAAAGAGATAGTTAGGTGAGACACGAGAAATGTGCCCTACCATATGCTACTCTTTCACTTTTTCATACTATTTTTGTATATTTTTTTTAATAAATGTAAAAAAGAAAAATGAACGAGAAAAGTTTAGTCTACTACACATAATTTAATGTTAACTGGTAGTTTCTTAATTCGTGTAGATTTTGCGATATTAAATTATTATAATAAATTATATTCTGATTTTATTACTTTGTAGTAAACAAAGTCTAAATAACAAAAACAAGATTTTTATTCTGTTTATTGCCATTCATTGGCATTTAAAGGCCCTCAAGAACCTCAAGGACCTCAGGTACCCAAAACAATATTGATAGCTTCATTCATAATTGATCAGATTGACATCCTAAAAGTATAAGAGCATTTTTCAATTTATTATTAAGCATAATTACGAGTATACACAACCTTTGAATTTGAAATGTGTCGTAATTTAGCAAAAATTAAAGCGTAAGGTTTGTTTTACTTTTTACCTGGGTAGTACAGTACTTATTTTGGTTCTATACAGTAGTAAAATTATATTAACACAACTAACTACTGTTAAAATTTATTTAAGTTCAAAATCGTCTGTGTAAGATTCGTAGCATTAACGTAGCAGCTCTACGATTCTACGAAACGTCTACGAACCGCTAATTAGAAGAAAATCCTAAAGATCTGAAATGAGGAAACCCGTCTGGAATACAAATTACGCTTTTCATCATTCATATGAGAACAAAAGTTCTGGCTGCCAAGCCTAGCCGCATAAGGGACCTCAGAACGCCCCCCAACCAGCCGACAATGGAAATTTTATATCACCATAAAATTTAACAGCGCACTTTAATAACTAAAGTCTGAAGCCGATACAGCGCCGTATTGTTGACAAAAGGATGAGCACTTCAGCGACTGTGGGCCACACACACACACATACCTTGCGTCTCCACACACGCACACATAGACAGCTCACCACTACGTCGACCGAACCCACACGCCCACCCGCCAAACACGCCCAACGTCTTGGGTTTTCTTATAAACCACGTTGCGTTGTACATCCTTGTCTCGTGCAAGGAGGTGCGGGCCTTGCTCTCTGTCTCGCGATGACGAGCCTCACATAAACCGTGGCCGCATTCCCGCCTTTTTTCCCACTCCATTTTGACAGCTCGCGGCTCCATATCTGGCCGGAAAGTAAAACTGTGTTCACATTCGTTTACATCATTTACTTAGTGTATTTTCTCTTGAAATTACCTTCGTAAGGCCCTGCCATTATCGGTATCGTTATTATTTATTAAATTGTGTTCTTGATATAGTCGTAGCTAGTTGAATCTTTTTTACAGGATAAAAATAGTCCCTATAACAAACTACGAGATATGAACTCAAAAACATTTTTTTTTAAAGTATCTGTAGTGAACGCAAGAAAAACTCAAAAACTATTATAGGTACAATTTTAAATACAAAAAATATAGGGTTATGTTACTTAAAGGATTTAGAAAAAGTAAAATTATTTATTCTTTTTATCAGTCGATATTAACCCAACCCTGTGACATTGTATAGGACGTAAAGTGCTGAATGGTGCTGAATACACGTAGATAAAATCGTACAGTTAAAAACAATTACAGTGATAAGTAGTAGAAAGCACAGTGTGTTTGTCGTCTTATCGACTAAGTAGCTGAAGACGCGTTAGAGGGCGCCGGGGTCGCTCGGCTGGGCGGGGCTGCGGACCTGCGGCGCTCCGCTATCGGCACACCGAAACACACATTTTTCCCGCCGCAAACCTCGCGCCGAGGGTTACCGCGATCCGCAGGCCTCATTCGGAGGAAACGAGACGGAAGATATAGCGGGTAGCTTCTTCACGCATGCGCTGTTTGGAGGAAAATGCGCGCGAAATTCAATTGTTTTGCTGTTTGATACTGTTAGAAATGCTTTGTTCTTGAGTCATTTTGAATATCAGAAACTATTTGGTTAGAGTTTTTGTTGTGCAATTTGATATGCTGTGCAAGGCTGTATACAGTTAAAAATACTGAGAAAATTTTACTAATTCTGGTTTTGCCTTTTCTAATTATATTCAAATAAGTTATATATATATTAATGTAAGTTTTATTTCCGTTTTACGTTACTTACGTTATCTTTAGTATTTTAATTCACATTTACAAAACAAAATTTTATTTATAAGTACTTTAAAACGAAACATCTCAAACTTCCAAAATATTTAGTTAAGAACACTAATTATAAAGATTAAACACCTCTGTATTCAAAATAATCCGACCACAATCCTTAGTACTCCGGAGTCGGTAAGGTTGACCACAAACTGCTCGTTACTCTGTCCCGAAACTTACATGGCGTGTGGCCACGATGTGGGCCGTGTGGCGACCCGAGGGTACTCGGTTCCTCATATCAAAACAAAACCTTTGGCGATACGGACTATCTAATCGTGCGGTCTGACAGTTTGCAGGTTTAAACGTACAACTAATCGATCTATAGTTGCTACTGCGGTAAACTTTGATAAATACAAATTAACATCAAATTTAAGCGTGCCTCGAGAAATTTTTAGGACTTTATACTTTATTTGTTACGATAAGAGCGTACAATCTGCACAATATCAAGCCGAGGTTACTTAGCTCTACAATTCTGTAATAAACCAAGCGCCATTTTGTATCAAACTTTGTGAAGAGCAATGATAACCTTTGTCTCAATGTTTTTTTCTTTTTCAGAACTGAATCCTGTCAGAAAAGAAAAAGATAACTCAAAATGATTCAATACTGTATCGGCAGAAGATACCGAAGTTAACTATGTAGGTATAATAAAAAAAATCTCTACCTTTACTATAAATATATCACTGCTAGTCAGTCAGAATCTCTTAAACAATAAAATAAGGATAATTTTCTTTTATTCAATAGTTGAATTGAATTTTTCCGATCCTATGCACATAAACTTGTTAATTTAAAAAAATAAAATAATGATTTTAAAAATAGGTAACAAAAATAACAAAAACAACAAAAAATCTTAACCCTCTCTAATATAAAGATAACATAGCGACATTCAAACACGACATTTTCCTTCAAACGGTACAATTTAGAATACTGAAGTAGATACGCACATACGGTGAACTCACGAGCAACGTCGCTGAATAAATAACTTGACACTTGTTCGCAAATAAACAATTTAAAACGTCAAGAATAGGGAAAGGGCACGAGTCACGACCCAACCCTTTTCCTACGCCGACATTATGTTTTCTGACAACCAATTTTAGAGATGTTTGCGTTGTCGACAAGTTTGCACTGCGCTGGTAGGGAAGTATGTTCATGATTTTCGTTCGTTGGTTGACAGAAAGCTATAATAACAATGTTTTTTTACTTAGAAATGTTTGATATACTCAAATACTTTTTTCATTTATGAATTTTTTTTTATAAACATTTACTCTTAATAAAATGCGTTTAACGAAAATAATGTGAGTTTAAATTACTACCAAACTTAATACGGAATTTAGTTTTGCGCTGCACTAACTAAATTTATTATGTTTATTTTTCAGCCCGAAGTAGATTTTCAAAAACTTTTAACTAAAAATTCTAAAATTCACCTTTTCAGTATAATAATTTGGCCAATAAAACATAGAACACAGATTTATACCTACCTCTTGCTTTTGAGTTAAATATTTACCTAAACAAAACACTGTCTATAAAGAGCGCTGTATTTCTTTCAAAATGTATTTACTTGGAACACATTTTGCTGAAGCTAATACAAGCTCACATTATTTTATTCAGTTAACTTCATATGGTCTAGTAGAAGTTGTGTAGCGCATTCATACCAGTTCCACGTTAAGCTAGTTATAATCGAGCGCGGGGCCGTGTTGCAGCTGTGTCTGAGGAACCAGAGAACGTAGGGATGGGAAAAATTTGGTATCGATGGGATTACAAAATGGCGTAATTTAACTTAGATCATTTTTATATCTGTAAACAGAATTGTTAGAGGTAAGTTTAGAAGTGTAAGTTAGAGGCATGGATAAAAAATATCTTCTATAATAATAATGAAAAAAAGAGTCATAAAAAGAAAGTCAATTGATGAAATTAAAATTTCAAGATGAAAAATGGAACCAGAAAAGATGACAATCAGAAAACACGATCACATTACAACGCTCTAAAGTCAGAATGCATGCTTATTTTATTTAAGCATTCAACATTCATGCTATACTATTAAAATGCTGTAGAATATTGTTTTAGCCCTAGTGGAACACATGAATATTAACCCTTTCAGGACCATAAGATGGCTGAGACTAAATATGCGAATACTACACAATATTTAAGTTATTCTGTAAAGTAAGAGATATCACTAGAAAAACATAGTAGGGTGTAAATTTCCTATAAATTTCATATGAAACATTTTAACACAACGTACATAAACGTAACGTTTGACATTCATTAAAAAAATATATTATTCAATAATAATAACGATTTTTGTAGAAGGGAAAAATATTTCCCTTGGGCGTGAAAGGGTTAAAAGAAAATCAAAAAAATGTTTTGCTACTTATTAGACTTGAACTTACTTAATTAGATTCTGTAAGGAAAGCCTTTTTCCTTCAGATTTATAGTTTTTTTTTAAAGAGGTATTTTAAGTAGATGGCGCAGAACTGGTCGATGTGGCAAGGTTTGGGGGAGGCCTATGTCCACCATGTAGACGTCTATAGGCTGATGATGATGATGATTTTATCCTATAATAATATGCGGATCCTTAAATTATCGATATCGACACAAAAACAACATGACAACCCTTTTCCTTCCATATGCCGCGTTCGCAGCTCGCCCTTAAATTACAGAACTTCCCGCTCATAATAGAGAGATATGCCTTTAATATCTGCCGGATACAGGCACTGCCTTGTTTACTTTTTGCCTCCGTTCTTATACGGCGGGTTATTAAGGTTTGTGTAAGCGCTGCGTACTTATTGCAAATCTTCGTTACTGTTATTAATGAAAAACCAGGAGTTGTTTGAGCAGAATAAACAAAAGAAGATCGGTATAGTTTTTGTTTGTTAACTATACCTGAATAACTGAAAGGTTTGGAAATAAGATAATGAAAATAAATAGAAAATTATGTGTTGACATTTTGCTAAAAGAAAGAGCTAACGTTATTTGGTTGAGGAACTATTTATGTACACCTTAAATACCTGTAGGTAGGCTGTAAGGCGAACTCAAAAGTAATGTCGAAATCTAAAAAGATCAGTACCTACCATCATTAGGTATAAAGGTACCTATGCATAACTATGCACCATCGTCAAATCTAATGTAAATAAAAATAATTGATAAGTAGGTTTTACTTGTTAGAACGTGCAGTTTGTATTTAGGGATTATGAAAAAGTTCACAAAATCTGATATCTCTGTAACTTTATTGAAATAATAAACATTCATTTAAATTGAACAACGAAAAATCTATGCGCGCCTCTTAAATCTAGACACAAAAACAGTCATTTCGATGTATCCAATAAAATGGACCCTCCCAATAAGGGTGCGTAATTTCAATCACAATTGCGGCAGGGTCCTGAAACACACCTGCTGACTCTGACAGCGAGACACGTGCCCGACTAAGGGCCTACTTAGCGTAAGTGACCCTCCCACCGAATCCCAACTGTGTCGTCCGAGACACTCCAATAGCCAGCAATTTCACGATCCCGAGCACCATCTGCGACCGACGCGCCAAAAAATAACATTCCCCAAAATACATTTGCGAAAGAAAGGGATATTAGTCTCAGCGGAGCAATAATCGAAGCCAATCGGCCCACCGAACAGTCAGACACGACACTTTTTATATTTTATGCCTACGTTTCTGTGCGGTGATATCGTAAAATATATTTTTATGAACATGCGTAGACGTTACCTGATTTTACAATGGCTGATTTTGATTATTTATCATCTTATAAGGGGTTGTCCATTAATCACGTGAGGCTTGAAAGGGGGGGGAGGGGTTTGATAAAAATCACAAAATAACACAAGGGGGAGGGGGGGTGTAGTAAGATATCACGTGTATTTATTTTTTCGTCACACGCGCGATTTTTAAACAAATATTAAGCGGCACGGCGCGGAAATTTTAAGATTCGTAGTAGGTACTAAAAATACACGTGATGTTAAGAAGGGGGAGGGGGGGTGGTCTTAAACCTCACTACGTATCACCGATGGGGGTGGGGGGGTTAAAAAATGCTAAAAAAAGATCACGTGATTAATGGACAACCCCTAAGATAAAATCAACGGAAATAATTTAGCTTCACCTAGGGTTCTGTTTCTTAAATGGTTTTAGAAGGAATCTACAAAGCACTCCCTGGCCAAGACAAATTTGAAATTAAAAATAGGCGTAAGAAATCCTTTACGGGTAAATTGTCAACGTTGCTCGTAGAGTTTTAGAATTTATTATTTACTAGCTAATGTCTCATCTCGTCTGCGGAGTGAAGTTTGCATCCATGATAAAAGTAGTAATTTTTTCGTTGTAAGTAATGTACAAATTATTATATCTTTGTTTGATTTGTTATAAAATCGTTATATCATATAAATATATTACATTGTAACTAAAACTGTACCTATTTACTACTGCAAGATATCTAGTCTTCAACTGTTTATGACGAGGATTTGGTCGAAGAGTTTTCAAGGTCCAACTAAACACTATTGTAATAGTTATAACTTACCCTAATACTATTTATCTAATAATATATTATTACGATTACACAATATTAAACACAACGGTATTTCGGTCAGAGTTTTGAATTAGTCTCGTAGATTGGATTTCACGGGAGGCGACAAGTCAGCGGGAGTGTCACGTTGGTGTCACGAACATTTCGCGACTCTCACTACACTTAAACACTTTACGACAAAATGAAGTGCGACAGTTTTTCTTCTTCTTGATTTGTTGGCAGTTTGGCACTAACGAACACTTTTTTGAATAGAAGGAAATCACCTCCGATGAGGTGTATCGGAGTCCGCACTAAAACCTCCTGCCGCACACTCAGCGTCCAAATCCCGGCTGAAGTCAACATTCAACGCTACTGGTCAGAGTAGAAAATTCTGTCTTCTGTGGAAAACCTAGTGCAGCTATCACCTAATTATGTTATTTGAAATTTTCCGTTCTAGAATATTCTATGAAATATTCAAAATAAATTTCGTTTTCCACACGTTAATAAAGCAATGCAGCCCGCAGGCCGTTTTATAAACTGAAAACCAAGTGTCAAAGAAGTTTCAGTTGTGAAATTGAGTCGCCAAAAAATACATATTTCGGTAGGTACTACAGAAAGAACGCGTTTTTCACATTCAGCAGATGTTTCCTCGGTTACTGCAACAAAATAACAATTATCTGTATAGAATCTATTATGTCTCATTGAAACTGCTAAATAATAATAGTCAGTTTATAAATAAGTAGTGCCTAAAATAAACAAAAATCGCTGCCTAATTTAGCATGCATATAATAGTAAATTTCACCAGCAATTTCCCCTGTATTTTTTCAATACGCGTTCGAGATCATTTAACATTTTTATGTGTAATCTTGCTCGGTGGCGATAAGACGAGGAGATTTTTGCGCTTCTCTCACTTTATTTTATCGGCTACGTTTTACTGCGATATCCAAACAGATTAAATCTAACAGCGGGGTGCCTCGGGGATGTGTAAGCCGTTATGGACTTGTATATTTGGTTTGCTGAAGAAAATATTCGGTAATAAGTTAATTTCAATTTTAATGGCCTAATTGTTAAAGTTATGTTTTAACGCGAGCATTTTTAAAATTCGGTTACTGCTATTAGGTATGAAATAAAAATCAAAATAATATTTGATAGACCTAGATATAACTTCAAGTTTTTGTTCTAAGATATTAAAATAATGGATTACGATAAGTTTAATCTACCAGCTATTATAATTTGTACCATAAAGCTTTGTTATGTGAACACAAACACGTAACACTTGTAACATTGCTGATCAATATCCATGTTGAATACCCTAAAAATTTAAACTAGAGTCTAATCTCAAGATAAAATCCATTTTTTTATATCTACTCTTTAACACCCGACAAATTGCGAATATGTAAGAGCAAAAAGACCGCTTTGTAACAGTTTCAAACAAGCGATTTCAAATGAAATTCATCTCATTTCATTTTAATAGATTTTTATGTTTGAGATTACGAAATTCACGGTTACATGCATTCTAATGTATTTAATAGTCGACCCAAGTAATGAATCGTGAAAACACGACTTTTATAGCAAGAATGAAACATCTATAAAGTTCTCTGTAAATTATGCAACATTTGTATGGAAATAAGAACGTCACCCTAGGCCCGACGCCTTCTTAAAAATACATCTCAAGTTATTTATCGACTCGACTTGAAATGTACTTGGGTTTTGATTGCTTTTTTTGTATGGTTGATACCAGAATAATGTAGTTTTTTATTAGGATGAACTTTCGAGGTATAGTTGGATAATGTTACGAATTGCATTTTGTTGGTTTAATCCCTACTAATATTATAAATGCGAAATTAACTCTGTCTGTTACGCTTTCCCGCTTAAATTAAAAGTGACGCAGACGAAGTTACGCGGGCTTGCTAGTATTAAGTAGTTCGTTAAACTTCGAAAAATAAAAACAATTGATTGAGAAGATAATTTTAGCATGTATAAAAAAATTTAATATCAATTTTTCCATGTTTAGTTTTTACCTCCCTAAATATTACCTACCTACTATGTAGAAAGACTGCACGGTAAATATCAATGATTTTTCTTTTTCAAATGTGATATAGGTATGGAAAATACCACTCGATATGTATTTTGCACATTACATTATCAAAAATGTAATATTTTTTAAAACTCATGGTTATATAAACATAAACTTTAAAGTTTGGAAAGACGTTTTGTTCTGTTTCTACTTTTAAAAATTCTATCAAAATCACAAGTCATTATGCAGCTATTGTCCCAAACTTACCTGCTCACGTTTTTAGAAAATTCAATAAAGCCAGTTTCACTCGTTTTACTCCCAACTGCCGCCCGCCTTAATAAAGTGAGTATTGAAAATTTACCAACCATTCTTGCAAGAATATAAGGTTAGCCCAGCATGAATGACGATCTCACATAAATCGGTTTTCAAGCGATGAAATATAAACTCTATGACATTGTTTTAAGGACTATTTTAAATTGGATTTAAGTTACATTGAATTGTTATTCAACAAAACGCGAGTATCGAAGTAATAAAATGGGGTCTGCCGGATGAGAAATATCATATTTTGAACAACAAGGTGCGTGCTTATTTTATTAAAATTCAATTTGAGGATCAAATCAAATACATAAAAACGCAAATCGTTTTTATGTATTTGATTTTACTGAAAACTTTATTTATTTAGACTTTGATGACGCTTATAAGTTACTAATAAAGTAATCTGGTATCTACATATATAACTTTATACATACTTCCCGAATTTGTTTATTACGAAGCACGTCAAAGGAAGGACAATGTGCCTCAAAAATATGGCCAAATGTGACATAGGACGGAGTGATAAAGGAAAATAATGGAGAGGTCAGGATAAAAATTTCGACGACGAAGATTTCATAGTTTCTGGATTCAAATCAAATAGTAAGAACTTCCACAGTTGATGGTAGACATGTTCGAAACATCGACTCCCAATCCCAAAAAACCGATTAATTTGACGAAATCCAAGATTCGGTGGTCGAGAGTTATGCTATTGATGCCAGTGATTGAATTTTGCTCTAATAGGTTTATCGTATACATTTGATTGTGCTAAAATATTTGGACCTGGCCCACAAGGTGACCGACATGTGGCGTGTTGAATCGACCATCATTGTTCCGATCGTTGTATCTGCACGGTCTAATAGCGAAAAGCTTCGACCGTCATCTAGAGAAGCTTTCGCTCCCCGGCTGGGTAAAGGGCCTGATTCAGAAGGCGGTCGTTCTTGACACGGCGCGTATACATTTTACTATTACATTTAACCGATTGAATGTAAGTACTGCTGAACTAATTTCTCCTTTCTTGTTTGAAATTGGTCCAGCGATGTAGACTAAGGTGAACGAATGTGTTACTGACTAGTTACCTACTGCTACCTCAGGCTATCTGATAGTCCTATGTCCACGTACTATAAATTAGAAGACCTTTTTCAAGTCTTCCATAAATAATCTTATTCTGAATTATAAGAGTTGATAATTTAATTTTATATCTTTGCCCATCTCACAGACTTGCTATAGACTTGCCCACCTTTGTCATCAGTCATGTTAATGTTACTGTCACCGAATTTGACAACTTTGACATTTGCGAGCGTATACACGATTCAATTTTTTGTGTTTCAGATTAGTGTTGCAACAGTTATAACAAATAAGTTGAATAAAATATCTCCATAATAATATTATAGCAATCAATGATAGTCTACTTTTATAAATTGGTTCATTCAAGTCATAATGAGATAAAAAACTTTAATTATTTAATCTCCCTCTCTATTCACATGACATTCTTAAATTGAAAAATAAGGGTGGCCAACCTAGATGCTCGTCTTATAGTGCGATTTCCATTTTCAACTTAGTTTTTCTTTATTAATTACGACAATGAACTACATTATGATTATTTGTGTAGTATCGGTATTTAATTAAGTCTGTAACTGCATATTATAGTAGTAGCGTAGAGCTCAAATTTATTTGTTTTTATGCAGGGTGGATCTGTAACTTTGGACAATCTGACGTGGGGTGAATGACCTTTCGAAGTACAACTTAGAACCTCTTTTACTTTAGGAATTGAATAAAAAAAAATTTCATCATAGAAGTCCGCAACGATAGTCGTACGTTTTCCATACAATGGCAGAAAAAAAAGGATAACCAATCAAAAAAATAAAAATGGTGCTAAGTTGTATTTCAACAGATCATTCACCCCACGTCTGATTGTCTAAAGTTACAGATACACCCTGTATATTGTTGAATAAAATATAAGTACAAATAATATGAATGCATATTATTATAGGTGATACATATATTATTTATAGTAAGGACATTACGACTTTAAAAGAAATTGTTAAAATTTATCTAACCTTTTCATATTAAATAGAGTGGACAGCATGGTGCTACGGATACGTAGCACTTCACCACTGGAGTATTTATTTATTAACGCCGGAATGAAGAAAAAATTACAATTTACCAAAATTGTATAAACTTTACGTTGTGTTCTACGTTTCAAATTTGATCTAATCTCTAGTTCAAAAATATCTGATGAAATAAAATAAAACTCAGACTTTGAACAGTGGAAGGAAGTAAAAAAGATTTTTTAAATAGATATTCTGCAATTGTATCTTTTAAAATTGCAACATTTGATGTAAACTATTTGAAGCAAGATTGAATGGTGTGTAGTACTCACACATAATGACATGTTTTCAGTTGTTGTCAAATGTCAACACGGAAAATTGTTTCAAAATTTGAATTTTTTAGGTTAGCTTGTGATGTGTCATTAGTTTTTAATATAAAATTTCTTAAAAAGTAATGTATTAGCTTCAAGAAATAAGAAAGAAAACTCTTAAATTTCATCATGTCAGTCGTTATAGAAACGACGCTAGGTGATATCACCGTAGACTTATTTCTAGAACAGCGTCCCGTAACATGTTTGAACTTTCTGAAACTGTGCAAAATGAAATATTACAATTATAATTTGTTCCATTCAATCAGAAGTGGCTTCATCGCACAAACTGGTGATCCGACCGGTGAAGGCTCCGGCGGAATGTCTATATTTGGGATTCTTGAAGGACCGGACAAACGACTATTTTCTGGTGAGAAAATGCCAAAAATTCGACACACAGACGCCGGTCTGCTATCAATGGTGTGTACTGGAGAAATGATGGTTGGTTCGCAGTTCTTTTTCACTCTCGCTCCAGATTTGGACTCTTTGAATGGAGTACATTGTGTAATCGGAGAAGTAACTGAGGGTCATGACGTGCTAAGAAAACTCAACGACGTGATATGTGATGAGGGTCATCGTCCTTATCGAGACGTTAGAATTACACATACTGTAGTGTTAGAAGATCCATTTAATGATCCACCAGGCCTCAGAGCGCCTTCTCGATCGCCTTCCCCAAGTGTAGAGAGATTAAAAGGTGGTAGAATTGCACCAGATGAAGAAATTGATGAGACTCAAGGTAAGAGTGCTGCTGAAGTACAGGAGATGATTGAGGAAAAGGAGGCAAAAGCCAGAGCAACTATACTGGAAATTATTGGTGACATACCAGACGCTGACATTGCTCCCCCAGAAAATGTTCTCTTTGTGTGCAAACTTAATCCAGTCACAACAGATGATGATCTAGAAATAATATTCAGTAGATTTGGTAAGATAGTAAGCTGTGAAGTTATAAGAGATAAGAAGACTGGTGATTCCCTTCAATATGCATTCATTGAATTTTCTGATAAGAAATCATGTGAAGATGCTTACTTTAAGATGGATAATGTCCTCATTGATGATAGGAGGATACATGTTGACTTCTCTCAGTCTGTGTCCAAAATAAAGTGGCTCGGCAAAGGCAGAGGAGTTAAACTATTAGATGAAAGTGAGGAAGAAAATGGACAAAAAAATAAATCAAGTTATTCTAGTAGAGATAGAGATCAAAGGAATGGCAGAGACCATCATAAGAGAGAGAATTATGATAGAGAAAAACGTGAGAAGGAAAGACGAAACCGAAATGAAGATGTGCATGATAGACAGCATTCTAGAGATGTATTTACAAGAGATGATAGGAAATATAATAGTAAAAGTCATAAAGATTCTGATAGAAAACATTCTAGGTATATTGATGATAAATCAGAAAAAGAGTATGATAGAAACAGAGAGAAAAATAGAGATAAAAGGTACAATGAAATTGATAAAAGAGACAATTACTCTGAAAACCGGAGAATCAAAGAAAATGATAGACAAAAGTATGATAAACATAATACAAAGCAAAGAGAATCTAGTATTGAACATAGACAAAAGACTGAACAAAGAAAAACAAAACATAGAGATTCCAGTAATGAAAAACATAATGCGCGTAACATAGAACACTCAGATAGTGATCAAAGTATTGAAAATCAAAGAAAACAGTACTCTCATGAAAGCAAACATTTACAAAGGACTGAATCAGAATCAAGAAAGTCACAAAAACATAAAGACAACATAAAAAATTCTCACAAACGTGATAGGGAGGAAAGAAGGGAAAAATATCCAGATAAAAACATTGAGAGAAAAGTACATGATAATAAAAAATTGAAAAGAAAATACAATGATGAAGAATCTTCTAGAAAAGAACAAAAAAATAGGGATTTATCACATGAACCTAAAACACCATCTCCACCTATAGCACAAAAAAAGAACAAAAATGCAAAAAAGAAAAAAGAAGACAAACACAAAACAAAGAAGCGAAATAAAAAACGCAAAGAATCCACATCATCGTCTGAAAGTGATTCATCAGAAACAAGTTCATCCAGTTCCGATTCTAGCTCATCAAGTGATGATAATAAGAAAAAGAAATCCAAGAAAAGAAAAAGAAGTACTTCTAGCAGTAGTTCAAGTAGTGATAGTAGCTCCAGTAGCTCTTCAACTAGTTCCAGTACAGATTCTGATAGTGAACCGGACAAGAAGAAGAAAAGGAAGAACATAAAAAAGAAAAATAGATAGCATTTGTATGTTCCATAAGACATTAACTTGATTAATTTATTTAAGAATTTTTGATTTTCTTTTAATTTTAAGTTAAACATACAGTTTTGTATGAATGTGAACAATAAATATTTAAATGCCCAAACTCATTAACAAAGTTTTGAGTAAGACATGACACCACCAACTTCAAAACAGCAGGAAAATTCTAGTTAGTTAGATTCCAATTTTCAAATTTCCTACAAATTTTACCTAAATTTAATGATAAAAAATATTGCTTGAATGCCATACATAAGCATTATTTATTGAATACACTATGTGTTCAATAAATATTGCATTTTGTAGTAATGTAACATTATTATAGTATAATACTTATTACACTATAATTAGATAGTACAATGTTATTCTTAAAATTGCATCTATGGCCTTAACTAAATGACCTATATTTGTAACCATTATCGGTTCATTATCTTTATTATTTCAAAATTGTACAACAAAGATATTCATAAATGTTATAATTGTAAATGCTGTTAAGAATAGAAAACTAGAACATTGACATTGTAGTGCCTTTAATAATAGATTAATATTTTTTTATTAAAAATCTGAAATGCCCATAATATTATTGTAAATAATACAAATTTGACTATATTTTATACATAGGTATCATCATGGCCAAATGACAATACATGTGTGTAAATTTTGTACTGACAACTATCAAATAATTGTTAATTTATAATCATAATGTTACATACTGACATACATTTAATAATATGTATTATTTTATTTGTATATCCAACAGAATACCATAATATTACAATTTTGTACAACATTATTAAATTACGAATGTTTTTTTCTGAAATACCACGAGAACAATACTAAACTAGTGTTAGCTAGCTATGTACGATAGATGGCGTCACTATGTGTCATTTACAATCTCAGCAGACATACAGCAATATTTTGTAAATAGTATAGACCTCATAGTGCAGAATTACTCTATTCTAAATTCTATGCAGACTACAAGCTATCGATACTTTAATTCTTAAAGTAATTGTTGCGAAGGAACCATGATATTTCATTAGTTGTAAGTCAGTACAGTGTTAATATGTACTAAGATTGTCATTGAATTATTACATCAATTATTCTATGGAGATTTTCTTGTAAATTTGATAACTAATAAACTTCAGATTTATTTCTTTAATTATCGTAGTTTAGTTTTATTAAATTTTACACAGACCCAACGTGGACCGAACCTTATTGTACTTAGGTAATTATAAATTCTCTCAGGTTCGAATATACGAATTAATACATATTTAAACGGTTTTCGATTTTTCTGTATACAGGAAGTCGCATGAAATACCTAGATATATTTGTATGTAAATCAAAATACTTTTGTCTGACTGACCCATAAACTTAAGATCCAGATTGATCTGTATTCAGGTCATAATTTCTTCAAGCTATGACTGTTATTACTTATTATGTCTCCATATTTTAATAAACCTATCTAGAAATAAAATACCTACGTCGGTAGATGACCCCGTGGTGACCTTTAGTAATTTAGTTTTTTTACAGATGGATTATTCTTTGCTTGTATTGTGGTAGTTATTTGTAGTTTATTTTATATTTGATTGATACAATTATTATCCGTTATGTCAGGTCCTTGCGATATAAGGTGTATAGGTATATAAATAATATAATATAGAAAGTTACTGTTATATAGTATATTCGTAAATATAAGGTACAAGGAAACAAATCTCCCACCGTCCAAGAATCATTTAAAAAGGAAACAATAAAACATGTCGGAGTGTTCCTATACCTAGGTAATATTGTTGCGTTGGATCGCCAGAACGTTCCAATAAGCCTTTTGTGTCGGTAAAGTGACTGAACGAGAAGATGGGTCTCGTTAAGTGTCCTATTGTGTATGTCCTGTCGTAGTATGTAGTCTGACTAACAAGGCAAAATAATATTATGTAGATTTGTAATTGCATTTAACTCAATCACTGCAATGGTAACTTTTGTTTCCGTGAAGGAAGTGTCCTCAATAATAGAGACGTAGATTGGTGATATTTTAACTACTTACATAGAAAGTACGTAGATCTTTTAGGAACAAGAAGTCTTTCGTATAGGCTTAATGCTAATTATTTTGTTCAAGTTAATGCCTTTGCTGGTCCGCAAATATTATATCCGTGATAGAACGTCTTATGAGTTTATTAACATTCCGAATATCTACGGCCCAATAGCGAGGACATTCTTGGTCCACAATGGGGACCAATTATAAGTAGTTGTTATACTACAGGCAGATCATAAAATAAACGAATAATATTTTTGTTATATGGTCTATGGAATTAGATAGGTACCTACTATATTTGGTATCACTACATATTTCATTAATTTATCCACATTTAAAATTTGTAGAAAGATAAAGGAAATAATTACTATTATAAATGGCTTCCGTTTGGGATACCTAATTTAATGTTTGCAGTCGTTTTAAATTAAATACACGATAAATTTAAAGGGCCTTTATTTTAATAATGTCCGGCATACGTATGTTTATTTATAGGTAGTCGGTTTTAAGTAAACATTATCTTCTCTTCGCGATAAGTAATTAAGATGAACGCCTGTTGCTGGACCTAGTAAATAAAATCTCAATGACCTTTCGCTCCCTACGGAAAGCACACAGCCGGAAAATGTTTAATGTAATGTAATTAATGAATACCGACGCCATTCTAGTCTCGACCCATCTTCCACTCAATAAGTCTTATTTTATGAAGGGCTTGTTTCGTTATTCCACGACGCACGTCAGCAATACAGGAGCGAAGCAGTGACGGTATATTGTACTAGTCGGTACCTAAATTAAACAAGTACTAGGCGTAAGGACCTCGTCTGCTTAAACATGTATATTTTCTTTATCAAAATTTTATTGAAAATCGCTTCTAACCTAATTAGTACTTTGCTAGCATCAACAGTGCCTAAGCAGATATACGTTTAATTTTGTAGGTGATAATAAAAAAAACCTAAATTAATTAGTGAAAATACAAAAACTCTAACGAACTTTTTTCCATTGTAATGGATATGCTTTGGAGAGTCCATTAAAAAAACGAGACATTTCTGGATTTCAATTAATGAATATAACGAGTTATCTATAAAATTTATGAAAAGTCTTGTGTGACTTTTGTGTGTTTCTCAAGACGAAAATCTTTGTTGTCCAGCGTGTGTTGCCAGCGATGACTTGTGGATCCGAGACTTGGCCGCTTACAATGGGTCCTGTAAGACGACTCAGATTCGCTCAGAGAGCAATGGAGAGGGCTATGCTTGGTGTTTCTCTGTGTTTTCAAATCAGAAATGAGGAGATCCACAGAATGACAAAAGTTACCGACATAGCCCAAAGAATTGCGTCTTTAAAGTGGCAATGGGCAGGACACATTGTGCGCAGAACTGATGACCGATGGGGTCGAAAAGTTCTAGAGTGCCGACCACGAACTGTTAGGCGCAGCGTAAGCCGACCTCCCACAAGGTGGACCGCGACCTGGTCAGGACCGTGGGAGACATCAAATGAAATACTTTATTTTCGGAGGTAGCTGGATACGGACAGCGCAGGACCGGTCGATGTGGCGAGGTTTAGGGGAGGCCTATGTCCATCAGTGAACGTCTATAGGCTGATGATGATGATGTGTGACTTTTTGGTGCTTAGTTGTTTTAGGATATTTTCGAATTTCTAATGTAGCTATACCTACTTTCTTCAACAATACCTCTGCCATTTTATAAACGACCAAAATCACCTCCCACCAGGTGAGCCGTAGGCTCGTTTAACTATCAGAACTTTGAGGTATGGTTCAGTCTATTGTACCACTACCACTTCAGGCTGCAGACCAAATGAACGTCAATCTTTAACCGGTATTTTTACTTTTTTTATTACCTTGTAGGCAGACGAGCTAACGGGCCACCTGATCGTAAGCGGTTAACGTAGCTCATGGACCTCTGCAATGTCAGCACTTTTAAGGTATCGTTCCTATATTCGACCTATCTATTCGAAGTGTTTAGAAACGTACATTTATAGAATTGTTCAATCGTTTCATTTACATAATATGAAAACGTAAAAGTAAAAACATCTCTAACAATACCAATACATTTTATTTCTAAAATTTCAAATATTAACAAAAGTAATGTTTAAACCATTGCATATTTTATTGGGCAAGTTCGCCACTGTACTGTACACTATACTGCGCATGTCGCAAATTTATCGACATAAGCGATACGGGTTTTTTCTCCAGCTTCGACTCAGCTGAACGTCACTTGCTCCCTGCGTGCGGCCACATCACAATCTCATCCGGTACACCTTCTGAGGCCATATTTAAAGAGTTTTATACACTTTGTTGTACTCTTTATAAAGAAGTCTTAACAACCGTGATCATGTTATTATTTTCTCTTACCGCTTTAACAGCGGTTCTTGCCGTGAGCGCTGTGCCGACTCCTTCAAACAACAAAGGTGAGCCAACTTTGAATTTCTTGTACCTAGGAAGTAATTGTTCAATTGTTCAACTGCCTTGCCTGTTAAAATCTCACAATATAATATAACCTAAAGAAATATGGATACCAATACTCTGTATGACGCAATAAAGGGTAATGTAGCCCTACCCAGATTTTTGGTCAATTACTCTGAGCCGGTCAAAAAAAGGAAGTACGTATTTTAGATCATAACTAATCGAAAGTAAGACATTAATAAAATGTTTGAGTTTAAAACAAATAAGTAAACTAAATATCGAGTAAAGGTAGGTTCGCTGTAACCGGTCAAAATACCAATTACAAAATAGGTACCTATTAACTAAAATAACCCAAAAAAATAAACCTCCAATACGGAGGTTTAATATTCAAGCTTTTCTGGGATAGTTATCATCGGATGAGTATAAATGATACTTTTTAAGAGATTAATTATGTATCTGGACCATCTTTCTTTGCTTGGAGGGTGGGGTGTTTTGATTGTATTGTTATGCTTGCCGTATCGATCACGGGTGGGGGGACGGTTCTATATTTAGCAACAGGTGTCCCGATTGCCCGTCCCGGTCTGCGCCGATGTGTTGCGGCGTAGTTAGTACTTTTCAACGACCATCAACTATGACATTCAGCACAATGGAATATAAATAGATTTGTCAATCGATTAATTCTATTCATGATCGTGCCATCTGGTTTCATTTCATTTTAAGCAATCCACTTTACTTGAAATATTCAATGACGTCATTAGCGCAAATCGTGCGTTTGTCTACGTATCCTTTGGTAGATACCTACTCCAGGTAACGGAAAATCTCTTACACGAATATTTAGGTTAATAACTCTACGAAAAACCGGAATACCTAGGATTGCAATATTTTTTTAAAACTTAACTGGAATGTTGATGATGTTCAAAACTAAGATTTAGACCTTTTAATGTTCGCTAACCGAAACTTGAGAGGATCGACTGTTGGATGCAACGTGTACGTAGAGACTATTAGGTATCTATTAAAAACCAGATAAACATCAACTCCAATAAAAATGTATTTTTTTAAACATAGCTTTATACGCAGATGGCAGTGCGATCAGTGAACTGCCAGAAAATTGGGATCAAACCAAAGATGATAACCAATCACTCTTCTTGAACAAGAGTGATAAAAACGACTTGGAACCTTATCCGCTTGCTCTCAGCGAAGAAGGTAAAAAGGCACATTTGCAGAAGTATGATGTCTGAAAACTTACTATACTAATTCAATACTGATTTTTGCAGGCAATCAAGAAGGCTATGACCAGGCTGTTGAGCAACGTTTCGACTCACCACAATCTAACGGAGAACTCGATAATCTTATTATGAGGCCCGAGTTATATGGCGAACCTCCGGCCATGGAAGGTCTCGCTTCTGCATATGAATTACAACGACGCAAACGAGGCAGTGGCACTAAAGTGGGTGGAGCCGGTGCCGCCACTAAAGTCGCTACCAAGTCTGGATCGGGCAAGAAAAATCTCAAGTGAGTACTATTTTGGAACAAGGTAGGCTCAATAGCATGTTTGAAAATAAATGTAACGCATACTATATTTTTAGGCCCGAAGATCAAACTGCTCTCTCGCCAATTGATTCGATGACTCATGAGCATGAAGCTCAGCGCCGTAAGCGGGGCAGCGGCACTAAGGTGGGCGGTGCAGCTGCTTCTGCCAAGACCGCTACTAAAAATTCGGGTGGAAACAAAAAGAACTTCAGGTATTAATTAATTACCACACATTTCTACACAACATTATTTATGCTTTGACTAACTGATTCTATTCCTACAGACCTATTTCCGAACGTCGCAAACGAGACTCCGGCTTGAGTGCTGCTGACGTCCGAGCTCTTTTAAACTTATGGGAAGCACAGGAACGCCGTAAGCAAGAGTACGCAAATCAATGGGCTGCCGAACGTTACTACGGACGCGCTAACCCCGAGGAAGAACAACCCGAAGTTGACGAAAATGGTGATATCTGGTACAACGAGCCTGTAGTTATCGGACCTCACGATCGCGAATACCCTCACCACTCGTACTTTTCCGAACAGAACCGAATGGCTCTTGCTCATGGCTACCCTGATATGTATCAAGTGGCTCCCAACGAATTGGCTCAAAGGTACGAAGAGGCCCGTCGCAAGAGGCAATATGCGAACAAAATGAAACGATTCATGGTAGCCAAGAAGCGATCTGACAACATGATGCACCAGAACAACTACCGCCCTCGTGATGACTTGTACACACTGGCAGAGTTGCTTCGCTCTGCACCACGAGTACAGGAACAAGACATCCCTGTTTACCGGCGACTGATACTTTAAACGGTCTCTCGAAATCAAGCGTTCATTCGAAATATACTGTGCCTTGCCTTGATACTGAATTAGTAAAATTTAATACACACATTTTTCAAAACGAAAAATGATCAAAAACAAGGTGATCAACAGGCTCTTCGTTTTCGGATGAACGCAAAAAAGGGCGTTTCCTTGGGAGAGAGATTGTCGTGCATTTAATTCGCAGTTTGTAGCGGATACCTAACCAGTTAGTTTTAGTCGAATAGTATGTATTAAAATATTAACAGTTAATATTAGTATTTCATTTGAACTTATTGTACTGTACTTTGGCCTAAGGAGAAAACAACTAGTTGCAATTATCGAAAAACAGGGCCATGTTACAATATAGGATATTAATTCATAATTAACGATAAAGGCGCGCAATTATTTACTATGTAAATTTGTTTAATTTATTTAATTAATTAACACATACAATTTTCTGCATCTGTGAAGTGCACTAAATTTAAAGTAACAATTTATTCTATTAGAAAAAAATCCTCTTTTTCCGAGTAGTTCACCTACATCGAAGTATAACTTCTAATTTTAATATCTTGTTAATGTATATGTATTTGGTAAACTTTGCTGTATTAAATTTAGTATTATCTTAATAAAGCTGTTTGAATTTCAAAATCACTTCTCAAATAAAGGAAAATAGATACAGGAGTTCTAAAATAACTTGAGTTAGTCATTAATAACACAACCGTATATACATAAAAACATCAACTATAAAAAGAGAGGGCCACTGCAGACGGAGTCTGCGACCTAAGCCATCAGTGGTCAGGGCTCAAGAGAGAGGAACCTCCTCACAATCCCCGCCGTGTCAAGAACGACCGCCTTCTGAATCAGACTCCTTACCCAGCCGGGGAGCGAAAGCTTCTCTAGATGACGGTTGAAGCTTTTCGCTATCAGACCGTGCACAGGTACAATGATCGGAAAAATGATGGTCGATTCAACACGCCACATGTCGGTCACATTGTGGGCCAGGGCCAAATATTTTAGCAGTTTTTCTTTTTCTGCCTTCACAAGATTCTCGTCATGAGGAATGGTGCATCGCGATCAACACTGCCCGATGCGCATCCCGATCTATTATCACTATGTCAGGCTTATTGGCAGTATAAATAGTCCTGTCAGTGATAATAGATCGATCCCAGTAGAGCGTTACATGACCATTATCGAGAACCGGCTGAGGCCAATACTGGTAATAAGGTACGGCGGCTTCAACAAGGTTGTATTTCAGAGCAAGTTCCTGATGAATGATCTTAGCTACTTGGCTATGCCTGTGCAAAGTACTCGCCGTTAGCAAGACGAGAACATCTAGAAACGATATGTCTAAGACTCTCCCGGATGGTGACATGCCCGACAAATGTCGACCGTCCCATCTTTTAGAATATATTTACGGTAGTTGTTCGTCAGGATAACTTCGTCCATAATTGCTAAGACAAAACCTTCAGTCTCTCCGAAGAGGTTACTATATCGTAGACTACTTTCGCATTTTTATTATTAAAATATTAGTAGGGAGGGATTATAATACACTCATGTTATAGAGGGGATAACGTAGAGAGGATATATCAGATCTTTTTGATGGGGTATCGAAAATAAACACATTTTACTGCGCTTACACCACAAACGGTCTCCCTTTCGTCTGTGACGCAAACGAAATTTTTTGGTCAACTTGTTGTTGGTCAAATTATTAGTAGGTGCCACACCACACGGGACAATAAATGTTCACAAGTATTAGGTTATTTACAAGTCAGTATGTTAGAAGTATCTAGTATTTTTAGCATCACTAAACGAAAAAGATTGTCCAAGATATTCAAGGGCACATGAAAAATCCATAGACAAAATTATTAACAACTGAATAATCCAATATCTTTCCTCTTGTGCTGAACTAGGTAAATAGGATAGCATGTTTTTTTTTTCATTGCCTTGTAGGCAGACGAGCCAACGGGCCACCTGATCGTAAGCGGTTACCGTTGCTCATGGACCTCTGCAATGAATAAAGTATTACAGGAAATATATTAAATCTAGGAATAAACAATTAGTCCGGTCATCAGCTGCCTCTGAAATAAACTCATAATATATTAGGTACTGTCTATGATAACATATTTCTAGCGTACACTTACGGAATAAATATACAGGGTGGAATTTTTAAACGCCCCAGGGAAAGTACTCGAAATAATGGTGTAAGCGAATTCTGCTAAAACGAAACATTCCTTTATACGTTTAAAAATTCAACCCTATATAGTGTCTTTATCAGCTCTTTTTACTTTCTGTCATTACTTGCGACTCCTTAATGTTAGGTAGCTTTCCACTATGCCAATGGCATTATAGAGGTTTAACTGTCTTCTTTTGTAAAACTACTGAAATCTAAGATTAAGAATTTTAGAAAAGTTGCAGTTAAAACATATTATTTGTGCCTATTATTATTTTACAAACACTTTTTCAAACCTAACCGGCCGTGGCTGACTGAAACCTTATTTTGTTACATCTCTAAACTTTCAGGTTACCTATCAATAGAGATATAGATACTTTGTCAACGTTAAACGTCAATAATTTCAGTTGAACGTTATTTGAACTAGAATAATTTTTTATCACCAAACAATCGTTATTTGCTAACATCTTCATACATTATAATAATAAATAAGATTAAATGCTATATTAATATGACCGGCACCGAATGTAATTCAAATAGAATTAATGCAGATATTTTTTTGAGAAAATATTATGTCTTAGAAACGGAAAGCGAGGAAGATGACCGAACCCCAAAGTACGAAATGTTTTTTTGGTTCTTAGATTATACTAAATTATTTCTGACTCGTTTAGCGAAAGATTTGATGATTTCGATGCTTAGCTACGTATATTCTGGGCAGTTATTACCCGAGCATACCATTGATCTGATGCACACTCAAAAAATATTACAGGCTGAACGAGAATTAGTAACAGCTACATATAGCAGGTACAAATTCATGAAAGAAATTTTCGTAATACAACAAATGAATTTACAACGCAATTGATTTACTAAAATAAATTAATCCACCTCCAAATTCTTGGTTGGTAAGAAACTTATTCGACAGTTTGAAAATCTGCTATTTGCAGTGGAATTATTTCGCAGCTTATGAAGGACAATAAATCAGACGTTGATTTTCATACTCAAGATAAATTTATGATAGGTCCTCAATCGTCCATAGTGGATCTTACTAAATTTTTCTACAATCCTATACAAGATACTAAATATGAATTAGAAAAACTAATTATGGGTATGAAATTTGATTGAGACCTATAATTTCAAATACAACATCTACTTTACAGTAAGTGAATGTATAGATCATCCTTATAAAGCTGAACTTTCAGGATCGTCTCCAAAAAAGAAATTGACTACTAGTGACGTAGAACTTGAAAGAAAAATTCAAGTTAATAATACAAGCAATGTCGTTTCGACTTCGACATCAATATCCATTCAAGAAAACAAAGATAATTCGATCATATCAGGTATCTATAATTAGCGGGGAAATATAAAATAAATTTAATTATTGAATAAAGAAAGTATATTGGTTACAGTTTTTGTTTTGTTTTTTTATAATGTATTTGATCATGAACTTATTCCAACAATTTACCAACTAAAATATACTATTAAAAACAGAAAAACTAATTAATTATACTGTATTGCTATTATTTCAAAACCTTCACCTTCTATGATTTATTAATAATATGAGTTCTATACACAGATATTTCAGCAAATAAATTATTATCATCGCGGATTCACGGAACGCACAATTTGCACACAGAAGTCATTGATTCCTTGCTGCGTAGTGAATTGAACATGAAATTGAAAATAGCTCTAGAGTTTCTTCATCGAGACAATGATTTTTTGATAGCTGCAGAAATTGGAGATCATATATTACTTGAGGAATACATAGAGTATATATCTACTACAAATATGTAACAGTATAATTCTTAACTAGGTAGTACAGAGCTTAACTAAACTATCTACGTACAATGTTTAAATTTAAGGCAAGGTGAAGATATACAGCAAATGGATCATCTTGGACGTAATGCTCTTCATTTGGCCGTTTGTTCCGAAAATGAACAGGCTATTACTTTACTACTAGACGCTGGTGTAAATCCTAATCTTAAGGATAATGTAGGGATGACGCCTCTTTCACTTAATTTGATGAGAAGGTAAAAAAAACTAACTAAAGTTCACAAGCATCCCTTTGACTTAAAAACGACTGACTTTAAGACTGGTTGAATTATTAAATCTCTGTTTTAGTCCATCCCTGAGAATCGCAACGTTATTGTTTGATCATGGGGCACAAATATTACCAAGAGTTGACCCTACAGATACAGGGCTTTTTCTACGTTAGTATAAAGTATTACACTAAAAATAATGAGATTGGAAATTTTGTTATTGGACTCGATATTTTCTAACAAAAAAAATTATTTGACAGAGTTTTTAATGATGTGTTACCCAACCGAAGAAGAGGAAAAAATTATTACGTTGCTGATAGATAAGGGATCCGTAATTAATGATCCTGAAGCTCCAGGTGGACGTCAAGCGCTTCATTTCGCGGCAATGAGCAACAATTGCAAATTAATAAATTTACTAGTAGATCTCGGAGCAGATTTACATATGACTAATCACAGATATGAAACACCCTTAGAAGTAGCATACACATTTAAATGTAGAGAAGCTATTCAGTGCCTAAGTGCTTTAGATTATGACTGTGCTCATGCAAGCTCATTAAAGTTAATTGAAAGTGTTTAAATAATTGTAATTTACAATATTATTATACCTTATGAGAAAAGTTTTATAAATTCGCTCTAAAACTAGTTTTGAATATCTAACTGCTAACTTTAAATACTCTGGCTTTGTTTTTTACATTTTTAAACATAAAAACATATTTAAATAGCAAATTGTTTCAAACACGTTTTTATTAATAAAAAATACATATAAAAAAAAAAAAAAAAATTAAATATAGGGGTCCGTTTAGTCCCGCTACTCAGCAGCCAGGTTTACAGTTCCAAGTTGGGGTATATCTGGACAACTATGAATCAAATTTTCAGCTTATCTCAAATACCTATCCAAAAATTGGCACTAGGTCTCAGGCTGAAGTTTTTGACGAAATTTTCTAAGACAAACCAAACTTAAAAAAGTGTTTCACGCAGCACGCACCTTTTGGTAGAGCAGTCTGGGGAAGGGTGACCGGGCTCTGGCTCTAAGTTTCCCTGCATGATCGAAACTTTCGATTCGAAAGGGAAATGAGATCTACTGAAACTTATTACATATTTGTTGAACCCAGTGGTTTATTTATTTGTTGTAACTGCAGGATTTAAAGTCCTACGTTACTTGAATCTCATTTGATAGTTTTATTAAAATAAGATCACAGATAATTATCTCTTATGTCTTTTCTCAATTTATTGTGAAAAACTTTAGAAATTCTGTTCAGATAAAAACTCATGACACTTTAATACTCGAATCTCGACAGGCCGCCGAGTCACAGCACTATCAGAAAATGACATTTCTTCTACAGTTTCAAAGATGGCGGCCTTGTCGCAGTTGCTTCTTTCTGCCAAACAATAGTGAAAATTTCAAGATTAACAATTACTTTTTATAATTTAATTAGAAAATTCATTAGTTTCTTATAAATAAGGCCTTTACAACCTTTCTAGTCATATTGATAATGTGATAAATAGTGTACCAATGGCTTCCAATGTGCAAGACTCGCCTGTTCATCAGCAGACGTTTGTGGAGGAGATTGATTACAGTGAAATACAGGAGTTGTCGGTAAATATTTAGACACGAGTACGTTTGTTCAATGTCAAAGAATGGATCTGTTCTAAGCTTTGTGTTAAAATTATTAGGTTGTAGGAAAAGGAGCCTTCGGCGTTGTGTGGAAGGGTGTGTGGCGGAATAGATTTGTAGCGATAAAACACATCAATTCAGAAGCTGAAAAACGTGAGTTTGCTATTGAAGTACGGCAATTGTCCAGAGTATGCCATCCGAACATAGTGAGATTGTACGGAGCGTGCACGCGAGGGGCTCACGTTTGTCTTGTCATGGAGTATGCAGAAGGAGGTTCTTTGTATAACGTGCTGCACAACCGACCTAAACCGAAATACACAGCAGCACATGCAATGAGCTGGGCCCGTCAATGTGCAGAGGTAATTATTAATAACCTAATATACAATAAAACCTAATAACTTGTTAGAAATAGAAAGCAATCGAAAACTGTAAAATTCTTTTGTTTTCATTTTAGGGAGTAGCTTATCTTCATTCAATGAAACCAAAACCACTAATACACAGGGATCTAAAACCACCAAATTTATTACTAGTGGGTGGAGGACAACGTCTTAAAATATGTGATTTTGGTACTGCAGCTGATAAAGCAACTTATATGACTAATAATAAAGGAAGTGCAGCATGGATGGCTCCAGAGGTATGTACTAAACAATTCAGGATTTACTTGAGATTCTTTGCATTTTACACGAAATCTGAAAAATTTGATTAGTGTTAGATTAAAGTAACAAAATCTTAAAGATTTGACGTAATTATTTGACAACTCGTCGCCTCAGTGCTTGTTTGGCCTATCTGACATTTTTTACGAAAATGACTTTTTAATGCAGTATTATAAAGAATAAAATTTCCAACCGACTGGTAAATTTCTTTTTTTAAATATTCAATTCTTAAACAATAAAAATCTCATTTCAATTTTTTTCTCAACACGGCACTTAAAGAAAATTCCGTGCTTGTTTGCTGTCTCCTGTAAAATTTGCTCGAGTGCAGATAGGCCAAACAAGCACTGAGGCGACAAACTGTTTATTAAATTTTGAATGAATTATTGTCACCGTAGCATAGGATAAAATGCTAAGTAATTACTTACTCTCGTGCGGAGGCTTCTTTATCAGTCGAACAAAATTACTACATTAATATGCATACATCTCATGATAAAATATGGAATTAATAAGTTTTAAAACATAATTTTCAGGTTTTTGAAGGCTCAACGTACACAGAGAAATGTGATGTATTCTCTTGGGGAATCATATTATGGGAAGTGCTCTCAAGACGGAAACCATTTGAAGAGGGAGGTTCTGCATATAGGATAATGTGGGCTGTACATACAGGTTTGACATTAAGAAAATATAATATATTGGCGTACATAACATCTTTGGATTATCTATGGTAATAAAAAGCATGCATAAAAACTTTTTGCATAATTGCATTGAAATTAATTTTCAAAGTCTTTTTTGTTATCTTTCTTATTTACTCCTTTAATTAAATACATACTGCATGGCCCATCTAAGTAATAAATTCTATTTCGTAAACATGAATTAACTCTAAAACATAAAATGAATGATACCAAAATTATTATATTATTAAACTCAAAGTGACTGCCCATTTATCTGGTTGGTTTTTATAAGCCATATCCTTTAAAAAGTGTACACTTCAGATTTCTTTGTTTTGACAGACAGTAAGATATCACAATGACACAGAAAGACAAAAATATAAAGTTCCTATTCATTATATGGTAGATGGTGTTAGCTAATTTTCTTATCCGATATAACACCATTACAACATACTTGAGTGATGAGTACAATGGTGTCTAAAGGATCTAATAATCTACACTTTAAAAACTTGTTATTTTTCAGACAAAGCAATTAATTATGTAAGATTTATTATTTTTAGGGCAAGGTATAACAATTCAATTTTTTCTCCTATTCTAACTATAATTTTTCTAACCCCTGTATCTAGGGGCGGCGCGACGAGAAAGAGTGCCGAGGGCGTAACGCGTCGCGCCGTCCCTCATAATCCCGTGTTGGGTTCTGGTCTCAGTCGAGGTTCAGACGCTGAGTGTGACAGGTTTTAGTGCGGTTCAGCTCTCACATATCTGGAGATTTCCTCCAACTCAAGAAAAAACCCCTGTATCTAGTAATGTTATGTAGTTGGTAGTAGTTTTGACTATTGACTCTCATAATAAATTTCATATGAATACATTACTTTTTCTTTATTCTATGTATGAGTACTTCAATTGCAAGGAACAAAATAACTTTATTTAACACTAAAATAAAAATAAGGACGGTTACTACTATACAGTATTATTTTACAAATGAAACTAATAATAAACCTTACTTTGAAGTGCACAGTAACAAAATAACATCAAATTATTATTATATTAACTGCCTATACACTTGAGATCAATGAAACAAAAATGATTTCTATCAGCATCTGATTCAAAAGTATAATAATATGTGTAATTGCTCATTTCCAGGTCAAAGACCAAATCTAATAGAGGGTTGTCCGGAGCCAATAGAGCAGCTGATGACACAATGTTGGCACAAAATACCTGCACAAAGACCAAGCATGGCCAAGGTATGTCTCATTGGTTAATTACTCTCAAGGTATCTAATGTAACTTTGATGCATTGCAGCTAAATGAAATCACCTGTAATTTAAGGCTATAATTGATGCTATGCATTTTCCAGCGCAGCTTTTTATATTATTTACGTTTTGTTGTGCATTATAGTATGATTAATAACAGTTTCCCATGATATCATTGTTTTCTTGGATTACACTATATTAGCTGAAATACCTAAAGGCTTTCTTTCATTTTCTTACTAACATACAACTTATAAATAAGGTATTTATTCATTTACTTAATCAGATTATTATCTTATTTTAAATTGTGTTAACTTCGAAATGTTAATTTTGAAGTGTAGTTAAAAACTTGTTGTAATGCATTTTTCAGGTAGTAGAAATAATGTCTGCACTATGTGAATTCTTCCCCGGCGCCGACACGCCTATAAACTATGACGACTGCGAGGTGGACGACTCTGAGTGCTCGGAGGACGAGTGCGGCTCGCGAGACAGTCTCGACACCGACACTGAACACGAGCTCGAGTCACAAGTACACCTCCCCGCCCCCCACAGCACCGCCCCCGTCCCCGCCTCGCCCGCCTCGCCCGCCTCGCGCCTCCAGCACGCCGCGCGCCCGCGCAGCTACGTCGAGGCCCAAGTGAGTAAACTACAGAACATAATGGCCGCCGAAGCGCACCCCAAAACGGCGGCACTGCCCAAGGACGAATCCGATGCACACAACAGAATCGGTGCTGTTAGGATTGCTCAAGTTTGCAAAATGACAGACGATTACGAAGCCGGAAGATCGCCAGTCAGCATCAACAGGACGTCGAGCTCGCCCGCGCCCTCGGAGCGCACGCCGGCGCCCGGCGACGCCAGCACGCCGCACGACTCGCTGCGGGTCGCCAGGAGCCCCGTCGTCTTCAGCGAGAGCTCATCGCCGCGACGACTCTCGCCCATTCCCAACTATAACATTGGAAATATTAATCCGAGACATATAGATACAGATCCGTACTGGAAGCGAGAGGCCGACAAACTGTCTCCGGCCCGAAGTCCGTCAGTCATGAGCAACTCCAGCTCCCTCAGGAAGGAAGATTACAACCAGAATTACTGCGACAGATTGAGTGCGACTAACAGTCCGATGACGCCGGCGCGAGAGTTCAATGGGAATGTTCCGCAGAGACCGATCACTTCAAGCATTCAAACGCCGTTACATATAGATGTGGATCCTGTAAGTGCATCTCAACTGTTACAATGTAGTTATTACGTAGTTGGGAGTAGCCGGAGGCCGTTGTGTTTTGTTTTGTTTATATTTAATGTTTCGATGATTGGCGAGGATACTAATATTTTTGTCTTATTTCAGAATACTTGGGAAATCATTGATACGCCAATTCATTTCGATGATTACGTAGAAGTGAGGAATCATCCTGGATTTGACAAGTACTACATCGGCGGTGAGTACTCAAAATTTAAAGCTTTGGATTCAGGTATGAAATAGTGAGTCAAAATCTTGAACTACAGACTGTGCTAATAATATAAGTGTATTACTTTTTAAATGTTTCACAATACATTTCTGCTTAGTACAGAAATAATATCAGACAGTGAATCACAAAGATCACGATGTAAATAGAATGCGTGTACTACACGTAACATGCTTTATAACGATCAGTGGCCCTAGCACGAATAACTTGCGAAAATGTAATCGTATCGTTATCGAATTATATTTGTATGAGATTTGTACAGCGCCCCTATCGTACGTAAAATGAACTAAATTTGCTAGCACGAACAACATTCGTATCGTAATCGTATCGACACGTAAACGATACTCGAAACTTATAAACAATCAAACGTTATAATTGCGAGCACGAACACTGATTTGACGTACGGTAATGTAAATTGTCGAAGGCTGGGTATCGAGTTTTATTCACTTGAAATTTGTCGGTGAGAAAGGTTTCGAAACGAGTTTAAATATAATTTTAAACGTGTTTTTGTTTCTTTTAGGTAACTTTTCTAAATAATAGTGTTTTCTTATCCCTTTAGTTAGTTAATGAATACAATTTATTTTAATAAATTGCTTAAAATGGAAAGACCATCGTTGTACCAGCGTAGTCCTTTATATTCGAAGTCGTGGTGGCCGAGTGGTCGAAGCGCGTCCTTCCGAACGGGAGGTCGCGGGTTCAAATCCGGCTTGTACCTCTAAATCTTAATATGAAAAAGATTTATGTGCAATTTTTCACAACACCACTGGCTAAAAACGGTGAAGGAAAACATCGTGCGGAAACCTGCATGTCGGAAAAGGATTCTAAAAATCCTTTGAAGATATGTGAAGTCCCCAATCCGCACTAGGCAAGCGTGGTGGACTATGCCTTATCCCTCTTCGGAGGAGACCTGAGCCCAACAGTGGGCAGTAATGGGTTGGTACAGTACAGTACAGTCCTTTATATTATTTTATTGCTGTAAGTTTACTTGAAAATTAAGAATATTTAGGAAGGGAAGTTATGAAGGCAGTCAATCGTGTTATATTTTTTTAAACATACTTGAGCATCAACATTTTTCAATCAATTACATAAATATTGACTGAAATACTTGAGATCATATTTTTTTCCAATAATTAGAACGATAAAAAGCACATACACTTCCATAAATCCACCATTCTTAAATACTATAAGTAACTAAGATGACTGCTGACTAGTAACTAGTTCTCAAATTTAAATAAATCTTAAGAATAAGTACTCAATTACTAAAAACAATAAAGTACTGTCGCTCTTAGCTAGAACTAAAGTAAACATAAACAAACTTAACCTTGGCCGATATCAAGTAGATTCGTTCAGAAATATTTTTTTTTTGTTATATCCAATACACTATTTTATTTCTTCGATTTTAATGTCATTTCATGTTCCTAAATACTTTTCTTCTCATGTACTGCACTTTAAATGCATTCATTGATATTTTTTTTAATAATTAATAAGGAAATTCAATTGTTTAAAAATAAAACTAAAACTTGGTTAAGTTTCCAAACGAATCATTCATTCCATATGTGATCATTTCATTCCACAAGGACCGTCTCTAGTTACGTTAGGTTGACGTCACTAACGTATTCGAATCGAGCTGACGATAGTTTGCAAAATGTTGTTCGTGCTGCGGACTATCGTCGTCGTATCGACGGCTCGATACGTTAACGTTACGAATTCGTAAAATTTTCGTGCTTGGGCTACAGATCAGGAACACTCACGTTATGTATGTGCGCTAAAATTATGTTTTGACTAACAGATTTTATACAAGAGAAATCGTTTTTTTTAAGAGTCATTGACATAATTCTTTTCTTGGAGCAGCCGAGATATACGACCCACGTATCGTGCACATTACGTTAATAAATAGATTTCGTAAAATACAACCGACAACGTGACCACTGACTTATCAAGTGAAAATAAAATTTGAATAGAGATACTAATAGTTTGAAGCAAATCTACAAAGTGACTTGATGCATATAAATAGTTTTTTTTTTTCAGTATGGATAAAATCTACGTAATGAAGTAATGCTTCTCTATGAAATGTGTGACTCTGACTCCTATGCAATGTACTAACTAATAAACGAAAAAGTATTTAAATAGTAAAATGATTTTTAATGTACTTAATACGGGTGTTTGCGAATAATTCGAACTTACGAATTATTCGTTCCGAATCGAATATTAATATCTAGCCCATTCAAGATATTATCTACAAAATACAAATTCTTGTCCTACTTCCGATGCATCGTCATAGTCAAATTCGATACTATTGGATACTATTCGAAATCTCGGATTATTCGAAACTTTTCGAATTATTCGATTCTAATTTCGAACCGAATATTAATATTCGATTCGAACGATATTCGCGCAACCCTAGTACTTAACGATTTTCGCATGATTTAAACAATTTAATTTTAGCATGATTTTTTGTTACTTGAGTTTTTATTTATTGCATTGAAGGTGTGATTTTCGTCTTACTGATTAGACTGACCTGAATGGGAGTTAGATTTTACTTGTGACACATTATCTTTAATTTCAAATTGCATAAACCTTTTTAGACCGAAAGGTCTTCTCTTTTCGCCTTCAGAAAATCATCACAGAATTAATACAAGTCGATATTTTAGAGTATGTTTATCTTAGAGTATGTTTTGAAGTCAGTTAAGACGTGATTAATTTTAAAAGCTTTTATTTAACTTGCACTGGATGAAACAATGTATAATTTACACATAGCTATATAAGTTTAGGTGGTATTGCGAGTTCAATATGATCAACTTCTCCGTTGAGCTGAAATTGTGCACTCATATGTATATCACGGGACAATTCAATATGGTACCACGTAGCTGATCTAATGAGGAAGTCAAAGGAATTCTACTAGATAAGATAGACCCGTCGTGTTTAGACTCATTTTACTTATCTTAGCTGGTACTTAACTGCTACATGGTATCCAGAACCTAAAAGCTTGTATTTAAAACCCTAATTTTACTTCTAACTTATTGCTAAATAATATACAGATTGCTATTGTCAACTGAACATGTTATTTGTTACATCAACAACTTCCAGTGGCGCAGCCTTAGCACAATCCGACACATACCGGCTTCTCTTTCCAGTATACCGAATTGAGTTTACTTAATAGCTGCATTAAAGGCAGCAATACAATTAATAAATTAATGACAAAACCGTGATAATTTTTAGAGTAAAGGCAGTTTATAAAAATATTCTTACGCACTGTCCATTGGTAGTTTAAATTTTTGTCCAAACTGTAGTCTTTGTCATCCTTTTTCGCTCCACCAGTGTAATATTATTGTGTGTCTAATATCTATACATACAATATACATCTATACATACTCATAATTGTAATAAAATTATTTCTAATTTCGGTAACAAAAACCTTACAATTAATAGGATTTGCCCATTGAGATTGTTGAGTAGTCACTATTAGAAATAATAAAAATAATGACAAATAGAACTACATGAATTTACTAGAATCTTCCCTCTAATTTGACCACAGAAACCGTTTTTTGGACCAACCCATTACTGCCCACTGCTGATCTCAGACTTTCTCAGAAGAGGTAGGAAACCGTATACTCCACTCTCTAAAATGTTTCTGATCCAACAATCATTTTTAAATCTGAGATTTTTAAGAAGTATATTAAAACTTTGAAGAACGGCGTAGAAGTATAATATAAATTACGATGACGGACCATTTGCTTCTCTACCTTGAAAGGCAATAAAAAAATTAAACTTAATATACATTGCCAACAAAGCTAAAAGAGTAGTTGAATTGTCGTCTAAACGCGTACGAATGCATCACTGCATCGTATGAGTAATAGCATCGAAATAGCGCGTAGTCCTTTTGCCAGGACATGCGTCTTGCGTGACTCATGAACGGCATAGTTTATTTATCTTGTACGATAAAAGGTCAGTTTCGTTCATTTAATTTTGTAACAAAGGTGGTCTTATTTTATCTCACTGCCCTTAGAGTGTCGAAAATATTACCACGGACTAAGTGACTTTAAATAAGCTATAGTTATACATATGTTTGTGATCAGTGAGTCAGTTAAATATGTACAATTGATGATAAAAGTTTTTGTACGCGATCCTTAACATGATCTCAAGATGATCTCATATTAGCGAGTTTTTACAGCAAAAATACAACAAGGTAAACGTCCGATAAACACGAAAGGTAAAAAACAAAATCGTAGAGGTCAACGATGATGTTTTTAAATATTATTTATATAAAGAAAAATTCAGGTCACTTGTAAATAGATTGGAATTTTAATATTAGCAAAGATTTTTCTTCTAAATGTTTTGGTCGCAAAGAAAACAATGTGTACGTCGTAAATGTCGTAGATCTGCATGAAATAAGTAGCGTCAGTGGGCGTATACATCGTTGCAAACTGCAAAACATGTAATCAAATATCGCCTTATAATTTATTTAGTAAGTCTTCAGTTTTAATTATACATAGATGAAAATATGTGAATCAGCACAGAAGATTCACCTAAATTGTTTCTAATAACGCCGATACAAATTTTGATTCATCGTACTTTTTGTAGCAGAAGCGTGTGTACCTGTTGATTAACAAAACCCAGAGCATTCAGGATATGGTCTTGAATGATTTAAACAGCCCACATTGCTCAGTAATTCCTCATCTATGAGTTATTGGCTATACCATTTAACAAAAGCGTACGCACGTATCTTCCCGTGTTTTAATTTATATTCTAAGTTCCCTGCCATCAAATTGATTGTATGAATCATGTAATCTTCTCAATAGGTTGAGCGAACTACTTTACGTTGTCCCGAAAATAGCCACTTAGTTCAGGTACCCATCTCAATTTATTCTCGTGCGATTTGTAGAAAACATTCCAAAACTATTGAATAGTCCCACAGAAATTTGTTTATTTTGTGAGAAGCGAGTGTTTTCTTTGAAACCATACAGGATACGTCTCGGTATTTTCCTTTGTAGAACTGTCTAAATGATGTATGATTTCAGTTAACGGTTAGCACATTCTGCGAAACAGAAATATAATATTTTACCTTATTTTTAATAATATGTCATTATCGTAAGTGCATAGGGTTAGCGATGACTTTAGCGTTCTTAAATCTTTCGATATTTAAAAGCAAATTAGGCCACCTGGTCGTTATTTTTCTTGAAATAAACAGTTGCTCTCATAATCTTGAAACTAATCATTATCGTGTGCAGATTTGCGAATCTTCCATAACATTTGTGTGAACATAACCTACATATAAACGATCTCGGTGTAGTGTGCGGTCCAGATGCGGCCCAGGACGGTCCCGGAGTGAGTCACGCTTCTCGGAAGGGGCCGTGACTATTTTAAACTGTGTCCGCTTACCTTCTAGGAAACGGGTGGTGTGGGACCAACGACCGAACGCAACGTCGAAGTATTGTTAGATCTTTAATGGGGTTGCATGTTGCTTCATGCTACCATTGGTTTTCCGATGAACCATTCACACTTGATCCATGATGGCTAAAAATCCTCGTTTCGCATCAAAACATGATCCTTCGAGATAGCTGAAAGTTGTTATATTTAACAAAAAAAATTGCCGCAGACTACATGAATTTGAAAATCTTATAGCTGGCTTTAGCACACTTCAGACAATTAATCAACAAA
This sequence comes from Trilocha varians, assembly GCA_030269945.2. Classification (NCBI taxonomy): domain Eukaryota; kingdom Metazoa; phylum Arthropoda; class Insecta; order Lepidoptera; family Bombycidae; genus Trilocha; species Trilocha varians. Next base: position 7,051,412 of record AP028257.1, on the reverse strand, counting down.
CTTTGATGTTCGAATATATCTAGCAGTGATCTATCAGAGTTTATCTCAACGACACATCTGGAAATAGTCATAAAAGCTCGACGTCGTACAACGTCCGCTTGCGCATGCAGATGAAACGATCCCATTTGTTTGTCCGATGCTTCCGGGTTTCTGTCAAAAGACTTGAAAACATTACAGCAAATTACTAATGCTATATGTATAACATTCAGCGGTCTATTATTTATTTTAATCGTTCTGTCCATTCAACGCCTTGATATCTTTCCGGCGTCAGTTATGAATAGTATCTTAAGTTATTCGTAGCTCACTTCTAAATTCGTAATATAAAAATATACATTATGCTTCCACCTTTTTTCGCGTTTAATTTATTGTAGATCAAAACGAATTAATACTTAAAATAGACGAGCGATTACGAAAGTATCAAGGAGACAAACCAATTGCTTGGTGGTACCCTGGTGAGTCAGAGCGCAGACGTCAATGCGGTGAGAACAGTATCGTGGTAAAGTAAATAAGTCGTAATAATATTTTCATGGGTGCCGCCGTGGCGGGCTTCCCGCCCGTTATGCGTTGCTCAAATAAACAAAAGTGTTGATTTTTATACAGTAAAGCCGGCCTTTTGAACGCTCGATCGGAACCAACTTCATCGATTCTCGCAAGCTGTTATTGAAATATAAACGAGGCACACGTGATAGTAAACTGAATAGTTCATTAGTGAGTAAGAATGCAAAAAATACTCTTACGCCTTTACCTATTTCTTCATCGTGTAAATAACATGTAATGTTGAATGAATATAAAATGATTCAATTCGATTTCTGAGCATTGTAACTTATTCCTAAAATAATTCGTTACCCAATTTTTCTTTCTCTACTTATTCCTTTGGGGGCTTACATTTCATTCTAAGTAGACAGGGTAATGTAGTCTTTGGACGCTACAACTCTTCACCTACCTACCTACCCACTCAATCCATCCATCTTTTCTTAGGCCTGTGCCTCCTCTTAGAATATTAAAAACAAAATTGAAATGTGCAATCAATGTTAAAACCGTACAACCTTTTATGTTTGAGTGTTATGAACTACAAACGCAAAAAAAATGTCTTAGGAAATGGATCTGTCCAGTCCAGATGAAAACGATTGCCAACAAAAAGTTACGAAGATTAATGCTTTTTCGTTGCATTATTTTCATTTACAGTACGGATGTTAAAACGAATCTAAAAATGGCGTTATCCATGTTTCCAAAAAAAATCATTCACCTCTGTTAATCCTCGAATGCTAATTCGAGCGGACTCATTTGTCCGTTGTCAACAAAAAGAAGCGCGTCGCGGGGCGCATGAATCAGCGCGATACAATTAATCTAATTTAAGGTTATCGGGGAGGCATGGGACGGGCCCGACGTCGCCCAGTCTCGCGCGGCCGCAGTCCGCACGCACTGCACTCGCGCAGAGCCGCACCTCGATGTGCATCCCCAGTGAGTGTGATCCCCGCGCGCCACTGTCAACGCACCAACGCGACTCGCCTTGTGATGCACGTGCCCAATTCAAGGACGATTCTAAATTATGTTATTGTGATTCTGTGAAATTATGCCGCAATCGGACTGTTCCGTTCAAGTTTCGGTAAAAGTGCGACAGGACCGTGATAAGTTTCGAGTTTACGTTGACGTTTTCATGAGTGAGTTTTACTTAGATATCTAGACTGTAATGATGATTGAAAAATTACTGTGAATTGCATCATTTTAGATACGTACACTTTGCGATGAGAAAATGATTTAAAGCTAAACTAAATTCTAAATAATATTCTAAAACACATAGTAATGTCTAATGAAAGAAGTAAATGAAATGCATTATTGAAAACACAACTTATCTAATACGTAACAATGATCAAAGACCGCAAAAATAACCCAGTTAAGTTAAAGTTAGGGTGCGTCGTCTAAAACCTAAAGTATTATGCAGAAAAGCGGTTAATATTTATACGATTAAGTAAATAATCTGTTGCATTTTGTTAAATAAGCCTTCTAAAATAAAACTTTACGCTAATGACTTAGATCGTTAACCATGAAAGAAAGCTTAAATTTCCTGAAAAAAATAGTGTGAATGAAGAGAACATGTAAAATGTAAATACATCTGCTCATACTTTTTAAAATTTTGTGAGATTTTAAGAAATACTAAGTTTTTAATTAGATTTCAATACTGAGAAGACAAAAAAAGTAATTATAAAAATCTTTATTGTGCTATGTAGAATGAACGGTGTGAATAAAAAAGTACTCAAAACTTCATTTATGAACAAAATGTTAAAATGCCGAATTTAACATAAAAAAATACTTCTAAAATTTAATTTACACAGACCAGTGATATAGATAAAACTAGTACTAAGCTACAAGGGCTCCTGAAACGAACATTTCAATTGTGAATTTAATCAAACTTACCTTCCATGATTTATTTGCATTGAATTATAACTTTACTATCATATCAGTTTAATTACTCAGTAATTCCTCAATGTTATTTCCTACACTGACCTTTGCCACCAGTATCAAGATATTGCAGATAAAAATATTGTGTACTTTGTTGTTCTTCCCGAAGCCGTATTGTTAGTTCAATTAATATTTAACAACTACTACAAGAAAAAGCTCATTTCTCTACCTTCAAACTAGCATTATTTTCATTCTTACTTTCTAATCACTACTTTACGTCATAATTGATTACTCCATGTCTTTCTGATTGTATCAATATAGCGCAGTTTTGCACACCATATACACAATCCTAAACTCAATTTCTTAGAAATTTAAAGACAATACTCGCTAAAGTACGCAAATCTAGGGATCATGTTTTTTTTGTTCCATTGACTTTCTAAACCGGCATAAAATTGTATCTTATGATATAAACGTGTAGAAATAGCGTCCCCAAGGAAAAGAAAACTAAGTATGAAAATATCCATCTTGACTCCAAAACTGACGGTGATGACGTCAGAACTGAAGAGATCACTACGGAATCAGTGCTCGTAATGTAGTGTATTTGGATTACTTTAATTTTATTACAAACGTATAAGTGACAGTGAAATAATCGCTGTCAAATGGTACTGCCAAAAAGTGTCTCGTACTAGCGTCGAGTGACGCTTTCGGCGCGGCGATGAATCACGGCTAATTATTTTATGATCTGAGAGAGGAGACCAGTCAGGGTTTCGTGAGACGACCGATGCGATGTAAACAATCAAATGAAACTATTAATAATACGGTTTACTGTTGATTTCTTTTATTAAACACACGTGCATGAAGTTGTAAAACTACGAATTTTGCGTTTGATGTTTTCCTGTTTTTTATTCGTCTCTCTTAATATAAATGCACAATTTACACGTTATGTTTTGGTGTTGGTTTGGTGTTTTATGTGCCTATCCGATTATCGTGTGATGTTAAGATTAACCAGATCTTTTTCATAAAATAGTAAATTAGAGGGTTTTTTGACATTTTCATGTCAAAAATGGGAGTTTATATTCCCTCTTATAGTTTACTCTCATCAATAATACACGAAGATTCATTTAAGTACTATCGTTGACTATGTTATCTAAGAGAAATGTTCAAAATATCTTAAAACTCCGTGTACAATGAACTTGCGAACCGCCTAGTAACGGGAATTTCTCCAAATCATAGGGTTTTGTTGGGATAGTTCCAAAATTATGAAAAAACACAAGACTTTAACAAATAACCTCTAATTAACCATGACAGATATCTGTTATCTTTTCGTTGTCTGAGAAGAATAAATTTTGTTTTTGCTTGTCCATGTGGCACAATAAGACATTTTTGTAGGTCAATTTAGTTTTAGAGATACATATTACTGCAATAAAATCACTTAAATTAGAAAAGGAAAACATTGAAATGATTTCAGAATAGTAATTAAATTACCACATGAATTTATGGATTAATTAGATGATATTATTAAATTTGTATGTTTATTTTATCATTTAGTTTAGTTCTTCTCTTTGTGTGTTTGTTGTTGTAAAGTTCAAGTTCAAATAACATTTCTCTTCTGCACAGAACGTGATCTGTTTCTCGAAAATATCTACAATTTTTTTAAATTTCGTATGATCGTTGTAAATGCATAAAGTTTGGGATCATTACATTTGTTTAAGCTGGCATTGTTCTCTGTGTATATCTATTACATATAACACTAATAGTGTTGGCGGTATATAACACTAATAGTGTTATATACCGCCAACCCTAATTATTCTTCTTGACTCTATCCTTTGATGTTTTAAAATATTAAAACGTCATTGACATGTTTCCAAATATACTGTATCGTTATCATTTTTTTTTTCGTATATGATATTTCTCCTAATTCTTTGTATTAATATTCTCTTTATCTTTTGTACGTTTGATTTTATGGAGTTATTGATAGTTTATACATTCAGACATCTAGTTTTCATTTAAATTTATTGAACGTATTTAAGAGTAATCTCGATTAAAAAATTGAAAACATGTTGTTGTAAATAAGGTAGTGGTGAGACGTTTTGCAGACGGCGCCTGTAGTGATTCAGTCTGGAATACGATTGCCTTTATAGCTTCGGTGTGGTGGCGAGCACCGGCCGGGACGTTGGCATCAGCATCGCGACATGACTAACCGCTCGCTCTAGATACAATCAAAATATGTGACAAGTTTATTTCTATTCGGAACAACACGTTCTGCCCTGCTCGATATATCCCGCTTCAAAGTTGAACATCTGCTTATTTTTTCAACGACATAAGTAGGTCGGGGTTCGTGTCTGCGTCACAGAGCGCCCTGGCTTGTTCGTTTTCAGTTTACGTTTACGCAAAGTCATTACGATGTTTTCCTACGATTGTGCTCCTCTTAAACATATCTCTGAATTAACTACAGTTTTCAACTGTGAACCTTTTGATATTCGTGCCAAATTTAATATTATCTAATTAAAGATCATTCTAATATATTGTGTTGTAATATTTACATTAAATACACACATATTTCCTAAAATCGATTTGACTTGTTTGGTTTCATAAACAATGAATTATATCATTATTGATTATCGTAACGTTAGACAAATAAAGTACAGTTTATAAAAAAAATCTCTTTATTTGTTTAGATCAACCATTCTGATAAACCACCTTGTGGAAATTCTAATATTTTCTGACTTGTACTAATAAGAACACCTAAAACAGATTTTAATCGTTAACATTGTTCCAAGAAGCATCACTGCGTAAAGATTTAATAATATTCTTAAGATATAAACCATCGTAAGATCACGCGGTCGACATACGTAGTGGATCCGAGGCTGCTGCCGCGCACTCGCGCTTGGCTAAAATACTCGTGTGACTCACTGCTCGCGATTTCACAACGCTAACTTTGCCAATAGCTTTTCTATTACTTCCTTTTGCCGCTGCATATTTTTTTCAGTCTGAACTGTATCGGTTTTTGTAAGTGTCAAAATTCAAATCCGAAACGACAATTACTGCTTAATTTTTTTCTTACAAAAGATATAACAACAAAAAAACGTTGCCAAGATTCTGTCGGAAAACAAAAACACGCGAAATATTAATGAAAGAAAGTTTAATATATCAACAAACTCATAATAATCACTTCCGACGCGGTCTTCTCACCCACACATAGTAGTACACTAAAACCGCTATAGTAATCTTCTATTCCTCAAATTAGTTGATCTTACACGTTAACTCTTTCTCGTAATGTATTAAACATATTATTATCTATTTTGTGTAAAACCGCTTTGAAGTCTTCGAATTTCGAGTTGTTTTTAATTAGAGAGTTCAAGGAGATCCAAATTTACCTCGCATCTGTTGCCGTGCATTTAATTGTTATCCCGTTACCTATAGTCATAAAGTGTTCACGTCCAGACATCTGTCCTATTAGTCATCCATCGCGTCCATCTTTAGCTAATTCTTTGATGTGATCTGGATATAATCACCCATTTACAACATTAATGGTGACTGGCCCAGTTCTAGTTTCTGTGCAGAAGTTGGCACGAAACTGTAAACTGCCCTCTTTACAAAAGGAGCTAAATATCTAAATGGCGTGATTTTTGTTATTATTTTTATCCTGCATTTTAACCTCCTACTAAGCCTATAATACAATTATGTTACAAAATTCCAGAGAATTAGTATATAAATGTTACAATTTTCTGAACCCGCATCTGCAACAAAAACTAGACCATGAAATTCTCAAAATCATTTTACTTAGCAAGTCAGCAAACAAGCAGATATGATGCATTTTCCAAATATAAACAGGTTGTGATTCATTTTTCAAGTCTGCTGACCGGCTGTGTTTTACAAGTATACAATTTATTATTGTCCTTTAGTACTTCAAAATTAAACACAAGGACACCTATATTCGCTTGTAGATATTTCCGGATTGGAGGAATTGTTCGCTGAATCATAAACGTTTCACCCGGTGTCTTGTCACTTTGTAGTTACCGTAATTAAGAATTTAGACGTTTGCAAAATTTTGGCACGAACGTAAATAAATTGTCTTCATTTGAACAAGTCAACAGAAATCAAATTTGAAATATTATGTATTGAATAATTGCGCTACCTAAACATCTATTTTATTACTATAACCGGCGTTGTTTATGTCGGTTTGCAGCGTTAGGATTCTAATAAAGCCGCTAATTGCCCCGAGCTCGCCGGTATAATCATTTTCATTCTCGGAACGCAACAAAAATCTGACTGGCATTTATGGTTTAATAATGTTGCTTCTATATACCCAAGTTCTATCAGTTGATGTTACATTTCAACGTCTGAAAGCATTAACCGACTTATACCTGGCTGTCATGTAGCTGCTCATAAATCGGTTCACTAATAGAATAAGTGTCGTCTCTTGGACGGTTTCTGCGAGCTGTCACTGCTACTGACGCAATTGAAGCAATCTGCACCACGTTACTACTTAGAATAAGAAATATACGTGAATACCGACATTTGCACGAGCTATCACTCAAAATAATTTTATTAAGAAATATCTGAAACTTGAAATAGTTAACATACCATAGATTAGGCTTCTATTAGCTTATTACTATAATAATACTATTAAAAGTTTTTATTTAATTTTTTTTTTCTTTAAGTGTTGTACAAATAATTCCCTGGGATTTTTTAAAATATTATTAACATCCATAATATTCTGCATTGCAGTAAAAATATGAGATCATCTTAATAATTTACATAAACTAAAAATAATCATAAAGATCAAATGCATGGAAGTTATTATAAACAAAAATAAAATAGAACGCATTTATTCATTGCTTTAGAATAGTTAGCAATGATCGAAATGATAACAATATGATTGTTGCCAAGATTCGCTTCGTCACACGTCATTTTTCTGATGTTACTCTAAATGACGTCCGTCATGTTTCTCGTGCGACACGTGGCTTGATGTCTCAAATGTGACGTTAACTAAATATTGTTAACGTAAAATCTATTTATGCAACGCCCTCGAATATATTTCGTTTGAAAAAGTGATATAACGAATTATAGTTTAATACAAGTACTACGATACTAGTAGTTACATAGCCACTGTGAATGTAATCAAATTGATTGAAATTTACAGTTCACTGTTAGTTATTTGACTACACGTACAAATCATGACTTAAGTATGTTATTTTTTCTACAATTTCGCCTCTCCTCAGTTCCATTTTCAGTACAAAAGCTACCTTCCCTCATTGATATTCAGTCGTAAAGTAGAGCTAGTATTAGTCACGTTCGAGCAGATTGGATCCATCAACAGATCGCTCCACCCGAGCGCTTCCTTTTCCACGCCTTTTGCTCGTTAATTATCGCTCTAGCTTATAATTAGTAGCTTCGTAATTTCTAAATATTGACCACAAGTAAGAACACACTTCCTGATAAGGGAAAGCACGTTTTCCGATCGCGATATTAGCAGGAGATTATTGATGAGAATAAAGTTGTCACTTCTCTAAAACATATTTTGAGTTTGTCCTCTGACAGTGACATCTTAGTAAGATATAGCAGTGTGTAGTAAATAAATAGTCGGTCATGCTCATGGGCAAGTACACGGTCTTCATTTCGTTAATAATAACTAGCCAAAAACGAGCGCTTTGTCACCGAAAACCTTGAACTTATTTGTTGAATATGAATAACGTCTTGAAATTTTTTTTTATTATGTAATGCATTTTGGCTTCTGTATCTATTGTTATAAAAAATACTGATTTAATGTAGCTGAAGTGAATGACAGAAGCCAATGTGAACGATTCCCTTAAGTAGCACTAAGTCGACTGTGATTGGATGTAACCCTTTCGTATTAAAACAGGTGAGTTTTTGAAACCGGATTAACTTTGCAGCGATGAAAGTTGTATAAAACACAATGACATCACGAAACGCTACTTTTTTTCAAAATCTCACCTAAGTACTCTGATCTCTTAAAGAGTAGGTGTAGGTACTCAAATTGACCTGAAGGTATTTCTATCAAATCAATAAATTTAAAAGTTTAAAAGGGTAACACTCGGTGTATGGTACAAATTTATTTTAGTTTCTTATTAGGTCTGCGTGAGGTATGCTGTGTAATAATGAGCTAATAAAACCACGAAGTTGGCACGTTCCGCCAGCAACATTATTTCGTAAGGGCACGTGTTACATACTCGATGACATCCTGACGCGTGTTTACTAATATCACTCAGTTGATCTACACTACTCCGCGTTTAAGAAGAAAATAGTTCCTCTTTTATTTATATAAATTAAAGCTACTTTTGATTAAAATCATGTTTAATGTGGTAGCCTTCTGAGATTTGGGACATTCAACTGACCATCTTTACAAATATGATTTCACGATTATTTTTGTACAATCATTCGATCAGCTAATCTCTACTGCATAAATATTGCCACAAAATGATTAACATCTGAACGGAGCTGCCAACAAACGTAAGTGCATAAATCAACCGCTTTGTTTACGTTGTTGTTTTCAATTCATTATTTAAAAGCAACATGTTGAAATGTATGTTCGTAAATTCATCTAATTTTTGGCTACGTCTCTTTATTGTGACTGATATTTTTTTTGTAAAACTTGCTTCGAACTTACTCGTAGGAGAGATAATTACATATGTCCATAGTTTGTGTGTCTTTATAGTCTGACTTAATTCAAAAAAGGATTTTCGAATACCGTATTGCTGCCATCTGTTACTCGGAAGGATATTGCGACTAGATGTAAATATGAAGTTATATCAGGGCTGTTGTTATTATCAAGATGTTAAAGTAGGGGGTACTTTAATGCTAAAACACTACTTGAGTCTAACTTTGGTACAGAAGATTGCACGTGTTTTCATAATCCAATGATCCTATTCGTACGCCTGTAAATATGTTTCTGCATATTAGGCATCAAAAAAACGATAACAGAAATTCATTTTTGCTTCATTTAGGTTTTGCATTCGTTTTACAAATATAAGTAGTGTTCAAGTCATCCTGATGGTTATTCGCAATACAATCGATGTTACGTTTAGTTTGAGTTGCATCAGAATTGGATTAGGCTGGTAATTTTGATGGAGTGTTTCACTTCGTTTGAACTACAACAAAATCGTTAAAAGTAGACGTTTATAGATAATTGTGTTTTGATAGTGGTTCATGTTTGTGTGCGTGTGGCGTGGTAGTGGTGGTAGCCGGCGCCGGTGTCGAGTGCAAGAGGCAGCGTCGTGGGCGCGGGTCGTCGACCGGCTGCACATAGAGCGGCGCGCGCGCCCTACCATCGAAAACGGCAGAAAACCTCACGAAGGGCGGCAGCACACGGTGTCCGCATTTAGCTCGGGCTGACGTCGCTGAGTCACCGCACCGCGAATAGCGTCGGTTTGTTTGTTGCACCGCCCGCTCCCGGCTCTCCCGCCGATTATTTCTAGCGGAGGGCGGCGGTGGCGGCGGCGGCGGCGTGCACAGCAGTGCTCGGCGCACTGTCTCCGCGAGTGGACGCGCCATGCCCCCGCTGCCCGCGCCGCCTGCGCGCTTCCGTCGCATCGACGCGTGTGACGTCACCACCATCAGAGACACAGTCAGCTGTAGTTGGATATTTTATAGTGAGTGCCGCCCATCACCTTCGAACCCTGTCAAGGATACGCGACACACCGTGGCTCTTTCACATCGTTTACGTCAATGGCGCCACCCATCCTTCGTTTGTTTATATTGCTTCCGGCTACTTACACGCAAAGTTCTCTCGTTAAAAAACCATGGCCATCAAAAAAAAAGTGTTGTTGTTTGAACGTTTCTTGTCAAACATTGAATGTGGTAGTATAGAGTCAACAATCAGAATACCTAATTTTTACTAGTTAATGTAATAGTTGAACTGTGTTCAGTTGAAAAAATGTGATTCCTGCAGAAGTTAAAAACGATCTTTGTCCGATTGTGCCAATATAACCATCATTTTGCCGTAGTATTTCATCTAACATCATGTTTTCCGACGTTGCCTTGTTTAGTTCGCTGCTGCCATCTATTTGCAGGGAAATGAATCGAACGCCAAAAGCCGAAATCTAGGTGAAGCGTCTGACATCAGCAAGTGGAGAGTAAATTTAACTCTTGACGTATCACTGCCGTAGCAATGCGACCAAATCCAAAACATTGCTATTGTTCTCGCTTTAAAGCTTTTCTGACAATCACTATTCAGTCGTTTTTCGTTTGTTTTCCATAACGCGGAAAGCACTACTTCGACAAAATTCATGATTACTTTGTCTATGTCTTTATTTCAGTTACTTTTAACAAAACCAATTTCACACCCACAGAATAATGTTTTGTACGCATTTAACTATACTTTCTTTTAACACGTTTTAATTTCGTGAGAAACTACGTAATTCATTAATAATAAAAATATGTAAAATTCAAATCGTAGAATTACGATGTGTTCTCTCAAAAGTGTCTGATCATAATTTAGTAAAAAAATGGTACAAGATATTTCACGCACAATACAATTTGTCGAATTCTTAATATTTCCGTGAACTTTTGGGTATTTCCGTACTGTATTCTTCTAAACTTGATTGGCGCAGTTTAATCTACTGATCATATCAATAGCATAAAAGCTTCATATTTAGAGAAAAATACAAAAAGTACAGTAAATTAATATCGTCGTTGTCACTTTTTCTAAAATACATTCCAGAATGATTCTAACCACAATATCTATATTCTGATCGATATTGGCAATAACGTATGAAAATTGCTACAGGTTTATAGACTTCTGTTCACCTATCGATATTTCAATGTTCTTACAAGTTTTTGTAATTTGACATATTTTTGTGAAAACAGTCCAATCTACAAAATTGTGTCATACAAACAGGGTAACCTATTTGACACTTGAACGCAATTTTGATCTAAAAGTATGTTTTCCAAGCCACTTTATCGTTTATTTGTTTGTTTAGGTAACAGTAGCGGCTCGACAGCCGGCGAGGGCGGTACCCCGGCGCCCGACCCCGCCCTCGACTCTATGCACATGATGCTCGATCCACACTTGAGGCCCATCTCGCCGGATCTCTCCAACGAGGAGTCCAAAAGAATATTCGAGAAACACAAGCAGCTAGCGCAGGAATATTTGAAGGTGAGTTTTTAGCATCCTAAAACGCTGAAGGATAATAATCATGAGAAACTTAAATATTGGAAGTAGTCTTAAGTTTTTGGAGAACAAAATGTAGAATATTTTGATTTAAGAATCAGACGTGTCATGTAGTCATTGCGATCAATGGATGTGTACAGTTGTGGACAAGTTAAATTGTGAATTGGAAATAGACTGACACTGAAATGATTTAGCCTAGATTCTCATTAAGCATAGGTAGTTTTATAACAACAATATTTTCTTATTTCAGATCCAAACCGAATTAGCGTATTTAAGTAATCATAAGACAGAGCTTGAAGAGAAAATGGATGACGACGAGTTACGGCAGAAGAGAGAAATGATACAGTTAGAGAATGAAAAGGTATATTTCTAAATTCCTTCGTCAAGGAAAATCAATAAATGATCCTTGAAATACTGAATTCTTGTTATATTAATTTCTTATTATCATGTTGTAAATTGGGTCTTTTCCACCAGCAATTTTCTCATCTTTCTTTGTTTGTTACTGCAGCATAAATTTTATGTTATTACTCATTAGTATTTGTTACTTTTCTTCTTGTTTTTTTAGATAACTTCTATCTTTAAAATTTCCTGTGTAAAATGGTAACCAATAATAAACACAATGTTCTTTCCAGGAATCCCTCATCAAACTATACTGCAGCCTCAACAAGCAGTTGGCGCGAGCAGAGAACGACAGTTGGCTTCACCCCGAGGAGATGCCGCATCAGTGACGCGAACAGCGCGGGCCCAGCGCCCATCGGGACCACGCACTGACACTAGTCTACACATAGAATACTAATATTATAGTCTGTCTGTCACACCGATAGATGGCACTACTAGACAGCGCCAAACTTGGTTAGTTCCCAGTTGAGTGGTTAAGTCATGTACCCCAATTTTACTACTGCACTTAGTATACACGCTTAGAAGTGTATTTGTTCCTGTGTCTGTTATTTTTCTTTGTGCGTATGACTTCTGTACTGTAAGTATTCTGTGGTGTTAGTCTTGCCAGGAGTTAGTTCAGTGTTGCCAAAGATTTTATTTTTGTATTACATTTTAGTGTTTAACCTCTGCGATGGACGGTAATTATTATTGTAAAACTGGATTTTAAAATAGTATACTTTTATAGAGAATAATGAAAATTTAAATTATTACAAAGGCAACATTAGACAGCAATATATTATTTTTAACTCCTTTAAGATGTTAAAACAAGACCCCCAAAACCCGTCCTGTTCGAATCGTGTCGAAACTGATTTTTCGTGGATGAAGAAAAATGTCTAAAACTTATTAGCTGATTATTAGCTTATTTTTTCGGTATAAAATAAAATTGCTTTTTTTAGATTTGACTTCATATTCATTTTGACATAGTAGTATGGATTGGTGCTATATTTAGAATATGGGTCAAATTTGGCTCTATGTTTTGTAGAATTCGACATACAATATGTTAGGCAACTTTTTCAATTTATTTTAATTAATCCTGCATGTTTACTAAATGTTTAACAATTATTTTTAAACGAATTTATGCTATTGTAAAGTTTTCGTGACCACCGTATCACGTATTCTTTTGTATTTACGTTGTTTGTTATTGCGGAAAGCACGTTTTAGTGCTTCGTGGGATTGATTACTTGAGCCCTTTAGTCAATGTTTCGAGTGTTTAGTTTTTTATGCAGAATGTCTCCTGTGAATTTGTTTTGAATGTATTTAATATAAGGTAGTTGATAAGTACAAAGTTATTGTAATAAATATTTTAAATAATACGCTGTTTTTATTTACTTTAGGAGTATTTCAATGAAACAATTTTGTTCAAAATTCAGTCCAAATATTTAATTTCATCAATAATAAAAATCCTCAAATATGTTTATTGGAATGGCGTACGTGTCGTTGACGTTACAAACATAAATGATCAATTTGGCACTTTGATCATAACTTCTAACAAAAAACCTGAGAACTGAGATTCTATTCTTAACAACAAAATAAATGCTTTCGATTCCCTATAACGTCTTGAACTAAACTGGACGAATTCGTGATAAACAACTTATTTACAATATAATTACAATCTACGCGGCTATAAACAAAATTAATTCATAGGAAACTGATTTCATTACAGTGATTGGAGTAATATTTAAAACTTAATCTCAGTTATATAATATCTATTATTTCGCTATTCAAAAGCATAGAGTAATAAATAGTTAATTGAAAAATGTACAAATTGGCAGTAGATTAATTGAATAAAAATAGTACCTAATAAAATTTACCACTGCAAAATTGAAACGTTTTAGTGAAAATTATCATATTTTTATCATATTTTTTGCTGATGGCCATTTGAAATATAATGTGGAATCTATTAGTACTCCTTTAATAACATAATCATCGACTATTCAAGGATTGCATATCAATGTTTTATGTCCCAATAGCTGCAATACTGTAATGAAAAAATTTCCTCCTAGTTGACTTTATTTAAAATTCAATAAAATTATAATATTTCAAGGCATGCATACAGGAAAAACATTTCTATTATACATACATAATCTAATTGATAGCTAATTGCATGCCATGCCTTTTTATATTATTATTTTATACATCAACAACATGGTTGTGATGTAGCGTTAAATATGAAATAATATTTTTTTATCTAATAAAATTTCAAATTACAACATATATTAGTGATATGATGGAAAGTTATTCAACGATGTAGTCCAATGAAATATCGTTTTATATTACGAATAATATTACAAAAATAATTCGGAATCGAGAGGATCTTAAGTGATAACTATAATGTAAGAAAATTTAGAACACCAAAAATTTTATTGCTATTCATTTTTAAAATTTAAAGGAATGAATTCGAAATCTAAAGTGACTAATATAATTTTCACAATAAGAAAACTACGGGCAATTCCTTGGAGACCTTATACTATATTAATTAATTGTATTTTACAAATACACTAGAATATTAAATATGACTTAACATTAAGAATAACTAAGGCAACAGATAGGATGTTATTTACTATCTACTGTTATAAGATTGAGCTTTTCTTTCAATCGTTAAATAATGAATATCTGTTAATAAACTCAATAGCTAAAAAATATATTAAACTGCCAAAACGACTGTACACTTTTATAGTAGCGTAGATTACTCAAAAAATATAGAACATACTCTACAAACAATTGCAAATCTGTGACACTAAAAATTATTGTAATACTACTTACATAGTAAACTTGTTGAGACAATACAATTAAATGAAAACATTCAAAAACCCATAATATTCACAGAAACAAATCAAAATAATGCTGGCGAATAGTAATATTTATCTAATAATGATATTACATAAAAAGCAAAAATCATCATTAACTGAAGCTAGTAAATTATTTCTCATTAACAATAGTACCACCCATTCAAAATCTTAAACAATAATAATATAAAATATATGAAGTGACTATAGGAATTAAATATAGTAAATATTCAAGTAATACATACGCTATGGCAATAGGTAAATAAATAAACATTTTACTAAAACATTCAAACAGTCTAATAACATTAATCATCAAACCAAAAAGAATAAAAATGTACATTTAAAACGCAAAGAATATTAGTGCATCAATAAATAATGTAATCCTCTAGTTATGATCATTATCACTTAATTGATCCGGTTTTTTATGAAACTATATAATTTCAAAGAATAGAATATATTTATTGATTTATTTCACTACTTATTTAAAACATTTTATATTGAGTAACAATATAACATTTAATTTGAAACAACTCTTATGGAAAATATTTTGAAATAAAGACTACCTAATTACAACCTCTAGCTCATAAAAATATAGTCATAATGAACTTCAAAGTCTATTAACATATTTATATTCTTTTATTACAAACTATAAAGTTTTTGTGTATCACATTCTGGCCAAAAAAAGTTGTCCATACACACCAAACTTGTCCTTAAAAGTGATATTTACAGAGGACATCTATAAATTTCATTCGTTCAAATATACAGATATTAATCTGAAATCAAATATCTACATCGTAAAGTTGCAATGTTTAAAAGAATGTTCCAAATTATCAATTCAAATTTAGACATCTTTGAATAGTTTAAACTACTTTGAACTATGAATTAACCCTGATTTCTCTTCATTCAGAAACATTATATATCCTGTTTATAATTCCATACACACTGAACACATACCAGAATAAAATACACAAAAAACTTTCAACAAAATACACACAATATCTACTTGAGCAAATTTCAATGTGATTTAGCATATGTATTGTCAATGGTTCATAGGACCTCTCGTGTGATAATAATATATTAAAATCTAATAAATATAATTTAATATAAATATACGAATAAGGAATAAGATCTGATATATTATAACGAAGGGGGAAGACTGTTATGGTCTATCGTTGTCAATCCTGAAATTAAAATGGAAAAATAAGTGAACATATTTAATATTAAATAAACAAATTAAGTTAATATTATGCTATATTTATATACTAGTTTTTGCCCGCGACTTCGTTCGCGTGGACTTCAGGTTCGTCCCATCTAGCCCGTCTAGTTTGCGACGTCTATAATATAGTACTATTATACCGCAAAAAATGTGTTTTTTTACGACCTCACATTAGAAACCTCAAAAATTGTAGCCTATGTGTTATTCTGATGTATAAGCTATATTGTGGTAAAGTTTCATTCAAATCCATTCAGTAGTTTTTACGTGAAAGAGTAACAAACATCCATACATCCATACTTACAAAATTTTCGCCTTCATAGTATATATTAGATATTAGATAATATACAATTCAGTATAAATATATTTTATATTAGATTAAATGGTTGTATGCAGTATTAAATGATATTATGTCGAATTTAATGGTTTGTGCATCAAGTATTAATTAGTCTAATGTGGTATTGATTGGTCCAATGCTTTATTAATGGGTCGAATGCGTTATCAATGGGTCGAATGCCGTATTAATGGGTCTAATGCAGTATTTATGGGTCTATAGCCGTATTAATGGGTCTAATGCAGTAACAATGGGTCTGATGCAGGATCAATGGGTCTAATGCATTATTAATTGTTCTAATGTAATGTTATGCATTAGTTCAGCTTACCTCGCAGGATGTGCGTGTACTATGTGTTGTTCCGACGCGCCTGCCACTTGAAGTCGACTTGCATGAGCCACTGCTGTCCGCGCGAGTTGTCGCACGCTCGTAGTATGGGCTTCCACACGTCGCTCGACTCCGGCTTGTCGAGGCACATGCCGGTGTTCGTGTGTTTTATTGTTCGTGTCTGAAAACGTAAAAAAGATTTTGTTTTTTCTTTTTTTGTAATTTCCGTGTAGGCAGACGAGCCAACAGACAAAACTTTTGGACGAAGAAAAATTGCCTGACCCGACAACCCAGGATAAAGAATCCTGGCGCCACAGGATTAGGAGAGCTGGCCCTACATAAAGTAGGAAAGTGCGAAGATGAAGAAAAAGAAGAAGAAGTAGGCAGACGAGCCAACGGGCCATCTGATCGTAAGTGGTTACCGTCGCTCATGAACCTCTGCAATGTCAGGAAACACTGAGGGGTCGCTACCTACGACCTAACTTTAAGGACACTCCTCAAGCCTCGTTTGAAGAAGGACAAGTCATAGCTCTCTGGAAGGTAGAAATTGTCTTTGTTTCTGTTGGATGAAGTTTGTCATTGTTAGAATGTAGTAAGAATTCCAGAGATGTATGTAGACGGTTCGTTTTTATTAGGCACATCCAAGCATTCAACACCCTTTCGATTAGAATTTATGATGCATTTTTTGATACGCTATAAAATATTAACATGATTCACAATAAAGGGAGGAAGGAGAATACGTCCTGTATTAAGAAATGAAATGAAATGAAAATTTATTGTTACAAAAATATTAAGCCATAAAGTTAAACATTGGTCCCCGCACTAGGAAACACCTGTATCGCGGGAGACCGGAAATTTACCAAATAAATCTTAACCTAAGGCACGCCAGACGTCATAACAAAAAATAATATAAGTAACATTTAAAATTCAATTAGCAAATTAATTATAGCAGTAAAACTACAAAACCATACACAGGCAAAACTAAATACCTTTTATGAAAACGTATACTATCAAAGTTAATTAATTAACAATATGTGCCTGAAAAAAGAAATAATACTAAGAAAGAAAGAAGATTGGTTAAAAGTATATTACATACCTTAGTATCGTATATCCACTCCTGGTTCCCCCTCATGCCGTGACAGCGGATCAGTTTGATGGGTCCGCGCGGATGCGCCGCGTCCAGGCAGTTGTCATCAGACATCACTTGTTTGCGTTTTGTGTACGCAAATACCTGCATGACGAACAAAATATATTTGTTTAGCACATCATGTAGTAATGTCATATTGTTTATGAAGAAAATATATAGTATTTAGACCGCAATCCCTACTAATTATGAATATGAAAGTAACTCTGTCTGTCTATATGTTACGCTTTTCTGCTTAAACCTTTCAACCATTTTGATGAAAATTGGCCCAGACAATCTTTAGACTCTGAGATACCTACAGCTTACCTAACCTTACTTTTTATTGCAAAAAAAAAGGATAAAAAACTGGTTATAGAGTTCAGGCAGACGACGTCGCAGGCTAGTAATTGATAAAGCAGCTAAAACAAAAGTAAGAATTTTATACAAATTTAAAATATTTTTGATTGTTTTCATACCTGATTGCCTCCCATTCCATGACAGTATCCCATACCAAGCGGCTGTCCAGCTTTTCCTCCCAAAGTATCCAAACAATTCGATGTTTCTGCATTACGAATCTGAAATTGACGAGTTTTATTAATTAACAGCATTCAATGTTTTTAACCCTTTCAGGACAATAAGATGGCTGAAACTAAATATGCGAATACTACACAATATTTAAGTTATTCTGTAAAGTAAGAGATATCACTAGAAAAATAGTAGGGTGTACAAATTTCCTATAAATTTCATGGGAAACATTTTAACACAACGTACCTTTCACTTAAATTTGACATTCATTAAAAAAATATTGATTCAATAATAATCAATAACGATTTTTGTAGAAGGGAAAAATATTTCCCTTGAGCGTGAAAGTGTTAATGTTATTTTTAAAACCAATATTATTTATTTTTATTCTTGACTAACATCTAATCTCAAGTGATGAATTCAATATCTTTAAAGATACAAATGTACAGACAGAACCTTTATGAATTATTTTGTTTGTTATTTCTTACCTCTCCAAGATAATAGTATTCGAGCGGCATCTGACTCTCCGGATAAATGTTCTCGAGGTACCACCTGAAGCTCTTGCACTTCAATCGATCTCTCAGAGCTCTCCGCTCGCTGACGTCACCGACCGGTACGTTAAGTGCACCTGCTCGTTTTATTCATTCGTAAATATAAGTAAAACCTTTACTTTACGTTTTTAAAAAGACTAAGTTGATTCTATCTATACAGGGTGAACGGAAAAAAACGTTTTTTTTTTTTGTTTTTTTTTAAATTTGATCTCGACCACCTTACGTACCGTTTATCGTAATATGAGGAACTCCAAAGTAATTTTATACAAGAGATGCGCAAAATAATATTCTCTTATTGTAATGTTACAGATCGAAATGTTTAAGACTATTAACTATATTCTTTAAATATGTACAATATTTTGCCAAGCACCCTGTATTGTTTAGCTATTTATAGAAAGTGAATTAGTCAAATATAGAAGTTTGTTTGAAATTCTTTTCTTTAACTTTATTATGCTTTTCAATTAACTTCAAAAGATTACTTTTCAATCTACTCGTTACAATTCAATTAACGAAATAAAATTATTTAATTAGGGAAACCAAACAGACAAAAACAACACCACGTTATGATTAAACACACGCTTTTCTCTACGTTCATATTAATTTAAAAGCATGACAAAATGTACCAAATGTTAATAAAAAGGCAAATACGGTATAAAACGTTAATTAATGGTTAATTTCATACTATAAATGTTTTACATGCTTCGGTTTATTAATAAGTTAAACGTGCATCAAGTTATTAGTAATAAAAATATCAATACTATAGAAAATCACGTTAATGAAAAGTTTATGAGCTATGAAATAATGAAAATGAGCATTGTTTATGAGTTAAAATAGTTTAGTGCGCGTCAAACTTTAATGACAAACTTGAACGGAGTGAGCCGATAAAAGTGTCAACCACAACGATAAAATTATTTAATGGCCATAACTAAATCATTGTTTTAATTATATTTTATTTATTATTAATTAAAAATAGAAATTAGAAATTGCGTTGACATTAAAATTTGCGCACACTTATTTTATGTACCATAATACTATTATAGTGTCACCAGAGATCCTGATCACTCAAATACGGCTTGGCTTAGCAGGTGATGCATAGAAAGTTGCATAAATGACAGAAAAGTGTTCAAAATTCTAGTAACTTAAAGATTTAATATCATTAATAGAATATAGGTGTATTTTTTAAAACAGTACAGCGTAGTAGTGTGTGTGTAGTGTAGTGTGTGCCAAACTTATGATGCCCAGATATAAGAGATACATAGTTTACTTAAGAATACTTTTAGTTTAGAACTTATCAAATGCCAATAGCAACTGAAATCAACTGCATAAAGTAATAGTTAAAGCAAAAAGGAAAAAATAGTAAAGATCGCCGTATTTGAGTGGCGGTCGGGTCAAGCGTCGGTCGTGTGTTAGATGGACCTGGGTTAATATTGTAGTAGAAGTGTTTCCATTCGTCTAGCCAGACTTCGGCGAGGCGAGCGTTGTTGTGGTTGACGACGCGGCCGGTGCCCCCCGGGAACGAGTAGGGCGTGGTCTTGCGGAACACGTGGCCCACGTGCGAGCACGGCGCTATCTCCAGCGTGCCCCCGCACATCCACACCTACATCCGCGCCACACCGCGCCACACCGCGACACACGCCCGTTACACACTGACCGATCATTCACTATCTGTACCTAGCCTAATGTATTATGTGCGGTTTTGTCACAATTAGTTATTTTAGTAACTAAACAAATTTTTGGACAGCGCCTTTTAAAATAAATCATTCCAAATATTTTAGAGAATAATTTATTGTTCATGTTTCTAACTCACGTTAAACAGTATGTGACCCACAAGGATATTTAATAAGAAAAGCAAATCGTTATAAGCTTGCAAATTCATCAATAAAATCCAAAACTAGAACCCCAATCCTTGAAACCTTGAAGAATTTATTCCAGATATAAACGTAGGGCTAACTACTACGAATTATTTAACACATTTCAACAGTTTAATATTCTAAACCAATTTACTCAAATCTTCTTTTATTGTATTCTTTGGGTAAAAACGACACTTTAAATAAATGATCGGTCAATGACATTCGTATTATTATATTACATCGATAAAATTATTTCTATTTATGTTATTTTGAGCAATTTATCGACATAATATGAAGCAAAATGGTAATGCCAATGTTTTACAATTCCAAAGCGTATTAGTAAAAAATTGACACACAAAATTGTTCATAAATAGTGGGAGGCTTATTACATAAACATTACACATATAAAAACAATTTATAAACACCACATACAACATCGATTGTGGAATTAGTATGGAAAAATGTTAATCATTCTGCTCGTTAAGGCAGTAACTAGTGAATACATTAGATTCCATTAAGCCATGATAATTTAGATACAGAACTACTCCAATTTGTTCTTTATAATATTTGTAAAGAAAATATACATTATATTTTTATTGAAATAGTGAGATTATGTTACGGTTCTGTATCTAAAAGGATTGCTGTGGAAAACATTTAATCGTTCAATTTGTCAATCTATTCATTGCTTCTGCATTGTCGAGAAGCGGAAATGAAAACACCAAGAAAAAGAAAATAAACAAATGTATAAAGATCTAAGTTTAAACTTTGATTTAAAAATAGTTTTTATAAAAAAATGTTATTTTAAGAAAGTTTATTCAAACTAAAATGTTTAAGATGTATTTTGTAGATCAATATTATTTAATTTACTTGATTTTATGCAATTACTTGCTTTTAAATGCATGAACTAGAGTAATCGAAGCTGAACTTTGCTAATTAAAATTAGTATTTTCCAATTATTTTAAATTGCTTGTGTCATAAATTGTAACCGAATTAAATACTACAGAAAAATAAATATTAAGACAAGAATAAATAATATTATGTAAATAATGAAATGATAAATGAACAAAGAATTAAAGTAAATATCAAAGCAGGCAAACGATAGTACATGCAGACAGTTACTGTTAAATGCAGTCGCAATGTTAATGTTAAAACAAGCTAATTTGTTAATGAACTTTCACAACACTTCAACTGATGGTTAGTGTAATTCCCAAGCCACAACAAAACTTTACCGTATCTGTGTTGCCGACGTTACAGACCATATTTACTTTTACATTACTTTTTAAACGGACATACGAATTAATAATGTAGCTATGTCTTTCGACTGCTAAATATCAGTCATAACAAATTTAATGTCAATCACACACAAAATGCTTTACATGCAGCAGTCAGTATAAAAGTGTCCTAACCTAAAAATGTGTCACTTTTGATCATTTAAATCGCCACAACACATTTTATTGATAGGAAACATGTCATAGTTATTTTAGTATTGATTGTTGATCAGACAGTGTAAAGATCGGCAACACAGACAGTCGACAAGTCCGGTATCGAACCTGGGTTCATGGCGTAATAGAAATCTCTCCACTCGTCCATCCAGACGTCGGCGACCCGGGCCGCGTTGTGCAACACTACGTTCTGTACCCCGCCCGGGAACGAGTACGGCGACTTGTCCCGGAACACGTGGCCCACGTGCGAGCACGGCACGATCTCCAGCCGCCCGCCGCACTGCCACACCTACCACCCACCCCACAACTATACGCACTGCTGGGCCTAGGTCTCTCTCGGTGTGAGGAGTTCTGTACGGCCCTACGGTGTCCCCGGACATTACAGGGCTTAAGCGACGGTTATAGACTTGCTGTGATTTCGTCCACATACGACACAAAATGACCCAAACGTTGTAACCGTTATGGACAAAGATCATAAACTTAAAGACCTTAAACTGTGTAAAGATATCGGCGGCCTTTAGGTGTCAAATCACCCCGCAGAACCCCGTGCTGGGTTTCGGCTTCAGCCGGGATTTGGACACTGATTGTGAGGTTTTAGTGCTGTTAAGTATGTAAATTAAAGTAGACATAGTTATAGCCCTGTGTCGGAAATTTTTAAGTCATCTAATCTACTACTCGAAATGATTATGAGTACTCTAGATTTTATTAACTATAAAAATCTCTTGTCACGGGAACGAGATAAATAGTTACATGCATTGAAATGTTAACATTGAATAATGTTTGTATCGATTACAAAATTATAAGGCAAATATGTAACTGAGTGTTACACAAGTTTTATTAGCATAGTTTCAATTCAAAGTAAACATTTGCAATGCATGTGTTGTGTCAATAGAATACATTATAGGTGTAACTATTATGTTGTGTTAGTTTACCCTGAAGCTCATTTCGAGGTTTTCTCCGCCCCAGATGTCCATGCCCTCGTCGTAGGAGCCGATTTTGTAGAAGTAATCCTTGTCTATGGCGAAGAGACCGCCCGCCATTGTGGGTGTCCGGAGTGGGGCGGTGCGATCGCCGCCACGACGCGACATCTCACGTTCCGGAACTCGATACCTACAATGAGTAATTAATTTGCAATAAAACTGATTGGATTCCGGATTTTCGTACCTTTTTTAATTAATATACGGAAATAATATAGACCTTATGATGGTGTAGCAAAAATGTATACTAAGTTTATAGACTTTGAGACGTTGTAGGGGTTAGATTCTTCTGCAAATTCTTTAATGTATAGGAAACTATGTTATTATTTGTAATGGTCAACGCTATATAATAGTTCAAATAGGTAAATTTAGGTAAAAACTAGTAGAACATTCCTCTTTTTGTGGCGCAGGCAAAGTTGCGCGGGTTAGCTATAAATTTATAAGAAAAAAGAATCTGAGTAGACTGCCGCTAAAAAGTTTTTAATTAATTTAACATTATATTTTTAAATCAATATATATGTATTTAAAAAAATAAATAAAAATTGATTTTCTTTCTAGAAGTAGCAGAGTAATGTTTTTATTTAAAAACGAAGTTTTGTTTAATTACTTTAAATTTCTCATGTAACTGTCAAACGAGAGCATGCAACCATGCACTTTGTTAATATTCCAAGCTATAAAGATTTAAAAGCAGTAAATTGCATGTTATCGTAGACTATTAAATAAGTGAACAAAATAATGAAAATGTTTTAGTTAAATGTAGTTGAATTTGAATAGAAATTTTTATTTTATTGGTCGTAAAACAGAAAAAAAATTGGTTGCCTGTAAAGTCGGTATACGGGCGAAAGTTTTACGTGACAACGACTTTGAGTAATAAACGCGTCCCTTCCACTTTTTATGTCTGTCTCTCTCGCTCTTAGGCGGGCAAACCATGCCCGAGTGGAAGGCACGCGTGCCTCTCACTCGCCCTCATTGTGAGCGCATAACGTGAGCGGAGCGTAACGCAGTTTCTCGAAGTGTCACCCGGCAAACCAATTTATAAGACGTTGTTACGACAAAATCATTTAAATTAAAATTAAATTCCACAGAACAAAATATCTATGTTTGTGACAAGCCTTAACGCAAACAAATTAATACTCAATAAATTATCGTAACATTGAACATTATCGAAAAACAAAACGTTACGTCGACGGAACAAACAGATTAATTAGAAAAAAATATTAATTATTGTAGTGTTAACAGTTTATTTCTGTATAAATGTGTGCACAGCGCCGGGAACTACACCTGAACTAACACCTTCAATTAACGTCACGTGTTAACCAATTTGAGTGTAAAATATGTGTGGAAAAATCGTTTCATAATAAATAATATCGAACGCAATGTTTAAGAACAATATTTAAATTTTCAATAATGTTGTGTAAAAGATACTTTTATTTTTATTTCATAAGTTTGCATTGAGTAAATATAATTTGTATATTTATAATGTAGAACGTTTTCACTACATTGAATTTTCATTTTATAAAATACTAGCTGACTCGCGCAACTTCGTCTGCGCCGAAAAAAAAAATTAGGGGTTGGCCGATTCTCATAGGTACCGGATAAGCACAAAAAATTTCATCAAAATCGGTCGAGCCGTTTCGGAGGAGTTCAAGTTCGAACACCGTGACACGAGAATTTTATATATTAGATTTTACACTACGATGCTGTATTTCATATTAATTGGAACGAAGTTCCTTATCGCGCGTTATCGAAAGGGGGCTAGACGGAAAAAAATCTTACGAAAAGTTGTCACGACGCTTTTTTGTTTTAGATGGTTATCGCTAGATGGCGCTGTGATCAAAATCTTTTAAAACACGTTCCTTACACGTTAGGAAAAAAATATAAGATATCTTTTAATCGAAAGGAACTTCGTTCTATTCGGGTGTCCCATGACATCTCTCAAGTTTTTTTTTTAAGATTGTAAATGAGAATTAGTCATTATTTTAATTTAACTTTTAAGTTTTAATAATATATGTAAGGAACGATAACCGTAGAAATTAGTTTTGTTACGCAAATACTACGCTACGCATGTTACTGTTATGCATATCTAACCGTTATAAAATTTTGAAAATAAATAATTATGACTAGCAAACAGAAAGCTACATCAAACTTCTTACAATTGATTATTTCGTAGACAGATAATAAAATATGTACTTAAATTCATGAAACAATTTAAAATTGAATTTCGTCATATCCAAAATAGAACACAAAAAACAATTTGATGGAAATTATCAGTATAAGAAATCGTCAATTCTATCTTTCTACGACGCTGTTTTATTAAATTTTCCAGTCCTGTCTAAAAATTTCGAAACTACTCACAAAGATATCTTAAAATTTAATATTTCATACAACTTTATACTTTGTACTTACCACCTAAAGTTGAGTTTCCAATTAAAACCTCCCCATGTCATATCAGAAGCTTGTATGTATTCAAATGTCGTGTCCGAAATTACATCAATAATTGGACACACAACTGTAGTTCTGTCTTCAACTATACGGGCTAATAACGGCTCTAACCATCCCTCTGAAATTCAATAAAAATATATATTAAAAAAAAGCGTCTTGTGACATTCTCAAATATAAAATAGTAAATGGTGCAAAATTATTACGTTCGGTTTCTGTTATAATGTGTGTTTACTTGATTAATAAAACAATGATTAGGTTAACTAGAACGATTAAATCACATACAGGAAAATTCTATTTAAAATGTTTTATTTTCCGTGTACAGATTTTTGAGTTAAAGGAAATTGCTGATTTCACACATAACACCCGCCCCCCCGTCGGCTGAAACTAGACCCCAGCACGGGGTTATGCAGGACGGCACGACGCGTTACGTATTACGGCACGACGAGTTACGCACAACAACACTCTCTCACGTCATGCCCCTACCTTTTTGTGTAGATTCATTAATTATTTTATTTAAATAGGCCAAAATTCATTTAGAAAAACTAAACTAACCCTTAGAAGGTTACGTACCTGTACATTCACAGTGTGCGTCTAGAAAGGTGATGACGTCACCGAGCACGTGCTTCGCCCCGAGAAGCCTCGCCCGGATCAAACCAGACCGTTTCTCCGTACGGAAGAGTCGCGTCGACACGGGCAATGTCTTTATGTAGTCTTCTAACTTCTTATCTAAGTGTTCTGTTCACAAACGTAACAATTATGTTAATTATTGGAGCAGGCTTTTAGAAAACCTTACGAAGTTCTTTGAAGTTCCCAAACCCCATTAAACAAGCGTAGGTAGACTATGATTGCTTCTTCTACGAAAAAGACGATGGCGATATAATAAAATATTAAAATATACAGGGTGATTTCTTAGTGAGGGTACATATTGAAGGTCATGGTAGCTGATGGTTTAATACGACCAGTAAAAATATTATTACCAAAGAATATGGCTTAATGCCTTAGTAATCGCAACTTGAAAATATCTAAAATTCTTGCAAAATGATGGTTTTTCGACAGCTGATGGGTGTGGCGGAGGTGTGGGGTGCGCGAGATCACTAGAGGTCGTTAGTCAACACTCTTTTAGCCGAAATAGTTTATGTTTGAGGTAGTTTTGTCGAAATTAGATTTAAAAAAAAAAAAAGTAATTTTACCTATTTTTTGTAATATTCCGTTTTAGAACAGAGTACTCATCACGCTCTTGCAATGTGTACCTTCTTTAAAAAATCACCCTGTATAAAATCGATAGGTTTAAAACTTCACTAAAAGGTAAAATAAACATCGACCTTAAATTAGTGATTATAATCTTTAATAATTTAAAAATATCGTAAGTTTCTAAAGCTTGAGATAACCTCTGCAGACTAAAAATAAATAGAAGACTTAATATAATTATAATTTTATTATGAACAGTATTTGTTCAGCTATTTTTATCATCAATAATCAGCTGTTACATTATTATCATAAATAACTACAACAAAGAAAAATTGCAAGTACTCAGTGTGCAAAACAATTATTTGTTATCATATTATAACTAACTGCAGAGTATGACGTAATTATGAAAACAATTGGTGATTAATTCTAGAAGTAAAAGAAGATTTGAAAGTTGCATAACGTGAATGTTATTGAGTTAATTAAATATAATTATTAATTATATTGTTTCTTTTGACCATTCATCAAAACTTTTCTAACGTTTTAATTTAATTGCGGAGGTTAATGAGCGACGGTGACCGCTTACCATCAGGTGGGCCGTAGGCTCGTTTATCAAATACGGAATAAAAAAAAAATGCTCTCACTTAGATTTAATGGTTTAAGTCTTGAGACAATTTAAGTGAATGAAAATAATTATTGAGGAATTAATGAACAAGTAACTGAGCTGTGAGCAAAATTAATCTTAATTTTGAGACTGCCACATGAAACATAATGAAATGTATTATTTTACTATTATAAACTGAAAAAATTAACTGATTTCTAAGATTTACAACTTTATCTAAAGATGGTTTACCTTTTTCACTGGCGTCGTCGACGAGAATAATTTCTTTGAGCAGCGCTCTCGGCGATCTGTTAATGGTGCTCCATATTGTTCTTATTAAAGTGGACCAAGCCTCGTTGTGGAACACTATCACGACGCTCGTTGTTGGCATCAGATCTGGATACGGCTTGTCTTTGCATCTGTTTATTTATTTATTTAATACTTTATTGTACACGACAGAAAAATAAGTTATATTAAAAAATTTCACAAAAGGCGAGCTATATTCTGTTAGTGTTATATTTAATAAAAAATATTTTAAAAAGAATAATAACGTTCAAATGTAAACTTTTTAGTATCTACAAAGTGGTACAAACCGTAAACGTATTTACAATAAACTTTAAAACAAATTACTTTTCCGCAACTATAATCACGGACACTAATTAAAAGATAACACAAATACTACGTAAATAACATTTTCTTTACTTCGTATTAATGTGTTCAGAACAACAATGAATTAATAACGTAACATTGTATTAAGCCAGTTTTCCTCATTTTGTCCTTTCAAATCAGAACAGGACCTTTTATTAATTTGTGCAATTCTTATTTTTCAAAACCTAACAAACGTATTTAATTACTAACAAAATATTTGAAGGGAATTTAATTAATCCTGTCTTGCCGATATTTCAAAATGCAAACCGGCTCGAGATTGCTAACGAGTATCAAACTAAGAAAACAGCAATTTAAACGGCCACAAGTCGATAGCATACGATAAGAATATGAAACCACGAATGTTGGTTGTTCAAACAATGATGTGGATCAGTTCGGTGGAGTGTAACCACTTGTAGTGGGATAACCTTGCATTGTTTCTGCGAAACCACAAAGGAAAAGGTTGGATTGTATACAGTAGTTTTATACACTTTCCATGTTTTATAATTTACCATTCAACACGCACACGCAGTGAATAAAAATCGGATACAATTTATTTCAACCGGCACCCTCACAACTTAACGTAGGTGTTAGTAGCTCAAGCGAACACAATTTAACGATATGTTTAATTATAGTTTCAATTAAAAAACGCGATAACAATATGAACTATGAATTGATTGATATTTAATCGAACTAATACCATAAAACTTGGAACAATAAAAGAGCGGGTGCGGGCGGTCTTTTTTTTTTTTTTTTTTTTAGTTGGAGGAAATCACCGGATCCCCGCCCGCCCCGCGGGCGGGGTATGTGGGAGTTGAACCTCACTAAAACCTCCAACCGCTCACACTCAGCGTCCGAACCCCGGCTGAGGCCAGAACCCAGCACGGGGTTTGGAGGGACGGCGCGACGCGTTACGCCATCGGCATGCTTTCCCGTTGCTCCGTCCCCGATGCGGGCGGTCTAGACCAAGTTTATATTGATAAACTAAATTTTAGCGCGGGTAGTAAAACGCATACAATGTTATATTTAAATGGTTAAGTTAACATAAAACTATTAACTTTATTTGATCATAGCGAACACAACGAAATACATATGTTCGACGTAAATTAGTAGGTACTTTTAAGGTTTATAAATATACGATTCTAACATCACGCGATTTCATAATAAATATGCGGATCAAATCTTCAAGGTTAAAGTTGATATGGAAAACGTTTGACCTTTTGTGTGATATAGTTATTGGGCAAAGCGTGAAATTTATTAGATGAGGCTTATTTATTATGTTGATTCTTCTTTATCTTTATACGTTTTTGAGTAAAATTAAAGTAGCTAAATTAGACTTAAATAAATAATTAATAACTAATTACTGAGAATTTGATCAAAATTCACCTGTAAGTACTATTTCATCAAATATGATTTAACAAATCGATAATATGCTCATTACAAAATAAGTTTCAAATTCATTACATAAATATTACGAAGATGAGTATTTTCTTGCATAATTTAGTCTAGTCTTATCTATATTTTATACTGTACAGTAAGTATCGTTCACATTTCAAGTACTATTCACCCAGATTTTAAGTACGTGTTCTACCTTCAAAGGAATTTGAAATTTAATCGCAACTCTGGTTTTACCATTGTCTGCTAGGAGACAATAGCTATTCATGAATGAAATAAATCTTAGGCCTATGTTTCGTGTCAATGGGGAATTAAGCTAGTTATGCAATTTGTCTGTTATATTATTCAAGTTTTCGAATTTTCAGCAATTACCGTTTATGACGTTTAGAGCAATACAATCTACATTGTAAAAATTGGGTAAAAATAAATAAGAAGTCATTGTGATAAATGCACCATTTTTGTGTTCTGATATACAATACCGTAATATCTTCACGGTTTAATCTATTGTTTATTTCTCTCTTTATGTCGGGCACAGAGCCGTCCGCGTGTCCAATAACCGTAACATAATTTAACGACGCTTTCTAATGATTTATGTAAACACATTTTACATGGACATCGTGATACATAATATGACCTTTTTATACGCAATTTCAACGATCACAATCTTAATGCCACAACATTTAGAACAACGCATTTCAAAGCGTTTACTCATACAGCAAAAATGACGGTTATCATGGCAAACAGTGAATACAGTTTTGTTTGTTTGGATATGTAACAATAGGCTTAGAAAATACTCGTATATTTTTACTTCTCGGTAAAACGAAAGAAGAAAAACAAAAACAACAAAGTTAAATCCTAATAAGAGATGAACAAACGAAGTAGTGTTAGACGGAAATAATAGAATGTAACCTTTTTGTATAAAAAGAGAAATTTTGTTTCGAATAACTACAAGACGCTAAACATACAAATTATAAGTGAATGTACGTAATCTATTATCACATTTTAAAAATGATGTTACTGTTATGTTCAACTATCGGATTGTGATGTTATCGATAACATTGTTACTGTGGAAAATAATCGACATTTCAGTTCAGTCTCGTCGTTGTCTCGAACACTTTAATAAATAATTTAATTGTTAAATTTAATTTACCACCATTTTGAAACGATATGACCTGCGATTGAAATAAAGAAATAAATTAAATAAAAATAACGCATTTAGTTTTACACATCTTTAATTAGTAAAGAAAGATACTAGGGTCTATTTAAAATAGAAGAATAAACATGCATTCTTTACAGTCGCTGCATTATTTACGTAATCAACCGAAACTCGTTCATTAAACATTTGAGGAGTTTTATGACAGTATGATAGCATAATAAAAAGACAATTAATTATATTATAAAAATAAGAACAGTCCACAAATAAACCGACCGTTTGGAATTTATAAGTGTTTAAATAATTACCTGAACCTAATTAGAAGACCTTCATTTTTCTTCTACTTTATTTTTGAAAGATTAAATATATGTAAAACCAATATTCTTATCACTAGTAGAGTATCTTTCACAGCATGACTCAAAGAGACATGGATTGTTTCATCTTTGTTATAAATAGCAAATTATAAACCGTAAATCATACGCATGAGTTTTTGAAAAAAAAAACCTAACATATTATGTATATGTTTTATTGGAAATGATTAAGTGTTTAGATCACTTATTATCAATGATATTAAAAATATATTAGAAAGATAATAAAAAAAAACCTAGCAACCACATTTCGATAATAAGATTACAAAGTAGTGTAATAATATTACATACTAATAAAAGAGGAAAGAAAGTTGGAGAATGTATCTACTGTCATGGCAAAGTCGAGAGCAGCAACTAGTTAATTAAACGAAATGAAATAATCAGTAACTTTATTTGTCGGCATCACACTATCTTTAGTAAACAAACACACAAGGTGATATTATAAAGAAAACAAACAAAGTGCATTAGTGACAATTAGGTGCCTACTCTTAATACAAATAACGGAAAATGTTCATTGCCAAATAATATTTTACCTACAGTTTTATCTTTCCTTTCCTAGTCTGTCTAATGAGCGTCTTATATATATAAATGAAGGCATTCTTAAAAATTTGTACCTGAACTTCTGACAAACCTAAAACTATACGCTTTATTATTAAACCCTTTTGTTACTAATCTACCTACGGATAATGCTGGAGTGGAGTTAATTTGAAACAAAGTTAAAAACTCCTCTATGATGATGCCCAATGCCCGGGCATTGCAGAGGCTCATGAGCGGAGGTATTTACTTACTATCAAGAGGCCTTCTATCATGCAATATCTATTTAAAAAACAGCAATCAAAAGTAGTCAACATAATCGTACAATGAACACAGTAGGTAGTATTAAATTGTACTACAGAATAATCTAAAATAATCTAAAGTCTAAATCATTTGAAAAATCAAATCCTAATTTTAATCTATTGTTTTCGACTACTGATAAAATTTTGTTTCTTATCAGATGATAAATACACTTGGAAAATGAAAATCGTGATTTTGTTAGATTAGGAATTAACCTATCCATCGCTGTTGTCAGAATGGTAACAAAATTTCTGAAAATTCTGGTGTCCATGTACGTCTTATAGCTTTAAGTTTATTTGCAATAATACATGATATTTTATCGTATTGTGCATTTTAGATACGATTTTTACATCCGCCAAACGCGATTTCACTTTCACTGAATTTTGCAACTATTGACATAACCGTAACAGTCTATTCCAATTTTGGGAGACGAAACAAGAGGTGCAAAATGTTTGTAAAAAAGAATACTAGTTCACACAGCTTTACTTGCGATATTCCGCCAAAAATATGTGGAAATAGCTCAAATTATTCAGAAATTTCATCTCATGTATCTCACTAGAAATGAAATTCATATTAGAACTTTTTCAAACATGAAGCATTATTTTTTTAACAAAAGAACATAAATTATTTTTATGTGCAATCAACAATTTAATTACTGCATTTCTTATTAATTACCTTATCACGCTATATCGGTAAATTAGCGTAGATCATCAATTGATTTAATTATCTATTAAGTCGATTATGAAATTACTGCTAAAAATGCTTTCGATAACATTATTGATCTGAAATTATACGTGGTATTGAAGACACTATCAATGTAAGCAGTATAAAACGATAATTATAACAATACCGACATGATTTGACAATTCCTATTAACTTACTGTAAAGTGTTTAATGGCAATGTCTTTAATCTATTGCGAGTTTTCGGTGGAAAATTAATAGATGATAAAATTTGTAATACCTACCTACTATCTAATATTCTAATAAATAAGAACTATCAATCGAAAAAAAACTCTATATTATCAAGTTGTCACTAACTAGAAAGAACATCAAATAACGTAGTCTTTGTATTTTGATATTATGTTATCTTTGGAAATAAAAACAACACATTATGTTTTAAAATACGTTTTTAAATAGTCCTTTAAACGACACGGCTGTTGTAAAAACAAGCTTTACAAGGTTTACCGAGATAACATTAGTTAAAAAAAAATGTTTTTGTACCGCCGCGACGCTACGTTTATTCAATACCTAAAACCCGTACATCAATGTAACCAAAGTGACTTACTTTTCGAATCTGACGTCGGTCAGTGACCTGTTGAGTGAGATCATGTCGCTGGCCAATAGATTGAATTGATTCTCTTGGAATTTATCTAACATCAACTTCTCCTGTTCTATTGGAATGTTCACAGCCTTACCTGAAACAAAAACGCTTCGTTAATAAACGCTATGAACGAAACTCTACTTTTTATAGTTAAGTGAAATAATCCGTAACCTTTAAGTGTCTTTGGTTGTATTTTTTCCACTGAAAATAATGAAGTTTTAAATATTTGATCAGTACCTAAAGCATGCCCAAAATTGAGTACCCGTCATGTATAAAAATGAATGATCTATGAAAAATAGCCTAAGAATTAATCACACAACAGTTAGTTAGCAAGTACCTACTATCCAAGGACGACGTTTCCACGCTTATTTATAAGTTATCATACTTCGTCACGAGTATTCATTGTACTCAATCACGCGCAAAAGGCTGATTTCGATGAGATTTTGCACATTTTGGAACTTTATCTCGACAACCCGTTAGATGATGCTGCATTCGAGAAGAGCATCTGCCAATGTCAACAACCCGTTCTATTTCATCGTTTCTATAAAATTTTCATGCGGTAACATCATCACGCACGATGAATGGTACCTGCTTCACAAAACAATACGCGTAACATTCAACTATTGTTTTTGCAATCAACACCGAACATCGTTCAATACTCAATGTTGTGGGAAAGTTTACGCGTAATCTTGACTGTTAAATCTCCTATTGTGAGCGAAGTCATTACCGTGCAGGAACGGATATTGGCCGTCTTCAGAAATTACGATATTAAAAAAATGCATCCATTTGAAAGCTTAAATGTGGCATTAGATTTAGTGAAAGGCCACCGTACAATTACATTTTAGCACGTTGTTAATTCTGTAGCGGCACGCGTTGAAAACAAAACTTCCTGGGTAGGTCAATTATATGTATTGGGTGCCAACTTTGTATTATATGCCGGCTGACCCTGGAGCTCGTATGCAAAAATGTTTTATTTTGGTATCAGTTATACGGAACCGAAAAACAGTAAGAAAATACATATTATGTATGCAATACATAGACTTGCAAAATAATATTCGAGCCCTGAAATTACTAAATGAATTTGGAGTCGATCTATTAAAAAGCAGGTTATACAAATCTTAAACCTTCACAATATTGTTACTTGCGTATGTTAAAACAAATAGGCATTTCGACAGCGATTCTATTATTTATTGATTGTAGTAATTTTTAAAGTAATAAAATAAAACAATTTTCTTTCCTTGAGATTTAATAATGAATTCTAACTTCTACTTTCATTTACAACTGAGTTCTAAGGGACAAAAACAGCCTAACTTGCTAACTTCGAAAGATTCTTGTTGTTGGGCAGCTTTTACTACCAATAAACTTGAAATTTTTTGATGGTTATTTTTTCACCACTAGTTTTTGTTATGCTTTCCCAGTGGCTCTCAAGTGATGAATGACATTTTTATGATATAGAATTCAGTCAGAACGAAGACATGTGCTAGTAAAGTAGTAATCACAATAAAACAAAGGTTGTGTATCAGAGCATGAGTAACAACAAGTCATAACAATAATACTGTGAACTGTTGTTTATTCACGCGACCGTATAGGTGACGTATGTATAATGCCTTAATGTATAATCAAATCCATTTAGTTCCGAGTGTTAGGCTTCGGTTTTAGAAAGCATTGTTACATAACATAGAGTCGCCGAAAATATTGGTCATATGGAACTAAATACCTATTTAAAGACTACATGTCGGAGACATGTGTTTAAGACTTATTTAGATCATACATCAGTATTCATTTAAAATGATCAGTTCAATATGTTTACATCGCGATTGGTTTTTGATTAGGTACGGCCTATGTTGTTATTTAAAAATAAGTCTAATTAGTTTACAATGCAGAATTATAATAGGATCAGACAATAGTGTGTGAAGTTGAATTTCTTAATTGGTTAGATATTATTTATAAGAAAAACTGAAACAGATGAATGAACTGTAGATGCTACAGCTTATGAAATCTGAACCTGAAGTCTGACAGGCCGGTAAAGCAAAAAAATAGATACATATTAATTGAGTTGACGTTCCGCATGAAAATTTACAGGTAGTGAATAATATTCGATTTCTGTCGCTACATATTAAATTTATTTGAAACGTGAACGTGAAAAAAAAATGTTATAATGTTTAATAATATCTATTTTGCCTTAACCTGTTTCTGCCTAAACTGGAAAATCTACTTAAGTACGTTAAAATACGTATCCCTTGCAGAGCTTTCTGTAGAGAATTATAGAACTAATTTTAAGTTAGACTCGGCTATCTATTCCGACGATCTCTCAATCATGCAATGAACTCGTGTACGCAGCTGTTATAATTGAACCTAATTATGTATTAGGTCAATAAGGTGCAAGTCTCTATTGTATTTTCCATATGAAAATGAAAAAATGTTGTTCCTTATCATCTATAAAATAAATAAGTAGCAGTAGTTTTCATTTTGTTGTTGTCGGAATTGCGAAATCCTTTTACTAAAAAATATTTCGTTAAACATAATACGATACGCATGGAAAGGTCACAGCACTAAGGCAATCAATGATGAATTTGTGATTACCAATCAACGCCGTTGGTTTTACAAGACGTGGAGAATCGACCTTCACCCCAGTGATAATTGGACGAGACATATTTTTAAGTTTATTTATAAATACAGGCATCAAAGCCTTTCAGAAAAACGTGATGCTAGTTTAGGTTAATTTATTCAATTAAATAACATTTTCGTTAAGTATTTTTATTATTACCAAGCAGATGAGTTACGTGCGACATAATCGTAAGTGATCATGGACCTATACTAAACCCCACTGGAGATTCGCGATATAGTCAATATTAAAAAAATATTAAAATTGTACTTTAAACAGAATATCTACTGTTAAACTATATGGGCCCACTTTATTGCACTGGCTAAACAACAGTATAAAATACTATAAATTACATAATTCAACACTATAATCCCTACAAAATGTATCAATTTAGGATGATAACTATAATTGTGTATTATGGTTAAGGTCAGGCGTCGGAATTGAGTCATAACCTTGAGTTAAACAAGTTTCAATAACCAGTGGAGGGGAGTTTGAAATAAATGCATGAATTTTAACATGCTTCATAATATTTAATGCAGTTTTCTTGCAACAAAGATTATAGAATCATTTTACGTACTAATTTAGAAAAAAACATAAATGTGGTGTTGATTATAAAATTTGTTTTTATTTGTCCTAATACTGTTTACTGTACTGTTTTTAATAATGCAACACAACACAATCTATTTTAAAACCTGCCATAAAAAAATAAACAATGTTAAAGTAACTACAGTAATCTCTCCTCTCACACAAGTTTTATTTATCTGTGAAATTCCCAGTTCACACAACATTATAAAGTTTATCATATCGCGTTCAATACAATGTCTTTAACAATTAGATAAAACATTAAGTTTATTTACTTACCCAGTTCACCGGGTGATTCTCCTTGAGGTTTCACAGAAGGTGCTGGCTTCCACCTCTTTAGTCTTGATCTTGGATACTGGGACAGTATCACACCATCGTCCTGGACATCCTGTGCTATTTCATTCTCTTCAAGATTTGTGTCATCATCATCAATATTATTATCCTGATGTAGTGCCGCAGCAATTGCAGCTTTCTTCCCTCTGTATTCTTCTCTCTAGGATAAGGTTTAAAAATGTGAAATAGTAACTGACTGATAGATTTTAAGTTAGGCCAGTAATATTAGTAAACATCAACATCAATTAAAATGTTAACACTGAGCTGCTTCTTTGAACTTCTCCAAAATTGTTAAGGAAATACTTAACATAATGTTTTATTTATCAGTTAAAAAGAGATTAATTTTGATGTTGAATACTTTTTTGCAAGAATATTTAAATGAAGAGTATGACACCTAAAATATATCAGATAACATTTTAATACTAAACCTCTCCTATGTATTTCTTTGCAATATCTAAATGTAGGTGTTCTACAAATGAATAAGTATTGAGTTCTCTTGATTTATTACAAAATGCAACAGCAAGTACTGATTTGGATTTACATCAAGAATTTTAAGTAATACTGAAGAAATAGTAATTAATTTAGTTTTGATGAAAATTATTAAACAAATTTAATAACTATAATTAAACATGTAAACAAATAAAATAAATATGTGTTAAGACTCCTTTGTCAATAAAATATAATTATAAGTCCCTATTTCACAGCAGTTTTATATAAAAGGTAAATAATAAGTGAAGTAATAAGTTTTTTATATTGTATTTTTTTGTTTTTTTTTTTTAAATATAATGTAATAAATGAGCAAATAAATGAGTATAGAACATACATAATAATAAAACCTGAAGTAATAAAAAATAACTGCTAAATCATTACAAGATGTAAAAAAACTAATAAAGATAA
Organism: Trilocha varians; assembly: GCA_030269945.2. Lineage (NCBI taxonomy): Eukaryota > Metazoa > Arthropoda > Insecta > Lepidoptera > Bombycidae > Trilocha > Trilocha varians. The sequence goes on along the minus strand of AP028257.1, from coordinate 7,013,957 downwards.
AAAATATCATGTAAATTTTTGTTAATCAGATATTGAGATAGGCAAATAATATTTAAAAATCAAGATAGTTATTTCTTTATATAACAATTTGATGACTGAAATGTTTCTTCTCTTCATTTCTACTAACTTTTTTTCGTTTAAATTTTTATTTACCTCAACCGAAATTTCACTAGCAGCAGTCTTCTTGTTGCATCCGTCACCGAAGCAGTCCGAGTACATCGCCAGCAGCATCACATCGACCAGCAGCCACGCCAAGGACGTCAGCAGGATAATACGACACGTGTGAATTCTTATTTTACTTCGGAACATTTTAGCGATTGCACTACAGGTCACTGGCTCATGACAACTTCAATGCACAAATGAAAGGATTGTACTGACGACTGTTGCTTCTATGTTACGCGACTACGGCTACTTATGTTGTCAAGAGTTTCTACAACAATTAACAATATCCATAAAACACTTAAGTCATTAATTAACAGAAAATCATAACAGAATCTTTGCACGATCTCTAAGTAGGTTTCCGGATCTTGATGAACTCCAATTTCTTAGAACACTGTTCGTGTACCTGAGTGATCGACTCGCAATTTATATCTACGAATCCATAAATATTATCATTTAGATTCTTTTCACTTACGAAAATTAATAACTCGCGACAACCGCAAATCTAATTAATTTGATTCCATTGACAAAAGAACACTCGCTAAAACTTATTTCCCGAACGTTGACCGAAACGATCGGTTCGGCATGAAAAAGACAAAAAAGCGAAAGCTAAAAAGTTGGTTTGTCACTGACAGATTGATCACTAATGTCATTGTCAAGATGCCAACAAACAACATGTAGGGTGATAAACCCGAGTGACAGAATTCAGAAATGTGTTTACCTCGGTTTTACACGGTAAACGTGGTAGACGCGGCACGCCAGACCACAGCGCCAGACGGTCTATTCTAGTTCTGAACTCTGAAGTATTACTTGTTTTATAATATTCTATGATTTTTTTGTTTTATTTAACAGAAAACATACAATTTATTAATGTTAATGTTAACGTATTGTACCTACGTATTTATACCTATCAATCAATAAGTAAATTAATTAATAGAAAATTATTATTTTGAACATTCCATTTGGTATAGCGTAAGCGTTCACTCATTTTCCTCGTAGCCTGTCTGTGACTGTAATTACCAACGTCATTTAAAAAAAATCTGTCATTTTTAGTGTCGTGTAAACAATAAAATTTCTCTTTGAGAATCGATAATGACGTAAAACTAAAAAACATACAATCTCGATTTAACTACTGGAAATCAGAGAAATTCATCTCGAATTATTTTGCCATTATTTAATCCTTAATAAGTATGATACAACTTCAGGCTTACTCTTCAATTTTGTCAACAAAACTAAATTGGAAATTATTTAATTGAGTAATTTTGTAACTAAACTTTACTAAAAATGCAGCCTTCAAAATTGATAAATGAAATCGAAAGTGGAGTAACTTTGGAGTTATGGCTAAAAAAAGGGAAATAAACAGCCACTACTAAAAAGCTGAAAATGACTTTTAAATTTCTGGAGAAGTATTAATAAAGTTAAACTTCATGCCTCTTAATGAAATTTTGGAAAATTCCAGATGGTGGCTTGCTCCAAACAAGTATTTAATTGTATACAAGAAATCGGAAGTTAATCACATGTCACTGGTAGTGGTCAGCGATGTCACTGTTACTGAGTGATTTTGTTCTGACGGTTTCACTAACTAACATCACATTCGAATAAATCAATCGATGCGTTAAATATTCCACATCCTTACTTTTTCTTTATAAACGTCAAATGCATCAAATGTCATCCAATCTGTCAGCTGTTGTGGAAGTAAGCACATAATTTTGTAAATAAATTATACGAAGTTTATTAAATTATTGTTATGTATGGGCCTGTTTAAATCAGTTACAATTCCTGATTTTGACTATTAATACGTATTAAAAAGATAATTAATTTGTATACTACACACTAGTTTACATTATTCAAACGCAGTTTCTTTCCTCAGAACATTGTAAATTATTGAAGTGAAATCGAAAACGTAAACAATACGTGTACATTACAATAAGTGAGCTATGTGATAATATTATCATAGTCTGCATATATTATATGTCGTCCAATATTGATTCCCTATTCAAAATTATGAACAGAAATAAGAATAATAGTGCTAGAACGGCACAAATGTCTGAAAGACCTGAAGAAATAGAACTGACTTCATATAGAAGAATGAATGGAGACAAGCCTCCGGATATCAAAGAAAAAGTACAAGAAAACTCATGGGTAGCTGGTGTACAAATGTTTGTTTCCTTTTTACTGGCTGGATTTGGAATGGTGGCAGCCAGTCTACTTCTTGATGTTGTGCAACACTGGGATGTATTTTCAAAGGTTTCTGAAGTATACATTTTAGTTCCAGCCTTATTAGGTTTAAAAGGTAATTTAGAAATGACTTTAGCTTCAAGACTTTCGACACATGCTCATTTAGGTCATCTAGACACTAGTCTAAGTTCTCTAGTAATTGGTAACCTTTGCTTAATTCAGTGCCAAGCAGTTTTAGTAGGTTTTTTAGCTGCAATGGCAGCAGTAGCAATGGGTTGGATACCACAAGGAGACTTTGATATTCAACATGCATTATTACTGTGTGCATCCAGTGTTCTGACTGCATCTTCTGCCAGTTTAGTTCTTGGCTTGATCATGATTGGTGTAATAGTTATTTCTAAACGCATACATATAAATCCAGATAACATTGCAACACCAATAGCTGCCAGTTTGGGTGACCTGACAACCTTGGCAGTGTTATCTTGGATAGCATCTCTGTTATATAAATCTATTGGCACAAGTGTGATACTGCCAACAATAATAATATTAATATGTGCTTTTATAGTACCTGTCTGTGGTTATATTGCTTGGAAAAATGAGTTTACACAACAAGCACTGGACGAGGGTTGGGTGCCTGTTGTGTCTGCTATGGTCATTAGTAGTATTGGCGGTCTTATATTAGACCATACTGTGTCTGTGTATAAAGGAATAGCTGTATACCAATTAGTCATAAACGGTATTGGAGGTAACATGGTAGCTGTCCATGCATCTAGGTTATCAACAACACTGCACACTGGACAGAAGGAAGATTCTGTTATAAGCAACACAACAAAACTTCTCCTTTTGATGGTTATACCAGGACAACTGATATTTATTTACACTATTGAGTACTTAAGGGCTGGTCACACATCCACAACTTTAACTTTTATTTCTATTTATATGTCTGCTGCTTTACTGCAAGTATTCCTGTTATTGGCTATAAGTCATTATTTGGTTGTTTGGATGTGGAAGTTGGGAATGGATCCTGATAACTCTGCGATACCATATCTGACTGCACTTGGAGACTTACTTGGTACAGCATTGTTAGGTATAGCATTTAGTATATTGTATGCAATTGGAGATAAAGATAGTGACTTGGGCGATTAGATTCTGTACTTAATTGACAAAATATAATGAAGTGATATTGTATTTTTAAGACTGTTCTTTTATTCAAATCTTTTGTGTCAGTCTTTATTCTTAAAAACTACTTAATATACTGTTAATATGTTAGATATAATAATACAGCCTTATATTGGTGCTATAATTATGTACATATTTTAATGTTTGGTACAATGAATTGAAACATATTTTATCTAAATGAACTATTTTGTAATGTTCCAGAAAAATTAAATGTTTTATTGTTAAGTGTTTTTTTTTTCCAAAACAGTTATTTCAAATATTACAAATTCATATTGTTTCATAAACAAACTAAAGGTAATTTGAATATAAAATAGCATTGTCTCCTCACAGTAAATTTTGTTTGGATACTGGATAATTTGTTGAGAAAAATCTTTATCTGGTAAACTATTATGGAATTACTAGCATTAATTTTCTACATTAAGTATGATTTAGCATTGATAATAATTATGCTGTCTAGATTACTTATTTTCCTAATAGTTAACACATAATTCTTCATTCTTAATTATTTAGTAATACTTACAAATAGTAACTAACATAGCAAATTTATATTACATTAATTATTTCTGTGGAAGTATTATTTAATAATAAAAAATTGTTGACATGGAGAGGTAACCTAAGTTCAGCAGAAAGCAGTAATGTGTTAATACAATCATGACTATTACTATCACATAAGAAAAATCAAAATAACAAAGCACTTGAATCATTTTACTTTGCTTATTTCAAATTGGTTAAAAGATGGTATAAATAAAAACAAAATTATTTTTTTGATTGTTTATTATCTAAGTTTACTTGACTTCACGTAACCTCCTGACGGCAGATCTGCAAGATGAAGCAGCTGTGGTTGAGAAAACCCAGGCTCCTCCTGCTACAGTCCTCTTACAACGCTTGCAAGACCAAATGCCAACGCAAGAGCGTTTCATGGCGTCCTGAAATTAATTATCAACAAAATAGCATTAATCTTTATTCTAGTAATAATAATAGTAGTAGGGAGATTCATTTGAATACAAAGTCCTTCTTTAAATGAGGTATGGAGTACTTGACCCAAATGTCTTGCATTGTAGCCATATGAGCACTTGTAACCATATCATTGGATAGTAGTCTCATTTATGCTTTCAATAAAAAAGCATACTGTCTAGACTCTAGTTTATCTTTAGGTAGAAATATGAAAAAATGCTATACAATAGCAATGTTTAGAACTGAGACACAGAACGAGTTTTAGCAACAAATACATTTGAAATACAGTCCAAGGACAAATACATTTGAAATAAAGTCTCTTCTGAGGAGACCTGAGCCCAACAGTGGGCAGTAATGGGTTGGTACAGGACAGGACAGTCCAAGTATATCCTCATAGTTTGGTGTTCAGATGTTTCAGTATAATGTAAGAGTACAATTTATGATGAAAGTGGACGTCTATGTGTTGATAATGATGATACCGGTAATAATGATACAGTAAACAAACACTATTTATATTTCTCATAGACCAATTTCTGGCTCCAAGGCATACAAAATACAGTATGAAAAGAACTGGATCAATACAATGAAATAAAAATTTGAACGAAATGATACTAACCTTACCACAGAACGAGCAAGTGTATTTTGCGTGTTGAGTAACTTCCATCTTTTTGACCATTTTACGTAGTGAGGCACCGTAACGTGTGCCATATTTGCCGGTAATTCCAACCTTTTTCGTACGCTTGGCCTGAAAAACAAAAATTTTACAGCTACCACCATTGAAGAAACATCATAGAAACACTCACACAAAGACAAGTGGACTAATAGAAATAAACACAATCCACGTTACATTTCACCACAAACACTTTTAGTTCTTATTAAATTTGTTAAATAGGTGAGCGATTAAGGAAATATTTTCAAATTAAAATCTCACCATTTTTATAACCTGTTCAACACAAAAGTTGACAGAGAAAAGGGAAATGAAAACACTTTTTGAAGTTGCGAAGTATTTGACAGATGACACCTGACAATAAATTTCGATGACAGGAAGTTTTTTGTCAGTTTAGATAAAACTGGAACGACAAGGATATCATTTGTAAAATCCAAGGAAGAGTTCTAATGATCAAATCTCGTTTTAATGATTTAAATGAACCGTTATAATTTTAAGAATGTTTTTGTTTGTTATTAATGTATATTCATTTATTTACTTATTAGTCTCGTTATTTTCCCTGGTAAATTTACTATTTTATGAATTTTAATAAACAATTTTCGAGAAGTGAATCCAAACTCAATACTCTTTACAATCATAAGAAAAAAATCTGACATTTAAATGTCACCACAAGTTTTGACATCTGTCAGTGAACTGTCAACTTAACAACGACCTACAGATTGCAGAAGGTCGATCTCACCGTTTCCAAAAAACCGTCCCGTTCATCTGGACGGAATAGTTTTAGCAAAAAAACATTAATAATGTTGCGAACAATTGTGCTAAGGAATCAGGTCTTAAGTGATGGCGTTAAGAAGGCCATACGGTCGAACATCACAAGATGTATTAGTACAGAACTGGCAAGAAGGAAATCGTCGAACAAGTAAGTTTTTTCGCAATTAGGTAACTCATTATTTGCTGTATTAATTGCCTATACTTTTATGTAATGTTATCCCGAAATTTAACCTTGATGTGTTTTCCAATGTTTTGAAAAATAACTTAAAATTTGGCGCTGTTATTCTCAACAGTTGCATAACCAAAACGTCAGTGTACTTCACCTTGGCAATCATTACGATCCTACCATGGGTATATACCGGCAGCCCACGTGTTGATACCTAGATCCCTACAGTTAGTACTAGTTCGTGAAAACATCTTACCCTGAATGACTTATTTAATTGTGTTTAGATTGACTATTTCAAATAAACCAAAAACAGATAAATATAATCTGACATGTTTACAATTTACAGTTTTAAAATTTATTTATTTAATAATAACTTAAAAACACCTATTGATATTAAAATAAAAACTATAATTTAACCAAATCATATCAAATGTCACAGTGGTACTGTCATTACTTCCTTATTGGCAATGAAGGCAATTTAACATTTCTATTAGGTTGTTATTGAAGTTTATTAACCATCCTGCTGAATATTTGACCTTAGTGAGCAATGTTCAATACAAGTATTATTTTATGAAATCTGACCACAGCATGTGCATAAATAGTTAAACTAGATAATCATTTCATATAGAAAAATAAAATAAAAAACATATGTAGTGTGAGTGTAATTTCATATATTGTCATAAGTATTAAAAGAATTACAAACTAAAGTCTTGTACCATAATCTCTAAAACCTTTTAATATTAAAATCTTTTTATCAGATGCTGGATTTTGTATACTTGAAGTGGAAGAGATATAAACAACATAATGACAAAAAATCACAGTGCAAACACATAATAATTGTTTGAAAGTAGTGTGATTACTTATCTTTATGTATCATTGATAAAAAAAGTGTAGGACATACACAGATCTACTTATCAATGAATGCCTGATAATACTATATTATTAATTTTTACAAGCTAAGATTTATTTTAAGAATATGACCTACTGACTATAAGCAGGCTGGAGTATGTTATCTGTAAAAATGTCATTGATGTAAATCATATTGTTATAAAAAAGATTACAATTACTTTGCCTATAATAATGTCTAATATGGCAAGTTCCCTGTTTTTTATATTTTACTAGCTGGCCCACACAACTTCGTCTGCGTCACATAAGTAAATTTTCTCACCGTTTAAACCTTCCCTGGACTTCTATGAATATTTCAAGATTAAAATAAGCCAAATCGGTTCAGTCGTTCTCGAGTTTTAGCGAGACTAACGAACAGCAATTTATTTTTATATATTAGACTAGCTGGCCCGCGCAACTTCGTCTGCGTCACATAAGGAAATTTTCTTACCGTTTAAACCTTCCCTGGACTTCTACAAATATTTCAAGATTAAAATAAGCCAAATCGGCTCAGTGGTTCTCGAGTTTTAGCGAGACTAACGAACAGCAATTCATTTTTATATATAAGAAGATTAGTCTTTTACTATGAAAAATCCTATAGCTATGTTAAGGAAAATACAGTACTGCAAAGCAAGTAAACTCAAATCATTTAGACAGAACTGGGCTTAGTTACTAACAAAAAAAAAAAACAAAATTTATAGGTGTAGAAATTTAATTCTACAAAATGACTAAGTATTTGATAAGAAACAACTGATCTGTTAAATATCCACACAAAAGTTACTTTAGTAAAATCATCCATCATTGATTTGTTGATAGATTTACCTTGTCACACATTATCACATGATAGAAATGTATGTTTAGTTAACTAGAGAATACAACATTTACTTTGATGAAAGCTCTAAATTTTCAATGAATAAATAGTTTATTTTAGTAAATATTAGTTATTTAAAGTATTAATGAAAAAAATCTTTCATTTTCAGATTACTAGAATGCACACAGAAACAGAAATTTCTTTCGACACCACAATGGACGTCACAAATGAGGTATTACTCAAGTCTCCCGTCTCACATAAAGGTCAACCTGCCAGCTCTTTCACCCACTATGGAGAGTGGTTCAATTGTAAGCTGGGAGAAAAAGGAAGGAGATAAACTAAGTGAAGGTATAAATCTTGTTTTCCCCAATAGCTTAAATTTTATGAAAGGTGGTATGCAATGTGCTGTTTTAATGGGTTCTCTCAAAGGTTATTGTACTTATCTCAAAGTTCTTTCCCATATGCATTTGTGATTACTTTAAACACATAAAAAAGCTTTTAAAACAAAGTTGAAATGATTTTTTTGTTTAGACTTTTGTTGAAGTTAAAATAGTCAAAAAATTAATTTATTTTTTCAGGTGATCTTCTATGTGAAATTGAGACAGACAAGGCTACCATGGGCTTTGAAACACCAGAAGAGGGTTATCTAGCCAAAATCTTGATCCCGGCTGGCACAAAAGGAGTTCCTGTTGGGAAACTATTATGTATTATTGTACAAAATCAGAGTGATGTTGCTGCATTTAAAGATTTCAAAGATGATTGTAAGTATTACTGTGTGCAGAAATAATTTTGTGTGATGTTGCACTGTTTTATGTTAAAATAATTTTGCTTTTCAAGCTAAGTTTATTAAATCCTTTGCCAATAAACCTAAACTTCTGTTTTACCAAAACAGTGATGTAGATAACCAACCAAACCTTGTATTTAATTAAACAGTACTCAGCTTTTTCAAAATAAAACATTAAAGGTATTTTTTTTGATCTAACCCCATTTGTTTTTACCATATAATTTTTGTGCATATTTCAGAGACAAATTTTCCTTTTGCTATACTTTAATAAAGTTTTATTTGCGTTTTGTTTTGCTAATTCCATGCATGGTTTTTTCAACACAGCGCCAGCAGCACCTGCAAAACCAGCTGCTGCACCAAAAGGTAAGAAAAGAAAACATTGTTCAAACAATTTATTTTCTTAAGTCTGTTTGAAAATTTAAAAGCATGTAGAACTAGTGTATGTGTCACTAATGTATGCTCTTTCTGTATTTATTTTATTTGTAACTTGTCTATGTAAGTAATAAAATTTATTAAATAATTGCTTAAGATATAGTTTGCAGTTTTGTAATGTAAGAGCCTTGGATTAAGAATCCTTCTCTCTTGTTAAGAAGTTAAAGATGTGTCCTATCACACATTTTATTGATTGATGCTATAAAAGTACAGGGTGTGATTTTTTCAATTAATTAGCCACCTCGATTTTATGGTAGGGTTTGAGCTATTTTAACAATCATTGAATACAGTTGGGTTTCTCTTCTAAAATAAAGGAATGTTTTCTCTGATCAAAATTCACAGATAAAAATCCCACCCTGTATCGTTAGTTTGGAGTGAGTCCATAGTATCTAAGCTCACAAATCACACTTCGTATCTAATACAACATTATTCTTACTCAGCGGCCGCAGCTCCTCCTCCAGCAGCCGCAGCGCCAGCTCCCCCGCCCCCTGCCGCCGCGCCCGCTCCCCCCGCACCTGCACCGGCACCCGCACCCGTCGCCGCACCGGACGCGTCAGCGGGCAGGGTATACGCCAGCCCTATGGCACGAAGACTAGCTGAAATCAAGAATGTCAGACTCGGAGGTAAGATTGTAGGCCTTTATATTTGTTTTTATTTTGCACAATCCTCTGCAAATAGATAACCAAACAAACTATAATAATATTTGGAAAAAAAAAACAGAATCCTAATTTTTCCTTCCAAAGAATACGAAATAAGTATTTTTTATAGTATGTTATGTATTTATTATCAGTGTCGTAGCTCGTTGCCAATATAGTAGTTAGAAACCGAGCTCTCTGGATGGTGTATTTTATTTACGTTGTATAACCCTTTTACTTTAATTGGTGATTGGTGACTAAAAAAAATGTTGTTGTGTCGTTAAAACGGAAATATTTGGCTGATACTCGAATCAAATATACCATCTCCAGGGCAAGGTACCGGCCTATACGGGTCGTTGAAGAGCGGTGACCTGTCAGGCGCGGCGCCCGCCTCCGCCCCCGCTGCCGCCTCCGCCGCCGCCTCCGCGCCCGCCCCCGCCCCCGGCGCCACCTACGCCGACATCGCGCTCACCGGCATGAGGGAGACCATCGCCAAGAGACTGACGGCCGCCAAACAAACCATCCCGCACTACCAGCTCAGTGTCACAGTCAACATAGAGAAGACCCTCGCTATGAGGAAGGCTGTCAACGAGAGATTGGCCGCTGAGAAATCTGACGTTAAGGTGATTATATATTTTGTATACAGGGTGTATAAAGAAGGCTATCACTAGTACTAGCACCAGTCTTTGTTTTCGGGAGTGCTCTTTATACACCCTGTATAATATTTTCGTTAAAAAATACATAGTGGATAAATAAATAATTAAATCAATAGAACATTAACATCACAACAAAGATTCTGCATCTTTCACAGATACGTTTATTTCCTGTACTAACTACATCGCCACTGTGTACTCTATATTTTAAATGTAAATACAAATAAATACTTTTGTAAGCTCTTAGTTTATAAGCACATCAGCAGCGTAATGAGAGAAAAGGCAACATTAATTAACTAGGAAAATATCATAGGTCTCAGTGAATGATTTCATCATCAAAGCAGTGGCGGCTGCCTGCAAGCGTGTTCCTACAGTCAACTCACATTGGATGGATACTTTTATTAGACAGTAAGTTTTGATATTATCTCTGTGTCTCTGCTAGTGACATAATACACAGTGTGTGAAGGCTAATTAACAACATATTGTGAAGTACTGTAAGTTAAAGTAGTATTACTATTGGCTAGTAAAAGTGTATTTTAGAAGTAAATGTACTTATGAGTAATAATAATCACATTCCTTTTTTATTATCCACTGAATATTATCTTGCAGTTAATTTACTTTTAAAATAGACTTTAATGGATCAAAATAAAATGAAAACTAGGCCGATATTAGCGCGTAAGTTTCTCGCGACACTGCACGGTAACCACATACAATCAGCTGGCCCGTTAGCTCGTCTACCTATTGGCAATTGAAACAACTTGGTTTTGCATAGGTTACCTTTTAATTGAAAGTGACGCAGACGAAGTTGCGCAGTTCCGCTAGTTATTAATATAACAATAAGTCTCAAGTAACACCCTGTACATAACTATTTTTAAAGCCGCCATCTTGTATTTAGTTTAACAAACAACTAGGGATTGCAATCCGGCATCATTTTCAATCCGGCCGGATCCGGTCTGCATTAGCGTCAATCCGGCCGGATCCGGCGGATCCGGTCCGTATTAGTTTATGCAGAGAGATTTTAATATATTTTTTTAAAATTTTGTTTTTCGGGTCAAAATTTACTGTCAGTAAGTTAATTTTGTGTCATAGTACATACAAAGTACTTACACACATACTTACCTACTGCATACAATCTAGCACTAAAGAGGACATTAATTTAGGTTCCTGAACAAACAAAAATAATTCTGTTTTAGGTCTTTTGGTCATAACTCAAGAAATTGATTCTTATTTCCTTAAATATTCAAAATGAATTATCAAATCAGAATTTTATGGCATTTTAACCTCAAAATGTTTAAATCATAGATATTCTACAGTCAGTTTTGGCTAATTAATAAACTCATCAACATTAGCAATGTTAGATAGCAAAAAACTTTTTAATCAGGTGGTTCATTTTTATAGTTTTTCACCTCGTTATCTTTGATGGCCGATTTCAGCGAAAGTGACCCATTGAAGTACTACTTTTTTTAAATGATTATGGAACTTGAGAGTTACAGTATTATTTAAATAATATTTATTCAAAATTATTCAGTTAATTATTTTAAACATAATAGTGCAACTCATAAAGATCCAGTTGCCGAGAAAAAAATCTTGAAGAAGTCTAAAATTTACAAAATTTCTGAAAAAAGCTTATAACTCGAAAACAACGAAAAATCGCGGAACATACATGAGGGTGATTCGGATATCTCAGGAGGTGCTCTATTTCTGGACGTCCGCTTATCAATACTTCCTGGGACACCCTGTGTTACGTAGATACTTGAAAAGGTCGAAAATAAATAAATACATTTTTGCTAATTATTTTCACAATAATGGCTTATTTCGAAGTTTTTTGCAGTTTTTTTTAATTTTAATTATTGCAAATGCAATTCTGAAAACCAAAACATCATAACAACTTATTCACTAAAAATACTAAGGCAAAATTTATACTAAATTGTCTAAGATTGTCTAAGATTGGCACTACCGGATCCGGTGACCGGATTCGGTAAATTAGCACCGGATCCGGTCGGCCCAAAAACACACCGGATCCGGCGGATTACCGGATCCGGTTTTCCGGATTGCAATCCCTACAAACAACGTTCTCAGGTTCTCAAACGTAGACGTGAGTGTAGCAGTGGCCACCAGGACCGGTCTCATCACTCCGATCCTGTTCAACGCGGACTCGCGCGGGGTCATCGACCTCTCGCAGAACATGAAGGAGCTGGCGCGAAGAGCTAAGGAAGGGAAGCTGCAGCCTCAGGAGTACCAGGGAGGGACTATTACTGTGTCCAACCTGGGCATGTACGGTATGTAACAGTTTAGAAACGTCTCTATGGTCTTGGTCATAGAGTGTATTTTACGTTGTTGTTTACGCTATATGCAATTATTATTGTTGAGATTTATTACTGTCAACGATGCGGTTTTTGAATTCCACTATTTTATTTTCTTAAAACGAAAAGGAAAACAAGAACAAACTGCTAGTCGCTGTAAATGCTTAAACTTAAATCACATCTTCTGCATAATGTAACTATTAGCTGTTATTGCAAATGGACAAACAGCCTCTGATCAGAGAAGTCCAGAAGACTATTTGTCGTTTAATTAAAATTAATGTGACATTTCAAGAGTATGACAAAACCAATCGAAATCTCTAAATTAATGTTCCAAACAGTTGTGTCGTTAATATTTGAACTCATTTGACTAAAGTTTATGCACACACAAAATTTTTAAAAGGTTATCAATGTCATTGTTGATTCTAAATATAATGTTGTAAACAGGTATAACGATGTTCAACGCAATCATCAACCCACCTCAGTCCCTCATCGTAGCGTGCGGAGGAGTACAGGAACTAGTTATTCCAGATGGAGATGATCCGAGAGGGTAAGGATGTTTACTATTGTAATTTTGTTTAAAACTATGACAATATTGCAAAGTCCAACTTGAATACTAAAATTGCGTTCACGAGATAAAAAAAACGAAAAGAAATACTCGGCAATAAAAAATACAAATCGTAAAACATTTCACTTAATATCTACTGTACGGGTTATTCGGATAAAAAATGAGTGTATTTGCCTTTTGATAAAAAAATTCGGTAACTTCGGTCGACATGAAATACTTAAAATTTGTAACTAAATAACCATAACAATTGTGTTAATTTATCTTCCAGCTTCAGAGCAGCAAAGTTCGCGACATTCACAGCGTCGGCCGACCACAGAGTAGTGGACGGGGCGGTCGGCGCGCAGTGGATGAAGGCCTTCAAGGAGAACCTCGAGGACCCCGCCAACATTATACTATAAGACCCACGATTCTACCTCAAACTAAAGGATATCTTAAAACATGTACAGAGACTTATTCCACGAATTAAAAAAAAATCTGACGTTTTAAGGTTAAGTGTTTGTAAAACTATTCATTTGATGCTTTTATATTGATATCCGCATTTGAGATTGTGATGAGATGGCCTCGAGTCGCGTCCTTTGAATGTTGAAATGCTACTGTTTGGGAATTTCACTTTGTGATGTTTTACAGGTTTCGATGTACCGTGATTTTATTCATCACAATATCTTTTAAGATTATTCGCATTTTTCATCGTAAACGTTGTAATCGTTCAAAGGACGCTAGTAGATAAAAAATGATTATTTAGTTTGATAGAAAATGTTGATGATTGAGATTTTAAAGTCTCTTCGGTTATCCTATTTATTTATTTATACCTTCAAGTTGTGAATGATTATTATTTTTGCTTAAAGCATTCAATTTTTCTACATTATATTGTGGCATACAGCCAAAAAATGCCTATTGAAAATTAGTACGTCTCTTTCCGCATTTTTTAATAATTTAAAATGGACTAGTTTGGAGTATAGATCTACATATTTATATTGTAAATACGAGGTTTAAAAGTCTTTAGCGGGCAATGTCTCGATTGTATCCACTAGGACGTGTGTCCATGAGCGACGGTGACCACCTACCATCACGGGGGCCGGAATAATAATTCTTTATAGCCGTTACATCAATACGAACAATTGTATAGAAACAAACGAAACGATATATTTTTTTGTTTTGTTAAAAATTTTGTAATGTTATTTTATAACATTTTGATGATGCTAGATGATTTATGAACGTTAGCGGAATATATTTTACTTACAGAATAGACTTGTTTTATTTATATTACCTACAATGTATTTTAACTTGCTATTTATAGTTGCTAAGTTGAAACTTGCTTGCAAATAAACACTACCTAATAATAAAATCTTGTCTTTTGATCTCAGGTGTTTAGTGACCGTCATTACATATTAGATGTTATAATCGGTGGCGCATTTTTTACGCTTCATTTTCCACTAAAATACATATTAATTAGTGATCATTTTACACTATATTTTCGGAAGATTGAGAATGAAACAAGTGTAATAATTATAAAGAGATAAAAGAAAGGTAGAATACAACAAGTTCAATTCCTATACTTATTTAATTATAATAAATCGAGTATAATCTGAAAGTCACGGTTGTGTCGTGGGGATTAGGGAATAGGAATAATTTACCACAATGAATAGATTTTCCATATAATATTCAGTTTTATATTACATCATAAAGGCCGTGCCTTTGCGTGTTAAAAAATGAAACACGAGCTAATAAAGTTCAAATTGGCACAGTCATATTGTTAAGTCACGACATGTCACGTCAAAATGTCATGATTATTAAAATTATTGTTTTGAACAAACTTGAATATAAATCTACGCAGATTTAATAAAAACTGGTAATCGAGTAATGCTATACGAGTACTTGTTCTTGCGTATTAGTCGTTCTTACTTTTTCCTGAAGCCTGGAGTAAGGTCTACTTCATCATCATCATCAGCCTGTAGACGTCCACAGCTGAATATAGGCCTCCCCCAAACCTCGCCACAATGATCGGTCCTTCGCTATCTGCATCCTCCTCCCGCGGCCTTAACCAGGTCATAAAACCTCGTGGGAGATCTACGCGCTCCGCGCCTACCGGTTCGAGGCCACCACTCCTGAACTTTTTTCCCCATCGGCCATCCGCTTATGCCTATGGAGATATAGGGGAGAGTCCTACAGTACCGGCCAGCATCCAGTACCGGCCAGTTGTATTTTCTCAAATTCTATAATAGATGGCTCTAAGAACTTAACCACTACTAATGCGGTATACCCTTGCAAGTATATACCCCGATCGGCGTCGACCTGTCGCAATTGGTTCGCTGTCAGTGCAAAGATTTATGTACAGCGCGGTGAACTTACGCTACGTAATTAAAATTCTGTTGGTCATTTTCGAAGTTCAAGGATTCAGTGCAAAACAAATAACTCCTGGTAAGTTTAGTATACTTATATGACTATTAGAAATCGAATATTAATACAACCTTTGTATGTTTGTTTTCATCTGAAATCGAATTTCTTTTTTTTTTCGTTTCCTGCAGTACCGGCCATTACGGTGTCCTGCAGTACCGGCCGTTTTTTAAATTAGTTTTTTAAAGGTTTGGGTTACTTACAGATATACAAAAATGCCAAATAATTCAAATGATGGCCGAGGCAAAAGAAGGGCGCCTGGGATTCAGAAAATATGACGTCTCTAAGAAAACCAAAATAAAAACCAAAGAAAATCTAACTCCTACTCATAGACCTATTGAAGAAGATACAGTTCGCCCTTTGTGCGCTGAATGTCGTGAAGAAGATTGGATCCAGTGTGGAAACTTTAAAATATGGGTACATGAGGCTTGTGCAAACATATCGGAGCTATCCGATCAGAACATTTGCGACTGTTGTACTGTCTAAATAATTATGTACTTACTGGCCGGTACTGGAGGCCAATTATTTGTAGCCTGATTATTCCTAGTCTCTGATTTGCAATAATAAAGCTAATTATTTCTAAACGATTTGGTTGTTTGTTATTTTTTATACATAACATAATATATTTTTTATATATATTAGGTGGTATTGAACATGTAACCTCAGGTATTTTGATTTTTTTGTAAATAAACCTTAAGGTGACGGTACTGTAGGACTCTCCCCTATTCATACACCTCAATTTTGTGTATAAATTTGATTCAACAGAAAATGACGGAAATGTCAATTGAATTGGAATCCGTATCGGAAGTAAAAAAACCTGTAAAAGAAGTACCGGTGGTACAGGACCAGGGATTCTTTCGTCACGATACTGGAGACACTTACGATGGATACTTTGAAGCGAAAAAGAAAGATCACAGCGTTAAAATGCACGGTAGATATTTTACTTTTATGACCTCAAAATTCAGTGTGTCAGTTTAGTGAGATAACTTTATTTTTTCTGACCTAATTGGCCACCTGATCGTAAGTGGTTGATAATGTCGGACGACACTGATAAACTCATCAAGAGATTTTTTTAAGAAGAACAAAGTTATAGCACGTTACATCCCTTAGGTATACCGAGTATGATATAAATT
The DNA here is from genome assembly GCA_030269945.2 of Trilocha varians. NCBI lineage: Eukaryota > Metazoa > Arthropoda > Insecta > Lepidoptera > Bombycidae > Trilocha > Trilocha varians. The sequence continues at coordinate 6,997,288 of AP028257.1, read as the reverse complement.
GAGTCACAGGTGTCAAAATGTGCAAAAAGCCCATAACGCAACGAAATAAAATGTTAACGATTAAAAATGCATCAGCAATAATTTTAAAACAGATTACACTATAAAAGGATGCATTGTTTTATGAGATCATATTATTTCAATAGTGAAGTATTATAGTGTGAATTGTCCTAGAACGATCATCAGAACAATGCCTAGTATTAAAAGAATACAATGATTGGCTATCAACTATTCTATTGTTACGTACATTTACAATACTCTCAATTAGCCGGAATACCGTGCTCTGAAGTCGCAAGTAGCTACGACATGCAATTGTTTTTCGTTATTAATTTATTTTATGACAAATATCTTCGCATATAACTACAATGATATCATCAACGAGTTATTTTTATAAAGTGTCTCTAGTTTTACATTTAACACAGTATATGCCGTTTTATTCTTTGAGAATAGTTACCTACTTCAACCTAATCAAGTAAAAATATTTTGTTAAATATCTATGTTTCTGCTGCGTAGGAAGTAGGCTTCTTGCCACATAAGAAAAATTCCATGTTAGAGCCCATCTAATACATCACCGTGTAATGGACCGTACACACAACCCATTCAAACAATCGTCACGCTCTAATTGTTTAAATGCTTTGTAACTCGTTTGTTACGTATTTGTCTCTTTGTTTTACAATTACAACCGATCGATTGCATAATTATACTTTTAGGGCCCGGAGTGTATCGAACTGCCGAGGGGGACAGTTATAATGGTGTTTGGGAGAATGATCGCTTCGGTGCAAACGAGGAAGTGACAATTGAGTTTTCTGACCACGCGAGATACGAAGGTCAAATGAAAGATTGGAGTTTCTGGGGCTCAGGAAAATATCATTATCTTGATGGTACTGTTGTGAAGTGCGATTTTAATGAAAACTGTCCCGTTGGTAATATGGTATTGACTGATCCAAATGGACATGTATGGCTAGGAAAGGCAGGGCAAGGATATGGATGGTTTGAACCAGTAAATCATTTTTACGAGATGTTGGAGAAAACGCGGGATGTAACCAAAAGTAAACATGGTTCGAAGACGAAAGAAAATTCGACGCCGCAGCCGCAGCAGGCAATAAAATGAGTGCTTATAAATTTTAATAGGCTACTGTAAAATTTGAAAGTTACGTTGCAGAAAATAGATAATTATTTCAAACTTTATGTAGTCTTTTTGCCTTTATAGTTTGTATGGTATGCGTGGTTTCAAAATGGGAAATGTTTACAGTGGACTCATTTCCGGACGTGTGCAGAATCAGGGCATTCATTAACTGCAGCTTTTACTCGTGAGAATAAAGATAAAAACCGTGCCACTTTTGAAGTCTACGATAAGAGCATCTTATAGCATTCTTATTAAAACTCTTAATATCATTTCATAGGAAATGTAAACCAGAAAAAGAAACTTTTATGTGTGAATTTCATAAATCTATATCTCGTTAAGTTGCTTTCTACTTGACACCTCTTGAAGTTCACATCATAATAATTGGTATACACAAGCAATAGGTTGACACTCAAACCGGGGGAATGTTCAGTGGATTGCTAACAGCCGTTACTCACATTGATGTACACACTTGGAATCACACTTCACCATTTGAACCCACTCATAGTCAAGTGCTCCGGCACAATCGCTTGCGACATTTTTAGGTGCGACTCCATAGGTTTTGATACGTACTTTCATTGCACATGTGCTTTTGTGTGGTGACACACTTTCTAACTACCATTGCCGAGGTATACGATCTAATTCTGGTTTAGTACGAGTGGAACCTTGTTATCTTCTCTAAGCAAAGCAAAAATTGCAGAGAGCGCTCTTCGTTAAAGATTTTACCTAGGTCCAAAAAACCTAAAATGACTCGCAGCCCATTTTTATTTAAAATCGTCTTTAAGGTCTTTAAAATTTCTTACATAATTATGTATCTAAAACCAAATGATTTCCAGACGAATTTAAATAAAACAGCTATTTATGTCGAACAGGATGTGCGTGATTTTCATTCCTCGATTAGGCAATATTTTATTTACACTCACCATAAAGAGAAGCGATAGACTGCCCGACGCCTACATACCGGCTAATAAATAGACACCGTCAAAATCGGTGCACTGAACATTTTGTTGTTTTGGCCTCGAGTTTACACCCACTTCCCACATATTTAGACCATTCAACCACGACCTCTGCGAATGTGGGTGCGTAGCTTCTTTCAGTTCAATCATGACTTAATTGAAGAGGCCGTGCGAATCTTGTTAAATTGGATAATTTAGTAGGTTTTTGCATAGGAGTGGCACGCTGCGTGACCTGCCGCCATGTCTCTTGTGAATGATGTTATGCAGTAATTAAACATTAAGGACGCTCATTTAGGTGAAGGGCAAATTTAGTAAACCCTGCTGTGCTATAATGAGTGAGCGTTTTTTAAAAATAACTATTAATTATTTACTTAAACGGTTCTGAATTAATTTCCAGAAATATCTTTTATCTAGACTATTTTTGTAATATTAATGCAACATGTACTACTTTGGTTAACGTATGAACTGTGATTATTTAATTGAATGTGCAATTTCGAAAAGGGCACATATCTGAATATTTTGTGAAACACTTTTTTCATGTCATGGCGTTCTAAATACTTGTATGCACCTATTATGTTCGAAAAAGGCATATCTCCACAAACCTGGTGAAGTTATCGCAAGAAATTATATAGACAACAACATCTCTCAGGAAATTTTCGTTCCTTCTAAAGTAAAAGGTAGTTGCAATAAGTTACCAAGCCAAGCTGATCGAGCTTACAATGGCAAAGTACCAATAAATCATTTGAAAATTGCAGATATTCCAAAGGTAAAAATATACTGCAATGGCCAACTACACACGAACGAGAGCTTCCAGAAGAGGATTTTTAAACAAAAGACAAAATTATTGCTTTTGTTTCATTATTATATTTAATTTAAATTACTAAAATACAAGTTTCGCCAAATTTATATGGTTTTTTTCTGTAACTTATGAATACTCAACGTGGTAAATTTCGAAAAGGGCACATGTCATAAATTTTGTTTATCGAAATATACATATATAATAACGTCAACATCGAAATATTTCTGTAACTTTCGAGAGATAATATGCCCTAAAATGTAACCCAAAAACATTTTTGCTAAATATTTGATTTATTTAGAAAATAATTAGTTTTTTTCATTTCCTAGAAAGTTTAAAAATTCAGATATGTGCCCTTTTCGAAATTGCACATTCAATTAATATTTACTATGAGCATGGCCGGGGGCGGCGAGACAGGAAGGAGTGCCGAGGGCGTAACCCCGTGCTGGGTTCTGGCCTCAGCCGGGGTTTGGACGCTGAGTGTTTAGAGGTTGGAGGTTTTAGTGCGGTTCAACTCCCACATATCCGCGGGACGGGAGGGAATCCGGTGATTTCCTCCAGTTCAAAAAAAAAATGAGTATGGCTATTTGATTTACAATAATAACGCAATTTTGTAATTGGATACTCGTATTACTATCTGAAATAAATAATAAAATATGATTTTATGCTATTCACATGTAATTTTATATTTCAGATAATTCTAGCAGAGTATTATGTTAAGATAATAATATTATTATTCATTTTGTTTTTATGATGACGATTGACTTACAAATAATGTATTTGCAGCTGAAACTGAACATTTCATCAAGGAAATCTAAATATGGAAACGATTCCCAAAACCATCAGTATAAAATGCACAGTTTTATCATTGTAATTAACTTTTATTTCGATTTAGTACATGTTCGAAAGATTTCTTAAGTAGGTACTTTATAAGTAACGCCTACAATCTGCACCATTAATTTTATCTTCTTATAATAATTGCTACCTACCTTTTATGGTAAGCGGGCCTTGGACGTCATAATACCTATTATTATAGCGCAATGTACTTTATAATAGTTTAGACTTTATTGCCTCCCCTTACCTTATATCTTATTATCTATTAGTTAGACTTTTTAAATCTGCTGTGGTCTTTTATAATCTAGGCATCCTAGACCGGATTTTTATGTAGGAATATTGTCATAAAACGGAACTGAAATATCAATTATAAACCTTAACATTGTTTTTTAGTTTAACTAGTTAATACTTGATAACACGAATAAACTTTTTTCCTGGATATTATTTTTTCGAGATTAGAACATTTTTTATTCTTATTGAACAACGGTAGTTGGGTAGTTCCTAGGTAGAGACATCGTAGAGACCGCTATTGTTACATTTATAAACTCTACATTTTTAGTAAACGTTTATGTAGTTAACGTGTTGACTTCTTAATTGAAATTGAGATGATGTGAAGAAATGTACGAATTGAGACTGTAGGTACTTTAATTCAAATCCTTTAGATAATTGAGACATCTCGGCCGTCGAGATTGCACTGGTATCAAATATCCTACGTCTGTTTTCCAATTAAACCATCACATGTTCGTCGGCAACTGCAAAGAACAACTTATGCTTATCGACATCCCGAAGTAAGACATCAATTCGGCATACGATTGAACACGCGCTGTTTGTAGTCAGCTCAGAACAGTCGAAACTGCGTTTACTGTTTGTTGAGCGTTCATTCAGCTTAGAGGTGCGGCAGATGTCGAGTCGTGAAGACGTAGGTAGGCGCGGGCCAGCGTGGCCCGATACGCCGCGCTGTTATCGCTATCACCTTATCAACCCTTATCACCGGCCCATCGCGAAACCGATCGCGCTCCACTCGTTTCACACACGTGCGAACATTTCGAGGCATATGTGAATTTATTAATTTTGATCATGTACGATTATACATTGTGTAAATTGTTAGTGTTTTCAGTTATAATAACGTATACTGGCGGTCAAGGTGAGTCGAGTTTTCCTTGTGTTTACTCTGAAAACTTCTTGATAATAGATAACGAACGGTGTTGTTTTATGACATATTTTCAGGCAACATTACATTGTATTGTTCATTTTATCAATAGATTTAGAATATTTTTTTCTGTTATATTTTTTTGTATCAGGATTTAATGAAAAGTAGGGACATCTAAATAATGATTTCTGGAAATTAAATGGAAATGATGAAGTGATCGTTTATTCGTAAGATTACTCATTCAATCGATTACAGCAAATAAATAAGTGTCCTTATCTGTTCATAAAATTAAATGTAACTTCAAAAGAGCTGACTATGGAGCGAGTTGAAACAGAAATAACTGAAACAGACGCTGAACACACCTGTTACGGACATTCGTTTTCCGAAATAGAATAAACACGAAATAGGCTTGACAGTTTTATTTATAACTTGAAATGGAAAATATTTTACGACTAATATATCCACTAGTGTTACGAACACAGAAATGGTAGTCCTTTTATAATTAGGAACTAATATGGTAGATTTTTTAGACATATTGATCTTTGAGTTTGTAAGGTGAAATAGTTTTAGTATGTAAATTATTGTAATATGATGGCTGACTAACTTTATACGTTGGTAGGTATTTATAGTATTATATGAAAATATGTATATGTAAGCATAATTTAATGAAGTTTTTAATTAAATTAACGTCTAAAAATAATTTATAAACAATTTATTTAATTTATAATAACAGGTGTAAATTAACAAAAATTTAATTGCCTTGTTATTAATTCATACTAGTAAAATTTTATATAATTTCTGTTACCATTTTATATCATTGTTGGAAAGGAATTTCTATTTCTAATACATATAAGTCAATAATACGACATTTTCAGCTACAATAATATTGCCTACAACACTATGATATCATAAAGCCTTTACTGTATGAGTCATCGTTGTTATTACTCAACCTCATGTGTGTTTGTGATAAGAGATGTACTCATCTAGTACAAGTAGGTAAATAGTGCTTTCTATAGAAAGAAACAGTAAAACAACGAATTGTACTTACCAATAGATCATGTTTTGTAATTATTTAAATGGTGTTGTTTTTGCGAGATTTAAGTTAAAGTAATTTTGCTTTGCACTCTATTTCCACGATTTCTTGATTAAGTAACAAATATCCATATATCTTTCAAACTTTCTCGTTTTAAACATTAGTATAGATACTGGTTGTGTGACTACTATTTAGTGAAGGGCAACGCTACAGGTTGTGCTAAATTTCAACTTGATTTAAACGCATTGGTTTGGCTTTAGACAAAAATACGAAGTTGAGTAGAAGCTTAGCAGGTGATAAATTTTGCTTTAATTAAAATTGTTTTGAGCGTGAAAACTGCAAATACATAAATAATTAGCTGGGAAACTTACCTACTATGACAATAAAATACAACTTTTGGATTTTCAACATTTGCAAAGGGAAAAAACAAGTATAGCTAAAGCCTAATAAAATTGAATTATCTCTAAACTCTTCATATATTTCGACAGAAGGACGAGATAAATATAATATATATTTTAGCATGAAATAGAAACTGATTTACTATGGTTATTTATCTAACATAAATAAAATCCATCTTCTCTAATTCTGCCTATTAGTACACTTATTAATGTTCAATCTAACATGAATTTCAATTACTATACCTATAAATATTTCAACTAATAGCTTTATAACTCTAAAAAACGTTCATATTGGATATCATAAAACGTTTTTGTCAAAACAGGCGTATGAGTATTAATTATAGTATCGGTTCTGTTAGTACGGTTATCGTTGGATCGATTTGTTGTAACACTCTGTTAGATGAACATTGAGCACGTGCCGACTACACTCAGATACTACTAGGGCTGAAACATTACTTAAAATATTAACTAGATCTATTTGAACTTCACTACAATAACTTTTTTAAGTTAAGTGATGAAGCGAATTTTTGCTCATGATGATGATTAAGGATCAAATAGGAAGTGAACTTAATCAAGAGAATATATTCGTCTGCAAAGAGAAGGCGAAAATCAGTGTGTTTATAGTAACACAGGCATAACCAAGTAGCTAAGATCATTCATCAGCAACTTGCTCTGAAATACGACCTTGTTGAAGCCGCCGTACCTTATTACCAGTATTGACCTCAGCCGGTTCTCGATAATGGTCTTGTAACGCTCTACTGGGACCGATCTATTATCACTGACAGGACTATTGCTGCCAATAAGCCTGACATAGTGATAATAGATCGCAATAGATGGAAACAATGTAAAACAAATTATAAACATAAATATTTTAAACTTAAATAATATATTGTATTATAAAACTGGAAACAAATTGAATTACGATCATAAAATCATCAGACTCCATCAACACGACTGTAAATTGAAATGTCGGTGGATGATGGCATGTACTCTGTGATGCGTGAATGATATGCACATAAAATAAATTGATGGTAAAAGATTTTAAGAAATAATAATAAATGGAGGATATTTCTATATAACTGATAACAATTCGTTTTAAATGCAGTAGGTATTAGGTAAAGTATAATTTAACTTTTTATAAAAACAGAATTTAAAGGAAAATATAACATTAAAAAAATAACCTGCAATTTTTCTCTCTTTGGTGTGTCAGAAGAGACTCGTACCAAATCAGTTGCATTTCAAAAACATCTTTATTTTCACGTAATATTCATATTAGACAGTGGATCATTGCTGTGTAATTATTATGACTAAAGTATCTACTATTGATTACGTGGATAGACGCTTATTAGTACTTAGTGTTCTATCGTCGTTTTTCTAAGACTAATTTTCTGGTATACTTTTAATGGCAGCCCTACTGTAAACTATATTTGTAGTGAGATTATAAGTAAGAGTGCCCGTAATCTCGCATACGCCCACATAATTTGTGTCAACACGGTATTAACTCTACGCTTCCTATTGAAGCTGTTTTGGTGGTCCATTTTCGTAAACACGTGTGGCTTTTGATGTAATCGTGATGTACATGCACTCAGACGTTTGCATTCAAACATCTGAATTTAGTTTATTTTAAAGAATCTATCTTGCGCGGGCGGTTGTATTCTGTTTCAAATGCGCCTTAATCGGATTATATGACTAGCTCATGACAGGCTGTCTGCTTTCTGCACCATATATTAATAATAGCTGCCTCAATATATGATTTTATCCCAGTAGTTTTTTAACTTTTTTTTTGGCCTGTTTTAGTTGCTTTGGTTGTGTGCTTAAATAAGTGTTTTCTCCTCATCTTACTAATGTAATAAATATGTATAAATTGCAACCTATTGTATTTTAGCTTACATATTTTATAAGGTTGTTGTTTTATGCATAAGGGCCCAAAGAAGTTTTCATTACTATTAGTAAAACAGTTTAGCCAAACCCAAAACTTAATTTTACTTGAATCAATTTTTGTGTAACTACTTATCGACAATTTCTTTATTCATTAACCTCAGAATGTGCTCACACTTTGTATTAAAATTAATATAATATCCACACGTACAATATTCCTGCTAGTCCCGTATCCAAGAATCACGATCATTGACCTTATTCCTTCCAAGCACCTGTCATTGTTAATTAATTCACCTCATCGTGTATTCACGGATTGACAAATTGGGAAGGAACCATTTTGACTATGAACCAAACAAGGATAAATATCAACCGTTATATTTTAACAAACGGTTAACTAGGACTTTGGTCACCTATTTATTATAGAGAATAAGGAAACTGTAACATATTATATTGAAATAATATCAATAATAAATAGTAAAACAATTATTTAAAGTGCTAATCTAAAGCATTAATTAATCCATAGGAAATTTTTGTGTTGTTATGAATATCGAGAGCGATATATTACAGATAGGGGATAAGAAAAGTAAAATTAGAAGGAGCGGGGAACTGCTGTTCGTTTCATGATGATTTACTTAAAATGTCTTTCTTAACTTTCTTTCTTTCCCCAGACTATTTGTGACTTAACTGACTTAGGTTGGAATAATTTTGTTTCAATAAAAAATACTATTTTCTGTTACCAGTGGAACAACAGTTGCTGAATAAGTTGGTGTGCATTGAGCATGAGGCGTGTGGTCCTTGCTTGTCAGCCGCCTCGCATTGTCGATGGTGTGCCGACCCTTACTTCAGTTCTACGGCGCCAAGATGCAACGACGACGAAAGGTTTGTTTAAAAAATAGCTATTTGCATTGGAGAAATCGACGGAAAAATATTCAGAGTAAAACTTGAAAACGTATCACGAAATTTGTCTGATTCATATTTTTTTTAATGAGCTTATATCTATTTACTTCATCCTAAATAAAAGTTGTTGTGATTGTACGGTCCTTTTTTAATTCTTAAACTCGAATCTACAGCGTTCTTAGGCATTGTGTTAGTATTAGGGCATACCTACGTATTAAAATATCCTTGATTTACTTATGAGTAGTAGAAACATTTCACTAGGATATCTCGTTAGTAGGTTTATGAATAATTCTAGACTAAACTTTCCTGTCTTTTACATACTCGTCTTTCGTGGATGATAACTGGATACACTCCGTTAAATGTTACTAATATTTTTTAATTTGTGTAATAAATAAATTATTAATAATTCCCGTTTACTACCTTACTTTTGTTTAATAATAAAACGTGTTACTAGTTTTTTTTTTTTTAATTTTAGGAAATCACCGGATCCGCACTAAAACCTCCAACCGCTCACACTCAGCGTCCGAACCCCGGCTAAGGCCAGAACCCAGCACGGGGTTATGAGGGACGGCGCGACGCGTTACGCCCACGGCACTCTTTCCCGTCGCGCCTCCCCTACGTGTTACTAGTAAACTGTGTAGGTACTTAAAGGACTTTATGGATGGTAGATGATCAAATGTAATAAAACGTTCCACTCCCAGAATTCCATTGATGTACAATGTTTTCTGTTTCATCCGTCTTAATTTATCTTTCCCACTTAGCTACCTAATGGATCATTAATTTGCTTTTACTGAAAGCAGGAATTTTACCCAAATAGATATTGGTACACTTTCCATAACTTCCAATTCAGGAAATTATTTTTTAAAGCTTTACTGCAGGTCTGTAATATACCTAGAATAATAAATATTTATGATTATAGATAATAACGGTACCTACATATTATAGACAGTACTATAAAGACAGTCTAAAGCGTTAAGTTTAATACTAAACAGCCTAAATTCCGCTAGCGTATCTATAACATTGTTAAAATTAGGCAGCTCAAGAAAACAATGGATTTCTTGCATAATCTTTTACTCTTTGAGCAGCGAAAGGCCGATGATTTTGAACAAAGCCTGTCAATTATTACAAATTCACTCGACTATGCAGTGATTATACCATATTACTGCTCTTCCAGTTTTACGTAGAAATTCATTGAATCTCTATAATTTGCCGTCATCGCCCTGTTATTTGGAAGAGCTGAGCGACACCAAATTACTAAAAACCTTTATCATTATCATAATAATAGAACAAGCATACAATTTGTAGAGTAATAAAAACTACAGAGATATTCCGTCTGACTTGTTGCTTTAAGAACTGGCTGAGTTCGCAGTACAGAACAATGTTTATTAGAGACATCGACCTCATGTTTCTAAATGATGAAGATGCACCGAAGAATTAATCCTAAATAATAATTTTATAATTTATCAAGGGTTATAAATATCTCTCTGAAAAAACCTAATTTATATAGGTAAGTTGAGATATTTTATTAAGAAAACTATGTAGTTTAGAATAGAAAAGTGAGAAAGCAAAATAAACACCATTTTACCATTAAATTTGTTTCGCTCATAGACGTGCTAGATTATACACACTACTTGACCTATCACCCTTACAGTGTCAAGTGCCTATACCCGCGTAGCAAAAGGCCCTTTTTATAACCATAATAACAAAACAAGCGTACAATTCAGGTTGTATTAACAACTACAAGAAAATTTAGCGTTGAGTTTTGTACTTGAAAAGTTTGATGCACATTCTCCAGTGTGTTCCCACGTTCGCTGACCGAGAAAGGTTCGGATGTAGCTCACTAATCAAGTGATCGTCGTTTGATTGATTATTGATTGTGCCCGTGTCGGTCCACGTCGGTTCAATGCTTTTCAATAGGCTTACTCCGGTGAAGACGCTAGGTCCGGCCATTTCGACATCGCAATGAAATAATGTAATTTTGATGCTTGTTTTTTAATGCTTTGTGGACACATGTATGGCGGTGTGGGAGGTCAAGTAGTTTAATGATTCGCTGTTGTTTCTTATGAAATATAATTTAGTAAATAAACGGGAGGGACTCTTCCAATTCCTTTTATCCAAACTAGGATCTCTTTTGTGGAATATCGACACTTATTAATTTTTACTATGGTACTCCTTAATTTTTACTATGACGTTTTAAACACAATTTACAACAGGCACTTTTTAAATTTTATTTTACTAACTAAGTACGTTCTATAAAACGTTTCATTTTTGTTCGACTAGTGTAAGATTTGTAGTGATGACCTTTCTTTCAAACGGTACTGTAATTCGTCGATGGAACAAATGTGATAACACGCTAAAACTTTTTCATTAAACTAACTGCAGTATGAACTTGCCATTAAAGAAATACAATTTTGCTTGAACCTGACTGTAAAGTTAGTCAAACATCTTTCTCCGTAGTGTTGTTACCAATAATCCAAATTCGTACCAACTAATTTTATAAATAAGCACTATGAAGGAATTTATGTAAAAATACTAACGTTTAAATTTTCAGTTTGGTAGAAACCGGGTGCGGTCAAGGTATGATCCAAAGACCGGAAAAGCCGATATGGGTCGTAGCCGAGAATAGTTCCCTTCAAGATATGCAACCGGACAGTGAGGAGTCGGTCGTACAAATACAACCGCAGAAAATTAAAATGTCTTTGAAACCAAGTAAGTTTCCAATTACTGCATAGTTAAGAATAGAATGAAATCTTAACGTCTCTGTCTCTGTACCAACCCATTACTGCCCATTGTTGGGCTCAGGTCTCCTCAGAAGAGGGATTAGGCATAGTCCACCACGCTTGCCCAGTGCGGATTGGGGACTTCACATATCTTCAAAGGATTGTTAGAACCCTTTTCCGACATGCAGGTTTCCTCTCGATGTTTTCCTTCACCGTTTTTAGCCAGTGGTGTTGTGAAAAATTGCATATAATATTTTTTCACATGTAGATTTAGAGGTACAAGCCGGCTGGATTTGAACCCGCGACCTCCCGTTCGGAAGGAAGCGGCCCGACCACTCGGCCACCACGACTTCATCCATCTAATATAATGTAGTTTTATTACATTTGTTTTATACTACTATCCTGCAACAATATACCTAAAATATCATCAGTCCATTTTATGCCACTCGTGTATTTAGGAAACCTCTTTAAGCTATTAGAGTTGGCGTAGTAAACAATAAACGCTCTGTAATAAACCTATTAGATTTCATTATTAGATACCAAAACTTTAACTGGCGTCTGGCACAGGTAACAATTTAATTATATTATGTAATTTATAGGAGAGACAAAGAAAATTCAATTCACGTATAGGCCTGCGAAAAATTACCCACTGGATCTCTACTATTTAATGGACTTGACGTGGTCCATGAAGGATGATAAAGAAACGCTGGTATCACTGAGGGATGACCTGCCTATAATGTTGAAGAATTTAACTGATAATTTCAGGTGTGTATTCACTATTGCCCAATGATTAGAATAATTAGATATCTATAACAATATTTTTAGTACATACATAGTAATACATACATACATTTAATAGATACAATATTTAATGTAAGATATATAAACAAGCCTATGGTTTACTTTCTGGTAAATGTTTATAAAGCTCTGCAAAATAAAAATATAAAACTATATAAATATTATAAAAAGTTCAAGTATAGATAGATAGGTATCGCAATTTAATTTAAACTCAGTTAAATGATAATGATTTATATTGGAACAAAGTTCCTTATCGCGCGTTATCAAAAGGGGGCTAGACGGAAAAAAATCTTACGAAAAGTTGTCACGACACTTTTTTTGTTTTATTTTTTTTTGTTTCGCTAGAAGGCGCTGTGATCAAAATCTTTTGAAACATGTTCCTTATTTGTGTTAGATGATTATCGCTAGATGGCGCTGTAATCAAAATCTTTTGAAACATGTTCCTTATCGCGCGTTACGAAAGGGAATATTTTTTATAAGATATCTTTTAATCGAAAGGAACTTCGTTCTGTTTGGGTGTCGCATAACACCTCTCAAGTTTTTTTTTATTGTATTTGTTCTAGACTTGGTTTTGGAAGTTTTGCTGATAAACCAGTGATGCCTTTTATTAACGTAGACGAAAGGAGGAAACTAAATCCGTGCGCTGTCGAGGAGGAGGCTTGCGAGGCGACCTATAGCTACAAACATCATTTATCTCTTACTAATGAGGTAAAATTTGATCTGACATCGATTCCTTTAGTTAATATTTTACTTTGTAGTAATTGGTGTTTCAAAGGGAATTAGCGGCCTATTCAAGACTATGATTCGACTAAGCGCGGCCTTTGATAAGCATGGGAACAGCTATTATTATTTAGTCATTTCTTAATTTAAAAACTGGGCACGATCAAATTATAGTTAATATAACTAATAGCATGTTGGAATTATTCTTAAAATATTGTATCTAACTGTACATTACATATTTGTATTGTGATACAAACCTACTGTAGTTTGATGGGAAATTTACTTCGTCAAACACAATAATAAATGTAAAGCTCGTCATTTCGGATACATCGTATTTTGGAGCACTGTGCACTTATATATCAAATTAATTTAGAAACATTCGTAAACAAACTGGAATTAAGTACTCATAAAATTTTAAATATCATCATATTTAGGTGAGCGATTTTATCAAGAAAGTTAACAGTAGTTCAGTGACTGCTAACTTGGACAACGCGGAGGCCCAACTCGATGCACTCATGCAAGTGTTGACCTGCAGCGATAAGATCGGATGGTCAGCCAAAAGTAGGAAGATCGTGATTCTATCTTCAGATGGACTGGTGCACACGGCTGGTGATGGTAGAATAGGTCAGTACTTATAAAATAATATTATGTTTTAGATATTATAACCATTTGTAACAGTAATCATTTATCATTTGATAGGCTTTTGGATCGTAAGCAAAATACCTAAAACCAATAATATTATCCGGGGCTATATAATAAAAAGCATGCATCAATAATTAAAAGTAATGATTTAAATATTATATTTTTATTCAGGAGGAGCCGCATTGAAAAATGACGAAAGCTGTCACCTAGATGATAATGGTTATTATAACAAAGCCGACACCTACGACTATCCGTCGATAGCGCAAATATACAGGCTACTTGATAAATATAAGGTAAATATAACCTAAATTGAACGTAAATTAAGCTCATCAGCGCTATGGCACAATCTAAATGTAGCTTTCTTCATACATTTTAAATTAACTATCTTCTTAGCTGAAACATTTGTGACTGGCAGATTGGCTGTTTGCCTAACTATATACATATTCAGTAGTTGCTGAAAAGTTAAAGTCTAATTTAAATGTCGAAGATCTGATTCATAAATTTTATTCAAGGTCAACGTAGTATTCGCTGTTACTGAAAGTGTAAAGGACTACTACGACAACCTACATGATCTCCTCGATGACTTCACATACGTAGCCAAACTGGAAAGCGACAGTTCCAACATCCTGAAGCTCGTCAAAACGGGATACGAGGACATCGTCAGCGTTGTCAATTTCCAGGACAACTCAAGCTTTGGTCCACTCAAAGTTCGGTACTTCTCTGACTGTGGAGTGAAAGGAGGCTCTCTGGTAGAAACAGCACGATGTACCGGAGTGGAATACGGCATGACCCTCAATTACGAAGCTCACATAACCCTCGACGCTTGTACGGAATTCAAAACGGTAAGTAATTAAATTTCGAAAGTTAATTTGTAATGAAAAATGAAGGTTCATTCCAACGTTTTTGTTTGCAGTCGAGTCAGACGGTCCGCATTTCTGAGAGCCAGCTGGGTCAGGACTCGTTGACCCTCGAAGTGGAACTGCAATGTGGATGTAAATGTGACATTGATCCGCAGGATGATTATGTGCTATCGTGTCCAGACAATTCTCACCTCGTGTGCGGTGTTTGTCAGTGCAATAAAGGATGGTACGTGTGTCTAACAACTATTAAAATTTACAATGTAAGAACGTCTATTTGCACAAAATATTTACCGACTTTCTCTTCGAAAGTGGACACTCTTCTCCCTTGTACCTCTCTCATATAATATTATTTATTTTCTTTTCCTATAAGCATAGTTTTCTTTCATTCAAATATGACAGATTTAAAAACTCCAAAAAATTATCCCGCCTATAAAGAAATCAAAAGTTTAGAACGAGAAGAATTTAGAATGAATGAATTGACAAACTTATAAGGTATACGTACACCGTGTATGTAATTTACCTACATGCATGTATGTACTTCATTGAATTCTAACATAGAATTAAGTCTCACAAAATTCCTACAATTCGGAATGAACAGAAGTGAAGATGAGACAAGTACACCGACATTCTATCCTAAAAATTGCATCACAGTTATCTTTTATGTTTGCTGTGAAAACTCATACATTACGTTGCCGGCTGTACTTACGCAAGTTTAGTAATACATCTTTAATGTAAAGAGCGATAAATTCCAAGCAGAGGATTACGAAAATTTAATACCTATTAGCTACTACGTTTATGTATGATATTACTATTAAAATTAATCGCACAGAGAGAAATTTGACGGAGGATTTTAACACCAGTAACATCTGATGAAACAATTATATTAACAAACAAAAGCAAACAGTTCCTAATATGAATCTCGTGTTCTTCAAGGTCGGGTCCAGACTGTGATTGTTCTATAACGAACGAGGAAGCGTCCGCAGAACTTATGGCGCAGTGTAAAGAGCCCAACACGACACATGCGCTAGCCTGCTCGGGTGCCGGGGACTGCATCTGCGGGAAGTGCGACTGTGATAAGGGACAAAATGGAAGATACTGCCAGTGCAAATCTTGTGAAATTAGCCCGTAAGTATGTTACACACATCATTCCACTATAAAAGCCCTGTAGGTACTAGCACATAGTGGCATATTCTTACCCACTACTAGATGATATCAGTACATTCATAACAAAATATTTTGAAGTACCTTATACTAGGTTCCGGATATTTAGTGTTACTGTACTCTTGCGACTATTTATCTAGTTACGATATAACTAAATTTAGAAACCGATAACAATTGATAACTTTAATTATTTAATGAAATAGACCACAGTGCATCGTTAACGTGACCTCTAATTTTGATTTGACCTAAAACTGCATATGAAGGTTATCAAATGTTTAGATAAAATTACGCTTCCCATTTATATAACATTCTTGTAGAAGTAGAAAACAAATAAAGATATTAGGGATATTTTCATAAATTCTACATGAAATGAAATGAAATAGTTTATTGTCCAAAAATACACTTTTACACATTACAACAATAATAAAATGCAATGATCCCCGCACATGAATTACATACCCGGGATATAATTTGATTGTATAAAAATTGAGCACGAGAAGGCTGTAGATAATTTATGTAGTTAAACATTATTAATGGAAGAAGTTCGATAAAAGACTTTTGTTAGTTAAAACGTATTAATTACTTGCTGAATTACAAAAAAATGGTGGACGACCCACACTCGAGTTCTATTATTTACCTCATTAACTCAAGTAAAATAAATAAACAAAGCCGTTTCTATGTCCTTTTATGTATTTCTTATAGTTTTATTTTAAGAATATTGGTAGAAATGATGACACCATTATTTATGGAAACTTCGTTAAGAAGAGAACTATTTCCGATGCAACTATTTTAATCAGTTAACGGGCAGAGTTTATTAACCTTAAATGAAGACATTTGAAAACATATTCGCTTTCTGTCTGTTCTCAAAGATATTATATTTGAATGCGGAAATGAATGTTGTTGGAGATTGTAGCTGTGAAAATATAATAAAACGCTTGTTTACGCAATTAAACTTTTATTATAGTTTCACATTTGACACAAAAAAGGCGGATAAAATTAAATGTGTGAATAAGATGCAGTTGCGCTCAAAAATTTAGCGTTATGTACCTATTTAGATAAAGTAAAGTAAACTTGAGACATCTCTAAGACGTTTTACAGACGCAGTACGTGCTCTCTTGTCTGCATTGGTGATGAAACAACAGTAATTAGTTGACAAAATATACAAAGCTTATTTATATTAGTTCTACCTAAGTATTGTAAGGTAAATTAAGGGATAGCTATAATTAAGTTATAATTCAAAATGAAGAACGCCATATCAACTTGATATCGTAAACAAACAGGGAAACGACTTTTACAGTTAATTTCACGCTAATTACAAACATTTCTACATTTGAAGTGTTGTACAGTTACCGTGGTCACGGTTTACTTGGTATTTGTTAATTTAAAGTATTTACAACTTGTTTTGGTTACCAACTTATTAAATTATAATAAATAGACATCACAGTACATACAAAAGCTTTATTATTGTGCCTTCTCAACAAAATTAACTCGCAAGTAAGTTTAAAAGCAGGTTCTTTTTTTAAATTTCATGATTTAATGATGATAAGCGCGCGGTCCGACCTAATGGTAAATGGTTATTGTCGCTCACGAGTGTTATAGAAGGGTTTTAAAGGGTATATAAAGGAAAAAGCTTAGATGAGATTAGGTATACGTCAGGAAACGACAAAACGAACAGCAGCAGCAACTCAGCGCGCATTTATGTATAAGTATCCTAAAATCCACAAAATCGGGCTTCACTTATATTAAGTCTGCTCAAGAAGGTAAAGAGTTGCTTACAAGTACTCCTGTCATTCCAGAGATTTTAGCGTAAATTAGTTTAAAACACATTAGTTAATCCTCACATTGTGTATTCCAGAGAGAACGGCATAGAATGTGGTGGTGTCGGCCGCGGTGTGTGTGTCTGTGGACAATGCGCGTGCACTGATGGATGGAAAGGACCTTCCTGTGACTGCACGACGTCTATGGACGCTTGTATCGCACCCGGAGAGGAACAGCCATGTTCTGGACATGGAGAGTGTGTTTGCGGTAGGTATAATATTCTTCAATTAGTGATTTTTACTAATTTTTAGTAGCCTCTATTTCACTCGCTCTTGATTTCTGAAGTGATTTTGAAAACATTCGATAATTATAATCGATCGTCAAAGATGCAGCCAATAGCCAGACTATTCCACCACATTATATGAGGCTCTGCGCGAGGTATTTATTTATTACTAGCTGACCCACGCAACTTCGTCTGCGTTACAAAGGGGTAAAAATTTAGGGTTGTATGTATTTTTGTATGCTGTGTCATAAAAAAATAAAAACAAAAAATTTTGCCTAAAAAATAAAAAGAAAAATTTAGGGGTGAACTACCCTTAACATTTAGGGGGATGAAAAATAGATGTTGGCCGATTCTCATAGATACCGGATAAGCACAAAAAATTTCAACAAAATCGGTCAAGCCGTTTCGGAGGAGTTCAAGTTCGAACACCGTGACACGAGAATTTTTTTATATTAGATTATGTCTTACTTAATAGAATCTAGTACTGAAGAATTTCAATTCCTAAAATGCAGTGGAATTTTAAAGCTATTGAAAATATCTTAAATTAAATTTTAAATTAAGGTTTTTTAATTTTATTAAATTAAAATTTTAATAACGTTAATAACAGCATATCTTAAACTATAACTTCTCAATCATCCTTCATCTATTTCCAGGTCAATGTCAGTGCTTCGCCGACGAGAACAGCGGCATGTACACCGGCATGTTCTGCGAGACGTGTGCGACGTGCGACAACCCGCTGTGCGCGAGCGCCGAGCCCTGCGTCTCCTGTCATCTCAACAGCAGCTGCACTGATGTCTGCACTATCGGCAGTGTCAACTACACCGTACACGATAGGATGGCTGAAACTAGTGAGTCATGGTTTTATACTGTAACACTCTATTACTGCCCAATAGCAATAGCACCACGGTTGCCCATTTTTGGTTTTGTCGAAAACACTCGTCAAGAGGAGGTATATCAACAAGTTAAAATCAGACGTCATCTTATTGAAAACTTGAATGTTTTTTAATGGCCTTTATTAGGTTCCTGTACCCTGTTTTTCTCTAATACTCTAACCTAATCTACATGATTGCGGTTAAATGGTTGGTCGGTCCGTTATGTTTTTCCTTCCATAGATAAATAATACAGTGCAACCATAATATAACGTACCTCAATATAACGACTTCCTCGATTTAACAAATTCTACGTAATCCCCTTGAATTGTCCATAAGAGTCAATATAAAATATACCTTTACATTGCGAACATTCTTTGCGTACAACCTCTTTATAACGAATTTTCAACTATCAAGAAAAAGTATTCATACCTCTAATTAACGAATTTTGCCAACCCAAAACCTTTATATAAAGCTTCCACCAATAATAAAACTCTTAATCTTATAATGTGATTCATGTCTCATGACATGTTTCTAGCATTACTACTATTGTCTACCTAATTGTTTTTAAATACATAGCAAATACATATATGTAGTAATTTGATGAAAATGTGTTATTAGTAGAAGTTGTTCGCTATAACAAGATAAGTACGTAATATTGAAGTGAATAAAACTATTATTTTACCAACTTATTCAGACACTCGCGGCTTTCAATAATACTTTCATGCATTTTTAACGGGTTCTTACCACGATATTTAATTAATTGAGTTGTCTCGATATTTCAACGTTGTTGCAAACGTCATGATCACGAGAAGACTGGATACTGCGGGTCGATTTACGAGCAAACAAATCTGTCTACCCTCTTTCTCGTTCGCTTTTGGGTCGCACCACTGGAACTCGAACTCACTTCTCGACACACCACACTCACTGTATCTACAAGACTCTCTGAGCATGAACCCTTAGTGACTGTTTTGTTTAGCACTGGATTCCACATACTCGATAATCTGAAGCCGTCACCCCTGTTAAAAGTGCTATGTCTTGAAATCTCGATAGCTTCTTTAACCATCCTTGGTACGTAACGACGTTCAGAAGACAGTACCTGAGGATTATGTAATTGTATCCAGTGATTGGAACCCGAGTCGAGCACATGCTCTGCGATCGCCGATTTATGCGGTTCATTGTTTTTAATCGCTCTGATATGCTCTTTGAGTCTTGTAGAAATCGCACGTTTTGTTTGGCCTATATACGACTTGCCACAGCTACAATCTATTTTATAGATACCTTGATGGTCCAGGCGGCAATTATCCTTCGGTGATCGCAGATGTTGTGAAATTTTCTTTGAGGTTGTAAATATCGTTTTTATGTTATATTTATCCACAATCCTCTGTATCTTGTCTGTCACACCTTTGACGTATGGTAAGAAAAGCGGCTGACGTTCTACTCGATCTACCAACTGCCTGCCCTTTTTCTTTCTAGGTTTAGAAACTACATTTCGGTATCCATTGCGTCGTAGCACCTTTTGAATGTGATTCAGTTCAAAAGGGAGATGCTCTTTATCACACAAGTCATAAGCCCTACTAGTCAGTGATGAGACCACAGCGTCAATATGTCGAGGATGATGATGTGAAGTAGCATGTAAGTACCGATCTGTATGCGTTGGCTTTCGATACACTGTGTGACCCAACGTCCCATCTGGCTTCCTGATAATGTTGACATCCAAGAACGATAACTCCCCTCCTGTCTCTGATTCAACGGTAAACTTCATATTATTGTGACAACTGTTCAGATATTCTAGACTTTCGTTCACCTCCCTTTCTCCACCCCCTACAATGCAAAATACATCATCCACGTACCTTTTCCATGATCTTAATGGTATAGGGAAAGATGTTATCGCCTGGTTTTCAAAATGCTCCATCCACAAATTTGCAACTACGGGCGCAACGGGACTGCCCATAGCTACACCTTCAATCTGCAGATAGAATTCACCTTTGAAGATGAAATATCCGGTGATCAAGCAATGTTTTAGGAGTTTTATGTAATCTAGGGAGACGTTATTCTCCTCCAATTTCTCCTTAATGATGTCTAAACATTCCATTATAGGTACATTTGTGAACAAAGATTCCACATCGAAGCTTACCAAAATCTCATCCTCTTGAATCGTGGTGTCATGTATAAATTCTATGAAATTCCGAGAATCCTTGACATACGAAAATGTTTTACCAACTAACTGCTGTAGTACCCTTGCTACATGCTTTGCCAACTCATATGTCGGTGAATCAATCTGACTCACTATAGGTCGTAATGGAACATCCTTCTTGTGTATCTTTGGAAGACCATATAATTTTGGTGGATGGGTCACCTTTGGTCTCGTTAGGAAAGCACATACACTGTCCGATACGGTATCCTTGCACTCTTTTATTAGTTGAATTGTCTGACGGGTTATCCGAGAAGTTGGGTCATATTCAACCTTTTTGTATGTGTTTTCATCATTTAATAGAGAACGAATCTTACACGCATAGTCCGTTTCATCTAGCAAGACGGTTGCGTTACCTTTATCTGCCTTTAACACCAAGATATCCAAGTCTTCACGAATATTTTTAAGCGCAGACCTCTCCAGAGGTGTTAAGTTGCTATTCGGTAATTTGCCTTTTCGTAATAACACGGCTATGTCCTGCCGGAGAACGTCAGCATCTTTATTTGGAATCTTGTTTAAATTGATAACGTTCTCCACACTACCGATAATGTCCTCTACTGGTATTCGCCTAGGTGTTGGGACGAAATTCAAGCCCTTTGATAGCACTTGAACCGTAGTTTCATTAATGGTTTTTTGAGATAAATTTATCACAGTAGTGTTCCCTGAGATGTCATTACCCTCATAAACTGGTTTTTTCTTTCGTAACAACCCCTCAAACTTTCTTGTTTGTTTCAAAGCCGTAATTTCCCTACTACGCGCTGCTTGTAGGAACGTGATGCGATCACATAATCCGAAATCCGTCGCTGACATTTGGAAACCACACCACAGATGTAATTTATATAACTCACTTTGAAGTCGATCCAATTGGTAACGATTATTGCGAATGAGATTCCTTAGTAATTTCAAACTCGCTTTCCGTAGAACTTTTTCGGATCCTGGAATGATAATGATTTAATACCAGTGTGTGTACAAATAAAACCTCGACCAGACATTCCAGGATCCGAAAAAGTTCTACGGAAAGCGAGTTTGAAATTACTAAGGAATCTCATTCGCAATAATCGTTACCAATTGGATCGACTTCAAAGTGAGTTATATAAATTACATCTGTGGTGTGGTTTCCAAATGTCAGCGACGGATTTCGGATTATGTGATCGCATCACGTTCCTACAAGCAGCGCGTAGTAGGGAAATTACGGCTTTGAAACAAACAAGAAAGTTTGAGGGGTTGTTACGAAAGAAAAACCAGTTTATGAGGGTAATGACATCTCAGGGAACACTACTGTGATAAATTTATCTCAAAAAACCATTAATGAAACTACGGTTCAAGTGCTATCAAAGGGCTTGAATTTCGTCCCAACACCTAGGCGAATACCAGTAGAGGACATTATCGGTAGTGTGGAGAACGTTATCAATTTAAACAAGATTCCAAATAAAGATGCTGACGTTCTCCGGCAGGACATAGCCGTGTTATTACGAAAAGGCAAATTACCGAATAGCAACTTAACACCTCTGGAGAGGTCTGCGCTTAAAAATATTCGTGAAGACTTGGATATCTTGGTGTTAAAGGCAGATAAAGGTAACGCAACCGTCTTGCTAGATGAAACGGACTATGCGTGTAAGATTCGTTCTCTATTAAATGATGAAAACACATACAAAAAGGTTGAATATGACCCAACTTCTCGGATAACCCGTCAGACAATTCAACTAATAAAAGAGTGCAAGGATACCGTATCGGACAGTGTATGTGCTTTCCTAACGAGACCAAAGGTGACCCATCCACCAAAATTATATGGTCTTCCAAAGATACACAAGAAGGATGTTCCATTACGACCTATAGTGAGTCAGATTGATTCACCGACATATGAGTTGGCAAAGCATGTAGCAAGGGTACTACAGCAGTTAGTTGGTAAAACATTTTCGTATGTCAAGGATTCTCGGAATTTCATAGAATTTATACATGACACCACGATTCAAGAGGATGAGATTTTGGTAAGCTTCGATGTGGAATCTTTGTTCACAAATGTACCTATAATGGAATGTTTAGACATCATTAAGGAGAAATTGGAGGAGAATAACGTCTCCCTAGATTACATAAAACTCCTAAAACATTGCTTGATCACCGGATATTTCATCTTCAAAGGTGAATTCTATCTGCAGATTGAAGGTGTAGCTATGGGCAGTCCCGTTGCGCCCGTAGTTGCAAATTTGTGGATGGAGCATTTTGAAAACCAGGCGATAACATCTTTCCCTATACCATTAAGATCATGGAAAAGGTACGTGGATGATGTATTTTGCATTGTAGGGGGTGGAGAAAGGGAGGTGAACGAAAGTCTAGAATATCTGAACAGTTGTCACAATAATATGAAGTTTACCGTTGAATCAGAGACAGGAGGGGGAGTTATCGTTCTTGGATGTCAACATTATCAGGAAGCCAGATGGGACGTTGGGTCACACAGTGTATCGAAAGCCAACGCATACAGATCGGTACTTACATGCTACTTCACATCATCATCCTCGACATATTGACGCTGTGGTCTCATCACTGACTAGTAGGGCTTATGACTTGTGTGATAAAGAGCATCTCCCTTTTGAACTGAATCACATTCAAAAGGTGCTACGACGCAATGGATACCGAAATGTAGTTTCTAAACCTAGAAAGAAAAAGGGCAGGCAGTTGGTAGATCGAGTAGAACGTCAGCCGCTTTTCTTACCATACGTCAAAGGTGTGACAGACAAGATACAGAGGATTGTGGATAAATATAACATAAAAACGATATTTACAACCTCAAAGAAAATTTCACAACATCTGCGATCACCGAAGGATAATTGCCGCCTGGACCATCAAGGTATCTATAAAATAGATTGTAGCTGTGGCAAGTCGTATATAGGCCAAACAAAACGTGCGATTTCTACAAGACTCAAAGAGCATATCAGAGCGATTAAAAACAATGAACCGCATAAATCGGCGATCGCAGAGCATGTGCTCGACTCGGGTTCCAATCACTGGATACAATTACATAATCCTCAGGTACTGTCTTCTGAACGTCGTTACGTACCAAGGATGGTTAAAGAAGCTATCGAGATTTCAAGACATAGCACTTTTAACAGGGGTGACGGCTTCAGATTATCGAGTATGTGGAATCCAGTGCTAAACAAAACAGTCACTAAGGGTTCATGCTCAGAGAGTCTTGTAGATACAGTGAGTGTGGTGTGTCGAGAAGTGAGTTCGAGTTCCAGTGGTGCGACCCAAAAGCGAACGAGAAAGAGGGTAGACAGATTTGTTTGCTCGTAAATCGACCCGCAGTATCCAGTCTTCTCGTGATCATGACGTTTGCAACAACGTTGAAATATCGAGACAACTCAATTAATTAAATATCGTGGTAAGAACCCGTTAAAAATGCATGAAAGTATTATTATTTTACCTCTTTATAACGTATTTTAGACCAATCTAACCTCAACATAACAAACCTCAGTTCAACGAATTACTTGATATTACGAATATTTTCTTGTTCCCCTCCGATTTGTTATATCGAGGTTGCACTGTATATAATAATATCAGTTATTATGATGAATATTGCATAAAGCTTTAGTTTTATGAACTATTTCAATGAAAAGCTATTTTACACTTTTCTTTCTCTTTACATATTAAACTAAGTAAACGTATAATATTGTGGAAAGCGACATTTAAAATGAATCTAGGGTAATTATTATAAGACAATTTGTGGTTTTACTTTTAGTTCGAAAGTGAATGTGTGAAGTAAAACACATTTAGTTAAACGACCTGAGGTTACAACTAAATTAGAAAACGTAGGAATTAATTTTATTTAAAATAGTAAACATACTTTTAAACATAACTGTACTGTATTCCATAACATTTCAAATATAGTTTTACTTTTATGTACACCTTTTGCACACTGAATGTAAAATAATCTGTGCACATTATCTACATAGATAGGTAGGTTACGAATTCATTCGGAATATGTGGGAGTTGAACCGCACTAAAACCTCAAACCGGTCACACTCAGCGTCCGAACCCCGGCTGAGGCCAGAACCCAGAACGGGTGAAGGATATAAAGGATGGCGCGACACGTTACGCCCTCGGCAATCTATCCCGTCGCTCCGCCCACGGACACCGAACCAGTAGCCGCCGGCGATACAGCCACAGATAACTTACGATAACATTTCTGTAAAAGTTATTTTTTCTTGCAGACTCCGTAAGTGACGAGGACGTCTCTTGCATTCTCCGACTCGAAGAAGACTCTCTCGAAT
This sequence comes from Trilocha varians, assembly GCA_030269945.2. Taxonomy (NCBI): domain Eukaryota; kingdom Metazoa; phylum Arthropoda; class Insecta; order Lepidoptera; family Bombycidae; genus Trilocha; species Trilocha varians. The sequence goes on along the minus strand of AP028257.1, from coordinate 6,971,953 downwards.
GTGAATACAAGTACACATACAACGCTGTCCGAAAGTCCATGGTTGCCATGGAGATAGCTCTCCGCTCCAAAGACTGCTTCCAACCAACCAGCGCCAAGATCATGACCAGCGCTTTTGTCATCATGGCCTGTGTTATAGCTGCAGGGCTTCTTATCATTTTAGCAATCAAGAGCGCTCAGATAGTATCAGATAGAAGAGCGTATGCGAAATTCGTTAAAGAAGCTCAGGAGAGCAGGAAAAATATGCAAGAATTGAACCCGCTGTATAAATCTCCGATTTCGGAGTTCAGGTTACCTGATTCGTTTCCTAGAGACAAACATGATTAACTTATTTAAAGTGTGTTAAAGTGTGCGTTTAAGAAACGTTGAATCCTAATTAACATCAATTCGGTATTGTTTAAAGTCGACTCACTCAAAGTCGGATCTTTTTTCTGTTTAAGTTTGTATCGATAACATTTTATTCCAGACCACCTGATAGTTGCAAGTTTTGACACATCCACGACATTGAAAAATTTAATTAAAATCATATCAAAAAATTAAAAAGTGTACTAAAAGATCATAGTTATAGACTATAGAGGATAAGCGAAGCTTCATCAAGTATTTAACTGGTAGGATAACATTATAGGTATTAGTATGTAGGTATTGTTATTTTAAATTGTAAATAGTTCTTATAATATTATTACTATTAAATATTAATTAATTGTAATTCGTTTCTTAGACTAGTAATAATGCGAATACCAAAAATGGAATTTATTATATTACCAGTAATCAATTTACTTTAATATTTTTATGTAACTGTATTGTATGTTAATGCTTTTAAACATAATTATATCAAACCAGTGTATTATGTTTGTTGCTTTAAAGATTTTACTAGTCGTTTTGTACTTAAACATTTAAAAACGAAAATTCAGGGTGTAAATTACAGTGTAAGAATTATTTACGAATAAATCGATCGTTCCTTAAGATTATGAAATAATTAAAAAAAATATTATGTTTAACTGAAATAAAACTCTTAATAATATTCTTTTGTATTTATTTGTCAGCGTTAATTACAATTACATTTTCTGAACATTTATGAAACAACAATTGTAAAAAAGCTACAATAAAGATTTACACATCGAAACCCCGCACTTAAAGTACAAAATACAATATTATTTAACTTATTAGTAAGCACAACTACGAAAGGAGGAAACTTTACTTCCAACAATCATTCGAAACGACTCATCGAAAATAGTTCAAAAACGTTAGTCGAATAACAGATATTTTGGAGTAAAATATAAGTTTTTATACATAAGAACTAAGTACACCAATCTTAAAATAAATTCTTATTATAACAATAAAGAAATAAACTAAACCCATCAGTCCCAATAAGTCGTTTACCTTGGAAGACCTTTCTATATACTTTAACTAATATTTACAATAAAATAAAATATTTTGAGCAAATACTATCAAAGACCTTCTCCTTTCCTTTCTTCTTTTCTTTCTAAATTAATTAAGATCATCTCTACATTACATGTGATGACGTTAATATTTAAAATCATTAAGCTGATCACAGTAAAGAAACGGCGAATTGCTATTTCAAAAATACTAGGAGTTTATTGTTGTCTATGTTTTTATTCGGTAACCGTAACACACGAGAAAAATTGACAGATTTTGATTTGTTTTTTGCTAAAATCTGTGGTTTTCCATTGATTCAGCTGTGTCCAAAGCCCAAGAAGCAGTTGGATTCCTTACATAGGTATTGGAATTCTACAGAGCTATGAGCATAAGCACCTCTTTACACACATCGTTAAGAATACTTCAAGGCTTTTGTCAATAGACGATGAACCAACGATCTAATTAATTTAGTGGATTTTAGACTTATTATAGTCAATCCCTCGAGGTTGACTTACCTATGTGCAACAGTGCACGTCAGGGCTGATGATGATGATTAATAAATTAATTATTGAATAATTTTATATTTTGATGTGTTTTTACTTTTAATTGTATTTTGGATAACATAATTAAGTATTTTTTTATTGTACTTAGTTGTAAAACGGCGGTTTTCTTAATTTTATTTAGCCTTCATCGGAATATTTAATTCGTGAAACCAAATTTATTGCTCAAATTGTCAGCACCGAATGACCCTATACATTCCCTTTTACTCGCCTTTCCTTCCCCTCTTTTATATTATTATATACTACCTATTTCATTTTCAGTTTTTGATTCCTCTGTAAAACGGTTTAAAGGTCGGCAATGAAAAAGTTTACAGTATTACAACAGCTGTGACTTGGAAAACCGATACTGTGTTTACCACCAACGCTAGGTCTCATTGTGAATTTATATTTATACATCTAAAGACAATGAAGGATACATTGATTCCAAAATATATTCAATCGAGTAGCAACTAAGCAAACATTGTCAACAAATAACTCATTAGGTATAACAAAAGACATCTCTAAATAACAAAAAGAAAATGTTTGCGTAGACTAGCTATGCTCTGCTGTTTACAAGAACTACTCGTTTATTTATTTAAATTTAGATTCCCTTTTTGTCCGTATCACAAAATTCTAAGCAGAAATAACGAAGTTATTATACTGCCAGTACTTTAGCTTTTAGTATATATTAAATTCCAAACTTATCTTATAAGATAACTATATTCGTAAATTAAGCAGTAATGCTGCTAATGGAAAGTTTCAAATCGAAATGAGATCGGGATCATTTTATGGTTAGAAAGTACTAAAGTCGATAAAATGCAACATGAAATTGCATAAAAATGCAGCGTGAAATTTACAATTAGTAGAAAATCCAGCTATTGATATGGGTTCTGGGATATATTAACATTTATTTAACGAGAAAATTAATCAAATAAGAGGTCAACCAAGTTGCAATAGCAATACCGTTTTTTAATTAAGTACATTCAGATAGTTTCTTATGAATCTTTAGCAATATATCAGACAATCATCTATTGTAACAAGATTACCTCTTCTTTGCCTTTGAAACCAACCATTAGTTAACGAGACATTTTTTTTTATTTATTAGAATTTTATGCACCATTTACACAATGTAACAACATTCTTTAAAAATATTTAACTTTTCCCTGTTTTTATCGCTGTAATAGGTATATTCAGACATGTCGATCGTGTCTGTCTGGTGGTAGCAGGGACATGGGTGTGGAGTCGCCTTTCGAGTCAATCTTGGTTATTTCTTTGGGTGAAGTCACAGAGGCCGGCATATGAGGAGCGACAGGTACCGCGTCGGGAACCAAACCTCGGATCGCTATTGATAGTAACGACCATGGGACAACCCTGTAATGAGACAAGGTTAATCTATAGTAATGCAATAAAGACAAGGAAATTTAAAAACAATGACCAAAAAAAACATCTCAGTATCAAATCAAAGTATTATTATAAGATAAAAGACCTGATGTAACAATATAATGATTGTTGAAAATCTATCTTCAGACAATCATCCCATTTCAACGCATTATTTCTAGCTAGAGTTAACACTCTTACGTCGTCTTAATCTTTGTGGTTTTACTAATACAATGTTTACAATAAAAGACAATATATGACAATACATACTTTACATTACATACTTTACAATAAAAGAAAATATATGTAGACATGACCTTAACTATTGAGAAACTTGAATGTGGAATATAGCTTTGTTGCCCTTCACGAGAACCGTAAAAATATTTTGATACCGATTATGTTCATGGTCATAATATCAATAACAGTGTTGCAAAACTCGCCCTTTACCTTAATACGTTATATAAAACTGTTTATTTTTATGTTAATGTATGTAGATTGTTATTTATAAAAGTCCCTTCGTAAATATAACCTTTGATATAACTATTTAAAAATTACTTTTAAACTCTAAAGGAATGAAAGAAAAAGGAAATCAGGTTTGTAAACCAAATGTAGGTTTCTTCATACTTATTAAACTTTATAATTAGCTTCTTATAAATTAAAATTAACAATGCATTTTGATCTTGAGTTCATCTTAATTTTAATTACCGGAAAAATACTAACATAACTGATTATAAAGAAATAAAATGAATGATAAATATAAAATCCAACATGTGAGTATCTAATAGCATTGAAAAACTTAAATTTTGAAGTTTACTTTTATTATTTATTTCTCATAAGCAGACTATTGTTTGTATTTTAATTAATATTTTGTCGATTGCAAGATAATGCAAATAAGCTATATAAATATACAATGTGTATTATAATATTAATTTCTGTTATTGTTAATTAATTCTTTTTGGATATAATATATTTACTAATACTAATTTACCAGAGCGTTTGAACTTTGAATTTAAAATAAATGGCATTTTGTTTTTAAGGTGTTTTTATTGTAAATGTAGGTATTCGACTAAAAGTTTTATATTGTAAGTGAACGAACTAAACAATGGCTCATCACATAGATAACCATCCATTCCAATATCCGAAATTAAACTCTTTGCTATTATCTCAATTTCAGTAGGTATCTCAGGCATTTTCTATTATTTTTTACCTTACTTTACTACCTAGTAAAAACTACTAGACGCTTCCTTAATTACCAGACTTAAGCTTTAATATTGATCTTAAGCATGAAAAGTTTGTTACAGCTCTTTAAGTAACAAGATATCTTACCATTTGAAAGGCAATAAGACCCGGAAGAACCCTGGAATGAGAGCGAAGGGCTCGTTGGTGCGTATCGCGAGCACCACACGATCTGCTACCTCGTTGGAGTTCAACTGTGGCACGAATCTGTAACCAAAATATTATATTTCACTTGCTGTACATTTTCGTCTGCGCCACAAAAGGAAGGTTCAGCTGGTGTTTGCAATGTAAACGGTAGAAAAATGTATTTAATTTCGACATCAAATACTTCTAAAGTTGACATTGTTTTTAACATTAATATGCATTTATTACCATTAAAAACCATTGAATCACTCTAGAATTAAAAAAAAAACAATTGAAATCTTGCTTTGTTTGAATTTTAATATTGCTTCTTCCTAAGAACAGATGTTTAAGATTTGTTATAAAGTAGCGTATCGTTGATTTTGAAATATTCGTTTACTATTATTCATTATATCATTTTAAAGAATACCTAGTAGATAATTATTAATCTATGTAAAATTGTTACTAGACTAAGTGTAGGTATTGTGATTGTTTGAGGATAGAGGATGATGCTATCATACCCATGAGATTAATTATTTAGAAAAAACATTTAACATTTAATAGTTACCTATTCTGATTGATTACGTAGTTTTTGTTATTATATTCGTTATAATGGTTCAAGAAATATTATTTCTCATTCTTATTTTCCTGTTAGTTACTTAGTATGTTTTTAAACGAGAACTATTCTGTAGGTGAGCATTATTCAACTTGTTTTTGGTAGCAATAAAAACACTATGCTTTATACAATTTCACGAACCTTGAATTGACTTCTTCAAACATCCCCGTCGACCGTATAAAGTAGGGACATATTAACGAAGTCTTCACACCCTTGATGCCTTTGGTCTCCAACTCGACTCTCAAAGCCTCGTCAAACCCGCAGGCTGCAGCCTTCGATGAACAGTAGTCCACCAGCTTGGCGACACCCACGTGACCGGCCATTGAAGCAATGGTCACTATATGACCATCATTTTCGCTGATCATCGTTGGTAGGAAGGCTTTCGCCGTCTAAACAAATGAAAATGATATTTAAGAATTTCTTTCTAATATTCCTTAACGTAAATTAGCGTTGGAACCTTATCTAAAATAGGTAGGTATCGTTATATTATATGGTATGGTGTTGGATATTGTAGTAATACTATTGCATAGCATTTTGTATCAACTTATGCAATTACAATTATTTATTTATTAAAAGACGCGATGGATGTATATTTATATAGAGTACCTAGGCGACCGAGCTTCGCTTAGTAGAAATGAAAAACAAAATCACAATAAACATTGGTTCCATATAGGAATAAAACAAAAAAACTAAAATTAAAAACACAAAAAAAAACATAGAAATAAAAAACAAAATGAAAATATGCTGACACCAGGATTAGAACTCTGAGCTACAGGCACAAAAAACTATGGCCCTGACCTCTAACACCAAGACACCGCATGCCTGGAGCGTTAGGTTTTTTGCGTTACGGAATTTCTGCTCTCAGTCCCCGTGCTCAAAGCCCGCGATAGAAGCTATCCAATAGCCTAACAAATAAAATACAATACACAGCATAAAACTTGAAATTAAAGTTAAATAAATAAGTAGTAGGTACTTTCATTATCAATCTTATTGTCGGTCAATTTAAGACTTTTGTGTATGAAATAAACGGAATTTAGTGGACTAATAGAAATAATAATAAAATAATATTTTAGTTTTATGAGATACAATATTCGTTAATTGCAAATTAAATAATAACTATGTACACTATACATAATATGATAATAATTTATCCTCCAGATATAGCTGGCGCGTAAAAAGTTAATTTTAAATACCTAAATATTAAATCGCAAACTGCGCAGGTACTCGTACAACATACTTTGGACATTACATAAATCGATGATTTATGATAATCAAAAAGTTAAATATCCCGCAGTTTCAGCTGTATCATAATTTAAGCCGTAAGAAGGTCACGGTTATAAAATATCTTTAGGATGAAAACAAAGCAAAATGCTTTAAAATATGCTCAACGTCATGCCATAGTGTTAATGGGTCGTGCCACTCCGCATAACCGAATGCTGGCATCAGCCGGGATTCGGAAGTTGAGAAGTTGGAGGTTTTAGTGCGGTTCCACTTCCACATACTCCAGCTAAGTCCGGCAATTTCTGTCGACTAAAAAAAAGATGTTCAACATAATGTTGCTCTTACCCAGAAGTGTGCGAGGATGTTGACGTCGAAAGTTCTCTGTATGAGGTGGTCCGGAGTTTCTAGTAGGTAGTGTCCGGAGACAACACCAGCGTTGTTAATAAGAAGGTTTACCTAAAAAAAGATTTAATCTTAGCTTCTAATCAAAATCACATAAAATCCCTTGTAGTTAGGTTTATATCACTACTACTTTAAATTCAATATGATTAATGGATTTAGATAAAAAATATTTTAATTAAAATTATAATATTATGTTAATTTGTAATTTAAATCCAAATTTTAAAATTATGTTTTGCGTATGTTTTTATACTCCGTTTATAAATCTTAATTAATCAAAAGTTTACAAGAAATTTTACAAACTGAATAATATAATAATAATATTATATTAAACATTCCTCAAATCTACATACCACATTATCGTTTTGATTAATTATAATTTTTATACACTTCGTCGAAAGTTCGTAAAAATTAACAACAAAAAGCAAAAATAAGTTTTTAGAATTTCTTCCCGAAAAAAGGTTTCGGGAAGAAATTGAAAATTAGTAAAAAACTTAAGTTTACGTCCGAAAAAATGTCACTCGTAGATTTTTTAGACAACTGTTGGTTATTTTGTAATGTATTTTAACTGTATGTAAAAAAATATACTTTATCTTTATAGTGTTACTACTTACTTTTCCTACTTGCTCTTCAACTTTTTTAGCAACTCGATAGACATCTTCTCTGCTGGCGAGATCCACGACATACCCGTAGCATTTACCTCCGATACCTTTTACAAGCTTGACTGTGTCTTCTAAACCTGAAACCAAAAGTCAATTTAAAATTTATTGTCGTTACAGAACCTGTGATCATTTTAGTATTTCTTCTTTTTATTTGAATAGGTATTTTTTAACAAATTAGTCTCTCTTTGTGTTTTTGGAGACGTTCTATATACATTATGTATTTTTTTTACGTGAGTATACTGTAAATTGTAATGTTATTATTTAAACAAAAGCGTGAATGAAGGATGAGTAAGTAATAACATAAGTCCAGAGCATAAGCTCTATGTCCTTGAAAAAATCGAGCTTATGATTTTGAATCATCAACGAGAGCGAAATATAACATGCCATGAGCAGTTAAGTAAATCGATTTAGATCTACTGCAGCGTACAAATAGTATCTATTAATAAATGAAATCTATCATAATTATTGTTTGAGCTGTACCGAAGTGTGAACCTGCACGCGCTTCTACGCTTCAGAACGCAGGTTTATTGTTGTCAATTAAACAGAATGTGTCAATAACAATACCAAGAGTATTTCTACTTGAAACGTTCATGTGATTTATTTTAGTACGTATTTACAAGAGAACCTTAAACTGCGCTATGGAGTTTCACGACTGGCGATTCCAGTAGCTTGTTATGGTACTTAATCAGTGTAAGTGAGATTACGAGTTAGGTGTATTACCTATTTCAAGATGTCGTGTATTAATGATTACAATACCAGTAATCTGTGGCACATGCTGAGCTGTGGCCTTATGGGCACACTGCACTGTTTGTTAGCATTGTTTTTATCTTTCTTAAATTGTATATTTGTAAACGTGTATTGTGTGTTCATTAAATGTTTTTCTTTCTTTCTTTCTTTCTTTCAGTGCTTGAAATCATAAAGTTGTTTTACACAACAAGTTCAAACACAAGTTAATGGGTGATCTACTTTAATAAGTTATTCTGAGCTATTCGCTTATAGTATAATATAGAGCAGTGGCGAAGAGTAAAGTTTTTAAAGAGGGAAACCGATCTAAATAATTCTTTAAAATTTTCAATAATGCGTGGGATTTCTTAAAAATGTTCTTAGTGCTGTTGGGGAAGTCGATAGGAATGGGCTTGTATAGACACTTCTCCACTGGTATAGAGAGTTCTTTTTGGACCCTTGAAGGACATTCCAGTTTATATTTGTTTTGTTTTTCTACATACATTGTTGAAGTACATGTGTTGGGTTGATCTTGGCCGACTACTCTTGGACGTTAAGTTTTATCGAGCACACTCGTTTCTTGCGCAAACCTTTGAAGGCTCGTTCACCTTGACTATAAAATTGTTATGATGTATCATACAGTTTACCCAAATATTGTCATGCAAAATAAAACACTATCTTGTATTGAAATTTCAATAAACATTTATTATTTAAGTACGACTTCATCACCAGTGTTAACCCTAAAACCGAACATATCCATAGTAACTTATATGATAAGAAGACTTCACCTACAATATCTAATGAGTCCTAATACGCAAAACCTTAATATTATCATACTACTAGCTTTTGCCCGCGACTTCGTTCGCGTGGACATCAGGTTCGTCCCGTCTAGTCTAGTCGTAGGTATAGTCTATGTGTTATTCTGATGTATAAGCTATATTGTGGTAAAGTTTCATTCAAATCCATTCAGTACTTTTTACGTGAAAGAGTAACAAACATCCATACATCCATACTTACAAACTTTCGCCTTTATAATATATATTAGATAGATAACACAGGTCTACAAAAAAAATATTTTTGTTTGGTGCCGCTAACTTTATGTTATTATTTGGTTAATTAGTCCCCAAGACGTCGTGGGAAACTGTTAAATTCGCGAAGCTACGTTCAGGTTTGTACCAATCGATCATAACCTAAAAAATGTATTTTATAATACTTAATGTTATTATGATCAATTATTTTAATTTTTTTTTACTAATAATATCGATATGTAGTCGTGAAAGTGTTGTATAAATTATAATCCATGTCTAGAAAACCTATAACAGATGCAGAGAAGAAGACATACGTTGATTACTTTAATATAGAGATGAAGGCTCTGGACAAACCATATGTTCCAAAAATTGTGTACAAGTTGCGTAATGAAAATTTAAGACAGTGGGCAAACGGTAGGTAAACGTAATCATTTAAAGTATAGTGTGCCGATGATTTGGACAGAACCAAAAAATAACATTGATGACTATTATTTTTGTGTTGTAACTTGTACAGGGTGCGCCAGAGAAACTTACTTATTTGAAAGGTCAATAAAAAAAAAAGTACTTCAGTTATTGTTTTAATTTTTTTTTTATTTGAGAATACCATATCCCAATTTTTTTTACAAGCAGTCCTAAAAATGACATCGTATAAATGGCGACCCCCATTGCGCATACACTGATGATGTCGATTTTTGAAATTCGTATCCACTCTTCGCAGCATATCAATCGGTATGTTGGTAAAAGCGTCGCGAATGTTGTTCTTGAGGTGTGCTATGGTCCGTGGTCGATCGATATAAACCAGGGATTTCAAATAACCCCATAAAAAGAAATCGCATGGAGTCAAATCTGAAGAGCGTGCCGGCCATTGGAGATCGCCTCTGAGAGAGATGAGGCAGTCGGGGAAATGTTGTCGCAACAAATTCATTGAGTCTCGTGCTGTGTGTGTTGTGGCTCCATCTTGCTGAAACCACACGTTCCTAACGTTCATCTCTTCGAGTCTTGGAAGAAAAAATCCTCGATCATGTTCCTGTAACGAGCTCCATTCACGGTAACTGCGCGTTCGTTTTCTTCAAAAAAGAAGGACCAATTATTCCCATTACCGACATCGCACACCAGACAGTAACTCCACAGACACTTCCACACTCCCGAAATGAGTTAACCCACGACAGAATCGAATTACGGCCAGGAACGAGTCTGTAAGGAGGAATTTCAAAGCGAGATTTCACACTTGCGAAATCTCGAAAACTACACGTAGCATTCATAAAGTAAGTATCAATTTTTTATTAGAGTACCGAACGTACTTGAAATCAGTTTTACTTTTAGCGGCACCAAAATCATTGTAGGCCTGTGTAATTATCAGGGCAATATTTATTTTGAAGGTGACATACCTAAGCCTTAATAATACCTAATCGAAAGATAATTATTTCGGATGAAAAAAAAATAATACAAAAAATAGTGTAGAGGCTGTGAAAGCTGTAAATCAAAATAGGTTTATATTGTGGTCTGGTACAGAAAGCCTAGAAGCGTTTTAAATCTGTTCTAGAAAACGGTAAGCAATTACGATTTCTCATCTACGATATCTAATCATTGTTATAATAAAATCGCAGCTGAACTTCACATCGATAGAGCTTGTTCCTGGGAAAACGTGTGCTCTGATAACTTGATTTCACGGATGTGAGTTCTACTTCTACTCATTAGTATTTGCATATTTAGGTTCATATATTTTTCTAATTTAAATCACAAACCGTGATGACAAAATATTATAAAATATTATTATAAAATTTATTAAACTATAATTTTTGTTTTACTATCTAGCTTTTATTTTATTTTAAGTAACAAACCACTTTAAAATGTATTTAGTGGTTATTGAGTAGTTTTGACGTGTTTTATCATGTTTTATGCTGATACTGATATATTATTCCTGTAAACCTTTCTTTTTTAAATAATTTCAAATCTTTCTCTTCAAAATACGAATAAAAATCAGTTGTGTAATTTAAAAATATAGACATAGGTAAATAGAAATCGACGCTACTTTATGCTTTATGATTGGAAGTGAAAAATAACATATTTCATACTGCGAAAGATTCACTGAGGTGTGTATAGTCATAACGCATGATATGCTAAACGGACAATTGACGAGTTCAAGTGCAAGCCACTCTCTTAAAGACGGTGCCTATTTGTTGAAACGCGGTCATTCACAGAAATATATCCATATAAGGCCTTATAGGTAGGCCGTAAACATAGACATAGACATTTCTTTGTTTGTGATGGAAACAGTGACACAAACAATACACGAAAATATAAATAGTAATAAAAAAAGTAATACAATATAAAGGTTTCCATCACAAAACAGTCGAGTCTCAGCTTAATGCTGGGTGTTAGCTGGAGATAACCCACAGACACACTGAGCGCTGGTTTTTAGCCTCAACTGGCAGTGACGTCACAAAAAGAAAAAATAATAATAAAAAAGACAAAAATAAAACAATCAAATGCACACAGTCGGATCTTAAATTAAAATAAAATAAAAATACCAAAAAAAAAAAAAATAAGTAAAACGCAAGTTGTAGGTAGCGGCCCCGCAGTGTCCTCTCACATTGCAGAGGTCCATGAGCAACGGTAACCGCTTACGATCAGGTGGCCCGTTAACTCGTCTACCTACAAGGCAATAAAAAAATAGTACATGCGTAAAATATATTATGACTTCCAACTGAAAAAAAAGTACAATATATGAGCTTTCCCTTTACCTATAAATACTAGCATCTAGATTCTAGAAGGTCTTCGTTACGACGTGTATAAATTTGTTTTTTTATGGAATTTCGTATCACAGATTAATAAAATATGCCTGTAGTATGTGGAGTAAATCGCCGGTACAAAAACTAAGAATATTATAGATAAATCATATGCCATCCAACTTAAAAAAATATAGTCAAGAGATAATAGCTTGTATTTCAAATGTTACTTTAATAAATACATTCATTATGTGTTTGTAATTAAAAATAATGATACACCCGTGGGAAATATCTTATAGGGTCACTTTCATTATAAAGAAATAAGAAAATAGGTTGGCCAATATGGAGAAAATATGAAGTCACGTCTATATACGAAGCAATTCATAGAAAGTAATTCAACTTGTAATAGTTTGCAATACAGTGATTACTTGGACTAGTTTTTGATCGACTTCCAAAAGGAGGATATAAAATGTTCATCTTAGTAAAACAGAGAATGTAAAACTAAGACCAATATTTTATTTTATCTATTCCTTTCAGAAGTTTGTACATATATCTTCATTAGGTACTTTTAAACTTTTGAAAGTAAATAATGCAAATTAAAATCCTAATCTGAAAACAAAGGGTTTTACGACGTTATCTATTCGCCATTTATTTACGACAACTTTCTCCAACTCACATGTGAACGTTAGAATATTATATTACATGTGCTTAAAGATGTTAGTTTGTTGACAAACCTACAATACATACCTAACTTTCTAGACAAGTTGACAAAGAAGTTGTAATGTGCATTCATATAAAGGGTCTTTGGTGTTGTAAAATATGAAATTGAAAATATTTTATATCCCAATTGCCGATTTAGTAATTTAATTATAGCAACTTCGAGAGAAACCATACTATCCTATAATCTAATATTAATGATACCAACGATAAAATATTATTTACTATCAATTAAACCAATGCTTACTAGTGATTGTAAAAGCAAGTTATTAAGCTTCGTTCAATGAGACTTCAATCGAACATAATAACATCTACAAGCGTCAAACAACACTTAAAACACAATGCCAAGAGTATATTGTAAGGAACTATTATATGAATAACTATCCATGTAAACTTTTAAAACTAAATTATTTAGTAATTAGTGGAGTTTCAACTATTAATTATATATTGCCTGGGCAGATGAATAATATTACCACTTTACCAAGTTTTTTTGATGGTTTATGTTTCACAGTTTAAATAAAACATTAAAACCATTTTAATTTCGTGAGCGTTAAACTGAACATTGAACTACATTGAATAGATGATTCACCGGTGGGAATTTTGGACGGCTTTGCCAGACAAAACTATGTTACTCATAAATTTATAAAAATATTTGTAAATATTCACTGAAGAATACCGTTTATTGAAAAAAAAGAACAATACTACAAATGAATAATAAGCGAACTGGTAAAACCAGAAAAATGACCGTACGTGAAATTTGAAAATTTGTTCTTAATTTGATATTAAAATTGTTCAGTCTTTACATACACCTTTGTTTTTATTTTTTTTCAAAAGGCATCCACACTATCCTCAGTTTCTGGGCTATACACAAAACAATTTGCTTGGAAATACGATGATTTTTTGCTATGACATTTCCATCAGTGGTTTCTGACTTATGCTTGTGTAAAAAATTTAAAAATAGTCAAGTGTTTCCCGCACACACACTATGTTAATGCTCAGAGTAGGCGGGATGGTGGCGTGGATTACACTACAGTATATTGCAGTGACTACACATTACACAACTACTTAGTAACTTTACACGGTCATTGTATTAAATACTACACAATATTTCACTACGTTGCTTCAATGAATTCGAAAATACTAAGTAAAACTCATTAAGGTACCTACATAAACAAAATAAAAATATTATTCACAACATATTACGTTTACTGTATTAAAAGGTATAAACAAAGTTCCGATTTCTTTAGTTCGATTTTCAGATAAATTTCTATTTCCGAATTTTTTTCATAGATAGATAGACAGAAAATTCTATATTGCACACGAAAATAAATGCACATGGGCGAACTTAATGCTAAACAGCATTATCTACCAGCTAACCCTGGTGTAAGGTGGATAGTATAAGGTAGTAATGCATTTTTATTGAATATCAAAAGTAAAATAAGGTTTTCTTTTAGGAAAACATCCTGTCTGCAATATTTAAGATGCTTCCCCTTTATGTGGCACAGTCCTAGGACACCCTGTATAAAATTATACACCTACCTATTTATCAGGAAAGGTGAAGGTAGAAACTTTCAAATTATCAAGTTTAATTTCATAGTTTAACGCATGAATGTGTTCGCGCATCTTATAAGGAGTCATAAAACGATTTTGCAGTTGATGTATGTACCTACTTAGGTACATAAGTTTTGCACTTTCACGAATTTCACTATCGCATTATCTATCATCTATACATATGGAATAATTATCTCAATTGTTTATTTCATAATTCTGTAATTTCGTCAATGTCTAGGAATGTAGATTATCTGAGGATTTTAAATATTGAGTTTGGAATAAAAAACACATTGCATTACATCATATCGTAAAACAAAGTAGTAGGTATGCTTAACGCAAAGTAAAAATGTTAAAAGTAAACATTTAAACTTTATTAGTTCTTTTAAATTATATTTATAAACTAACTATATGTATGTAATTTGGGAATATGATAAAATTGTTCTTTTTACGACACAAATCATCTATTAGATATTAATATACAATTTTTATACCATTCATTAAAATATCTCATTAACCTCAACATAGTAATGTAGATCTTAATAGTTTGCTTATTTATTACTAACAATAAAATAGTCGTATAATTGTATTAATTAACCTAATTAACTGATGGATTTTTAAGTCCGTATTAATTTGTATTTTTGAACTAAATTCTTAATTGCACACGTGCCTTATTATATCTTAAGAGGAAAACACGTGAAGCTGCAGCTTAATTGTTTTTTATTGTTATTATATTATCACATCTCAATCTTTATACGCCACATCTGATGATTAGTAGTTAGTATCTTTGGAAAAAGGAAAAGAGACTCCGCACTACTAGAATAAATAAAGACGTTTCCCTGAACCCGTTTGTTTAGGTATTATACGAGTATAGTTTGTGATATATCGTTATGTTTAATAATATTGTATTGCCTAGTTATAAATTATTGTATCGTAATATAATCCATTTGTAGAATATCACAAAGGTAAATAAATCAATATTTCTTCATAAGAACACATCGGCGAAATCAAGAAATGATAATAATCTTAAATAATGTAAACCAGTGCTCGCCTAGTACAATTCCACATTATAACGATTTCTCTAATTCAAAACCAATCTTCTGCACTTCAGACACTACTTCATAAGGTATTGCAACACCAAACTTGGAAAAATATACGTAAGCAGCAGAAATTTATTAGTACAAGAGCAACAAGTGAACCACAAGGTCGCGTTACGCTTCAACGAACATGTTCAGCTGTTTTAGAAACGATTCACTGTTGTTTTAGTACTTGCGAATGATTTCCAATAGGTATAACAATGGCAGCTGATATTCTGTTTTGTAATCAACACTATAATATTGTACCTACAGGATTCTTGGTGGGTAGAGTATGATAGAAGTGCATTTCGTGTCATTTAATTTTAAGACAAAGTTGAATAAAATGATACTATGTACACTAATTTTGCAGATAGGTAAATAAGATATCATATAAAAGCAAATGATTAAGATGATTAAGTTTTTTGTGAGGATCCAGAAGAAACTTAAAGCCAAGATTTAAATAAATGTACCTACTTTAATATCGTAATATGATATTTAAGTAAAGGTTTAGATTTCAATGTAAATGTTCTGAAAGAAGCCATTTATTCTCTTATCGCCTTGACTGTTATAACGAGAATCATAACAACGTCAAGAGTTTTTAATGTTTTCACACGAGAACATAATGACATTTTAATATAACTTAAAACACCTCTATCAACTACAACACCACAGCCAACCTCTTCTTGAGACCACAGCAATCTCTCGTCATTTCGTTAAGACTTCTTTAAGATTGTTATCCTGAAAATAATTATGCCATTGAGCTATACGATATGCTCTTAGATGTCATTATCATCATTATATTTATTACATAAAATGGTTGCTTATTTTTATATCATTGGTTGTGTTTCAATAAAAACTTCTTAGGTACTTATCTGTTATCATGTCTACAGCGATTCTACATATTGAATTGCAAATAAAATAAGTATTACCTACCTGCGTAAACTAACTTAGCTTTACGTACATTCAAAAGTAACGGGCTTAAGCACAGTTTTTCTTAGTAATTTAAAACGGAGCAAGATTACAGTTAAAATTAGACACGCAGACGTCGCCGCTAATGTTAGCACGAAATAAAACTAATTCGATTTAAATGAAGAATCTATCATCTTGAAACAAGACGTACAGTTAACAGACTATCTAGTTTATAAAAAAAATATAGTCTTGATTTAATTTAAAAATCCATTAATATATTACTAATTCAAAGTAGGTAGTTTAGTAAATTAAGAATGTGCAGTTTAGTTATATGGATTGTTTCTATAGTTGATCAAAATAAATAAAAGTTATATGATTCCTGGTTCGAACTACGGAACCTTCAAACGATACTTACTAAATCAAATGTAAGGTTAAGAATAAAGAGTTTGCTTTCAGTAAAAAAAACATTATATATTTACAACGCAGTTCGCCCTAGCACGAAACCTGACTAACCATGACCGTGACCTTAAACGATGCACCTTCATTCCAATAGATATGGCTAAAGGTATATCATTATTTACAACATGCTTTAAAACAAATATTGTAAAATATTGGTAGTACTCATTTGTAAACATAAATAAAGCGTTGCGCTACTTTGGCCTTAGACTGTAGACATGCATTTCGAAATAACAGAATAAGTATTTGTATTATCTTTTTTAAATATCTAATATAAGTTCAGCTAAGTTTCCAAATCATTAATGGAAAAATACCAACATTTAGGTAGAAGTTTGAATTGTTCTAGTCAGTTCGAATTTGTTTTTTGGGTTTTGGAGTGAAACATGAAACATACTCGTATCTTATAAAAATCCACCTTGAATATATCATATCATACATCAATATGCATTTATGAAGTTGTTTAAAATTAACATAGGTACAAATATTGCAAACAATTAAAAAAAAAACAATAATTCATATCTATAGACAAGCTACTTTTTGCGTCTAGTATTTTTAAAAGCATGCTGGATGTACCTAAGTAAAAGTAAGTGTTTACTTACTACTGACAGTCTTATAGCGATATTAATAAAATATTTTTTTACTAAAGAGTTCATAATAGAAAAGTTTCCTTCCTCTCTCAAAAACATTTGATTTGTAGGTATTCGTTTGTAATAATTCACGACTGAGCGTCACAAAACTGGTATTTTTTTGTGCGATTTACGTAATCATATTCATCGCTGAAGTTTTTATAACAATGAAACAATAAGTATAAATGAATTTTGGTTTCCAAGTGAACAAGAACTGAAGAATTAATATAAAATACTAGGTGACCCGCGCAACTTCGTCTGCGTTACAAAGGGGTTCAAGAATTGTAGCCTATGTGTTATTCTGATGTATAAGCTATATTGTGGTAAAGTTTCATTCAAATCCATTCTGTAGTTTTTACGTGAAAGAGTAACAACATACATCCATACATACAAACTTTCGCCTTTATAATATTAGGTATTATGATACTAAAAAAGCTACGTTTTGTAGTCACTGAGAAAAATTGTAATTTTAATAACTTATTTATAGTATATTTGATTATAATTATTATAAAATATAATTATATATTTGCGAAGTTATTTCGTAAGATTAATTATTTTACGAATTATCAAAATTGTTTTCAGGAAAAAAAAACAGCGGCTAGTTTATAACTTTGTTAAGTTAGAATTGTTTTGTTTGATATTGTCATAAATGTGAATTTATAAATCAATTTAAAGCTCTGTTTTTACTGGCTCATTAATTTTATAGTTACTTATTGTAAAGGTGTTATTTGTGATGAAGCTTCAATTAAGGCTGTTGTTGTTAATATTTTCCTCTTCAAATTATTTTTTATTACGTACTTCATTACCGCCATAAATTACAACATACTGTTTTAAAGATAAATCATTTTAATATACCTATCTAAGAGTAATTCACTGAGAGTATACCTATTTATATTTTTTACTAGTCTTTGTTTCAGCAGGCGCTATAGGTCCAGCAGAGAATAATTGTTTTAATACAATAGAGTCTTCCCGTCCTATATATATATACAATATATATATACTCAGCCGAGCCCCTCCTGAGCTCGCACCCCATAATGTTGAAGCTGTAAAGGCCTGAGAGCCAACAGCGATTTCTCAAATCAAAAACAAACAAAAACAAAACAATAGAGTCACGTTGCTTACAATTTCAATGAAGATACACGGTTGATAAAGCTGTAAGCGAAGGTAATGAACTGGTACTGGTAAACGTTCCTGTGTACATTGTATTACTTTATGGAGCATTTAAGATAATGTAGAAACCATCACTTCATAGTGTAAAACAAAGTTGCTTGTGAAACCTATCGATACCTCCCACGTAAGTTGTTGTATCTCCAAAACTGCAAATTTACAGTACGCTCTACTGTAAATTTGCATTAAATTTCGTATTTAAATGTAATATAACTCAAAGAATTTCAAAAAGATGTAACTATAAATGCAGATTTTGGTTCACTTTGAATCTTTGAAGTTTTGGAGATACAACAATTTACGTGGGAGGTATCGCTATGTATGCTTTAATCTTTAAAGGCTTTTTTTTAATAAATACAATGATTCAAGCGGTTTATGTGTATAATAGATGCATAATATAGTAGAAAAACAGAGATAATTTAACATGTTTTTGATGCGATGTCGTAAATAAGCACATTATTCTGCGCTTACATCACGAATGCTCTTTGAACCCTCCTTTTTGCGCGGATCAGGTATTTCTACTAACATCGTAGGTAATTTTCAAAATGGTCTCTTATTTAACAACTTACTCAACCTACATTGTTGGAAAACCTATAAAATTAAGGTCTATAAAATTGTTGTAACCACTGCGGCCACTACACAAGTTTTTTTTTAGCACCTAGTAGTTTTTTTTTTTCAGTTGGATGAAATCACTGGATCCCCGGTATGTGGGAGTTGAACCGCACTAAAACCTCCAACCGCTCACACTCAGCGTCCGAACCCCGGCTAAGGCCAGAACCCAGCACGGTGTTTGGAGGGACGGCGCGACACGTTACGCGCTCGGTACTCTTTCCCGTCGCGCCGTCCCCAGGTACCTAGTAGTACCTACTAAATGGAGATTTATGAGTTAATTGCTTAGCAACTATTTTGCATCAGATTAGTGCACATTAATAAACTTATGCATCATTCCAATTGCAATTTATTGTACAATTTCTGTAGTATTCAATAGTCGTGTATATTTCAATAGTCGTGGTAGCCGAATGGTCGAAACGCGTCCTTCCGAACGGGAGGTCGCGGGTTCAAATCCGGCCGGCTTGTACCTCTAAATGTAAATGTGAAAAAGATTTATGTGCAATTTTTCACAACACCACTGGCTAAAAACGGTGAAAGAAAACATCGTGAGGAAACCTGCATGTCGGAAAAGGGTTCTAAAAATCCTTTGAAGATATGTGAAGTCCCCAATCCGCACTGGGCAAGCGTGGTGGAATATGCCTAATCCCTCTTCTGAGGAGACCTGAGCCCAACAGTGGGCAGTAATGGGTTGGTACAGGTACAATTTCTGATAATATTGAATATTTTGTAGTAAAGATGCTTAGTACTTTTACTGAAGGGTATTCGTCCTGTTTTTAAATATACAAAGTACCCCATTGTCGGCATTAAAAACTTAAAATAGAAGTAATTCGTGTATTTAGTACTTCTCTTCTCTCTTGATAATTTGGTGAATAAGTAGCAATGTCAAATATAAAACAATACAAACTTGCTAATTTTAAATAGCAATTTAATAATGAATTAATTTAACAAAAGTTATTAAGCTATTGTTTGCGTTTTATCTTCATTTTCACACGTTATCAGAAATAAATATTTTTTGTCATGGCTATATAAAACGAATAGTAATAAAATTTAATTAGTTGAAGTGAATGATCTAAGAAACATGATAGCCGACCTTCGCCAATCTAAATCATCAAACCATAGATAATGTTACAAGTTTTATAAAAATGATAATGTTAAAACGATTTATAAAAAACCTATTATTTGCCTAATTGGTATTTTTTAATTGGTTTGTTTTACTTTATGAATTTTATCTGAATTTAAGTTTTTCGACAGACAAGCTATCATACAATGCTACGAAAATAAGTCTTAATATTCTGCTATCAGATGAAAATAATGGCATGACTGAATTCTCTTCGAATTCCTACTGCATCAACAAACAGCGTCTAAAATTCTTAATAATTCAGTTGTTTATTCTCTAATACTATACTTATAATAAAATCGTAGAGAGGTCAATTCTGTACATTGAAAATATCAAAAAAAAAACTAGCAGGGGGTGTTTGGTTATCGATTCTGATGCCAAAAATGCAATTAGATTTTTTTTTGTCTGTTTGTCTGTTTATCTGTTTGTCTGTTTGTCTGTATCTTTGTGCACGCTAATCTCCGAACCGGCTGAACCAATTTAGTTGGGGTTTTTGGTAATGTATTATGGCAAGTCTCACTTAACATTTAGTCGTTGTTTTATCAAAATCGGTTTAGAATTAAAAAAGTTATAAGTGAAATAACGTCGATGGGTATTACGTTTTCTTGGCCAACATAAAGAGATCTCCAATTTATATGGTGAATCGTCGCAACTGGAGCTCTGACTAAAGTGGCCAGCGGAACCAGTGATATTGAGTAATTCGTATTTCGACTGGAAAGAGTGCCGAGCGCGTAACGCGTCGCGCCGTCCCTACAAACCCCGTGCTGGGTTCTGGCCTCAGCCGGGGCTTGGACGATGAGTGTGAGCGGTTGGAGGTTTTAGTGCGGTTCAACTCCCACATATCCGGTGATTTCCTACAACTGAAAAAAAAAAAAGTTAGTCTTTATTACATAAGCTCCGCCATTGAAAGTCCCATCCAAATCGACCCAGCCAATCATGTTTAGGCTCTACTGAAGCGTCCTGATGAGATCTTTACGTAGAGGATGAATGTCAAGGTCTGATGATGGAGCTGGTAGGTGGCTATGGGAACTCCGTCATTAAGAAAGATAACCTCATCGTGTTTAGGCTCTAATGAAGCGTCTTGATGAGTTCTTTGCGTAGAGCATGAATGTCAAGGTCTGATGATGGAGCTGGTAGGTGGCTATGGGAACTCCGTCATTAAGAAAGATAACCTCATCGTGTTTAGGCTCTAATGAAGCGTCTTGATGAGTTCTTTGCGTAGAGCATGGATGTCAAGGTCTGATGATGGAGCTGGAAGGTGGCTATGGGAACTCCATCATTAAGCAAGATAACCTCATCGTGTTCAGGCTCTAATGAAGCGTCCTGATGAGATCTTTGCATAGAGGATGAATGTCAAGGTCTGATGATGGAGCTGGAAGGTGGCTATGGAAACTCCATCATTAAGCAAGATAACCTCATCGTGTTCAGGCTCTAATGAAGCGTCCTGATGAGATCTTTGCGTAGAGGATGAATGTCAAGGTCTGATGATGGAGCTGGTAGGTGGCTATGGGAACTCCGTCATTAACCAAGATAACCTCATCGTGTTCAGGCTCTAATGAAGCGTCCTGATGAGATCTTTGCATAGAGGATGAATGTCAAGGTCTGATGATGGAGCTGGAAGGTGGCTATGGGAACTCCGTCATTAAGCAAGATAACCTCATCGTGTTCAGGCTCTAATGAAGCGTCCTGATGAGATCTTTGCGTAGAGGATGAATGTCAAGGTCTGATGATGGAGCTGGTAGGTGGCTATGGGAACTCCGTCATTAACCAAGATAACCTCATCGTGTTCAGGCTCTAATGAAGCGTCCTGATGAGATCTTTGCATAGAGGATGAATGTCAAGGTCTGATGATGGAGCTGGAAGGTGGCTATGGGAACTCCGTCATTAAGCAAGATAACCTCATCGTGTTCAGGCTCTAATGAAGCGTCCTGATAAGATCTTTGCGTAGAAGATGAATGTCAAGGTCTGATGATGGAGCTGGTAGGTGTCTATGGGAACTCCGTCATTAAGCAAGATAACCTCATCGTGTTCAGGCTCTAATGAAGCGTCCTGTTGAGATCTTTGCTTAGAAGATGAATGTCAAGGTCTGATGATGGAGCTGGTAGGTGTCTATGGGAACTCCGTCATTAAGCAAGATAACCTCATCGTGTTCAGGCTCTAATGAAGCGTCCTGATGAGATCTTTGCATAGAGGATGAATGTCAAGGTCTGATGATGGAGCTGGAAGGTGGCTATGGAAACTCCATCATTAAGCAAGATAACCTCATCGTGTTCAGGCTCTAATGAAGCGTCCTGATGAGATCTTTGCGTAGAGGATGAATGTCAAGGTCTGATGATGGAGCTGGTAGGTGGCTATGGGAACTCCGTCATTAACCAAGATAACCTCATCGTGTTCAGGCTCTAATGAAGCGTCCTGATGAGATCTTTGCATAGAGGATGAATGTCAAGGTCTGATGATGGAGCTGGAAGGTGGCTATGGAAACTCCGTCATTAAGCAAGATAACCTCATCGTGTTCAGGCTCTAATGATGCGTCCTGATGAGATCTTTGCGTAGAGGATGAATGTCAAGGTCTGATGATGGGAGCTGGTAGGTGGCTATGGGAACTCCGTCATTAAGCAAGATAACCTCATCGTGTTCAGGCTCTAATGATGCGTCCTGATGAGACCTTTGCGTAGAGGATGAATGTCAAGGTCTGATGATGGGAGCTGGTAGGTGGCTATGGGAACTCCGTCATTAAGCAAGATAACCTCATCGTGTTCAGGCTCTAATGAAGCGTCCTGATGAGATCTTTGCGTAGAGGATGAATGTCAAGGTCTGATGATGGAGCTGGTAGGTGGCTATGGGAACTCCGTCATTAAGCAAGATAACCTCATCGTGTTCAGGCTCTAATGAAGCGTCCTGATGAGATCTTTGCGTAGAGGATGAATGTCAAGGTCTGATGATGGAGCTGGTAGGTGGCTATGGGAACTCCGTCATTAAGCAAGATAACCTCATCGTGTTTAGGCTCTAATGAAGCGTCCTGATGAGATCTTTGCGTAGAGGATGAATGTCAAGGTCTGATGATGGAGCTGGTACGTGGCTATGGGAACTCCGTCATTAAGCAAGATAACCTCATCGTGTTCAGGCTCTAATGAAGCGTCTTGATGAGTTCTTTGCGTAGAGCATGAATGTCAAGGTCTGATGATGGAGCTGGTAGGTGGCTATGGGAACTCCGTCATTAAAAAAGATAACCTCATCGTGTTTGTGCTCTAATGAAGCGTCTTGATGAGTTCTTTGCGTAGAGCATGGATGTCAAGGTCTGATGATGGAGTTGGAAGGTGGCCACTGTCTGTCTGGATAATATCTGGTATGACTAGACCGATTCGGACGGGCTGACTTTCTATGACTGATAGTTTATGTTATAAGGAGTAACTTAGGCTATATTTATTTTAGAAATTGTTGTTTTTTTAAATTCTCGATGAAGTTCAAGGATGGTATTTACAGCGAGAAAAAAATCGAATAGTTGACATTGAATTGAGATTGGCGCAGACGAAGTTGCGCGGGGCAGCTAGTTCTCTAATATAATGTTCGGTTTTACTGTTGATCGGTTTGTTCTCTGACTCAGCGTATCTTAAATCTTACAAACCGGACCTTGTTTCAATTATTATGTTGCCTCGAAAAAACTTTACAATGACATTTCATTAATTACTTGATAATGATACTAATTTAAAATACCCCAAACATTTTTGTATTGATATGTGGAGGTCCACAGACCACGTCGTTTCGTGAGGTTCGTAATATTTATGTGCATGTCATAATGTTTACAGAGTTTAACATAACGGGTGTTTCAGAGTCACAACGTAATGAATTCGTTGTGGTGTGGTGTAAAACCATTCGATCGATGGCTTTTAGCGGTTTTGAACAAAAATTATGTAATATTTTTTGTTATGTTTTGATGTTTATGTTGATTTTACATACCTTGCTTATTGATGTCCCATAAAACGATAGTGCACCCGAGTCGAGCTAACCTCAAAGCTATGAGACTGCCCAAGCCTCCTCCACCTCCTGTGACGACCGCAATTCCACCTTTCAGATCCTTCTTTGGAGTTCCAACTATAGTCCTATATATAGATTGTATTACTATTCCAGTACCGACGATGACAAACACTATAACATCTATAATAGATTGCACGACGGTGTATTTGTCTCTCATGCACTCTGGTATCTCCCGAGTGAGGGGTCCAGGCCTCATTCCGTTTACATATTCTTGTGTTTGGACAGACATTTTGAAATCGTTTCACTACACTCGAGTTTTAGTCACTTCTCATCACTTAACACCAGCCGGCTTTTGATTTTATACAACCTGAAAATAAAGAAAAAAATATAATTAAAAATCAATGTTTACCATGTAATTTAAAACCTAAATTGATATTAAAATTTCAGTATGCTGAAGATCAGAGGTTACTTTACCTAAGAAATGCGGAAGACCGACTAAGCCACATATAATAACATACAAATCATTTTCAGTAGTTCTTACTTTTAATAGAAAACTTGTGTAATGAAACGTACTTAAGGCTATTTTGAATATGTTAAATTGAAATGGACCTTTTGAGAAAACCCACTATAATATGATTTTAGTCAATATGGATAACAAAAGTTACTTTTAAGTTTTAATTCTCTTAATTATTGTGTTGGTGAAATAACTATTGCATCGAAATTGTGAACGACAAGTTAATTGAGTTGTAAATTATTGAGTACCATACACCGAGTTAAGTTCATGTAATACATATTGGTAATACCATTAAGAAGCTGTAATTAAACTAAAGACCCTGCGGTGATATCGTAATTTATCACACATCACACATGTCAGTAAAAATTCTAATAGGTAAATAGCTAATTCATTTATACAGGGCGTTTTCTCAGCTTTGTCCATTATTTTTGAATTTGAAGCCATAGCCATGAATATTGTAGATTATTTATTAACATTATCTAGAGATCTATGAAAAACTGATCTTTGTGATATTCTTATACCATAAATCTTCATGGCATCAATATAGGAGCTCCAGAGGAAGGGATATACCCGTTTGGTTTTAAATGACGCACCTCTTTATCATCAATAAAATAAAATAAATGCATTTGATAAAATTAACAACCGTTATAAATGATGACAATTAAACATAAAAACATTTTTATAAAAAGACTAACTGCCCCGCGCAATTTCGTCTGCGTCGAAAAAAAAATTTAGAGGTGACTACCCCTAACATTTAGGGGGATGAAAAATAGATGTTGGCCGATTCTCATAGATAAGCACAAAAAAATTCATCAAAATCGGTCAAGTCGTTTCGGAGGAGTATGGCAACGAAAACTGTGACACGAGAATTTTATATATTAGATCTAATTATGTATTAAAATGCATGCAACCGCGCGCGTTTTTCTTATGCCCGTAGACATACCTATTACTTACTAATTCTCTGCCAAATAGACCTACGTGTGTGGATATAATTAACGAATAGTTGCAACAACCTTCAGACGTTAATCTTTATTATTTAACTAACATAGGTTGCATTCAACTTAAATATGAATTAATAGCTCTGTCGGAGACTTCAATGTTATTCTCACAAATATTTTAAAACGTTTTGAAACTTAGAGGTCGTGGCAGCATAATTTGAATTATTGGTTATTATTATTTTTAAATGAAATAGTGTTGAGATGAATAAATTTAAAGAAATATTGGAATTAGATAGCTTAAGTTGTCAGATATACATAATATCAAAATATATTTTAATCACTTTTAATCGGATCGAAATTTGCGATGCATTGCGGAAATCAAGTTACAAAATTGTAATATTCAATTAAAAAGAAAAAAAACAGAAAAATAATTAAAAAAAAAGACAGTTCTTCTCAGGACCGTGGCTGTTTCCTTTTTCCGAACTGATGGTAGCCTTTTGACATCAACAAGCATGATAAATGTCATTAATGTTGAGAATAAATAATTTCATTTCAAATATGTATGAATTATGGAGATTCAAAATTATCCCGCATTTACCAGTAAATAAGCGTCAATGATTAAGGAATCAGCCCTAGAAAAGGTTAAAACTTATCAGATAACTAACACATCATCATCGTAGTCACGATCTGAATAAATATCTTTAAAGTCAATTCAAACAGTTTAGACGAAAATGTAGCTACTGAATATTATTTTGCTCTGTGGCTAGCTAAAATTGCATTCAGTTTTAATTTACAACTTGTAAATCAAACTTTTTATAACGACCTTCACGGTAGAAGGCGGGAGTATCGGTGTGCGAGTTTAGTTTGTGTAATGCTTGCACTAGTCGAATGACTCCACAGCGACCATGGTTACGAAACTCCTGGCTTCGTGGATATGTAGTTGAAACCACCATGAATTAGAATGTCATGATATAAACTTCGTACTTACATGACAAATTCAAGTTAAAGTCTGAAGATAATACGTTCCGTAGACTAACAGTTGTGTCGGCCATTTATCAATTTTTGAAATTAAAAACACACGAAATTTATCAGCGCATGATTTAAAGTTTATATTTCATGAAATAAATACAAAAGTATAAGTAACTATGCTAATTACTTATGTTATTCCGATACTTCCTAATACATGAAAATTCATAAATGATTTATGAACATTATAAATTTTAAGGTTAA
Source organism: Trilocha varians (assembly GCA_030269945.2). Lineage (NCBI taxonomy): Eukaryota > Metazoa > Arthropoda > Insecta > Lepidoptera > Bombycidae > Trilocha > Trilocha varians. The sequence goes on along the minus strand of AP028257.1, from coordinate 6,945,045 downwards.
GTTACGCCTCTAACGTATATCAAGGTACCTAATAATCAAAACAGGTTTACAGCAAAATTTGCCAGCAAAAACATTTTATTAGATTAGTAATAAAATATGTGTACTCCCTTACGTGATTTCAATCGCGAATATAGATTTAAAACCACCGATAAAAAAAGTGTTATACGAAATTTTCATGATTAAAATCTTTAAACAACCCTTTGACACAATTTGAATATTCGACTACTACGACAATAAAAAGCGAATTCTGGAGGTAGTAGGTACTTATCGGGATTTTTCGTTTATCGTAGGTATATCAAATTTGCTTATTTCAGAAAAGAACTTTAATAAAAGTATTAAGTAAAACAAAACGAATGCCTACGACTACTACTTCTGAATAAACGACTTTGAAACCGATAGTGCTTAAAACGGTTTTAAGCCGCTTTTTAAAACAATTTTGTTAAACAAAACCGACTTTATTACATCGTTACAGGTAAATAAAAGGATGTACTCGTATGTATAATAGCTATAATTTGTACACATACAAAGTTACATGAAATAAAAACTAACAGGAAGGTCGAATGACCTTCAGATGTAAGGTCGATAATTGTGTTATCTACAAAAGGCAACTTGTTTAGGCATGTAGTTGTAAAAATTACATCTACAATTTAGTACAATGTAACTAATAAAATGATTTTTTGCTGTTTTTCTTGTAGTGTAGTTTTAGATCCGTTATAAAGTAATCCCGATTTTGCAAGAACAAAATGTTTACATTTTTTTTAAATTGTATATCCTAACTAATCCTAAGATGTTAAAAAGAATTAGTTCCTCTAAAAGTCTAAAGGAATAAGAAACGCAAAATGTTAAGTATCTACATTTTGTTTTATATCAGACTCTTTGTTTCGTTAGTAGGTATAGTAATCTGATAGAACCACACATTTAAATGAGATTTAACTCAAGTTTAAGATATAGTTATAAAGATAAAGTAATTAACGATAAAAGCAGTAATTTCTTAAATTGTATTATATAAATACACAATACACACATACAAATAATTATACATTAGGTTTGAAAAACTCTTAAATTACATATACCCATTAGTAAAGTTGAAACATTAAAAAATAATTGTTATCTTTTTTTAAAAAGCGATGAGAACGAACTGTTATTTATAAATCACATTTTACGGTTTAAGCATTTAAAATTAATGTAAAAAATTACATTCTAAAATTAATCTGGATTTAATTATCTATACATTTACAAAGCGCGAACGTGTTGTAGATAATAAATGTTTATTTAATAGAATTTTCATACTCCAGAATTGATTAAAATTTGCGACTTGGTATTAAGCTTACTCGTTTTATCTTAAGGACGACGTTTAACAGCATACCTTTGCAAATCGTTTTCCAGAGAGATTTAAATGCTAGGTTGCAAAAATAACGATAATGATGGACGAGCGGAGGCGATTCCCGGAAATCCTTTCACCTCCAGGGGAAACTTTAAATACCAGTTAAAACTTCTAAGCTATTAAAGAAACATTCAGACTAGTTCTAGTTACTAGGTACAACAGTAGAATGTTACAAGATATAAGATGCAATGTTATAAGATGCCTTTGGAGTACCATCAACTACTATTGAGTAGGTACTAACGAGTACTATCATCAATGGAATTTATACAAGATGACAGATCATATAACTTCTTCTGTACCTAAAGATAACTTTCATGCATTTTCAACGGGTTGATATTTAATTAATTGCGTTGTCTCGATATTTCAACGTTGTTACAAACGTCATGATCACGAGAAGACTGGATACTGCGGGTCGATTTAAGAGCAAACAAATCTGTCTACCCTCTTTCTCGTTCGCTTTTGGGTGGTACCACTGGAACTCGAACTCACATGCATGAAAGTATTATAGAAAACTGCGAGTGTCTGAATAAGTTAAAGATAACTTACCTACAAAAAAACATATTTTCCAGACTTAAAAAGAGCAAACTGTACCCATTTGAAAGACTATTAATTTGGTATGAATATTTACACTAAATTAGTTGGTAAAAAAATAGTTGCTACACTAAAATGGGTTTTGGCAAAGGCTACCACATATCTAAAATGGTTAGATGACGTAGCACGTGCTCATAGTGACCGTGGCCAGAATTTAAAATATAGGCAGTGCATTAACAATCGTTAACAACTTTTATGATCTATTGTCCTCGAAAATAAATATAATTTTCTAAGCAATTTCCTTCATTTTCTTTTATATTTACCAGCGAAATAAGTACTCAACCTATTTTAAATATTTCTGAAAGTGATAGTTATAGGCATAGATTTATTAAATAAATTTGATAAATACCTTAACACCTACCCAAAGTCTTTTAGGATCCAGCTGCATGTTTGATGCCAAGATTTAATATTAAGAAACTAATGGCCTTGAACTTTGTACCACATAAAATCATAATATTTTGTATTAGCGTGTTTGTGAATACCATATTTTTTACTATCAAAAACTTTTTGTCAAACATCTTCAAAATGGAGCAGAAAAAATAAATCTTCGTGTTTTTGTGGAAATTGGCGTTGCTTGACAGCTTAAATTTGAAGAACCTGTTAAATGAACACACGGAAATATACCTAAGTTTGTGCAAAGACTGCAATATACCTAATCTAACAAGACTTGTCCTGCTATTTCCACAAATCGAAACGAGAAAATCGTTACAAGAAAGACATTCTAAATCAAATTACGACCTCCATTAAAATGACGAAAGTGTTGTAAAACTCGTCATAAAAGAGGACGTAAAGTTCATAAAACGATAATTGAAAAGCTCATGTTCGTGTTTTGTTCTCTGATGCCATAAAACTCATAATGAAGATTTAAATGTAACGATTCTTATAATAAAAACAACATGGTTCATTTATTTGTGAACGTGTAGAGGCATTAATATCGACTTAATATGGTTCTATACCTTTTTGCGATTTAATATTATTTTATAAGTGTATTATTCGAAATATTATATTCGAAATCCTTGGTTCTTCCAACTTCCAGAACTACGAAATTCCAGACATATATTTAATTTCATTTCACTACGTAAGTTGTTCTTATCTGATCTAAAGATCATAATGGCGTTATCAAATTGAAAAACATTAAAGTAAAAACTTATTTGCAAACATTACATAATAATTTTATGAGATAGCATTGTTCTCTGTAATCAGTAATGCATATTGAGATTAGAGGCATAGAATGGGTACTTATTAATTTAATTGTTAGAAATACCGATGGAGATAATTTAAGCAAACGGAAATGGTATCGTCTGTTTATAAATTACATATAAACACTGAAAAAAACAGGTGTAAATCTACTTAACACACATGACATAAATAGTTCACAGAGCATGACAACAGACGAGACCACGTCGCCAAAATAGTAGTTTGAGTGGAATACCGTGTAGTTGCAACATTTGGGTGGCAGGAAATGTGCTAACTGTCCTAATGGTCTAACAAATCAATACACATATTGTGATGTCAAGTTTATAAAAGACAGTAATGGACTGTGGAAAAGTCTTCGGTAATTTAGCGCAAGGGAAAATCGACAGATTACTGTGGAACTTTATTATTCGTTTCAAATACAAGTGTCTATTACTATTCCCACTTTGGTAGTGTTGCCGTCGCTTTTTATTCAATGTCACGGTCAGTATCTCAGAGCTAGTTTGTGAGTTGCGATCCAACCAGTTCTGCCAAATACACCGTTGTCCGATGAGATCTCATCGTTTTTTTTTCGCGTCCGCTTTCGCCGCGGCTTTCACCATAACACCGCCCGGAGATTTTGGTTGAAATTTATCATAATTACGCCTCGAAATGTCCGTCAATTACTTTCGAATGTGTCCGAATTTTCTGTTGCTAAGTGTTATATGATGTCCAGAAAGTGTTGTTTTTGTTACAGAGTAATTTATGTCTGGACATGTTTTTGAAACAAAGGCTATGGGCTAAAGTGTATTCTTATCTGAAAAAAAATCACCTATTCGTACTTTTATCACCTCCAATAATGTTACATCAAACACAATGGTTCATCATACGTAATAATATTTGCCGATGCACTATAAAATAAATTAGGAACCTACGTCAATACTGATTCAATATTTTTCTTGCTCAACTGTATTTATATTGTTTTATTTTCTCCATGAAGTACCTGAAGCTAAATAAATCCTCTTTAAGTGCATTAAAAATGGAACTAAAAACACTTAAACTGATGTATTTAAAAAAAACATAACCTTTGAACAACCTTGACCTGTCATGTATCGTTTAAAACATTGTTCATCTGATCGAGTGATATTGTCTGTCAAATAAACACACATTACAAATGAAGGACCCAAGGCGATTGATCGTAGTACTAGGAGACCGGGCGGCCTTCTCGTACGTTTCCCAACTTACGACTATATTACGTAACCACAATTGAGACGGAATCGTTGTAACTTTACAGCCTTAGTTCCCCTAGCCTTAGTTATTTCTACACTAATTGATCTTGCATGAGGAGTTCTACCTACTGCTTACTTATCGATTTTTCATATATCAATTCTTGTTTAGTTAATTGCGATCACGTTTTAGTTTGTTTAATTACTTCATTTTTCAACCACTCACTAGAAAAATAACTAACTAGTCAATTTTAATACCCGTTCACTCGAACGTGATCGAACTCTTTAAAAAAGCCTTAACAGGCTATATTATATCTACATGCAGCTACCTTAACCTTGTTTATATGGGACATCAATGTTATTGACATAGGACTAAAAGTTATAATTTCATGAAATATTAATGATTCTCTAATAAGGGTTAATGTAATTTAGATATTTAGCTTTAATTAATTCAATATATTGATGTGAGTACGAATTCCAATTGGTAATTTACATTCAAACTTTTTGGGCAAATTGAAAGCACATTCGAATGTTGCGAGACACAAAAATGTGACCTCGTTTTGCGAGATATTTACGGTACTTCTAGGCCTCCGGCGCTTTTTTAACATCCTGTCGATATCAAACCAACCAACCAACATTTTACCAGTTATTAAACGACTTTCACTCCAATGATCACCATTTTCCCAACATTTAAAAGCAAATTAGTAATAGGTTATAGATCTTATATATAAAAATGAATAGCTGTTCGATAGTCTCGCTAAAACTCGAGAACGACTGAACCGATTTGGCTTATTTTGATCTTGAAATATTCGTAGAAGTCCAGGGAAGGTTTAAACGGTGAGAAAATTTCCTTGTGTGACGCAGACGAAGTTGTGTGGGCCAGCTAGTAAATAATAAAAGAGAAAACCAGTTCTTTTGCTAATAGGGCTAAGTGAACATTTACAAAAACCATAACAACAAAAACAAAACAATTTCATAGCAACAAGTCACAGATTCATAGTTCAACCTCTACAAATTAGACTAAACCATAAACATAAGATCTAGAATATTTATCATATAAGACAGCTTCTCGTTCTTTTAACAATAGCAAATGCTCCTAATAAATTGAAAGTTCAGATTACCCAAACGTGATAGGCTATCGGTTTAAGATCAAATTATATTCGAATGTTATTTCGTAACGACACCGCATAGTCGACACGCGCTAATACTTGTCGCTCCGGAAGGACGGGCAGGTGCTTATCATTACGACACGCTCGCCGTGCTGCCGACATGTCAACAAAGATTGCCTATTAAGTTAAACAGACCTTGCTCGTGTTGGGGACTCATTGGCGGATCCGCTACTGTGATACACTCACAAAATCAAAGTTATTAGTGAAATTCAGCAGCTAGTCATCTTAACTTAAAATTAAACATAATACGTAATTTTCTATAAGTTTAGGAATTACGGTACCTTAGACTAGCACTTGATTGATATTACAGAACCTTTAACTTCTGACTTTTAAAGGGCACAGGTATTGCAAAGGATAGAAAGGTGAAATGATTGGCTGAATGTAGCATATGAAAGAAAATTAAAGAAGCAAATGACATTAGGTAAAATCTTATAGAGAGAAAACCGAGGGTTTTAATGTAACAGACCTGTATTTTTTTTTCTATTTATTTTGGTAACAAACAGTCATTTACAAAATATTATTACTATTTTATAAACTAGTTTTTTCTTAAAGACCTAAAAGTGCCGATAATATGAGTTTAAAGTGAAGTGCATGTTTTTCTTTTCTTTTTTATTGCCATGTAGGCAGACGAGCCAACAGGCCACTTGATCGTAAGTGGTTACCGTCGCTCATGAACCTCTGCAATAGTATAGTCTATATGTAACTGTAAGCGATTTTTAGTATGGTCTTACTATTTTTCAGTAGATCACACATAATTACAAATTACAATGAACGTTATAAATGATAGACATCTCTAGAAACACCTTCTCTGATACGTATCAAGCCGATATCAAATGCTTTGTAATATTTTATTCAAAGTATGAATAACTGATACCAATGTTGTTAAACTTGCGTGTCTCAAAACTGTAACCTTAAAGTAACATACCCATAACGTTGGTAATATTGTAAAATCTATCGCAATATCAATATGTCGGTATGTTACAATACGAAACTTGTTACATATTCATTTAAATTATAAATATTTTCTCAATTCATCTTTATTTTAAGCAACATGAACAAGTTTTTCGTTTCCTGTGGAATATGTTAAATCTTGGAAACGTTAATTTTTTTTTGACCGGTGTTATAATTACTTATACTTCTTCTTATGTTTTTTTACCTGCCTACTAATTTATTTTTGGATTAATATTATATTTAGTTTATATTATTCGTTACTGTTATTTTATACGAATTCAATCGAAGACAACATCACTCTTAAATATTTTATGACTTGGATGCGGCAAAGCGTGACCGTGAACGTTCTGGAAATGTACATTTACGAAATATATTTAGATGTTCACCTATTCATAATCTACATATTTAAGAATCATTAAATGAGGTCATGGTTATTGCTTAGAATTGTTTTTGAGAAAAACCTTTATATTTAGTAATTTATAGTAAAATTCATTGAAACTTAAATATTCTTAAGATTACTAAACAAAATTATATACATACTATTTATTATTAGGATTACTTTAGTATTTTAAACTGTGTTTTTTACATACGTAGACACAGGTATCTTAATACGTATCTCAACATTCTCAACTACACTACTTAGTAAAAACTCCAAATAATTTGGAACTTACCTACTTTATACATGTTTTTTAACTGCAGGAATATATAGTGCACCGACTTTTATATCCATAATTATTTCGAAATATGAAAATAGTATATTATTCTGTAAAATTATTTATATCAATAATTGTTACAAAACTTATTGTTATTAACGTAGTAATTATATTTAGGTAATGAGTTCACGGTATACATTATACAGATTTCATGATTCGACTGAATTATTGACTTGCTTTGATAATAATAATCGATGTTATAATAATATTATTGTACTGACGTGTCACTTTTATCGCAGTCTCATCTTTTACAAGTCACTAAAACACTGCATACATGAGACTGGACGCAGTACTCAATACGAAGAACAAAATATTTGATATATTTATTAAAATCATAGGCAATTAATTCATAAAAGTTTTAGACATGGCATTTATATTCATTTAAAAGTTAATTATTACAGTACACGCAGGAGATAATATCTACTTTTTATCAAAATAATAACTCTAAAAATTATTTTAAAATGTAAAATACATCAACCGTTAAAACATAAAAGTGGAAAATAATTTGATACCTAGATACCTATTTCCTGATTGCCAGTTTTTCAAACCACTTTTCACTTGCTATCGAAGTGGGTACAATTAAATGAGATGCAGTCAGACTGCAATCTCCTGCATATAAAATATTCATGAATATTTAATGCAACGATCTATTCAATTTAATCTCCATCTGAATTATTTCAAAATTACACGAACCTGACCTTCCGAAGTTTTCGATTAATTTATTTAAATTAATTTTGCAACTGAATACATAAAGTGATCGAACAATGACCTTGTTCAATTTAAGATAAAGCGTATTTCTCAAGATTGTCCGTGACGGTATGCATTAAGAAATAAACTTCGATTTAAGTTAAAATTAAAATTTACGACGTGAACAAATATTAAAATTATTCAAGACCAAATATTTAACAGTTAATTTACTGAATTACGATTATTATTTTCCTGGACAATATGTGTTCTTGACACATGTATATGAACACACACAGGAAATAATTTAGACGTTGAATGCGAAATAACGTCACTATTTTGCTAACGCACCCTTGAATTGAACACGCACGTATTACTTCAGACTTTAATTCAATGCTCATTCAGCTGTTAACTTAGATGAAGGCTTGTAAGTACATCTAATATAAGAACACAGAACCACGATCGCCTTGAAATACTTTCGAACCATGTGAAGTATGCGAAAACGTTTACCTAACACAAAATCAACAAACATCTACTTACCAAAAAAAAATAATTATTGCTGACGACGACTTACACACTTTCACTTTTATCGACACAATTTTTTTCAGTTACCGATATTATTTGTGAGGTATTTTCTGTGTTTGTTTTAATTGTGTATTTAGTATGCAGTCGCGACGGTGTATAATATTGTGCTTGTTTTGGCGCCGGCCGGTGTTGGCGCGCGGCTCCGCAGATCGACTGAGCAGTACTCTGATGGTTCGGGTCTGCGCGCGCACTCAGCTGCGAGGTGCGACCCTTGAGCGACCGACCTTCGCGGCTCTCACGGGGTGACTTTTATGACGACAAAGCTAACACATTAACAGTTACTTAAACAATTAGCGGGTTGTCAATGTTTTTTTATTTAATTTGTCAGTATTGTTTAAGTTAACAATTGTAATAGGCCGATGGAGATGTATTACCTTCTGTTTATGTTTTGTTCGGCAAAATGGAAACTCCATCCATTTGGAAAGATTAGAATTTGAAAATTATTTTAGATCTAAGTATGTAAGGAAACTTTACTTATTACCTACATTACAATGCTCTCTATTTACTTATTTTTTCTCACTATTCATTTAATTTCATTATTGAATACATCATGGTAGGTACTTTTAATATCATCAATACATATTAATATACCAATACAATACCAATATTTCGAACAGAACCGTTACTTATTAGTGGTAATTATCCTACCTATTGTTATATTTACATGATTTTTAAAACATAAAAAGAGCGCTGACAAAACATTTTAATTTGAATGATTATAAATAATCCCATAAGTAACCCAAGGAAAATCATAATATCACAATTCCTATTTTATTATTAGATTATTATTATTTTTTCATTTGGAGGAATTCACTGGTTCCCCGTCCGCCCCGCGAGTGGGATATGTGGGAGTTGAACCGCACTAAAACCTCCAACCGCTCACACTCAGCGTCCGAACCCCGGCTGAGGCCAGACCCAGCACGGGGCTTGGAGGGACGGCACGACGCTCGGTACTCTTTCCCATCGCGCCGCCCCCTCCTACGAAGATAATTTATTTTAAATAATAAACTACGAAACAGTGATGAAAATATGATAAAAACTAAACGCATAGCAAGACAAGAAAAAAATAATGATGCTGTTGTGTTCATAAACCCAAGAATTATTTATTACTTGTCTTATATTGACAAGACTACATACTTGTATTAATTATGAAAAAAATATAAAAATAGTTTGTTTGTAGTAGTAGAAAGTATGTCAGGTGTGATCGGTAACACGCGCAGTGATGTGTCAGCAACCGTGAGATATAATTAGTTAATCATCGACATACAGCTTTCTTTACGTTTGTTACAAGAAAATACTAGAGTTCATTACAACATTTCCTTTGGTACTTGGGATCTAATTTTTAATCTTCAAAAAAAAACAACACTTTAAAACATAAACGCATCAAAATAAACATATTTCCGTATAATTGGTACTATTAGTCCACCATTAACTACTATTTTCTACATCCTCGTACATACATATCTATATGAATGTAGACTGATGAATCAATGTCATGATGATGTCATACATTAATACTAAATCTATCGAAATAATTTTATTTATCTGTTTAAGTTACAACTAAAGTACATGATGATATTAAGGCACAGCAAGGCTTATGACGAAAATGACGTCGACGATCGATATTTAGTATTCTACTAAGTTTCGACTATTTTGTGTTGAATAGTACCTAAACTCTATCCCTTACTGACATAGGTTCACTATCAAATAATTATGGGAATAAACCTTCATAAGTAAAATGTTATGGCTAGTATATAGAACTGGTTTTGACGTAACTGCGGGAATGTGTTTATGCATTTTTTAAAATTATATTCTATGTGTTTATATTAAAGTACCTAGTTTAGATAAAAAAATACAGCATAAGTTAAGTTAAACAATGATATAAAATAATGTGGGAATAATACGTACTGTGAGTACCTACTGTCATACACAAATGCCATTTATTTCTGTTGTCTATTTTTTCTTTATTAATTTATGTAAGATAATAGAAAAGTTAAGATCTTAAATAATATCAGGCTTTTTTGTGAATGACGTTATCTACGTACTAAATAAAACACAATATAGTGTGTACTTACAAACAGTCAAACAACCATCAAGGTCTTTTATCCGGATCTTCTTAACCACAGTTGACCATTCAGACTTTTGTTTAATAAAATCCTGCAACCATAATTGTTTACTTAAATACTGAAATAAGTTGGTTTTAAAAGTAGTCGACCTGCGAATGCAGACCTTGTATTATATTAATCGTGAGAATTTATGTATTTGTTACTAAAACAATATTATTGTGTTGAATGTCTTTGCTGAAGCGTATTTTAATGACCATTATATTTACCTCTAGCAGAGAGAGCATAGAGCCCGAGTCTGCTAAAGGTTTTTTTTTTCAGTTGGAGGAAATCACCGGATCCCCGCCTGCCCTGTACCCCGGGTATGTGGGACCCCCGCTCACACTCAGCGTCCGAACCCCTGCTGAGGCCAGAACCCAGCACGGGGTTTGGAGGGACGTCGCGACGCGTTACGCGCTGGGCACTCTTTCACACTTTTCCGTCGCTCCGTCCCCGTCTGTTAAAGGTAGAGGTACTTCAGTCTAAGTTCTTATTAATGAGATGCTCATGAACACAGTTGATAAGCTGATTACTGTTTTCAAGTCGCCATTAACCAGTGGTTTGGTCCAAGATCTTTGTTCTGATATCTCTCTCAATATAAGTCTCTTTTTTGTGTAAGCATTGAATTATAACCAATTCCTGGTGTTATCAAATTATTCAGAACAAATAAATTTTACACAGTACCAAATTAAAAATTTACAGTTAATCTCTTAAAGGTTTCTCTATTTTGCTTAATAATTAAGTAAGATCACACATTTTAGAATTTGCAGTTTTGATAGTCAGAAATCAGAATACAATACCGTTAATTAACAGTATTTTATTGGAATAAATTTAAGAGGCGCCATCTGTTACGATTGTACCGAATCAAATATAGAAAGGCTTTGATGGTAACAAGCAGTAAAGTCTACATTCATTGATCACTTGATATGGTTACTACCCAACAGAGGGCGCTGACTTTAGGCTTTTCAAGAAACAATAACAGTTTTACAGTAACATTTACATTGTGTGCTAAATTATATACCTAAGTAACGTAAGAGAGCTACTCGAGGAAACCGGAATGACAAAAATAATTAATTTTGTTTTTTCTTCAGTTTAAATTGCTAATGTCTGTTGTTCAAAAGGGTGAGTTAATTTTTAGTGTTTTAAGAGATTGACAAGTCAGGTAATGTATCTAATTGCTAAAATATGTATGCAACATAAATCTTGAATATTTTATGGGGTTGGAGGAAATCACCACATCCGCGGGGCGGGCGGGGTATGTGGGAGTTGAACCGCACTAAAACCTCCAACCGGTCACACTCAGCGTCCGAACCCCGACTGAGGCCAGAACCCAGCGCGGGGTTATGAGGGACGGCGCGACGCGTTACGCCCACGGCACTCTTTCCCGTAGCCCCCTGACTTACTCTACTAAAAGAAGAACGATTTAAAAGAAAATAAACATCTCCAGAGCACATTTTTTCTACGAAAATCAATTAGAATTCCCAACGTAACATGAATATTGGTTACACTCGTTATGTGAACATCTATTGAGTAAAATTTTGTTGTGCAAATACACATATTTAGCATGACAAAATGGGAAACTAATGTGTTCACAATACGGTACAAGCGTGTAGCTCTGAAATGGCTTTGAAGATGAAATTATGCCAAAATTATCATAACAATACCTAGTAGGTAAGTTTCTGAATATATTTATGAGTATGAAGTGTTAGTGAAAAAACGCGATTACAACATAACTTCAGCAATGCTGAATATTAGGTATTAAATTCTAAACTAATCGAAAAGAAAGTCGCAGATAACTGTTAAAATTTGGGCTCATAGATACCTATTATATGTATAGTTAATATTATTATGACTGATTCCAGGTAACTCACCATTGAAATCACCAATGCTCCTCCGTTCATCTACATTTTTTCAAAAACTATGAGACCTATCTTCGGAAAAAACTGGTAGATTTTTCTACTTGGAGATCGGTGTGCGACATTTTAAAATTAAACTATCCAATTTTTCTCAAATAGACGACTATTTTCGAAACTTAACGATGCTGGGATGAATACAAACTACAATTAATATTCTGATATACCTATAATTACAGACATATTCGCACAAAGTAGGCAAAGTGTTGTTCACATACAATGGTACATAAACTTGACGTTTATAGCTATCATCAATTGCAATGAATGATGTTAAAAATTGTAAACTCTCTCTACCATTTTCATAGAATTATTACAATGTTTTGTAAAACTTGGTTCGTCTTTAGTTATTTACATACTGAGTTTCCTATAATTTTCTAAATTTATCACTATGTTTTGTAAAGTATGGCTTTACTCGTTAACAAATTAAGTACTTTAAAGTAGATAAAACATTGTTATATTATTATTAAACTATCCCTAGTAAGAGAGCCAAACCAGACATAGACCAGTGCAGATATTTTTTTTTAAAGAAAAATTTATAGTAGGATGAAACCCGTTTTCAAAGGATAAGTATATTATAAAAATTAATTAAAGTATATTTTTAACGGACAGAATTTCTCGATTTGCTTTGCGTTCTCGGGTGCATTTCTTTTCTATATGAATCGATTTCCATGAATCTTTTTTTGTTAGAAAGAAGACACTTTGTACATTATTTTGTTAAAATTTGATTAAGATCTTACTAAGGTTTTGTGCAATTCTTGAAGAATGGAAGTCGGTCGTTTTTATTTTGGTAATAACACTTTATTCGCATTTTCTAAGCAGTTTTATCATTTTAATGTATGTATTTTTACATAATCAGTTAGAAGAAATTTCAACAAACAAAAGGGGGAGCCTTTTGTTTGTTGAAATTTCTGTTTTTAAAAAGCTGACTTTTTGACGTGAGATTTTTCGATTGAAAATTAGGGTTCTTTTTTCGATTTAAAGTAAAAAATAATCTGAAAAAATAAATATTCCGAATCCAAAAAATTACAGTAACTTAGTTGATTAACATTTATTATATTTGGAGAATATAGGTAATAGTCTATTTTCAGGTTTCAGACTACACTCCACTGGTCAAGAAGACAATTAAATTTACAGCTCTACAATCGTAATAATAACGTATGTGACACAAACGCAACTAATGCGCGTGCGACCTCAACTAATGAGATTTATACTAACTACGAATACAAATGTATTTTTTATTATAGACTTGCATTATCCCCTCACGTATAAGTTATATAGTGTTTACTGTTCACTGTCGGATGGATTATGTAGATGTGACAACACCTTGAAGTCCAACAGCTGTATTGAATTTGAATTCAATCGAAATAGTTTAACGAAGAAGTTTCTACTTTATCGTTTAAAAATGAACACAATATTTCGTAACAAGAACGACGATAAAATTGATTTTACTTAAAGATTTCTATTTATAATAGGTCAATTTAGCAATCAATAAAAATTATGGAGTTCGTGGCTATTACATTTTAGATGTTAGTATAGTATAAAAATAATCATAACTTAGAATTTGAATGATTTGTAGTGAAGGAAACTAGATAGTGCAATTGTTCCTTGACAATACTTCACAAGACCGTACGCGTACTTACTGTGCAACATCCTGAGGCCAGTTTCCTGTAGCTACTTCTTCAATATCTGTACATACCTATTACCATTTGAAATGGTATATGAACTCCTTTAATAATTTTACAACACTGGTTTTATCGTGTTTTTATTTCATTTAGTATTTATCTATGTACTTTTAGTTCTAGCAATCGTGTACTATAAATTAAACAATTTATATGTTCGTACATTTTATCGACCATTTAATAAATCCTAAATATACCTACATCACTGTGACTCGTTGTTCTTTAAACGAGGTTTAAAAGAATCATACCCAAGTCTTAGCATAATAAACAAAGTCGCAGTTTCGTTGTGATGTGTAAGGTTAACTGGATAAATGTTGTAATTTGTACATAAGTAGGTAAACAAAAGTAGTTGTTGAAGCTTATCAAGTTCACTGTGCTTCGTTACCTCAACCCTCAATGAGCAATGAAACAGCCCCATTATGAACTGATCAACTTATACAGACTACACGAACCATAGAATCCCATACCATCCCATAGAGTTCAAAATAAGAAAGATATTATGTATTCTAAGAAAATATTTCGTCCAAGACGCGAGGTGCAATGAAAAGTAGTAAAGCATACCGTTATAGGAGAAAGCAGTTTGTACGTCGTTCGGCGCAGTTGGCCACCGACTCTGGAGCCGCGCGATACAAATTAATGTGCTTTGATACACTTAGAAATAAATAAGTTTACGCGACAACAAACAAACACAAAGGTAGGATTTATTTTTTCATGATAATACCAATTTTTTTAAACGCATTCCGAGCCAACGTTCGTTCATTTTAATAAACTTTAAGTTAAAACTTTCTTCTCCGATACAGATACGCGCGTGTTTGAATATATTTAAGATGACTTTTGTGTTTTATTTATCAACTTTGGACATGAGATCATAATATGGTTAAACGTGTAAGAAAAATAAAGGATAATGACTCTAATTGTGGACGTGAATACTGAATTAGATTTATAAAAACTCCAGATAAAGATTTCTTTAAAAAAATATATTTTTACAAGGACCTACTTAGATAATATTTCACAATAATTTTATTAGACACATGATAGTGATAATCAGTATGTATGTGACATGAATTAGTGCGGAACAGACATTCATCATCGTTATATGTTGAGAAGTTTTTCTTGACAAGCACCAGCTGTAATGTAGAGCAAGCACGAGATTCTTCTTCAGTTTAGTTAGAACATCTACAGCTTTACCTCAATCTTATCTCATTCAAATGAGGTCGGAGTAATTTATGTTGTTTCTCTCCATCTACCGAGCTTAAAATCCTTAAACAACTGGGTTGAATTCTATAATATGTGTTCACATTAACATCCGTGAAGTGGCTGGCCGTTTGACTAACCGACTTTCGTTATCCTACTTTAAGATGTAAATATTTTAATTTGTAAAAGACCGAAATTTAAAATTCGATTCGATGCACTCAATCAGTAGATATTGTAGCTTAGTTTACCTAGACCTTTAACATTTGAAACGTAGTGAAAGTTTTATCTTTAAATAAAAATATCTTGAATAATTGATGTTAAATGTTGACAATTTAAGTGTGAATTGTGAAGGTTTTTTATGGCAGTGTGTAGCAGCCTAACAGTGGTGGCATTACTTTGCGAACATAATAATATACCTACCACCCAAGAGGGACCAAACAAAAAGATAGTTATGCAAAATGATCATTCGAAACCACTCTGTCAATAATCATATTTATTAGAAATGCAAATGTTACATTAGGTTTTCAATCCACTTATACAATATTAAAGAACATGTTCCTTATTAAATACCTATTAAAGTACATGCTTTGAAGTATACTACTATGTAGTAATAAATGCATCGTTATTAAAATTACATCATGAAAGTGAACTACTGCTGTTTCTAACTACATTGTATACACAAACAACAAAGTTTCTTGTAATTTATGTAGACAACTAGTAATTTACTGTCTTATATCTGCGATAAATCAATAGCGTTACTCGTATGTAAGAAGGTATTAATGCCCATACGCAGGGCCGCGCCGCCCCTGTGTGCGAAGTGTGCGGCGCACACAGGCGCCAAGACAATAGGGGCGCCACGCCGCCACTGCCAACTAAATTTTTTTCTTACCCAAATTATTGCATTTTCGTAGTGGAGTCGATAAGTAAGTAGGTACAATAGGCGTAACATAGGCATTGTAAACAACAAAACATATATTACGCTTATTGAACAAGTCTCTCAATATTTATTAATATTCTCGTTTATGGTTTCATTTTACGCTTAGGGTTTTTGTTTACTTTACTTACGAGCTCAACTTTAAAACGGCGGCAGTTCTTTTGAGCCACACATAGATTAAGTAGTTATTTAGATACGTAGGCGCCGAGCCACACCACACACACCACATTTACAAAAAAAATAAAATTTAAAAATACAATATAAAAATAGAGGGTCACTGCAGGCGGAGTCTACGACTCAAGCCATCAGTGGTTAGGGCTCAAGAGAGAGGAACCTCCTCACAATACGCGCTGTATCAAGAACGACCGCTTTCTGAATCAGGCCCTTTACCCAGCCGGGGAGCAAAAGCTTCTCTAGATGACGGTCGAAGCTTTTCGCTATTAGACCGTGCACAGATACAACGATCAGAACAATGATGGTCGATTCAACACGCCACATGTCAATCACCTCGAGGGCCAGGTCCAAATATTTTAGCAGTTTTTCTTTTTCTGCCTTCACAAGGTTCTCGTCATGTGGAATGGTGATATCGATCAACACTGCCCGATGCGCTTCCCGATCTATTATCACTATGTCAGGCTTATTGGCAGCAATAGTCCTGTCAGTGAAAATAGATGGGTCCTAGTAGAGTGTTACATGACCATTATCGAGAACCGGCTGAGGCCAATACTGGTAATAAGGTACGGCGGCTTCAACAAGGTCGTATTTCAGAACAAGTCGCTGATGAATGATTTTAGCTACTTGGTTATACCTGTGCAAGTACTCGCCGTTAGCAAGACGGGAACAACCGGAAACGATATGTCTAATAGATTCTGCGGACGGTGACACGCCCGACAAATGTCGACCGTCCCATCCTTTAGAATATATTTACGGTAGTTGTTCGTCATGATAACTTCTCACCTTCGGCGCTCGCCAATTCCCGTTCGCTAAGGATAGCGGAGTGAGTCCTTTATCGACTGCTGCTACATCACGGTACATACCTACATTCACTTTTAGGAAATATTCTCGAAGGTTGTATATCTCTCGGTTGTGCAGATCCTTGGCATTTAACATGCCACGACCCCTCCACTTCCGAGGTATATACAGCCTCACCGATTTCTTCATATCTGCATCGACGATACTTAAAGCTTCGAACATTCCAAGGTATTTGTAGGTTTTCGATTCAGAAAGAGATCTAAGCACCTCACTCTGGCTAAGTTGCAAGTTACAAGCAGTTAACAACTTTCAACTTTCGGTAAAGTTGTAAACTATCCGAGTTAAAATATAAAATAAAAATATTCGTTAAAAACTCAAATTCGTTTTTTATGAAGATTCGTTAAAAAATAGGCGCTTCATAGGTTCCGCACGCAGGCGCTGCCGGGGGTCGGCGCGGCCCTGCCCATACGTACCTAAGTCAGTGGCTCAGCCTCGTATCTGATATGTCATGAATATAAAACAATGAATAGACAACGATTGTTTATAATTAGGATTGTTGTGGACGTACTTAGGTAATTCTGTTTCGTTTCGCATTATTAATCAAGTTACTGACTAGACGTTAGAAATCTTATCCACATCAATCTTATATCCTTCTTCCTCGAAGCAACGATAGATGCTTACTAGCGAGTGATAAGGTAATTTCACAAAAATATAACTGTACTGTACTGTAACAACCCATTACTGCCCACTGCTGGGCTCAGGTCTACTTCGAAGAGGGTGCGAAGAGATATACAAAAAATATACCAGTGGATAATAATACAAAAAAATAGCAAGTAAAATGAGGTGTTTCAAACCATTATTTTTAATTTTTAAGCTTATTCAAACTTTTTCTTAACCATACTGTGCTACTAGTTTGCTATTGCTAGTAGGTAGGTATAGTATAGTCGGCAGATTCTAAGTAAAAAATTTGGTAGTCGAGTCCGATGTAAAAACTTTTGATTGAGTATTTATTTAGCTTATGGTGCAATCTTAGCACATCGGTGGATGCAATATACCTATTTACATAAACTGTGGTTAATTAATGTAATCAGTAACTGCAAGAAACTCATCTAAATCAAAGTTAGGACTTATAATTTTATAGACTAAGTTTTAACAGTAGGTATCAATAACCCACAAAAGAAAGGAAGTGTCGGTTCCGAAAACAATCTATCGAGTAGGTGTTTATGAGTATTTTATTCTTGATAGATACTTACATGGCAAAAACCTACTGCAATTGATAAAATTCCTCTACTACTTAGTCTAGAACTAACCCTGATAAAGTTTACCTTATAAATACTTCTGAAGTCTATGCAATCCTCATTATACAATATTCTTACGTGGTGAAATAAAAATTACGCGAAAATATTTATTACTATTAAAAATTTAATTTGAAATGATTATAATATTATATAGCTACTAATAGATACAATATAATTTTTACTAATCTACATTCGACAGGCGAACAGTTACCTACCTACTGGATCTTTAATCAGCTCAGGGCTAACCACAATCCAACAGGGACATAAGCGATGCTATCTTTACGACGGAAAGTTAACGAAATGATACATTTTATAATCGATAAAAATACCAACCTGTTTGAAGGGCATACTCTACTTTAAACCCAAAATTCGGGTCGGATTACTCAATGATGTCCAAATAAAGACGAGAGTTTTCATTTTATAGTATTGCTTTAGCGTTTTCAGTATACCTACATAAATATTACTCCTTTGATTACGAGAATGTATTTTAAAGCATTCTTACATTTTTCAACTAACGGAATAAAAAAATACTTCTTACAAGGTACAAAAAGAAAAGTTACAAAACTAAAAAAAACCCAAAGCTTGGTCAACACTACGGAGTACCTATTTCGACTGAGTAACAGAAAAGCCCCAAGAGTATTACCAACTCAGAATAATTTATGCCTTCATTTCCACGAAGTCACTTCTTGCAAAATATGTAGAGTCCCACGCGAATAGAAGCAGTCTCTGGTGGACTTAATTGGAAATGAAGATTGCATTTTCCTTGTTTCGTCATAACATGCGGCTTCATTCAATTTTCGCTGCAAGTAAGCCTAGATAATTTCACCACAAGTATCCTAAATTGGCTTACATCAATCTTCACATTACCTAAAACGAAGTCCTACATAAATCACTGTTCTTGATGTAAATGTCTGAGACCCTCCAAATGCATTCCTAATGGCTAATGGGTTGTGAATGTAGTAGTATTTACAATAAACATGAGAAATGCATGCAACATTTCCTATATCTCTACCAGAGGCAAAAGAATTGGCAAAGTTTCTAATCTTTAGGTCACAATTAGTTACAATTAACAGTTGCGAATTGCAGTTATGTCCAAACAAACACCAAATCCTGTTGTTGCAACGATGAAAACTGTATTAACGATTAATTAATAAATGTATTTACAAGGTAATGTTCACTGCACTCGAAAACATATTTGTACAGCAGAAGGTCATTCGTGATTGAAGCCATCAAAATCGTAAAAGCGAATTGCCGCACTTATATTTCTTAAACTACAGGCTACATAATAACAGTGTATTCTTACGAAACGTCTATGCCACAGTTACCTTGCGATGTCAGTATTACTAAGATTGTAGGGTTCCGTTTCCATTAAATACCGTAATATTTAGTTTTGCTTTACCTTAGCACGATCTAATTAATTTACAACTTATAAAAGCATCCCTAAAAGTATTATTTTATTCTTTGACAATCTAAAATTCTAACACATCTAAAAAGATTTGGCATTATAAATGAGTAAAAGAAACATGTCCGTCACAAACCTCAAACGTATAAGCACGATCAGTAGTTTATAAATACTTATTGTAAACAGAAGTACGTAAAATAATAATGTCATGATTATTTTTTGTTTCATAATAAAATTACTCAAACAGTGTATATTGAATTTAACCATCTAGAGATTTTTTGTGTGTATTCTATCATCATCATATTTTGCAACACTTCACATTCAATCATGTATGTGTTACCTGGGGATCATTAAACATGCAATTATTTGACTTTCTTATTATTGTTTGTGTAGAAATAAAAGTACAACGAATGGATCTATACATAATAGTTTATATTTTTGTGTCCTCTTTGTGTGTGTGGAATAAAGTTGCTTTCTTTCTTTCTTTCAATAATTACTTCTTAATTTCCTAATACCTACCTAGGTTTAAGAAACCTTATGAGCCTATTGTTTGGGGTATTAGTCCCTATTATCCATAACCCTATGATAAAACTATATTTAAATAACACCTATACAAAGGTGCAGTTTGAAGAAATACCTATGAAATTTAAAAAAATGTTTGTTTTTGGTTCAATTAGTTTTGGTAGAAAGAAGTCCCTCAATATTCCTGCCTACGGAAGCTTGCAGGATCCAGGAGCAGTGACTTACTAAATCCTATAGAAATTATTATAATTTAAAACCTAATAAATAAGTAACATCTGTGTTTTTGTTACAGGTCCAAAAAAATGTTAGAAGGAACCAAAATAAATTCACCGTCACAAATGTCGAGTGTTTTCGACATAGCTAAAGACACAGTTTTATTCTTACTTCTATCATGCTATTACATAATAGAATCATTATTCTGGACTTTAGTGCCGAATGCATTAAGACCAATGAAAAGTCTTAAAGGCGACGTGGTTTTAGTGACCGGTGGTGGAGGTGGAGTTGGTCGACAATTAGCCATTAAGTTGGCAAGACTTGGAGCCAAAGTTGTAGTGTGGGATATAAGCAAAGAAGGTAAGGATTTATAAAATCTCTATGTACCTATCGAACTAAGATCGATGTAAATGATTTGTAGAAGTAGGTACGCAGTTATCTACCGTTATGGTATTACATTTAAATACTCAGTCACGCGTGCGTGTCGTATAAATATCTGTAGGTCGACAACATTCGTCGGTGTTTTTTGTTTCATAAGCTTTTTAGTTTAATTAAATGAAATTTAAAAAATTAAAAAGAAAGATCCAACAATAGTGAAGTTTCAGTATGGATATGTGCAATTAGTTCAAATATTGAAACTAAGTAGGTATATACCTACACCTTCAAAACTTTCTAGATGAGAGATTAGACGAGAAACATTTGATCTTGCTGTTTAGTTACATTATTGAAAGTCACTACATTTCAAAACTACCTAAATTAAATCCACGGTTTCGTATTTTAGGTTTGCAAAAAACATGCTCAGCTGTAATCGATGAGGGCTACGAAATTTTCAGCTACGTCGTAGATCTAGCCGACCGCAACGCAGTACATGAAACCGCTGAAAAAGTCAAGCGAGAAGTCAGTATCTTAAATATTTAAGATTTCAAGTTTTGTAAATATTCGTTAAAGCACAGATGAAAAAAAATTACTTGCTTCCTTTCTATCAGAGAAAAATATTACCTCGAACTAAAAAAAAAATCCTGAATTTAACTACATTTTTTAAATCGAAAGTTTTGTTTCTGATTCATATTCTCCTTTAATTCTTTTTCCTCTAATTTTCAGGTGGGAAAAGTAGATGTGCTAATTAATAACGCTGGTACTGTTTTCGGTGAAACTTTATTAGATTTGACAGATACCGCTATAGAAACAACTTACAAAGTCAACATACTCTCTCACTATTGGGTAAGATTTAAATCAGAAGTTCTTTAATTAATTATTTTAATTTAATTATTATTCAGAAATTGTAGCAAACATTTAGCAATAGAAGCCTTGATGTATTGTAGATTGTACAAAATTTTCCACGACTCCTAAGACTTTCACTATTAGCTAGAGTACGAGTAGACGAGTATTTGTGAGATAATCTTTTCGCTGTCTTTGAACTTACGCAATAATAACGTGGCAGCTCCATGATGCTATATTAAAATAAAATTTACTTATTTTCCTTTCCAGACGGTTCGAGCTTTCTTGCCTGATATGATTGAGACTGGCAAAGGCCACATAGTGACTGTGGGATCAGTAGCAGGTCTGCTTGGCACGTACCGCTGTACTGATTACAGCGCTACCAAGTTTGCCACAGTAGGCTTCCACGAGAGCCTCTTTACTGAGCTACGGGTAGGATTATTTTTTTTGTGCGATATCTGATAGTAATCCAGACCTAGGTCTAGTCAAACGTCAGACTTGATAAAAATTGCTAAAACTTTTCAGTCTATTCAATCATATTATTATTTAAAAGTTAAAGGTCAAGGTTTTATCTTCTATTTTTAGATGTGTTTGAGAAACTAATTTACCTTTCATATTTTTATAATTATCCACAATTTTTTTTAATTGACAGGCTCATGGTCACAACACAATCCACGCGACGCTTGTATGCCCGTATTACATAAATACTGGTATGTTTGACGGCGTGACTCCTAGACTGATGCCAATGTTGGAACCGGACTATGTCGCAGAAACAATGATTGATTCTATCAGGAAGAACGAAGTCAACTGCATCATGCCCGGTTCCGTTAGATATTTGTTACCTCTGAAGTGGTATGTATGCTACTGACTACTGAGTAGATACATAGCTTTTCAATGGATAGGTATAAGGGAAGTTGCGATTGTCGATTTTAAGGACATATTCGAATGCGAATATTCGTTTTTGATAATCGTAAACGCGAACGCGAATGATGACCTTTTAAACAAAAAGTTAAAGGTTTTTGATGTTATCATCATGTAAGACGGAGAGGACACTTGCCTCCCCCCACCACACCAACATAAGGCAGACCCATCGAGTATGGACTCATTGGAAAGAGCAGGTAGAGGCCTTCATTTGGCTCCGTCAGACTCCCTCCTTAATACACTTAGAATGCAATTTGATGATTTTTTAAGAAGAATTAGTTGATCACAAAAATTAAGGCGGTTTTTGTACAAAGATTTTCGAAAAAAAACAATGGTTTCGAAACAAAAATAATTACAACTAAATCCTATAGTAGGTATTTAAGTGATCCATATTTAATTCTAATTTGTTTTTTTTTCTTCAGTCTGCTCCCAGCAAAAATGTGTTGGGACCTGATGCATCGAGTGATGAAAGGACCTCAGTCAATGATGGAATTCAAGGGTAAACCAAAAGTTGCCGGTGGTTGAAAAACAACAACTTGGTGTGACACTATATTTGTAAGGTTTTATTAAGAGGCTTCGTGTTAGACTGAAGAAACAGAATATTTTTAATATGTATGTAATTTGAATAGTAAAATGGATACAGAAGCCATTATTAAATATGAAAAAGTAGAAATGTTCTTTTCATTTACTCCCAAAAAGAAATCTCAGTAAAAGTTATGTTGTACTATCACATCTATCATTCTTGTGGAAATACTAAATATTCGCCTATCTTCGTTTTCGGGAGTTAGTGATCCCTCTCGCCCATAATGAAAAACATTTCAATGATAATAATAATATTTTATAACATAATATCACAAATCAAAACAGATCATAGAAGTAATCAAGTCCTTGTCCTATTTCCCATATGGCAACACCAACTCCATACTCTTTGGCTACTTCCAATCTTTTATTTATGGAAAACAGTGTTGGAAAGAATATTTTTTTCGATCCCTGTGAATCTCTGTAAGTATAAAATGACAAAATTATTTGTATTTATCAATCATATCAAACATAGTTACAAATCATGTCAATGATAAATTTAAATTTTAAAATTTGTCAACATAAATCAAGATTTATATTTTTACCTGATCTCAATGTAATTTTCAGCTGTATTGTTATTGTAAGAAAGGGCTTGATTACTTTTAGCATTCTTTAAATTCTCTATATATTCAGTACCGACAATAGGCCCTCCTCCATTCACAGTATATGAATTCCCGTAGAAATTTAAACCAAGTAGGATTTTTGCTCTTTTGGAGGAACTCTCATCACCATCAATGAGTTTTTCAATACATAATCTCATCCAATATAAAGGTGCATTAGGACCTGAAATTTTGAAAATATAACTTTAACTTACAGAAAAAGGCAATAAAAACCAGATTTTTACAAAAAAAATGTTTTACTTAAATTTATTTCAGTTCAAGGTGATGTTTCAATTTTATAATGTTGTAAGGATAATAGTAAATGTAGGTTAAGATTGATTGACCAAATACCTGGCTTTTGTGGATTAGAAAAATCATAGGTCATCACAGATACAGCTTCAACATATGGATAGATATCATTAAATGCTTTTATAAAGAATTCATCAGTAGGAAACCCTCTGTATGGTGGGTAGACTAGAATTAAACTTAAATCATTTTCTGTCATTTCCAAACCTGGAAAATAAATATTTATTAATTTACTTGAAAGAATTCAAGAGAAAACTGACATAGCATAGTCTGCAATAACAAAAGCATGTTTATAGATAAAAAAATTTAAGATCATTGCCTAATCAAATGAATGGATACTAAATAAATTAAAAAAAAAAAAAAAAACACTGTTAAAAAAAGTAAATTTAACATATAATCAACATACCAAATTGTTGTATAAACTTAACAGACTTATCAGCATACTTTCCAATCTGTGAAAGCATTTCTAACACAACTCCATCAAACTTCCACTGCTTACAAGCTTTCCGTATTTCATCAATGAAAGCTTTCTGTTCTGTGAGGGATGTTGGCTCCATAAAGAATGCTTTAAGATCCGACCCCGGCCAGTTTTCAAAGATAATTCTTGGTAGAACTGTAATTTCAAAATGTTGTTCATAAAATACTTATTTTATGTTTAGTTTGACTATGGTAAGTAAATTTTATTAGTTATAAAATAAATCTATTAATTAACATAATAAAAAATCTCTGATTAAGTAAAGAAGTGTACTGACTTACTTTTGATGTTGTTTTTGGCACCCTTCTGTCTAACAGACTTCATCCAAGCATGATCTACATCATGGAGCCCAGTAATGATGTATATATTTGGAGATTGCCGTTTTATCTGCAGCCACACTGGGGAAATGTAGTCGAACTTCGGTGCCCATGTCTTAGCAACGTCGTAGCCTTTATTATTCCACTGAAAATATTAATATTTATTATTTTATGCTTTTTACAAATTGGTTGCTATTCTTCGTGAAAATGTTGACAGCTGCTCCCAAACATGTAAATAGATTGAATTTATACATATTATGAGTTAAATTATGCAAAATGTATTAAACTTACCGGCGTAACGTAACCTAAGACTGAATTCTTAAAGTTACGAATATAAACGTCTTGGTGGTAGGTAGCATGATACTTAAGAATATCTTTAACTGCAGGAGTTTCTGTCACTAATTTCCGATCCAGAACATTGTTCTTTCTAGGCCCATCTTGAGGTTTTACTCCTTTCTGTCCCTTTTTATCAGACGGAGGCGATAACGTAGCAAGACAAACGTTTAACACTAAAGTTATTTGTATCAACGTCTTCAAACATTGCATTTTATATAAAATAGCGGGTTTTAAAGATTTAGGCTTATTTAATTAATTATTTGAAATAAAAACACTGAAGAATAGCCGGCCAAGCGGGACAAAACTAGACGACAAGAAAACCGAAATCACAGATATTGAAGGAAACTGAAATTAACAAATAGAGACGGAACAAAAAATTGCATAGCACTAACACACTAAAGACTTTAATTATATATCAGAATCTTTATTTTCTATTAACGATTACATTCACGTCATGTTTTTTCTCTCTTCTGTCAAAGCCTCTCTCTGGTCCGTCAAAGCCTGTTATAGATGGCGCCACCGCCACATCACCCACCCACGTTGTAGGAAAGACCATCAAGCGCGTAGCGATATCAGCGAGCTGATTACACATCCACTGGCAGCTTGAACCGCACCTGACGTCCAGACCGAGTAACGTATTTCATGGGACTATGAGGTACATCAGCCGTCTTTAGTGAAGGCTGAACTGGTGGAGGTGAAAGTGGAAGTGGAGTTGGCAATTTGTCTGTACACGTCGTTTCTTCTGCATTCCCAGTTGACGACGAAGAATCTTCAATGAAAGCCGGTTTTACACGATCAAGACTGACGTGAAGGTTTCTGTTGCCCATGTCTATTGTAATAGTCTTTTCAGTCCTGGTCACAACTGGATGTGGACCGGTGTACGGCGGCTTTAACGGCGATTTAACTGCATCATCTCTTAGAAAGACATGAGTAGCATTAGATAAATCTTTTGATATAAATGAGCGGCGTTCTGTGTGATGTGAAGCGGGTGTTGGTTTCAAACATCCCATTTGGTATCTTAATTGCGTTGCGAAATCTGAAACTTCCTGGAATGTGCTTGGAGTAGTAGAAGAGGTGACAAATTCTCCCGGAAGCCGCAAAGGTTCGCCATAAACGAGCTCAGCGGCTGAAGTTTTAATATCTTCTTTTACCGCAGCTCGTATACCTAGTAACACTAGTGGAAGAGCTGCACACCAAGTTCCACCGTGGCACATGAGCGCTGCTTTTAACTGGCGATGCAATCTCTCCGCCATTCCATTGGCACAGGGATGATAGCTAGTAGTACGTACGCGCTCGGTAGAAAACTGCTTCAGAACAGAGTTAAACAGTTCGGATTCGAACTGTCGACCTTGATCAGTTGTCACCGTAGAAGGCACCCCAAAACGAGCGATCCAGCCTGAAGTAAAAGTTTCAGCTACTTCTTCTGCCGTGATTCCGATCATCGGCCATGCTTCTGGCCATCTGGTAAAGCGGTCCACTGCCGTTAGGCAATACCTGAAGCCTTTACTTGACGGCATTGGGCCGATGATGTCTATGTGAACGTGTCTGAAACGTTTTGTAGGCGTTGAGAATTTCCCGATAGGTGTCCACGTATGCCTTGTGACTTTACTTCGTTGGCATGCTATACATTCGCGTGCCCATTTCCGACAATCCTTTTGCATTGAGGGCCATACAAAGCGTTCTGCTACCAATCGTGCAGAAGTTTGAACACCCGGGTGGCTGAGGTTGTGTAACTTATTAAAATAGGCTTTCCGGAAAGACGGTGTTACATATGGCCTGGGTTTTCCCGTTGATACATCACAAAATATAAAGCAATCAGTACCTGAAACGCAAAGCTTTCGTAACTCCAGTGATGATTTCTTCATCGTCTCCTGAAGTTCTTTATCAACTGATTGTTCTTGGGCTAGCTCATGGTAACTGTTGTCGAAGGAGATGGATTCGATTCTAGACATGGTGTCAGCAACTATGTTATCCTGTCCTTTGATATGAACCACATCTGTTGTAAATTGAGATATTAAAGAAAGGTGATTTAGTTGAATCGGAGGAAGTTTTTCGCGGCGTTGTTTGAAAGCGTATATGAGAGGTTTATGGTCTGTATAAATGGTAACATGTTGTGTTTCAACTATATGCCGGAAATGGTGTATACTTTCGTAAACTGCAAGCAATTCTCTGTAATAAGCTGGCCATTGCGTTTGCTTGCTGTTAAGTTTCTTGCTGAAAAATGCAAGAGGTTTCCAATCACCATTAATCTTTTGTTGAAGGCATGACCCGACTTGCAATATTGATGCATCTGTGAACAATCCTAATTCTGCCCCACAAATTGGATGGGTAAGTAGAGTGGCGTTCGTAAGACTATCCTTGCATTTCTTGAATGACAACTCCAATTCTGCTGTCCATGGTACCGGTTTAGCGCCTTTAAGTTTTATATCGGTAAGAATGTTTATAAGAGGTGCTTGAAGTTCTGCGGAATTAGGGAGAAATTTTCTATAAAAAAATTATCATTCCCAAAAACCTGCGAAGCCCTTGTACTGTCTTTGGTAATGGATAATTTTGTAAAGCCTCAATTTTCTCTGGTGGTGGGTACGGTCCATCCTTATTTACTCGATACCCTAAAAATTTTACCTCCTCTGCTCCAAAAACGCATTTTGATGCATTCAGCACCACACCGTATGCCGTTAATCGTGTAAATAAAGTGCGTAGGTGATCCATGTGTTGATTTGGTGAGTCTGAAAACACCAATATATCATCGACATAAGGGTAGCAGAAATCGAGTCCTCTTACGACTTCATCGATGAAGCGCTGGAACGTTTGTCCAGCATTCCGGAGACCGAAAGTCATAAAGGGGAACTCGAATAACCCGAAAGGTGTCGTAATTGCAGTTTTGCAGATGTCCGACTCGTGTACAGGAATCTGTTGGTAGGCTTTAACCAAATCGAGGGTACTGAAAATAGTTGATCCTGCGATATTGTGGGTGAAATCGCCAATATGTCGTACAGGATAACGGTCTGGAACGGTGCGTGCGTTGAGCGCACGAAAATCTCCACAAGGTCGCCATCCATCTGGACCTTTTCTGGCCATATGTAACGGTGAAGCCCAGGGACTATCCGAAGGTCTGGCTGTACCACATTTGACCATGTCCTCGAATTCTTTTTTGGCAGCAATCAACTTTTGAGGTGCTAGTCGTCGTGGGCGACTATATACTGGAGGACCACCTGTTGTAATGATATGGTGTACCGTGGTGTGCTTTACATTCCTTGGAAAACCAGGTGGGCGCGTCAAATTCGGAAACTCCAGGAGGATCTTAGCGTACGGAGAGTCATCTTGGACAGTCATCGACCTAACACTGACTTGGTCTACCTGAGCTATTGATGCAGCCGTGGTTAATTTGGTATTTCCGTCAATCAGGCGTTTGTGCCGTAAGTCAGGAAGAAGACAGTAAGTCAGAAAGTAGCTGAGGAAATCCGATCCGATGATGGCCGTCTGTACGTCAGCGACTATAAAGTCCCATTGAAATTCCCGGCGCAGTCCAAAATCAAGTCGCATAGTAATACTCCCGTACGTTTGAATGGTGCTACCGTTCGCGGCTGACAAATAATAATGTGAATTGGGTTTCCGTCCCTTTACTAAGTTTTTTGGAAAACAGCAAATGTCGCTTCCAGTATCAATTAAAAAACGTCGCGCTGTTGCCTTGTCATGAATGAACAAACGGCGGCTAGTACTATACGAACAATCAGCTGCCGCGTCTACTGATTGTTGGGTTCGTTTTCCTGCTTTTTCCAGCCACATGGAATTGTGCACCTGCTAGCCTTGCTTCCGAATCTTTTATGGTACCAGCATATGCCGGAGGTTCCTCGGGATGTTGAGCGAGATCTACTATCTTCGGTGCGTGTTTCAGATCGTGATCTTGACCGTGTCGCAAATGTCTCAAAAGCTTTAGTGAGTTCTTCCACACGGAGTCTGAGTTCCAAAACTTCTGTTGAAGAGCTTTGTGCTGCATGAACAGGCACTGAGGCCACCACCTCCATGATTTTGTCCGCCATCTCGGCTGCTTTAACAAGTGGTAGCTCTGTTTGGCTTGCTAATATGGCTTGAACATTTTGCGGCAGACGTCGTAGCCATAACTCGCGAATAATGTCATCGTTAGTGAAAATCGGGCCGGCTAGATTTTTTAAATGTCTCAAGAACTGGGATGGTTTTCTATCTCCAATGTCTTCTTCGCGCAGCAATCGATTTATTCTTTCTTCTTTGGAAGCAGAAAGACGTTTTACCAATTCCGATTTTAAATGTGCGTAGCAGTCTGTTTTCGGTGGATTCTCAATTATGTCTGCCACCTCACCTGCGACCTTTGAGTCGAGAGTTGCAATGACATGGTTGTATTTTGTTCGGTCTTGGTTGATTCCAGATATTTCAAATAGGGCTTCGGCCTGCCCGAACCACACCGTGGGTCTATCGGTCCAAAATGTTGGTAACTTTATCGCTACCGCTGCAACGTTTCTTTGATTTTCCAGGTCCTCGATTTGTCGTTTAAGGGCCTGCACTTCTTCATGTTCGTGGGTTGACATTTTGTTGATGTGGTTCGATAAATGTAGTTGGAGGATGAATTTTTTCTTGCTCGTAAGGTTGCCGTTAATATATTGTTATCAATTTTTCAAACGGGGTCACCATTAAAGACTTTTTTTTTTTTTTTTTTTTTATTGCCATGTAGGCAGACGAGCCAACGGCCCACCTGATGGGAAGTGGTTACCGTCGCTCATGAACCTCTGCAATGTCAGGGGACACTTATTATATATCAGAATCTTTATTTTATATTAACGATTACATTCACGTCACGTTTTTTCTCTCTTCTGTCAAAGCCTCTCTCTGGTCCGTCAAAGCCGCCACCGCCACAACACCAATAGTTTTAATGCGCTAAACAGTTTTCTGTGAAAAATCAATGCAAATCTTACAATATTACCCTATTTGATTGGCAAAAGCTCTAAACTACTTTTGTATTCTACAGAGTTTTGCAATAAAATAATAATTATTGAGAATCAAAGAAATGGGAATCTGATAATCTAGCAAAAACGGTACTTTAATACCATGAAAATGAGTTCCAAATTTTCAAACACATACACATGATAGAACGTATTTTATAGGACAAAAATAACTGTTCCAGTACACCGACATTTATAAAGATTTGGATAATTAAATGTGCCGTTGAGTGTTGCATTAAACTACTTCAGGACTATTGTGCTAACATAATTTACACACCGCATCCTTAACACCTAAGTGTGACAGTTGACAGAGGATGACAACTGAAATATATTACTTTTAAAATATTTCCTTGCTTATGTTTCCCATTCTTACAGCCAATCTAAGAAAAAACGGAAATTTATAATTTGGAATAACACAAAACTTTTAATTTATAGTTTTTAGCAATATAGTAACGTCCTATCCGATGGTGTTTATAAGTGTTTACTTTATTACTAAGTATGTTTTTCGAGTATAATAATCGTTATTAATCGTCGCGTGGGTTGCAAAGCATAGTTTTGCTTTCACGAAATTTAGTGCACATATAACCAAACTACGATACTGCTGATCCGGCTCACCAGTATGAATCCTTATCAATCCGGCGCGCAGCAATACACTGGTTAACTTATAGATAAAAATGATGGTTCAATGCTCAAACAGTACCTTCTAAAACACTGTTCTCGTTACTGGCTCTTACAGCGCCGCTGAAAGGACCACCCCTGATCTCATCTATTTATATAATTCTACTTTTTTCCTCTTCTCCTACATAAAAGATGAATAATAGAGGCACAGTCGAGTCAATATTAGTTGTTACTGATTATAATCATATTGATATCATATGATATTGGACATCATTACTAGGTTTTTAACCGACTTCCCAAAAGTAGGAGTTTATCAATTCATCTGTATTTTTTTTTTAATATTTTGTCACTTTAGTTTGCTTTAGCTGAACCGATTAGGATGAATCTTGAAGAACTGACTGGCAGGTTTTGGGCCATGTAAGGAAATGGAAGCTGGTTATTTTCATTTTATATTTTTGTAAAAAAAAATATTATATAAATTACATAAGCAATCAGAACTAAGCTTTGTCCTTGCGAATAGTGCTGGTAGTTTTCGCGTTCCAGGTTATATTATAAGTATAGCAGTTACGCTTATATCCAAAAAGTTGTCGAAGAAATTCATAACTAGTTCTTATATTACGATCTTTCCGATTTTTTAACACACATCCTCTTCCTGTCAAATTACGAGCATAGGTAATGACGAAAGCTTAAAAGAAAGTAATGCAGTCTCGTACGATGAATGAGTTGTACAATAATTCAGTTCTTACGCAGAAACCGGGCCCGCAACATGGCACGACGCCTTTCACGGTTACTCGCCAATGTCGTAATTAATCTCGCGATATTAGGTAAACAATAACGTTATCAAAAATATCATTTAAACCACATTACTAGGCACTTATTTTATAATATTTTTTTTCATATTTTATATAAAATAACAATTTCAGGAGTGCACGCAAAACATGTAAACAAAAGAAGTGCAAAGGATGTTAAGTGTCATGAAAATGGAAGATTTTACAGGTAACTTAATTTTTAAATGAATAATTTTCAGTTAATTTTGAGACACCCTACATGAAAATGGACTAGAAAAATGCATTTG
The DNA here is from genome assembly GCA_030269945.2 of Trilocha varians. Lineage (NCBI taxonomy): Eukaryota > Metazoa > Arthropoda > Insecta > Lepidoptera > Bombycidae > Trilocha > Trilocha varians. Next base: position 6,912,923 of record AP028257.1, on the reverse strand, counting down.
TAACATGAACATTGCAAACAGCTAAGTTTTATTAGAAAAATAAATTCGCTATGAAAATATTAAAGCTATACTCAAAGCTACTAAATACGAATTGAATATAAGAGATATTATAACAACTTAAATATAATTATTTGTGACCCTTGGTTTCATTACTTAAGTGTGATATCGTAAAAACAATCGCAAAATAAAAATTAAAGCCCGATACATTGGTTCAAAATGAACCAATGTAAAAGCTTTAATTATCTATAGGTTCAAACACGTTCAACTTTGATTCAAACACCTTGGCAGCTACACTTGTTTCTCTGTCAATATAAACCACTTAAGAGAAATCCGTTTTTAATAACGGTTTCCTTCCTTTCCAGAATTATTTACTAAGAAAAAGTTTCACTGTCGAACTAACACAATATTCCTAAGACAAATTTAAATTAGAATTAAGAATGTTATTTTGATTCAATTCAAAGTCGATACATTCAGTTCATTAAAGCACATTCAAATCATGATTATATTAGAAAAACATTTGTTATTAGCATTATTGGCAATGTTTTTTTTTGAATAAGCACTTATCATAGGTTTATAAAAACGCATAAAATAATATGAAGTCTATTATTTGCATTACAAACATAAAATACAGAATATCTATACTAATATTATAAAGCTGCAGAGTTTGTTTGAACGCGCTAATTTCAGGAACTACAGGTCCGATTTAAAAAAATCTTTCACTGTTGGAAAGTCCATTTATCGAGGCTATAGGCTATGTTGTATCTCTCTGTGACGCAGACGAAGTTGCGCGGGTCACCTAGTAAATTGATAAAAGTAAAAGATATTGTATTTAAACTTTGGACAGATTTATGATTCTCTAAACGTTTTTTACTTCAAAATTAAATTTAGTATCAGAGATGTTTTGATTCACTTCAAAATTTATTCGTTATAATCGCTAATGTGAGTATAATGTTGCTGCTAATTGAATCTGAATGTCAGTGTCGTAAAGTCGTCGTAGTAATTACTTTATCAAATTATCTCAAGTTTAATTACGAGAATTTGTACCTACTGGTGAAATAAATGCAAAGAACGACGACATAAGTTTGTTATAATAGAGGAGGCGACGATGCTAAATGGGGATTTACTCGAGCGTTGAAGAGACCTATTGGGATGCAAAGCTTAGATGATAAGAAGAAAAAAATGTTATATGACATATACCTTTACATCGGTGGGGAAAGGGGCTATAGATTTTTAAAGATGTAAAAAAAAACTGTTGCATGGACATCCTCGAGCGCGTCAGATATTGATAGCATCAATGCCCTACGTATTTTTAATAACGTACGTATGTTAATCTGATCGTTTGCGTGATGCGGGTGGTTGTATTTAAAGGTTGAAAATGAAAAAAAAAAAAAAAAATATCGAGCGCGTCAGATTTTCTAAGGGAGTGTTAAGTACACCAAAAAAAAGCTCTCATTCACTAATCTGACGATTTCGATGGGACGCAAAATCGCAGCCATTTTCGTAATGTGCAAAAAAAAAACGCCATTTTGAAATACTCAAGCGCGTCAGATTAAGATATATATGGTTTATCTTTATGTTCTAAACGTACTGTCTCATAATCTGACGATTATCTAGAGGGATTCGCCTGATCTGACAAAAAAAAAAATAGGTTAATGGTTCACTTTAAAGCCATCCCTGCAACTTCCCGCTAATTCCATTCCTGAGTTCAAAGAAATAATATTTCTATGCATTTGAGCTCTCCCAGCTCGAAAGTCTGATAGAAGTTTCATAGAACACTATTTTTGGAATTTTCAAACTGCAATAACTTTCGAATGGATCAACCAATTTTAATGCGGTTGGCACCATTCGACGTAGTTTTATCATCCTCATAAGTAATTTTGATCGACTCACAAATTTCGGAGATAAATTTCGGAATCCCGAAAAACACTTTTCGGGTTTCTATCGTTCACGATATCTCTCGAACGAACCTTCCCTGGACTTATACGAATATTTCAAGATTAAAATAAGCCAAATCGGTTCAGTCGTTCTCGAGTTTTAGCGAAACTAACGAACAGCAATTCATTTTTATATATATAAGATTTTTGTTATTTCGGCTTGCGGAAATCGTCAGATTATATATTTTTTATTATTCTTGAATTATTTCCTTCAAAATAAAAAAAAATTTAGCTACGCTCGAGAATGTCGAGATGACTTTTTTTTTTACAACTTTGTTACCGTCTCCTTTTTTTACGTCACTCTCAAATTGTCAGATTATTGGAATATACACTTTTTAGGATGTAATTAACTCACCCTACCTTAATCTGACGCGCTCGAGAATTTCTGATCATCAATTTTTTTTTACTAATCTGATCCTGTATCCTTCACGGGCGGCCTTAGATATGGGCCTCATATTTTGTGGAGGTACTTAACCGGGTACAAGGTACCCCCTGTATATTAATCTGCCGCGCTGTAGTAAATCCCGGAATCCCCGCTTGGGCTCCTCTACTATAACGAGATGTTTCAAATGAAACGAACCTTCAGACTGGTCGAAAATTCTGAAATCCATAATGCCCCAGATTACGTAAATCGCGATTAATCGAATGCCAAACACATGCTGTTAAGTGCTTCCGCAATAGGCGCGGAACACATACATAATTACACGAATGCGAATGCACGCAGAATGCAGCTGCAATAGGATGTTTTACTGTAAACATCAGGACATTGACCCCTTAAGACTTTCGCTGCAACCTTGACTCGGCTATAATCCGCAAACCGTTGTTCCACCATTTCCTGCGTCGCGAGAAATCCACTTTCGCCGTTTGTTCAAATCTTTAGCAACATTACGTGAACGTTAAATTATTCGGCCGAGTAGTTCATCATTGCATTAGTATTCACGTTGACATTCGCACTGTCGTGGTAGAATCACTTTCCATGTAACAGAACCACTTAACTCTTAAATGTCATATTTTTATAATAACACAGGTCTACAAAAAAAATATTTTTGTTTGGTGCCGCTAACTTTATGTTATTATTTGGTTAATTAGTCCCCAAGACGTCGTGGGAAACTGTTAAATTCGCGAAGCTACGTTCAGGTTTGTACCGATCGATCATAACCTAAAAAATGTATTTTATAATACTTAATGTTATTATAATATTTTTTTTTTTTTTTAAATAATAATATCGATATGTCGTCGTGAAAGTGTTGTGTAAATTATAATCCATGTCTAGAAAACCTATAACAGATGCAGAGAAAAAGACATACGTTGATTACTTTAATATAGAGATGAAAGCTCTGGACAAACCATATGTTCCAAAAATTGTGTGCAATTTGCGTAATGAAAATTTAAGACAGTGGGCAAACGGTAGGTTAACGTAATCATTTAAAGTATAGTGTGCCGATGATTTGGACAGAACCAAAAAATAACATTGATGACTATTATTTTTGTGTTGTAACTTGTACAGGGTGCGCCAGAGAAACTTACTTATTTGAAAGGTCAATGAAAAAAAAAGTACTTCAGTTATTGTTTTAATTTTTTTTTTATTTGAGAATACAATATCCCAATTTATTTTTTATGCAGTCTTAAAAATGACATCGTATAAATGGCGACTCCCATTGCGCATACACTGATGATGTCGATTTTTGAAATTCGTATCCACTCTTCGCAGCATATCAATCGGTATGTTGGTAATAGCGTCGCGAATATTGTTCTTGAGGTGTGCTATGGTTCGTGGTCGATCGATATAAACCAGGGATTTCAAATAATCCCATAAAAAGAAATCGCATAGAGTCAAATATAAAGAGCGTGCCGGCCATTGGAGATCGCCTCTGAGAGAGATGAGGCAGTCGGGGAAATGTTGTCGCAACAAATTCATTGAGTCTCGTGCTGTGTGTGCTGTGGCTCCATCTTGCTGAAACCACACGTTCCTAACGTTCATCTCTTCGAGTCTTGGAAGAAAAAATCCTCGATCATGTTCCTGTAACGAGCTCCATTCATGGTAACTGCGCGTTCGTTTTCTTCAAAAAAATAAGGACCAATTATTCCGATTACCGACATCGCACACCAGACAGTAACTCCACAGACACTTCCACACTCCCGAAATGAGTTAACCAACGACAGAATCGAATTACAGCCAGGAACGAGTCTGTAAGGAGGAATTTCAAAGCGAGATTTCACACTTGCGAAATCTCGAAAACTACACGTAGCATTCATAAAGTAAGTATCAATTTTTTATTAGAGTACCGAACGTACTTGAAATCAGTTTTACTTTTAGCGGCACCAAAATCATTGTAGGCCTGTGTAATTATTATTAAGTTTAGAGAAAGTGGGACCAACTGTGTTATTACTGAAATGTAGGTCATTTAAAACACTCGTGACACAGTCGATCAAAATCACACTATGATTACAATAATTATTGCTAAGTAATTATTGAGTTCCTCAAATCTATCAGTTAAACTGTTGGAGCTGGAAGATATAATAAATATTTTATTACAGGAATCCCGATCGTTCCGAAGAAATAATGTGGACGACTGAAGAATGCGCCAATTACTACCTTTGTCTGGAAAATGAAGTTTTTGAATTTCACTGCTCACCAGGATTACTTTTTGATGTCAACCGGCAGTTGTGTGACAAACAACAGAACGTTCACAATTGCGATCTTACTACAGGTGATTTCATTAATTAATCGCCATTTAAATTCACATTTCAAAATAAGTTTGAATACTAATGATTGCTTGATGACTATAGTTGCCTAATGCTACAAAGTAATTAGATATTAATGCGCAATTATCAACATCATTTCAGAAACAAGAGTTCCAAAACCTCTCCTTGACATGGCTGAATGTGCAAACAGTACCCATGTGGGTTGTGCGGACGGTATGTGTATTCCAGCCGAGTATTTCTGCGATGGATCAATCGACTGCGAAGACTCTTCAGATGAAGTAAATGTCATCTCATTTAATATAATGACTCTTAAATTACCGTGTTACATAAAAATACTTAGTCACGGTATTGCACAACTATGACTTGCAAAGCTCTACTGTACATCTCCGATTATAAAACTCATCATTTTGCGAAACTTTCACTTCAAACGATTAACGCGAACTATTTGATTGATCAAAATTTCGCTATTCTGAAACAACTTAAAAGCGAAAACAACTTAAAAACATTGTTAAACTGTTTGATCCCATAGGGCTGGTGTGACTTAACTTATGATCCAAATGCTGCCGAGCCCTGTGATCCAAATCTCTGCACATTGCCTGAATGTTTCTGCAGCAAAAATGGTACTCAAATACCAGGAAATTTAGTTCCAAGTCAGGTAAAATGCATTGAAGATAAAAAAATTAATCAGCATGACCCAACTTACACAGACAAATCAAACTAAAATTATTTTACAGACGCCACAAATGATTACTCTCACTTTTACCGGAACAATTAATCATGAAAATTGGGATACATTCACAAAGTACTTATTTACTACTGAAAGAAAGAATCCTAACGGATGCCCGTTAAAAGCTACTTTCTTTGTATCACACCCTTACACAAACTATCGACATGTACAGAAACTTTGGAACGATGGCCATGAAATAGCAGTAAATTCAATAACGTAAGTAATGTAAATACAACTTTCACTATTCAAGCGATAATTGTGTATCAAGTTCATTACTTTTTTCAGGCACCGCGGCCCGGAAGACTGGTGGTCCAAAAACGCAACCGTAGAAGATTGGTTTGATGAAATGGTCGGCGAAGCGAATATTTTGAATAGATTCGGTCGTATTCATATGGAAGACTTCAGGTTTTGTTTTTAACTACTTTCTTATTCGTTCAATTAGGCCATTCACACTTTCCATCAAGTTAATTTTTCAATAATATTCTTAAGTCCTTGCCTAACAGTAGAATGTAGAACGCCTTAATAGTAAAAGCTCTTAAATTTCCGGCTTAGATTTGTGGTCTTCCATGTATTTAGCGACCGCAAATCAAGATTAGCCTATCATAGTTGCTTGTCACGTTTTCTTTGGTTGAAGTTATTATGAATTGTACTGTGTTATGCACGCAATAGCGTAAATAAGTATCGTCATTTTCGTTATTTTTCACAGAGGAATGAGAGTTCCGTATCTTTCCGTTGGATGGAATCGTCAATTTCTTATGATGCAAGAATTTGGATTTGTGTATGACGCCACGATTGCAGCACCGCTCAATAATCCTCCGTACTGGCCTTATACGCTTGACTACAAAATACCGCATTCTTGTACAGGTAAGTACTGAAACTTATTTGTAGTCAAGTAATTAATAAACGTTTCGAAACATTTGCCTCATTGTGAATTTGGTTCCAAAAGAACAGCGTAAAACTTGTATGAGGAAGAACTGATTTTTAAAGCAATAATTTTTCAAAATCTGGGAATTTTAGGTAAAAATCAATACTGCCCAACGAGAAGTTATGCTGGACTTTGGGAAATGGTTATCAACCCTCTGATCAACGGGAACAGTACGTGCACAACACTAGACCAATGTCAATCATTAACTGGAGATGATGTTTATGACATTCTTATAAACAACTTCAAGAGGCATTATCTAACAAATCGTGCTCCATTTGGAATCCATCTAAGTTCAACCTGGTTAAGAAACAATGAGTATTTGATGGCTTTTAAGGTGAGTTTAAAATTGAAATTACAGGTTCCTCACCAAGCAAGAATCCAGTATTTCCAGACAAAACTAAATGATATACAATTTTGTACCTATACCACATAAACAACTATTTTCGGTATTTCAGAATTTCCTCAACGAGCTACAAAAATTACCCGATGTTTATTTCGTAACCTACAAAGAGATCCTAGATTGGATAAAAAGACCGACACCCGTTGTACAACTAAAGAAGTTCCAACCATGGCAATGCAAGGGACGACGTTTCGAGGAATCGGAAATAGCCTGTGCCAAACCAAACACATGTAAATTACCTTCCAAAGTATTAGAGCATGATAAATACATGATAACATGCACGGACTGTCCGAAGACATATCCGTGGATAAGAAATGAATTTGGATTTGAATAATTCTGCTGAAATGTTCTAAAATTAGGAGTTTTACATTATAAAAATCCTTTTTTTCATGAATTTGTGCTTTTGTATGATTTTTGGATATAATTCAATATATCAGCGATTAGTCAACCACCGATAAAGAAACTTAACTGAAAATCCATATATCACACATTAAGGCCAATAAAATTTTGGACTGATATTGAAACCATTCATACTGCGTCGTCTAAACGAGGTAGATCGGAAAATCGTGCTTGTTATACAGGGTGGATAAAGTACTTGAATAATGACTTTAGGGAAAGTACTTATTTTAGGGAATTCCTAAAAGAAAACATTCCTTTATTTCTAAAAATAAAGAAATACTTCCTTTGAACAAAATTTTATTTTCAAAAATACTGGATATTTTTCCTTTCAACAAAATTTGCTGAAATCAGTAGTACTTTCCCTGGGGAGGGGTGTTTAAAAACTCCACCCTGTTTAAACTCCAATCCTCTTACATTGATGCAGTTTTATTAAGAAAGGGTGATTCCGGACAAATTATACACATATAATATTAAATCAACACTTTTTTGGAATCTTGAGGTGATTTGGCATCACTAATCGGAATCGAAACCTCATGTTGTGACGCAGACAAAGTGCTCAAAACTCATCTAGTGTGAAATAAAACTATTCATAAATATAAATAGAATCAGAACTAGATTATAGATTAAGTTACCAGTTTTAGTATAAGGCAAGGATTCTTTTTTTTTTTTATCTGTTGTGCAATATTTGTAATTTCTTTTAGTTTTTAGTTATCTTTAGGTCTAAATGTTTTCTATTTCTTTTATTTAAGTAATAAATTATTATTTGTCTACTGTTTATTTTTTCATGTGGGTACTGGGTATGATGTTTTAATGATGAGATAAGCTAAACAAAGTTATCTATGAAGTGACGGTTGTATTTGGATTCTAGAAATCTCAACTAGTTTCTGTAGAGTAAATCTATTATGTGACAACTCTATTCAAAAAATAAAGATTATAAAAATTGTAAATATAAACAATTGCAGATGCCTTACACTTAAATTTATTTAAAAAATATAAAATCTATTACTATCCATCCTGATTGATGAATGGGTTTGGTATCGCTTCCATACCATCCATCGGACATATTAATACAACTGATGTACCTCTGCATACAACAAGACCTAATGCTCTAGTGTCATCCAATAGTTTGTAAGGGTCATCGGGGTCTGCAAACAAATAGATTAAATAAGAAGATTAATAAAAATTAAAAGTTTTGTCATAATTTTCTTCATACAATTAACTAAATTAATGATTGTTAATAATAATATTACGCAATTGTATCTTTCATTGAAATTAAAATGAAGTTGGAACAACTTTAAAACAACATTTAAAACAACTTTAAGTCAACAGTTTGGCAAAAAATGTATGTAATTGTTGTGTTCTATCGCTGACTTGACGTAGCTAGGACTAGAGAGAAAGCTTGAAATCCTTTCAAATGCATAATATACTTAAATTGAATTTGATCCCTAACCTATTGATTTTTAATGAGTTCTATTCTACCTGCTAAACTGAGGACTCCCATGCCTACTAATGATGTTAGTTAAGTACAGTTTTGTAAAAATAAGAAATTAAAAACTATAAACTTACCTCGCAGAAACTCTGTGGTATTATCGAGCACAAGATTTAGTAGAGGATCATAACCTTTAAGGATTCCCGCCGCTTCACGACCACCGGCGAATTTAACACGAATACTTTTCTCTAAGTACTTGCTAAGATCCAAAATAGATTCTTTTCTTCTCTTTTCTTTATTATCTCCTGCTGATTGACCACCCTTAAAAACAGTTCGATCATTAACTTACAAAAATACAGTGTTGAATATTGTGGAATATTTATCTTGTGTTATAAGCACATACTTTTGATTTTTCGCCTCCTTCTTTTGATGCCATGATATGAATTTAATTACAACGTCTGATTGTCTTAATAAAATTTTAGTATTTATGAAAATCAGAAATTAAAAATAGAAAATTTCAATGTTTTGAGTTTCGGCCACAGATTAAATAGTGCTGTTTCGGTGATAGACGATAGATTTCGAGCGACTTTGACTTTTACGAATTTTTTGACATTTGGTTAGGCCTAGCCCACACTAGCTCGAACAGAGTAAGTTCGAACTTGAATGTCATTTTTTATTCAAATAATTCTAAAACTTAAATTATTATTTTAACAATTTTCTTATTATTTAAAGTACTAAGAAATTAATATAGATCGAGATAAAAGTAGTGTTCGATCTTGGAAAATTATCTTTCAAAATTAACATTTTTATCCATCGCATGAGCATAACGGGATAATTTATCCTTGTTGGGACAACACTAGGTCGACAATTTTTTACTGTCAAGATTGTCAAGAATGCCAAAAGTCAAAAGTACAAAACAGTAAAAAATCGCAACGTAAACACTAAACAAAAATAATTAATTAAAATTTATAATTTCGAATGGTGGCAAATATCAGATCATACTATATCAAGACCACAATAACGCGAATCGTAAATCAAATGACATTTCAATGCGCTCTTCGGTGAGCTATATATTGTCTCACGCCCCAGGAGAATCTGTGATGTCCCATCCAGACTACGGGCAGCACGCCCAGCACCATGCCTGCCTGCTGGTGCTCGTCAAGGGAATAGGTGGCATGTTGAAAAACTTCAACAAACTCTGGGAGCGGATACAGAGAATCAATAATATAAAAGTTACTGGTAGGTTTATTGACAACTTTTTAAACTAGTACAGTTTTAGCCCATCAACAAACTTCTTTTTATTATGTTTAATATTCCAGACTCTACTGGGCAAGTCAGAGATATATGGGTCCGTTATGTCAGAGATTACCCTGTAGAAAATAATGATTGGGGTGATTTTCAAACTCACAGGTAAATTTCTGTTACATTGACTTTTACTAGAAAGTAATTATCTTAAATGACTTCCACTGGGTAATACATTATTTATAGATTAAAGTTCCATAATAAAATTCTCTACTTTAAGAGTTTTGCTGCTTTATGAAAGCTTACAAATTGGATAAGTATTTTTAAGATCATTTGTGTGAGCATAGTTCTAACTTTAAAGATTCAGAATCTTCTTACTAAATTTAATAAACAAATTAATGTTACAGGAGAGTACTTGGTTTGATAACTCTGAGCAAATTCACCAATCAAGTGGAACTCAATGAAGTGTGCCGAGTGCATGAGAGTTTGAAAGTAAAATATTCAAATACACTGTATGACTCAAGAGCCTTCATGTTTGGTCCTATAAGTAATATGAAAAAACCTGAACAAGAACCTGAAACTTACAGTATCTATGAAGAGGAAAAACAAGAAAGTAGCTTGTCTGAAAAGTAGGTATAATTTGATTTTATTTCCTCAACACTGTATAATCATGAAACTATGATATTATAGTTATAATTTGCAGAATGTAACTCTAACAAATCTCCAAATAACTTCCAAGTTATAAAACCAAAAAGGAACATATTTTTTTCTGCACCACCATTGTTTGACTGTTCCACTAATGCCTTAGGTATTAAGTCTGCCCCTGTACCATTTACATGTTTCAATTTTGTAAATGAATAAAATGTGCCATTGTGTGTAATTTTATTATTCTATTCATACAAATAATTTAAATAGGATCAGCATAATGAAATTCACATTAAATTTTTTCTTGTTTAACTTAATTAAAGTTCAATTAAAAAGTGCCTCTTTTATAAAAATGTTTTCAGAGCTTCAATACCCAGTGAACACATGGACAGCTTATCATCATCAGAAAGTTTTGCAAGGTCCACTTCATCAACTACCTCATACCCTCAAGAAGAAAACTTCACAACTCCATCTAATTTCAAAACTCATGCCATGTTCTATGGAGAAAATGACCCAGTACCAGACTTGGAACAGAATGTGGCAGATCTAATTAATTCACTGTTCTGGGTGGTTGAGTCTAAACGCTTGGAGAGATCAAGGGAGAAATTGGAGAAGGTTTCATTGTTACTTGCGCCATTTGAGAAAAAGGATTTTGTTGGTTTGTAATTGAAAAAAATCATAAACATACAATATAAGATAAAAAGTAAAAAAAAACAAATGCAGACAAGAAGTGAAATTTTGAAAAAAATTGCTGATTATTTCTTAATTAGAATAATGCAAACATGTTCAGTATACTAATATTGGAAATGATCATTGTAATGTAAAACACACACTTCTGGCTCTGTTGGAATCTGTGTAATTGATTACTCAATTTTGATTTTTATCCAGTATGCAAAACACATGGTAGGTCAAAATGTAGTTTTACTAAAACATACAGTTTTTCTTTATCCAAATTTTATCTTCAATCTTCTTATGTATGTATGGGTAGGCGGTAGATAACAGCCTCTTTTTGCCCTGGCATTGCAAAGGTTCATGAGCGACGGTGACCGCTTACCATCAGGTGGGCCGTATGCTCGTTTATCTACCTTGCAATAAAAAAGAAAAAAAAAATTTTTACTTTTGTATAACAGGCCTTGATATGGAATCACGTAACAATAAAAAGCGATGTATGGGGCGCGTTACGAAAAACTTAGCGGATTTGACACTTCAGGCAGGCCTGGTTGCTGATAGCTTGAGTTTATATCACTCTGCTGCAGAAATACTCAAATCAGTCAACGATTGGTTGTGGCTGGCTGCAGCTAAAGAAGGTATATTGATAATTAAACTAGTATTTTAAGCATTAAAATGGTAAGGAAGTAATAATTTGTTTTTGACAAAACATAATAGAATCTAGCTGTATTATAAATAATTAAATGTTATTTTACAGGTTTATGTGCATCATCTGCCATACTGCTATACCCTAATTTACGAAACCCCACTCCTCTGCAGCGAAATGCTAGTCTTCAGGAGAGCTCACCAAGCAAAAACAAACCTTTATCCCTCTTCCAACCCACTGATCCATTCAGAAAGTTCAAACTTAATTCCTCCCCATTAAGAAACTCGAAAACATCTAGTCCTGTCAACCCTCCAAGCGAACTAACTCCTACCTCTTCTGAAAGTATTGAGACTTCTTCAAGACAATCCGAAACAGATAATGCAGATACAGAATCTTTGGCTTCCTCAAGTGATATTGAACATCAAAGTCCCAAGTCTTATTTAGGCACAGATTTGCCGTCAATACCGAGGCAACCCCCTTCGCATATTACTAATCAATACTTGCTGAATGGTGAAGAAATTGCGGAAAAATATCGTAAAGCAATAATCCATTACAGCAAATACCAGAATGCTGGTATAATTGAAACAGAGGCTTGTTTCAAAGCGGCCAGGATCGCGGTAGAACAAAATAATAGTCTACACGCGTCAAGTTTTCTACAGAATGTTATATTCATAAACTTGACGCTAAGTGAACAAGAGAAAATACAACGATTCGACACTTTAGCCGAACTTTACAAAGATATAGGTAAGAGCTAATCTTGGACTTTCATAACTTTTGATTGTAAAACACGAATTGACATGATTATTCTATTATCACTTTATATTGATCAGTATTTTATTTTCTCTAGTATGTAAAACAAATTCAACCATTTCTTTTTTAGCCGTCTTATTAGTTTTCATAACATTTTTAGGGTTTCTTCGCAAAGCAGCATTTTGTCAACGTTTAGCAGCTACAAGACAAGTGAGCCCTAACAATCCGAACCCAGATTGGCAGAGATGTTATTATCTAATGTTACATAGCTTTCCTGGACACAGGCTTAGTTTAGACCCTAATTACGTCATACAACATCAAGTTGGTAAGTACTTTGTAATTATAAAAGCTAGTAATTTTCTAGGCCCATAATAAGTAAGGTGACTAAAGAATCTGACTGTTGGGCTTCCTATTAAAACCAGACAATTTTTTTAAATTATTACTTTAATTATTTTTGGCACAGGTATTTAACGTCACATGATTGTTAAATATAAAGTATAAGAAAAATAGTATTAAAAAGTTTATATTATTTATCTTAGGGTGGCCAGCATTACAAATCCAACTATTACAAGAACTGGTAGTTGCGGCGCGCAGAATGGGACACCCCGCGCTGGCCACTAGACACATGACGTTCCTACTGCAAACAATGTGGCCTCATCTCACTAAACAGGAACATCGCGATCTAGCTATACAGTTGCAGGTAATACTATAACAAAATTTCTTAGTAGATATACAGGGTGTCTAAAAAGCACTCCCGAAAACGAAGGCTGGTGTTAGTACTATTGATACTTATTATCCCTTAAAATCCGACATTTCGTTGATCAGACTATCAGTTATCTGTTATATTACATTGTATTATATTGTTAAAGGCACTGTCAGTCCAATGCGAAGGCGGCCCCGTTCCATTAGTCCTAGAGACAGGGGAGGTGATTCCTCCGGCTAACCTGAGCCACGTGCCGCACTGCTCGCTGTTCAGTCCGCGGCCGCTGCCCGCCGCGCGCGCCCCGCATCTCGTCAAGCTGAAGGCGCATCAAGGACCGTTCATATTCACGCCGATACACTTTGGAAGTTTAGAGAGAAACGCTAAGAAACAGGAGGGGAAGATGGGTGAGTGACGTCATAACTAAGTATTTTTCATTTTCAATGTTTTTGGACCTGGAATTGAATTTCGTTTAAAGAACGCAAGTGTGTGAAGTATGACTTTCACGACTTAAAGCAGTATTGTCACGCCATCGGTACTTTGCATAGATTTTAGAAACTAGATAGTTTGGTCCTTCAATTCAATGTCGACCGACGACTTCAAATTTGATCGTAAAAGGTTCTTATAACACCTACGAGTATTTTGTTGTTAATCTACAATAAAAACATCACCGTAAATTGTACAATGTATTAAAGCAATTTGTGTTAAATTGGTATGTTTATTTTTCAGAATATCTATGGGTCGAAGGCGACATATGCGAAGTACAAATGAAACTGACCAACCCACTGCCGTTCGAATTAAAAGTGTCTAACATGCGTCTCCTCACATCAGGCGTGGTCTTCGAGTCCATACCAGAGACAATCATACTCCCCCCAGATTCCCCTACCACTGTAAACTTACACGGTACACCGAAGGAAATAGGGGAACTGCAAATACTGGGTTATTCGACTCACACGCTAGGAGTCAAATCGAATTGTCGTCTTAAAAATATGCCGATGCCCAACAAATTCCCTGCGTCATTTACCATTGAAGTAATACCGAGTCTTCCTATAATAACTATTGAAACGACTGTAACGTCCACAATTGGAGGGATGGCGACAGAAAATGTGGGCGGGACCACGAACATTACTTTATATAACGGAGAGAGTACAGACTGCACTATTAAAATTACGAATACTAGTTCGGTGCCTATTAACTATCTCGACTTGGCTATACAGGTATGTTACAATAGCATTATAATTACTAGGATCAAACTGAAAAAAAAAAAGAAGTCACATTTAAAAGCATATTAGAAAAAAGATTTAACTGTAATTAACCAATTAAGTCATTCGTTTTCAGTCGAACGTGGACTTGGCACTACAGTCAAAAATATTCCAATACTCAAATGAGCACATTCAGTCACAACTACCAATACTTCCGGATCAAACGGCCACTATATCTATAACAATATACGGCGAAGCTGATTTTCTGGACCTCGGCGGTGTGGGTGGAGAAAACCTGTTTCCTAACAGTTTGACATCTAACTACCCTTCAAGAGTTGGATCTCCTGTTCCTAATAACCAAACGTCGTTGCCCACGCAAAGTTCTAACCCTCAAAATTCATTGAGCAGTGGACTTATACCGCATAGAACATCGGGAAGTTTCAGGTGAATTATTCTAATATTATTACAGGTTGTGCCAAAAAAGTAGAATAAAAATATAGGGTGTTAAACGAGCATACGTTACGATACTTATGTCCAACAGAAAAAATACATAACATAACATTTTGTTTCAGATCAACTAATTCTTACACAACAAGTTGGTCTGCCCCTATATCTGTAATGCCACCATCAAGAGGCCGACAAGTCGAATCGCAGGTACTTAAATCACTATTATAAATTCTAACTTATCAATATTGAATCACATAAAAGTCAATATTAAATAATGAATAATTTAGTACTATTTCAATATAAATGATATAAATTTCTACTTTGTAGCTTATCATAAGATATTCAGGAGGCGAAGGAAAAGAAATTCACTGTCGACAATCTACGTTACAAATTAACTTAGAGTTACTCCCCAGTGTCTCTATAACGCACTGGGATGTGCTACCTGCTGAAATGTAAGTATTTTAAATGCTTTTTAATGAGTTGTATAAATAATCAAATAATAGTAAACTTGATAATTAACATTCAACGCCCCTGTTATCTGTTTATTTTGGCGAAGCCTTTATATAACTCGATTCTGATCGGCTTTCTGTTGGATTGGATTGGAAAAAAATCATTGCATTTTATCATTAAATTACAATACATACTCATATTGGAGATTTCAACGCTAAAGTAGGAAAAAATGAAAGTCAATGAAAAGTCCTTCTTTGGGAAACTTGGCTTTGGTAAATGGAACGAACGAGGAGTAAAGCCTGTTGAATTCACTCTCCAACATAAACTATCTATTATGAACACTGTCTACAAAATGGATCATGTCATGGATCTCACCAAATGGGAAAACTAAAAACGAAGGGATTTTATCTTTATAACTAACCACTGGAGGAGGCCTATACCCGATTAGGGGTTCCCAGCTTAAGTCACTATTATCTAGTTTTAAGTTTATATTGTAATTACTTGCTACACTTAAGTTTGCGAAATAAAAGGCTTTATTATTATACTTCCATATTCATTTATTTGCTCATTTTTTACATTATATCTTTAAAAAAACAATCACAAAAAAATCAATTTAAAAATATTATTATTATTATATTACATACTCATAATGCTTAGTTCAGGTGTATAAAAAACACTGACGTGACAATGTTTTTAACATTGTACATTTCTATCTACAGTGCATCACAACTGTATCTAGTGTTAGACGTCACAAATCTCACAGCGGAAGAAATGGATTTCCATTACGCGCCAAACAAACACATTTTGATTGAAAGCAAGGAATCGTGTAGAGTGCCTGTACCATTGGACAGGTGTCCTTTCAGCACTGCTAATGTGAAGAATGATGAAGGTTTGTGTCATTGTTTAATATTGATTGTAAAATTGAAAGCTTTAAAATCGTTATGAATGTAACATGAATTAGACAAAAAGATCATCTGCCCATTAACAATCTTGAGACTTGTACGGGCCGTTTTTTATTTGAGTAAAGTTGGGCTGAATAGCATCAGAAAAATGGATTTACTGCTATGTTGACTTCGAAAATATAGTAGTTTTTTAATGTCTAAAATACATTTTAAAATTTATACATGAAAAAAGTTGTGAAAAAAAATGTTCTGGATTAGTGATTGTGATTATAAGATCATCATATTTGTTTAAGATACCACAGATTCGAAATCGATAAGCACGGGGAACTCGACAAACAGCCTCGAGTTAATGTGTTCAGAACACATCACGAATAACACTGATTTAAGATGGAACCTTCTACATTCTGAAATGTCGGGCCGAGCGTCCGTCAAAGGCATTACTCTGTCGCAAACTATGATGGATATTGTACGCATGTCACCATTGAATTGGGGTAAGTTGAATGAGAGCAGACTCTAAAGCAAAGAAAGACAACTCAGACATAGACAATTTTGCTTGTGAACATCAACATGAAAGTGTCATCAGCACTTTCTGTAGTAAAATTAAACACAAACTAGTTTTAAAACATATTCGTTATTTTTTTAGAAGTGAGTGTCAACAGCCAGTGCATAAAGCCACAAGAAGAGTTCAATTGTTCGGCCGGGGAGTGCTTGTCTCTGGGTGTGGCTGTGTGGAACCACCTCACTAGACCGTTACACAAACTGTGCCTCTCTGTGCAGTTCTACCAGGATTACAACAACGGAGTTTATAGCTACAAACTCGACAATAGAGTTGCCACTGCTGGAAATAATAAGTGAGTTATTTAAGTTAGTTAATTATATTTTTAAATGCAAAGAGACAACCAGGCTATAACTTCATGCTAAATTTGCATTTGGAATACTATGATAACTGATAATTTATGTGATTACTTCCTTATGTTTTTGCAGAGTGGTGTTAACAACATTACCAGAGTCAGCTAAAGCGTACCATGAGTGCACAGTGGTCTTTCTAACTCCAGGAGAATACAAAATTGATATTCAATGTTCTACCACTGAACCAATCTTAGAAGATGCTACAATAATGAAGGAACCTGAACAACCGTCGATCATACAACCGTGTGCTAGCGAAATTAGTCACGTTTGGCGATTTATTCCTCCCGTAGCTATAAGCGTAACTGATTAATAATATTATTTAGTCCATATAAAAATGACTGTTATTGATTTGTTCAATATTTAAAAGTTTAATAAATTACTATTTACTGTTAGTTCATTTTTATTTTTATAGTGTACTTATATATCGAAACAGCTTGCCAAAGTGAATCTTAACACCTTGACCAATGTATTTAAATGTGCTATCTTTCTCAAGTGGCTACAACTTTGGAAAAAATGTGCATAGTATTCATAGGCCACAATGCATCAATAATTAATATTTGACTGCCCACGGTAAAATCCCATTTAAAAACAGTAACGGTCACAGACCATACATATATCCACTCAACTGGGAACGTCACTATTTGCTAGATGGCGAAACTGGGGACTTCGTTCGGAATCAATACCCTGTTTGAGCCTCATTTGAAAAACATTTTTTTCCAATAAATTTTAATTTAGATTTTCAATTAAACCTTATATTTTTGTAAATATTTATTTCTAAACGATGCTGCATTGCATTTTCAGCGAAAATATATCATCTCCGTAAAATATGAGACGATTAAAAAATGTAAACAAAACAAGTTTTAGAACTGAGCTCAATTTTGGCTCCTGCCACAGACTTGGCAAAAGTAAACAAACCACGGCTATGACATTCCATACAAACTTGACAGTTCTTAGTGGAAACGGTACGGAATTTAAAAATCCAGCAGAGGGCGCCACCATTTTTTGGCTTTAGTCCTCATTGGCTTTGGCGACAAAAATAAACGCTTTCTTTTAAATTAATATAATTATTATAAAAAAATCGTCTTTTAAATTATTTATATTTTACTTATTTATAAAAATATGAATGAACATAGTATTCAGAATCTATGTTAAATCATTTTTAATGGGGTATTTAGAATCTATACGACTGAATTGAATTTTGGATTTTAGTATAATTATTCCAGGACCAAAGTTTGATTTTAAGTCATAAGTAGTTTACATTAAACAGAAACTGGTGATTTTTATAATTATTTCTACCTCAGAAAAAGAAGATGTGTGCCCGTAAACTTCGCAAATTTTAATATATTTTTCACTTATTTATAATATACTAGATGACCCGCGCAACTTCGTCTGCGTTACAAAGGGGTTCAAAAATTGTAGCCTATATAGGCACGCGCCGCCCGGCGCAAACAACTACGACCCTGCATTTTAAATTTGTAATATCTTCGGTAATATTCACTTAAATTACATGCTGTAAAAAGCATATTGATCTATAATAAATGCACAATTTATTTAAGGTACTTAATTGGATAAGGATTAATGCTGTATTGTTTAAAATCACTTCGTAAATAACCATTTTTTAGTAAAGAATAAAAATGGTTATGCTGGGTTATCCCTAAGAGATAGACATATACCATCGCGGACTTTTTTGTTGAACTTTTTGAGGTGAACAATACTGTAGTACATTATTTTGGTCTATCTCGTAGGGTTCAGCCAGCGTTTGCAATATAAGCGCATAAAACGTGCTTATTTACGACATCACATTAGAAACCTTTAAATTTATCAGTGTTTCTTTACTATATTATGCATTTATTATACATACAAACCTTCCTTAAGAATCACTCTATCTATTAAAAAACCGCATCAAAATCCGTTGCGTAGTTTTAAAGATCTAAGCATACAAACAGACATACAGCGAAAGCGACTTTGTTTTATACTATGTATTGATGTATATCATATTCTCTTATTTATTATTCCAAAATTTATTTTTTTTAATCTTATTACAATCAAATTTCAATCATTATTTCAACTCTCCTTCAGAGTAGTCACAGTTTCCTTCGCAATCACATCTGCTCATTTCTTTCGAACCACTTTCAAACTATTTCATTGCGATTGACGACTTGACACTGATTGCGGCATCTCGGATTTGTTTGTAAAATTAATTACAAAATGTTCAGATTTCCTGCAAATCCAACTCTTCGAGAAAACTGAGTAAAACAAATTAAAGAAAGAAAAAATACGTATTTCTCTATTTTTAGCCGTGTCTGCTCATGTTTACTTTTATGATTTGTTGAAGACATATTAAAATGATATTCAATCAAATTTATGTAAAAAGAACATAATTTAATAAACTATTTCTCATTTTTTATTGCGATTTCAAGCGAATCTCACTGTGTTTCCCACTACTGTGACATCTTACAAAATGGCGGATACGGCGCAACGCCGGCTGTGATTGGTCAATTGAGTTGTGATACAGTAAACAAGCACTGAAATTTAAAAAAAATACCGATACAGCAAACAAGCACAGAATTTTCGTTAAGTGCCGTGTTGAGTAAAAAACTAATGAGATTTTTATTATTTTAGAATTGCATATTTTAAAAAAATATTTTACCAATAGGATGGAAATTTAATTCTTTATAATACTGCATTAAAAAGTCATTTTCGTGAACAATGTCAGATGAGCCAACCAAGTCCTGCGCCAACCTAGTATTGGGCCAACCTAGTATTGGGCCAACCTAGTATTGGGCCAACCTAGTATTGTGCCAACCTAGTCCTGAGCCAACCTAGTCCTGCGCCAACTTAGTATTGGGCCAACCTAGTCCTGCGCCAACCTAGTATTGGGCCAACCTAGTATTGGGCCAACCTAGTCCTGCGCCAACCTAGTATTGGGCCAACCTAGTCCTGCGCCAACCTAGTATTGGGCCAACCTAGTCCTGCGCCAACCTAGTATTGGGCCAACCTAGTATTGGGCCAACCTAGTATTGGGCCAACCTAGTATTGGGCCAACCTAGTATTGGGCCAACCTAGTATTGGGCCAACCTAGTCCTGCGCCAACCTAGTCCTGCGCCAACCTAGTCCTGCGCCAACCTAGTCCTGCGCCAACCTAGTATTGGGCCAACCTAGTCCTGCGCCAACCTAGTATTGGGCCAACCTAGTATTGGGCCAACCTAGTCCTGAGCCAGCCTAGTCCTGCGCCAACCTAGTATTGGGCCAACCTAGTCCTGCGCCAACCTAGTATTGGGCCAACCTAGTATTGGGCCAACCTAGTATTGGGCCAACCTAGTATTGGGCCAACCTAGTATTGGGCCAACCTAGTCCTGCGCCAACCTAGTATTGGGCCAACCTAGTATTGGGCCAACCTAGTATTGGGCCAACCTAGTCCTGCGCCAACCTAGTATTGGGCCAACCTAGTATTGGGCCAACCTAGTATTGGGCCAACCTAGTATTGGGCCAACCTAGTATTGGGCCAACCTAGTATTGGGCCAACCTAGTATTGGGCCAACCTAGTCCTGCGCCAACCTAGTATTGGGCCAACCTAGTCCTGAGCCAACCTAGTCCTGCGCCAACCTAGTATTGGGCCAACCTAGTATTGGGCCAACCTAGTATTTTGCCAACCTAGTATTGGGCCAACCTAGTCCTGCGCCAACCTAGTATTGGGCCAACCTAGTATTGGGCCAACCTAGTCCTGCGCCAACCTAGTCCTGCGCCAACCTAGTCCTGCGCCAACCTAGTCCTGCGCCAACCTAGTATTGGGCCAACCTAGTCCTGCGCCAACCTAGTATTGGGCCAACCTAGTCCTGCGCCAACCTAGTATTGGGCCAACCTAGTATTGGGCCAACCTAGTATTGGGCCAACCTAGTATTGGGCCAACCTAGTATTGGGCCAACCTAGTATTGGGCCAACCTAGTCCTGCGCCAACCTAGTCCTGCGCCAACCTAGTCCTGCGCCAACCTAGTCCTGCGCCAACCTAGTATTGGGCCAACCTAGTCCTGCGCCAACCTAGTATTGGGCCAACCTAGTATTGGGCCAACCTAGTCCTGAGCCAGCCTAGTCCTGCGCCAACCTAGTATTGGGCCAACCTAGTCCTGCGCCAACCTAGTATTGGGCCAACCTAGTATTGGGCCAACCTAGTATTGGGCCAACCTAGTATTGGGCCAACCTAGTATTGGGCCAACCTAGTCCTGCGCCAACCTAGTATTGGGCCAACCTAGTATTGGGCCAACCTAGTATTGGGCCAACCTAGTCCTGCGCCAACCTAGTATTAGGCCAACCTAGTATTGGGCCAACCTAGTCCTGCGCCAACCTAGTATTAGGCCAACCTAGTATTGAGCCAACCTAGTATTGGGCCAACCTAGTCCTGCGCCAACCTAGTATTTATTTTTTTTCTTAGGTAATTTTGCACATGTTTCTCTGTCTCACTATGTCACAGAGGTTTTCATGCGATATGTATATTTGCGTGCAGGTTTCTATGTACATATAAAGTTATAAGTTTTATAGTGCTTGATTATTTACATCATGTGCCTCAGAGGTAGAGGCTTGTGCGAAAATGCAGTATGCTTATGTAAGTAGTTACAATGTATGAATATAAATGAAATAAGAAAATAAATGATGCATTTTTTTTTTTTTTTTGCGCAGGTCGTAAAAAGTGGGATGCCCTTGCTAGGCCAACCTAGTATTGGGCCAACCTAGTATTGGTCCAACCTAGTATTGGGCCAACCTAGTATTGGGCCAACCTAGTATTGGGCCAACCTAGTATTGGGCCAACCTAGTCCTGCGCCAACCTAGTATTGGGCCAACCTAGTATTGGGCCAACCTAGTCCTGAGCCAACCTAGTCCTGCGCCAACCTAGTATTGGGCCAACCTAGTATTGGGCCAACCTAGTCCTGAGCCAACCTAGTATTGGGCCAACCTAGTCCTGAGCCAACCTAGTATTGGGCCAACCTAGTATTGGGCCAACCTAGTCCTGCGCCAACCTAGTATTGGGCCAACCTAGTATTGGGCCAACCTAGTATTGGGCCAACCTAGTCCTGCGCCAACCTAGTTCTGCGCCAACCTAGTCCTGCGCCAACCTAGTATTGGGCCAACCTAGTCCTGCGCCAACCTAGTATTGGGCCAACCTAGTATTGGGCCAACCTAGTATTGGGCCAACCTAGTATTGGGCCAACCTAGTATTGGGCCAACCTAGTCCTGCGCCAACCTAGTATTGGGCCAACCTAGTATTGGGCCAACCTAGTCCTGAGCCAACCTAGTCCTGCGCCAACCTAGTATTGGGCCAACCTAGTATTGGGCCAACCTAGTCCTGAGCCAACCTAGTCCTGCGCCAACCTAGTATTGGGCCAACCTAGTATTGGGCCAACCTAGTATTGGGCCAACCTAGTCCTGCGCCAACCTAGTATTGGGCCAACCTAGTATTGGGCCAACCTAGTATTGGGCCAACCTAGTATTGGGCCAACCTAGTCCTGCGCCAACCTAGTATTGGGCCAACCTAGTATTGGGCCAACCTAGTATAGGGCCAACCTAGTCCTGAGCCAATCTAGTCCTGCGCCAACCTAGTATTGGGCCAACCTAGTCCTGCGCCAACCTAGTATTGGGCCAACCTAGTATTGGGCCAACCTAGTATTGGGCCAACCTAGTATTGGGTCAACCTAGTATTGTCCCAACCTAGTATTGGACCAAACTAGTCCTGCGCCAACCTAGTCCTGCGCCAACCTAATACCGATACAGCAAACAAGCACGGAATTTTCGTTTTCGCACGAGATTTTTATTATTTTGGAATTGAATATTTTTAAAAAATGTTTTACCAATAGGATGGAAATTTAATTCTTTATAAAACTGCATTAAAAAGTCAGAGGGAGTGTAGAGGGAGAAAATGTACAAAATGTGAAAAAAGCATAACAACTGAAGAGCTCACTAAAGTTCATCAATTGATTATCTTTAGAGAACGAAAAAAATTAAAAAGAAAAAGAATAAAATAACCCTCTACACAATTTATTGTAGCATTTTCTGCATTAACAGACGCAACGAATGCATACTTGAACTATAATTATAAGAAAAAAGGTAATTTAACAAAAAATATTAAAAACCTATATTTACTTGGGAGGGATTTGGAATGGTTGGGCTGTCCTACCCATAAAGTCGAAATTTTACATAATTTTCACAACTGTGCAATTACAAATATTTAATTGGTGTCGCGGAATAAATCTTATACTGAGTGGGACAGTCACCTCTAAAATAGGCGAAAGTTGCCTAGCATTTGGGTTAGTCACCCTGATTCTATTTTATTTTAATATTATTTCATTAGATATACTCCATTTGGGCCAAAGAAGTCACATTAATTTAATGTAATAGATTATCCTTTTAATCAATGGCCGAAATTAAATGCCAACTTGTTTTATGCAGCAATGCAAAAATTCTACAGAAAAAAAAATGCTGGCGCCCTCTACTGGAGCGTCTGAGACTCGTACCTCTTTACTAAATAAACTTCAAACGGTAACAGTGTCGCATCTGTAATATACTTTCTAATCTGTGTAAACAAACCAATTTGGTTGCCGTTCCCAGGTGAGTGGTTAAGTAACGGTCATGGAGAAATCATTTCATTTCATACATTTTTTGTACATCGAATCTGAATCTGGTCATAAAATTAGGCTGAATGGGTGCGTTTCCACTGCATTTCTACCTTACATAATTGTGACATTGACTTTAAATAAATTTGACAGTTACTTATTTTGACGTAAACGGGAATTCAAAATCAAAACAAATTTAGTTTATTCATTTTAATTATTAAACAGATCAAACTTTAATTAATTCTTTAAATAAGTAAGCGAATAAAGTTCCTGAGTTCTTGGTACTACTAATTTTATTTTGTTTGCGATGGCTCCTACTTCACGATGTGCTATAGTCAATTGTAAAACTACATCTTTTAACAGAACTCCAGATGTAACATTCCACCGGTATGTGCTTCTATTTTAAGTAATTTATTTCCACTTGTATCGATATAATGCGCCTCGTCATTAGATGAGTATGTTCTTCTTCTCATAAATGATACTTTGATTCTTTATAAATGACACTTTGAACCTAGAAGAAATTACACTTTATTTTTTAAGGGAATTGATTTTCGAACAATGTAAAATAAAATGTTCATAATAAATCTATTACACTGTATATTTACACCTACAGCTTTCCAACAAATCCCGATATGAGAAACAAATGGTTTAGAGTCTTAAAACAACAATGTGCTAAAATCGATGGAACAGAAAGTAAAATTTGTTCTAATCATTTTGAACTAAAATATTTTGATGCACAGAAGAAGCTTCGAGATAATGCTGTACCAACATTATTCTCTTCTATACAGTCTCTGCGGTCAATTGGAAAAGTATATCAGGTGATTTATCAAGTTCATTAAAATTGCAATAAACATTAATTAATCATAATTGACCTTAATTTATAAAAATATGTTTACAGGCTGATGCTAAAAATGTGAAGATTGATAAACTGTTGAATAAGATGACACAAGCAGACCTCACTGCCGATATTAAGGAAAACTTAGCTAAGTTAAAAGAACCAATGAACTTTGAAAAATTTGTTACTGATGACCTGCAATGTAAACCAGATGCACCAAACACTGTTCAGATGTGGCTCATGGTCAAAAAGCAAGAACATCTCAACACAAGACTGATGGATTTAGTTGTTCAAACCAAAAAACATGTTGATATATTGCAGAAAAGCATGAAAGAATCAAAAGGTGTTAAAAAAGAACAAGAACAAAACATAGAATCCCTGAAATATATTGTCAAATGTCTTCAAGAGAAACAAACTACTCTTGAGGAACAAATTGAAATATTAACTGCTGTAGAGTCAAGATAAATAAAAACATGATTTAGAAGTTTAGTCTTTTATTTATAATAGTACTATTCTAGTCACATTTACTTAATTAATATGTATGAAGATTACAATTAAGTTAATTTAAATAAATATATATTTTTTTAAGTATGATCTGAATTCTTAATATTTTTTAATAAGAATATCTTAATAAATGCTTACACAAGTATCACATTCATACATATTTTTTATAAAAACTGTTGGTTCTAGACCTGTCACTTAAGTAAAAGTAATCTTAGTCTTATAGTTTTATATCAGTCTTATAATAAGTTACTTTATTAATTGAAATTGTACACACCAATAAAAAAATATCAACAGAACCACAACTCAACTGTAAAATATTACATTAAAATTATGATAAACTATTAAATAAGTTATAAAATTAATTAAATAATAGTGTCAGCAGATTTTGTGATGTATAAACACTGTTCAGATCATGTATCAAAGAGGGCTATAATTACTAATTAATCTACATTTGCTATTGATAACATAAGAGAACACTGATTTTGAGACTGGCATTTCTAATGCACAATACTACAAAATATAAATTATTTTTAAATGATTTACAATCTATTTTCTTCTCAATTGTTTCTCTAGAATATCCCTCAGTTTAAGCTTTTTATTTGTTTTTTCAGACAACGGTCTACCAAGAGGTATTAACTCCATCTGTTGCACACGCCTTCTGAACCTCTGATAAAATTCTAAAACATCAGGATTAGCCCACACATGTCTGGAATCAAAATCTAGTACTCTGAGGCTGTCTAAGCTTTGAGCTCGACTCAATGCTACATAAGCTTGTCCAGCTTCAAATATTTTTGACAGCGACATTTCCACACAGTCTAAAGTCAAACCTTGTGATTTATGTATGGAGAATGCCCAAGCTAAATTTAAAGGAACCTGTCTTCTGCATAGTAATGTACCATTTGAATTTTTAACATACCACCTCTCTGTACGAGCAGTGTATTCCTTTTTACTTTTAAACCTTACTACAGGGAAGCCTTCTTCAAACCTTACAACTATTCCTCTGGCTCCATTCACTAATCCTGCATTAACATTTACATTTTTCAATAACATTACTTGAGCTCCTATTTTTAACACAAGTTTTGATGGAGCAATAGTTTGCATATCCAGTAACTTAGTAGCATTATCACTGTCCTGAGAAGTGAACACTTTTTCCTCTCCTTCTAAAGCAGTCAATTTCGAATCATTTATCATTTTGGAATCATTAGTGTGTGAACACAGTCTAGTTGCTAGTATACCATCAGTCTCAATTTTTTGTTTTGCAGTTCTTTTCAGTCTATCAGTAATTTCTGTGGTAACACGACCAATTCTAATACTATTGAGAATGGAAACAAATTCTTGGTCTTTTTGTCTATGCACTTCTTTAAGTTCGAAGCAGAGTTCTATACATTTATCCCAGCATGGTGATTGAAAGCAGAATTTCTTTCCTGATCTATTTTTATCCACTACTGGTGGCAATTGTAAAAAATCTCCACACAAGATTAACTGGATGCCTCCAAATGGCTTGTCACTTCTCCTCACATGTCTTGCTACAGCTTCTAATTTCTGCAACCAATATTTTTTATTGTTACATATCAATGAAAGCGTCAAGATTTCAGTTGGTAGAATGTTCTTGAGAAACTTACCTCAAAATACAATCCATCTACCATTGATATCTCATCAATTATAAGATGTTTACATTTTCTCCACTTCTGAGCAACTAGTGGCAGTTTCAGAGCCTTCTCACATAAATTTTCAGTAGTTCCACTTCCATCACCAATACCAGCAAATGCATGAAGAGTTGTTCCACCTGCAAAACAAGGTCATCAAGATGTTGTTAAGACTAGCTTATTCAACAAATGATCCCAATAGATATATTTTTAGGTGCAATAAATTAAGAAACTGATTATAATACTGTTATGATTTGTTTTGTAAAAGTACAGTAAAATATACGAAAGTTACATACCAACATGACAAGCAGCTACTCCAGTGGATGCAGTAGGTACAGTCACATCAGGAGGCAAAGCAGCCACTATCCTTTTTAAAAGAAAACTTTTTCCTGTCCCAGCAGACCCAGTAAAAAATATATTCTTTCCACCCAAACAAGCTTCTAAGACCCTTTGCTGTTCTGAGTTCAATGAACTCGTAGTTGTGAGAGGCGATGGAGAATACAATTTCTTTGGGGCAGGACCTCTTCCTGCATCATCATTTTTACGTTTTTTTGATGGAGGTGATGGAGTAGTGACAGTTGCTTTTGG
This sequence comes from Trilocha varians, assembly GCA_030269945.2. NCBI lineage: Eukaryota > Metazoa > Arthropoda > Insecta > Lepidoptera > Bombycidae > Trilocha > Trilocha varians. Next base: position 6,885,666 of record AP028257.1, on the reverse strand, counting down.
AATTTTGCTTTTTGCATTGTGAACGTCTGCAACTGTTACTGGGCTTATTTCATCAAAACTTTGTGCTTTCCCACTTAACAACTTTGTTCTCATTGACTGTTTGGACGTGTTGGGTGCTTGCTCTTTATCACCGGTCATCTTAACAAATATTGTTCGAAGAAACATAACCAAGTTCGTAGGAGGTGCATTTGAAATAAATATCGTGCAGCCTGATTCCTGGAACTTGATACTAGCTTTTCCTTCAGCCATAAACTTTTTAAACACATTAATACCTTTAAGAGCGAGTTTGGTAGCTGCGTGTTTATCAGTTGTAACTTCTAAAAACATTTCACGAAATTCATTCCTAATCAGTCTGAGTGAAGCGTTTTTGTAGTTTACTTTTCTTGAAATAGAACCTTGTGTGGTGGTCCACTCCATGGTTAGGGCACACGATAAAAACGACTCGCCAGATTCCATTGTGTTACCTGACGTGTATTAACTGAATAGTTTTTATATGTAAATAGTAAAAAATATGCTTGAAACATGAACTTTTCTCACGTTTATGAACTTTTGAAATATTTTGAATTGAAATTTGACATTTCACATTTGACATTTGAATATTTTAAAGGTTTGTTACCAAAAAGACGCACAGGTATCGAAACTGTACAGCCATCGGTTAGCAGACTTTTATAACTAGTACCAAAGTTAATCGAATCCTCAAAGCATTGCATTAATTCGTTTCAAATTTGTATCATCAACCCAAATTTTATTGGTTGTCATCATAAAACACAAGTATATATTTTTAGACAAATAACAAACTAAAAAAAAAAATGCAATTTTCACAACATCACCGACTAGAAAAGGTGGTTCACCACCGGAAAACATCGTGAGAAAACCTGCATATCGGAAAATAATTCTAAAATCCTTCAACACAAGCAACACTTACACCTTTACCCTTAATTCCAAATTTAGCATTAATTAGTCAAATAAAATGTTATTGAAATTCCGCGACGAGCAAGTCATTATTTTGAACATTTAGCTGAGAATCGTGACTGTTCTACTACTAATATATTTCTACTTAAATTCACTTTTCAAACACAAAATAAACAAAATTTAAATCGGCTCAAACCTACATATATATATACCACACCCTGTAGTTTTTTCAACAAGAATTTAAAATGTAGGTACATATTTAATTTATTTCACATAGGTAGGTATATTTCGCTGCCGGAGACAGACTGTCACTTAGCGATGGCCAATAATTCATCTGGCGATCGTAAAAGCTAAAGCTAAATATAAACAAATGTCAGAACTACCAACCAAATACGATTTTTATCGTGAATTATTGAAAATAAAATAACAAAGTTTGACGAGTGGATTTAAACGTACATATAAGCTCTCCTGGAAGTACTACCTAGAACGTAGTAGGTCCCTGTATTTATGCTAGTGGGAATACTGTGAGGTACGCCAAATTGAGAAACAAGCTTACGGGGCACATAGTGGTAGCCCAGACATAGCGATGCCACTCGTATCTAGTGCAAAGTAGTGCACACATATATGTAAATTGACTAAATATTTGTAACTGATTATGGGATTCATTTATAACTAAGTACAGTCGTCTTCATTTGCTGTATAAATAATTATGGTTGATTGTAAGTTGTTACTGCAAGTAAATTTAATATCTAAGGTACGGTATAATTTTACATGCCAAAGCATTATCTAACGATCAAATGGGGATGTCTGAATGAACCTATATAGCTCCTACCAAGTAAGGTGGACAAAGATTAATAGCGCAGTGTATGGTTGGTTACTTTTACAACTACAAGTTCAGCTACTACTAGCTACGAGTAAGTGTTTCGATTACTAATGAAACGCAACACATCAATTTAATCAAGTAATTTAACATGCCGTATATTAGCAAAATTATCTGCGTCCTATTACCATAGGTGACGTAATTGCCAGACACGAGATTTTCATTACAGGCGGTAAATCAATAATCCAGTGTGACAGTAACCATTCCTCGATGCCAAGCGTTAAATGAGATCATCACTCAATCTCTTTGTAGTGTTTCGCTGAAATTCATTACGTACCTTGTTCAAGCAGCGCTTTTCAATAGATAATGCAACATAAGACTTAATGTGATCTACGGTAAGGTACAAAGTTGGCCAACATAGTTCTGTTTATTAGAAGCATCTTGTTTTATGAGGCAGCACGGGGACAGTTATAAGTTTCCCGTATACTTACCCACTGTCAGAATTAACCACATTCGCATTTAACGAACAATATTAATAACAAACCTTAAATCAAAACCCTGAGAAACATATTAATTATTATCTAAGTTATTAAGTTGACAGTTTCTACGGTGATCGTTTGCAAATGAATGGTACGGAAATACATATGTTATTTGGCAATTTCTTAATTAGGTATAGACTAGGTACCTACAAGTTGTTAATTAAAGAAAATAGCTATTATCAACTATCAATGATAGAATATGGCTACTCTAGATAATAATAGGCACGGATGAGTGTAAAGTAACTGAAAGTTGTTGGGTAGGTACTTACCTAAATAGGTTTTTTTAGTCCAGAAGCTGAGTGTATTTGTAACAAAGAAAACTTCTTGGAAAGTAAATAAAACGATTTTAATTTTAAATATTTTAATCCATATTAGTTTCTTTTTATTAAATTTAAGTAGGCTTGACAGTTTTTAGCGTCAAACTTCAAACTTTCGTCAATAGGTGTTTTAACAGCTCCTAGAGCTCCTAATAAAAGGTAGTATTATGAATACGCAAAACAAAGTAATATTATTAACTAAAATCATAAAGACATTTTTCAACAGCCATGTTTTATTTTATTGATATTGATATTTTAATCGAGTTGTTGACTCATACTTTTTACACAAGAATAAGCCAGTTTCAGATAAAATAAAGTCTTTATTGTGTTCATATAGAGAACTTTGAACGCGAACGGATGCGGACACTAAAGTTATCAACGCTTTTTGCTTTCAAAGCAAATATATTTTCGCGATCATTTCGAAATATTAAACGCTGAAGGATATAAAGTCGATTTGTCGCTTCGTTATAGTGGGTATTTATTGTGTTGTCGCAATTTGGAATTCGCATCTGAAAATAAATTTCAAGGATTTTATAGATTTAGGTAAATTAAAGCGTGAACTAATTTATACCACAAGCATTTACTATTAAGGGTGAAAAAATCTAGAAGATAAAGTATTTTTAATTAAAGGCAAATTTTCAAAATTACTTAATTTTAAGATGTCATTAGTGTGCATAAATTAACGTCTCAAGCGGTAAAACACGAAGTCTACAACGGTACCTATTTTAATTAACTCGGAGATAAGCACTTACTGTGACTTGCTAAAAGAGTTAAAATCGATATCTAAATTTAGATATTCCATTATACGTAGATAAATACTACGTCAATTAAGTATTAACCTATCTATGCGGATAGTGATGACAGCCAAAATATTAATACCTACTTATATATATATATATATATAGTAGAGAACTATAGTTTTAGTGCATGTTAGTGTAGGAAGATAACTACGCTTTTCAGGAAAGTCGTAAAATCTATGCGCGAAACGCGGTCATTTACAAAGGTGTAAATGTTACGACATGACAAGCACAAGGAACCAATACAGGAAACGGGAATGTACCTCACAGTCCAGATTTAGCAATGTCGTTTTAACGCATCTGCCTGGGACACGTTTACTTCGTTAAATGTACCTACTGAATGTAATCTATGCTTTCATGTTTTCAGTTTTAGCAATATTGCTAATTTCCTTTTGCTGTGATATTCCACTATAATATTTTGTGGATACAATTTATCATTGCAATAAAATATCTAGATAAAAAATAGATTTGACTCTGTTGTAATTCATGTTCAAATAATTTAAAATAAATCATTCGGTATAAAAATATTTTAAGTGTCTAGATATTGTTTGATTCTAGATATTGGTGTGATTAAGACTAGGTATAGGAATTTTGCAGTTGTTACTAAAAGTATTATGTAGCTGGAAGTATCTTTTCAATGGAAATTAGGTACTCTTCTTTCAGCATAATTATAATATGGTATATTTGATTATTTATATAGTTATTCTGTTGTTCTAATAATTTACGGTTGGCTTTATATTTATGTAAAAATTATGTAGGTCCATTATTTTTTTTTCTAATTAACTTAATTTAACTTAATTACCCATTAGAGAATTAAAAACGTCGCAAAGCTCCTAAACCTTATTTCTCCGAACCAGAATAAATTGACGCTCTACATTTTTCTAAAATAGTCTCATAATAACATTTAAATTATTCCGTGAATTCTATAAAAAAATATCCAGGAATGATCGAACGGATGACAGTTGAGCGTTCGTTTGTTTTTGTTTAGTTACGATAAATCCGATATTAAGAAAATTATTTTGATGTAGACGTACGTCAGTTTGTAATTAGTTGGCATGGTTCCGAGTAGGTAGGAATGCTGCAGGGTTGCGTTACGTGCATCTGCTGAAACAAAACGATTCCTGTGAATTACTGGACAATACAGGGGATAGTAGAGTAACCAAGCTTCATTGGCATTGTTAATGAGACTTAATTAGAAAGATAACTTTGGTTCCGTTAATGGAGCGCCTAGGAGACACTTAATACCAAATTAATAAAATGGATTTACTTAATAATTGACAATTAATTAATATGGTAATAATATCTTTGTAGTAACGGTACAGAAAACATATTACCTAATTTTGATTCTTCTGATTTCTTTACATTTTAGAATCACGAATCAGGCAACTTCTCAGGCTTCATATCTTGTAAATCTTGACAAAAATAACATATTTTTCTTAATTATAATATCGAATAAATATCCATAAAAACGATCGATGATGGTGTTCGTATTCAGGGCGTCGGCGGAGCAGAGAGAATCACACATGGGACGCATCTGTGTCGACTCGGCCGGAGGTGTACCCTTCGCACCATAACATCCAGAACCATAGTGACAAAAAGATATATATTACAAAAAAACTTTATGTGAATCATTTTGAGTTTCTGAATTGTTTTAAGTGAACATGACAAGATGGAGGATGATATTATATGGAATTGACTCTACATGCAACTTATTTAATTATATTGATCTTATAAAAATCAATGAGGTGAATTCAAAGATTAATTGTTATTCTGAGACTAATTTAAAACTATGCAAAACGGCTTCGAAATTAGTCGCCGTTTAATAATGATATTTATATTTGGCTTTTTATTGAACATTCGATCCTTGAGCAATATTTTTCTGAATATGTATTTGTATAATCATGATAAAAAATATTTTCTTCTGTAAATGTAGAAGAAAAGAAACAGTAGCTATGAGTACCTACCTACTTGCATAGCTGTAGGTAAGTTCTTTGATTTCATTATTCGTAACAACAGGTACTTACTAATGTCATTGTTGTTGGTGGAGCTTGAGGTTTTTAATTTATAACCCTTTTTAAGCTATCTAAAACAATGCATCGTTTCCGCGAAGTTGTTTTGAGAAACTCTTGCAATGAGTGAAAGTCATAAAAAATGTATTAGCAAGTATTTGATATCTATTATTTAAAATACAGATGTTCAAAACTAATTATATTCAGTAAACAATTTGGCAAACACCAATTGTCAAGAACAATGGCCGTGTTATCAGCAAGTCGTTGTTCAGGTAAAGAGCTGGCTATGAATCCGGCACACGTGTGACGTACCTATTTTCTTCCTAAACGCAGCTGTGGAGGCCTTCGCAGATGTTTTATGACGCTGAACATTTCCAAAGACGTTTTATTATTTATTACGATATTACCGTTTAGAGAATAATCTTCGTTTTTATTATTCAGACAAAACAATGGTCATCAGTGGGCAAGGAACACTATTTTCGGCATGTGGTGCACAGATGTGGCGGCTACCCTGCGTGGGAAAAAGTATTTTCACTGTCTCGTTTCATTCAAGATATTTAGTTAGAAACGCTTAGTTAAGAATCATAAAAATGGGTGGTAATTACTTATGTATTTGAAGCTGAAATGCAACTTTAAATCAACTTTAACACAAAAATAACTATCTACTAATTTGTTTAAAAAACCATTAGGTGCAGAAAGCTATTCTCTACACCTTACACAAATTCATTGATATTTTTTCATGAACCAATCAAATAAATTAGACTGATTAATTTCCACTTTGAATGAAAACTGTATATTTCTAGGTACTTTCCAATTCATCCCCTATAATTTGATAGATAGAAGACTATATTGCGTTTATAACGAAACGAATTTAACGTAATCATAATAAAACATAACAAGGCGTTAGGTTTATCTTACTTAGGTAGGTAGTGTTGATTTAAACAAGCCTTATTTTTCTTACATTGTCTATAAAGTATCTGCTGCTGTACTCAATTAACTCTACTGTTGTAGAGCATAGGAAGAAATTGATTTACTTATAAGTATAGGTATATTTTGATGGTGTTAAACACTTGCATAATATTTTTTTAGGTGTTTTTATACAGACGAGCTAACTGGCCACTTGATCGTAAGTGGTTAATCCTCATGAATCGCTGCAATATCAGGGGAACCTGCGAAGCCGCTACCTAAAAGCTACCTTTATGTACTTTATTCAAACTTGAAGAATGACATTAAATAACGCTCAGGAGACACAATTAACACCGAGAAAAGATATGCAAACAGAGCGAAAACTTAAACCTTGCAACTTTTCCATAATCAGCATCATTGAACAACTTACTGCTAAGCACCTATTGTAGGACATTTTATCTAAATCAGGTGTCACAAACAGAACAAAGTAGTACAAACACAAAAAATACGAAAATAAACCGCAGTGCCGTAAAACTCTTAACAAAATAAACTTTAAGACGAGGCGTTAATCTCGTACACTTAACATCTGTGCTTCGTTGCAGGGTAAAGGGGATGAGAAACTACATTACGCTAGATTAGACGATAAGAACAATATTTATCTAAAAAAATAAGAGTTACTATAGTATTTAAAATATAGGTATCAATGTTTATCCCTATGACTAAAATCAAAGATAATGAGTTAAATTCATTTTATTCGGCTCCATCCAAATAGTAAGATAACATTGTAGAAATAAATACTGTTCATTTAGTTTAATTATCATAAATTAATGCTTCATTCGGATTACACACCAGGTTCTTCAAACCAGGTATAGGTTAGGTATCAGCAGGTTGGTTTCCTTTTATGATGAATCCAAGAATTAAAAAAGTTAATCCTTTTAAAGCCTGTCCAGGTAAATTTAAAGATGCAAACATTTTGGTTGATAAGAACTACCGCGACTTTTCTATTGTTCTAAAAAGCGGCACATCAAGCTACTTTAACGTGACATTTTTACAACTAGTGTTTTAAATTTCCAAGAAAAATAAATCCAATGCTAATAAATACGTAACCACTCTTATTTTTTATAAACCTCGTTGACAATAGATAGGCCAAATTTATTTACTTAATGGTTTTATAAAAGTCGAAAAATAATGTTAAAAGTTTTTATTATTGGTCTTAATTTTATAAGTATTGTTTTCGTAAAAACTCTGTAACCACAGATTTGTAAATAAAGGACACGCAAAAAAATCAACAATTATTTTTTTTCTCTGAATGCAATTTATTAATACGGATACATACATAAACTCATTTACTCAAGAGTACTTGGTAGGTAGGTACTTTGTCCACTTAAACACCAAACTTCATGACAAACTCTTGCACTATGGTCGTATAACTACACTTTCCTTAGAAAATTGCGGCATTTTTTTTTCAAATTTTTCACTGAGAGAACTGTTATCGCCAATAACACTTAAGATTAGGTTAAGATATTGATAACATGCTAAGTATGAATGGAGGAGGTCCCCAGAGGACGCAGCTGTCTTGTCGTTGGTGTAGCTTTATCAGTATAAACGGATGCACTTAAAGAAGGGCTTTAAAGTGGATTTGCTGTAGGTACGATGAAAAATATTGATATAGGTAACTAATTAGAATGTTCCCGGATTGTCCCTCTTTTTCTTATTTAAAACTTATTTTTGTAACCTATTTGCACGGTTGAAACTTTTTCAAAAGTTTAAATTTTATGTGCGGTTAGCCGTTTAGTTTGAAACAGAACAATTAAAAAACTAATTAGGTATAATGATGTAAGTCACAGAAAATAGCAAATTCAATTTTATTTTTATTTATTCATTACGTTAACACAATAAATTCAATAGTTTAGATTTAATAAGTTATAAAAAATACATCATTTCGTTAGAATCATAGTTTTACTTTCGTAAAGAGTAGCGCAACAGCTAACTTGATGAGAACCGGCATTCCCTTTTCTTCCATCGTCCAACTTTTCATGCTAAGTCTTATTCATTTCTTTTGAATCTACTATTGACTAAAATAATTGGGTCGGTTCAGTCCTTGGGGGATTTTAATGTGTTTGGAATTTTGAAATAAGACAGATTTAAAGCTTCTTATTAACCCTATACTTAACTTTAACTTAAAACTTTAACTCAATTTACGTAACTAAATCTTACATACATATATTATGTATATTTTTATCATATAGGTAGGTACATGAAATATTCTGCAATTTTTTGTACGAATAGTAAAACTAGGTTGCCGAAATGACATCAAGGAGTAAGTAGGTAGATAAGTACATACGGATTTACCTGCAACTAAGATGTGAAATAAATCAAATCAGTAGAAAAACATTAGGAAAATTTAATTTAAAAACTTATGATGGCGATAATTTCACCGTTACTCGAAGTCACCACACCCTGTCCCTTTTCTGAGTAATGTCTTTTATTTTTAGATGCAAGGAGAATAACTATTAATATTTTCGTCGATTATGAACGCCGCCACGTCTGACATTGTTCTAAGAAAATAATAACGCTTAGTAGCCACAGGTTTTAAATAACCTCATATTAAACTACTTTCTTTATATTTGTAGACACTGGATTAAATTAAAATAAAGTAAGTGTTTCAGTCATTGTATTTGCTGAGCTTGATTGATGCTTTGTAGTCGAGCTGTATGTATACCTTTAAGTACCTACTGTACTGAAATTAACCTAAAATCTTGTCTCTCTCTTTCAGCTGTACGTAGATTTTAGTTTATTATTATTTATTACGTTTTCTTTCGCTTATGCCAAATTATTTACTATCGGTTGGTTTTTGCAACGGCGTTAAACGTTAGGTATCTACTTCTTCCCCTTTCTTAATTTAATATGCTTTACTATCGCTACCTAGAGTTAAGAAGTTATGGTACTGGTATGGTGTATGCTTTTGTTAATCTATTAAGTGTTAACAAAACCATACAATCGTATATCTTAGAATAATATAAATCAAAAAGATCGAAAACAAAAACATCTATTTTGGTTTAACTCTATCATCTAATCAGACGTCAAACATCTAACACTATACAGACCCGTTTTAACGTTTAGATAATATAAATTAAATATTTATAATAAACGGCAATACTGTCCGTGGGATCGGTTCCTTACGGGATTGCGTCATGTATATTTTTAGTATCACAGGACGACGACGTGGCCATAGAAAAAACCTAAACGCAAGGGTGGCGCCAAACATCAGGTTCTGTTAATTTGATATAAAGAATTAAGTGTTTGAGACAATAAAAAGCTATATTATACATGTGTAAATTATGTGGCATTCTGTTAATTTAAAATTCACAAACAATTTTTTTTTTTTTTTACTATGTCTTCAAAGCATAACAAGGTTAGTAAAGTGAAATTAAATAAGTACACCTAATTAATCGTAACGTATAACGTAAAAATATAGATCTAGTAGCGTCATTCATGCAGGTTTTAAAATTTTTCATTTCAGTTACAAAAGTAAAGTTTAAACGAGCCATCGAGCCGTCCTATCAAGAGTAGGTATCTTTTTTGATGTGATATATCCTGAATAATGAGTGAACTCTCAGATCTTATACAGGATGTGTGCTCATTGATGCGATCGGTTATGGCGTCCGTGCGAAGTCCATTTTATCTATATAACAACTTATATGCATGCAGTAAATACGTTTCGAAGATGATGGACAAGATAAACAGAAAACGATCAATGTGTATTGCTGTCTCTTTCTAACTCGTGGGACCTAGAGAGGCGGCGCGCTGGGAGGTGCAATGGAGTCGTACTGTAGTGGAGGTGGTTTTTTTGTCTTGTCAATGAAAGGACGGGTAGGGGCGGGACGTGACTGCCGGCTCCGGCGCAGGACTCAGTTTGCAACTGAACTTCCTGACTTACTGACCGCGCATGTTTCACGAGATCGTGACAGTCTGTTCATTGAACGACTATGAATTACGAAAATTGTGAAAACGCACCTGTGCTTATTAAGCGCGAACAAGACATTGAATATCCTGACGACGAAGAACATTCGTACTATGGGTATGCACCAGTAGAAGTGAATCGGCAAGCTGCTAACGGATTTGTACCTTCATCACCGGCTCATCTCATGGACTTAAGCAATGGGCCCGAGAGGGCACAACAGCCGCCATGGACTCATCACACAATGTTTGACAATGATGATCGCGACTATCAACAAGTTCCATATCCCGGCTACGACCAGCAGTACCAACAGCGACAAATGCAGCGACACATGTATTATGAAGATTCCAATTCTCAGGATAGAGTTTCAAACTACTACGAATCGGGTGAAATGCCAAAATTGGGAGATATGTATGGTACACAAAACGAACAGGATCAATCAGAAGAGCAGCGAAGAAGAAAAAAGCCTTCGAAATCAACGCGCAAAAAAACACAGTCGTTCGAGGAAATTCAGATACAAAGAGTAATGGCAAATGTTCGTGAACGGCAACGAACTCAAAGTTTAAATGAAGCTTTTGCGAGTTTGAGACAAATAATCCCATCACTACCAAGCGATAAATTATCAAAGATTCAAACTCTGCAATTAGCAACTCAGTATATTGAGTTTTTATATCAAATATTGTCTAACGGCGACTCAGCGGGTACCAGTGATAATGGCAGCGACTCCAGTAGTGACCATGGAAAGTATTTGGCCCAAGATAAATTGAGTTACGCATTTTCCGTTTGGAGAATGGAAGGTGAATGGACAACTAATGGACAATCGTGATAAAAATTAAGTAAGTTTAATTAAGTTAAGTTTCGTTTTATTCCATTGAAGGTTGTTAAACAAACTAATTGTTTCTTTTAGTTGTAAGCAAAGACAAATTGTGATAGTTAAAGTTAAGGGCCTTGAGTAAAATCTTCACTAAAAACATAATATTTTGTTTTAGAACTCAAGACGTTAATGTAAAAATTATAAAATTAAGATAAATATTAAATATCGATGTAAGTTACAAAAAAAACACTAAAATGTAAACATAAATATCGTTGTAATGATGAAGGTACTCTGAACTCAATGTTTTTTGCTAGAAAAGTACCTATAGCTAATAATATAATTAATTACATTGATATTACTGTCCAGAGATTCAATAATCCCTAATGTAATTCTTACTGTTATTTCATCTAATTTGTCTACGTAATCTGGTTAAATTACTTATCAGCATCATTGCATTTGAGCGAGGATAACCTTACGATTACAAAGTGTTTTGTGATTTTCTGTAATACTATAATATTAATTATATATAAGTGACTAAATACAGCTGTATACCAAAAATGTTTAAGGCACTGTAATGTAAATAAAAAGTAATTATAAAACTCTTGTATAATTATTTTTATCCTACATTCAATAGAATCAATTAAATTTAATATGAATTAAAAAATAATAAAATTTAAAAATACAAATTTATTTTTAAATCAATTAAATTTAAAATTATATAAAAAGCGTCAGATCTTCTACGTTTTTTTTAATTCAAAAATATTACAAGCTTTTCATAAAATTATAAGCCGAGATACAGGCAAGAAAGCGATTGATTTAAATAAAAAAATGTTAGCTTCCTCACAAGATCAGAGTTCTAATTTTATTCTAATTCTATTTTTATATTTTAATGAAAAAATTACTAGGTAAATACTTAATCCCACTAGAGCTCAATCCTAAAAGGGACGTGTTTTAAATCGTTGATATTCAATAATTCATGATTTATATATTTTTATGTAAGTAGTTTTTTTGTACTTATTTTCAGTCTATTTTTATTATGGCACCAGTAATATAATAATCGTCAATAACATTATCTACCAATTAATACAATTTACATTTTCAAAACTCTCATCACAAAGTTTCCGGTGCCTTCATTAATTCAATCCTAATTTTAAAGTTTCCTTAACAATATTTATCTTTAAGTTGTGGGGGTTATATTTTAGACCGACTTAAATTGCAACTCCATTTAGTACAAAACAAAGTCGAATTCTTCTGTCTATCCTCATAACAATGTATGTATTATTTTCTTATATCTTTGAAATTACGCAACTGATCCGGTTGTGGTTTTTTAAATATAATAGATAGGGTCATAAATATGTTAATTTGTATAAAACATACACAAAATAGTTCTTTTTTTTTTCAATTCGAGGAAATCACCGGATCCCGAATCGGTATGTGAGAGTTGAACCGCACTAAAACCTCCAACCGCTCACACTCAGCGTCCGAACCCCGGCTGAGGCCAGAACCCAGCACGGGGTTTTGAGGGACGGCGCGACGCGTAACGCTCTCGGCACACTTTTCCGTCGCGCCGCCCCCGATACACAAAATAGTAGAGAAACCTTGTTAATTGTAGATGTTTTTCGTGTGAGTAATTATTCGTGCTTACATCTCAATTACCTACTGAACATGTTCTTTATGATAAAGACGTAATTGCGCGAGTCAGCTTGTGTGAGTATAATTTAAATTAAAGAAATCGGATTTCAGTTCTTATCTCTACTTCCAATTTCCAATTTCCAAAGCCTTTATTGCTACTTATAATATTAATACATTTTAAACTTAAAAACTATCTTATTTCATTGTGGTAGCGTGTCTCGTGACACCTCTTCCAATTCGTTCCAGTCTTTTCGATTTCTTTCTATTCTTGTCCAGATTGCTCCGCCGATCTTGGTAATATCATCGTCCCATCTTTTTAGTTGCCTTCCTCTCTTTCGTTTTCCATCGCGCGGTTGCCATTCTACTACTTTATCTCTACTTCATTATTCTCAAATAATTTATTTTAAAGAAGATCCTCAATATCATGTATGAGTAGAGTGCTAGCCAAGACAAGTAAAATGAGCCCAAACACGACAGGTCTATCTTATTTAGTACAGGTGTTTCTATGACCACCTTCCGAATCCATCAGCAGATCAGCGCCATTTTGTCATGTTATTGCATTGTCACGCCATATAAATCTGCGTGACAATTTATGTCAGCTCAATCGAAAATCGGGAAGTTTGTCAAATTTAGTTTGCAATATTCCACCCGAACTTACATAGTTACATCCAGTGAAAGTTAATATAAAATTGTAATAATACGTTAAATTAAAATATTTTTAGTTGACTCGTTTTAAAAATTGTCATAATCAAATTATCTAGTTTGTTTACTGAATTCAAATATTTTAACCAAGTATTTTAGATAATTCCGCACCGCATGCTTCGCATTGTACCTAACAATTTATCTTCTTTAAAAAAAAACATTCTGAAGGGTTTTCTTAATATAAAATTTATATTAACAGATCCAATTTATAAATGTAATAATTTCGGTAAAGTCGGTAGGATTAATTTCGTTACCATAAAACTATCTTGTCCTATCCACCATTTTGTCAAGTTGCAGGCAGCACTCAAAATAAAATAAAATTCCATTTGTTAAAAGACATGTCATGGTGGTCGGGATTTATCGACTTAGTGCGACGCCCCCCGGGGTGCGCCGTGCGAGTCTTGCTCATGTCTCCGTCTTATGCCTACCTACTTAATGAAAACAAATCTATACTTATAATAAAATCGTAGAGAGGTCAATTCTGTACATTGAAAATATCAAAAAAAAAACTAGCAGGGGGTGTTTGGTTATCGATTCTGATGCCAAAAATGCAATTAGATTTTTTTTTGTCTGTTTATCTGTTTGTCTGTATCTTTGTGCACGCTAATCTCCGAACCGGCTGAACCAATTTAGTTGGAGTTTTTTGTAATGTATTATGGCAAGTCTCACTTAACATTTAGTCGTTGTTTTATCAAAATCGGTTCAGTATTAAAAAAGTTATAAGCGAAATAACGTCGATGGGTATTACGTTTACACGGCCAACATAAAGAGATCTCCAATTTATATGGTGAATCGTCGCAACTGGAGCTCTGACTAAAGTAACCAGTGATATTGAGTAATTCGTATTTCGACTGGAAAGAGTGCCGAGCGCGTAACGCGTCGCGCCGTCCCTACAAATCCCGTGCTGGGTTCTGACCTCAGCCGGGGTTTGGACGATGAGTGTGAGCGGTTGGAGGTTTTAGTGCGGTTCAACTCCCACATATCCGGTGATTTCCTTCAACTGAAGAAATAAAAAAGTTAGTCTTTATTACATAAGCTCGGCCATTGAAAGTCCCATCCAAATCGACCCAGCCAATCATGTTTAGGCTCTACTGAAGCGTCCTGATGAGATCTTTGTGTAGAGGATGAATGTCAAGGTCTGATGATGGAGCTGGAAGGTGGCTATGGGAACTCCGTCATTAAGAAAGATAACCTCATCGTTTTTAGGCTCTAATGAAGCGTCTTGATGAGTTCTTTGCGTAGAGCATGGATGTCAAGGTCTGATGATGGAGCTGGAAGGTTGCTATGGGAACTCCGTCATTAAGCAAGATAACCTCATCGTGTTCAGACTCTAATGAAGCGTCCTGGTGAGATCTTTGCGTAGAGGATGAATGTCAAGGTCTGATGATGGAGCTGGTAGGTGGCTATGGGAATTCCGTCATTAAGCAAGATAACCTCATCGTGTTCAGGCTCTAATGATGCGTCCTGATGAGATCTTTGCGTAGAGGATGAATGTCAAGGTCTGATGATGGAGCTGGTAGGTGGCTATGGGAACTCCGTCATTAAGCAAGATAACCTCATCGTGTTCAGTCTCTAATGAAGCGTCCTGATGAGATCTTTGCGTAGAGGATGAATGTCAAGGTCTGATGATGGAGCTGGTAGGTGGCTATGGGAACTCCGTCATTAAGCAAGATAACCTCATCGTGTTCAGACTCTAATGAAGCGTCCTGATGAGATCTTTGCGTAGAAGATGAATGTCAAGGTCTGATGATGGAGCTGGTAGGTGGCTATGGGAACTCCGTCATTAAGCAAGATAACCTCATCGTGTTCAGTCTCTAATGAAACGTCCTGATGAGATCTTTGCGTAGAGGATGAATGTCAAGGTCTGATGATGGAGCTGGTAGGTGGCTATGGGAACTCCGTCAATAAGCAAGATAACCTCATCGCGTTTAGACTCTAATGAAGCGTCTTTATGAGTTCTTTGCGTAGAGGATGAATGTCAAGGTCTGATGATGGAGCTGGAAGGTGGCCACTGTCTGTCTGGCTAATCTCTGGAATGGCTAGACCGATTCGGACGGGCTGACTTTCAATGACTGATAGTTTATGTTATAAGGAGTAACTTAGGCTATATTTATTTTAGAAATTGTTGTTTTTTTTAAATTCTCGATGAAGTTCAAGGATGGTATTTACAGCGAGAAAAAAATCGAATAGTTGACATTTAATTGAGATTGGCGCAGACGAAGTTGCGCGGGGCAGCTAGTCTATACTTATAATAAAATCGTAGAGAGGTCAATTCTGTACATTGAAAATATCAAAAAAAAAACTAGCAGGGGGTGTTTGGTTATCGATTCTGATGCCAAAAATGCAATTAGAATTTTTTTTGTCTGTTTGTCTGTTTATCTGTTTGTCTGTATCTTTGTGCACGCTAATTTCCGAACCGGCTGAACCAATTTAGTTGGGGTTTTTTGTAATGTATTATGGCAAGTCTCACTTAACATTTAGTCGTTGTTTTATCAAAATCGGTTCAGTATTTAAAAAGTTATAAGCGAAATACCGTCGATGGGTATTACGTTCGGAGTGGCCAACATAAAGAGATCTCCAATTTATATGGTGAATCGACGCAACTGGAGCTCTGACTAAAGTGGAACCAGTCATATTGAGTAATTCGTATTTCGACTGGAAAGAGTGCCGAGCGCATAACGCGTCGCGGCGTCCCTACAAACCCCGTGCTGGGTTCTGGCCTCAGCCGGGGTTTGGACGATGAGTGTGAGCGGTTGGAGGTTTTAGTGCGGTTCAACTCCCACATATCCGGTGATTTTCTACAACTGAAAAAAAAAAAAGTTAGTCTTCATTACATAAGCTCGGCCATTGAAAGTCCCATCCAAATCGACCCAGCCAATCATGTTTAGGCTCTACTGAAGCGTCCTGATGAGATCTTTGTGTAGAGGATGAATGTCAAGGTTTGATGATGGAGCTGGAAGGTGGCTATGGGAACTCCGTCACTAAGCAAGATAACCTCATCGTGTTTAGGCTCTAATGAAGCGTCTTGATGAGTTCTTTGCATAGAGGATGAATGTCAAGGTCTGATGATGGAGCTGGAAGGTGGCTATGGGAACTCCGTCATTAAGGAAGATAACCACATCGTGTTCAGGCTCTAATGAAGCGTCCTGATGAGATCTTTGCATAGAGGATGAATGTCAAGGTTTGATGATGGAGCTGGAAGGTGGCTATGGGAACTCCGTCACTAAGCAAGATAACCTCATCGTGTTTAGGCTCTAATGAAGCGTCTTGATGAGTTCTTTGCGTAGAGCATGGATTTCAAGGTCTGATGATGGAACTGGAAGGTGGCTATGGGAACTCCGTCACTAAGCAAGATAACCTCATCGTGTTTAGGCTCTAATGAAGCGTTTTGATGAGTTCTTTGCATAGAGGATGAATGTCAAGGTCTGATGATGAAGCTGGAAGGTGGCTATGGGAACTCCGTCATTAAGAAAGATAACCACATCGTGTTCAGGCTCTAATGAAGCGTCCTGATGAGATCTTTGCGTAGAGGATGAATGTCAAGGTCTGATGATGGAGCTGGTAGGTGGCTATGGGAACTCCGTCATTAAGCAAGATAACCTCATCGTGTTCAGGCTCTAATGAAGCGTCCTGATTAGATCTCTGCGTAGAGGATGAATGTCAAGGTCTGATGATGGAGCTGGTAGGTGGCTATGGGAACTCCGTCATTAAGCAAGATAACCTCATCGTGTTCAGGCTCTAATGAAGCGTCCTGATGAGATCTTTGCGTAGAGGATGAATGTCAAGGTCTGATGATGGAGCTGGTAGGTGGCTATGGGAACTCCGTCATTAAGCAAGATAACCTCATCGTGTTCAGGCTCTAATGAAGCGTCCTGATGAGATCTCTGAGTAGAGGATGAATGTCAAGGTCTGATGATGGAGCTGGTAGGTGGCTATGGGAACTCCGTCATTAAGCAAGATAACCTCATCGTGTTCAGGCTCTAATGAAGCGTCCTGATGAGATCTTTGCGTAGAGGATGAATGTTAAGGTCTGATGATGGAGCTCTAAGATGGCTATGTGAACTCTGTCAATAAGCAAGATAACCTCATCGCGTTTAGACTCTAATGAAGCGTCTTTATGAGTTCTTTGCGTAGAGGATGAATGTCAAAGTCTGATGATGGAGCTGGAAGGTGGCCACTGTCTGTCTGGCTAATCTCTGGAATGGCTAGACCGATTCGGACGGGCTGACTTTCAATGACTGATAGTTTATGTTATAAGGAGTAACTTAGGCTATATTTATTTTAGAAATTGTTGTTTTTTTTAAATTCTCGATGAAGTTCAAGGATGGTATTTACAGCGAGAAAAAAATCGAATAGTTGACATTTAATTGAGATTGGCGCAGACGAAGTTGCGCGGGGCAGCTAGTACATAATATTATTTTATTTTTATTTATACTTGAAATATAGCCGGAATGTCGCTTTCGGAGTGAAATTTGTTGAGAGTTTGCACAGATATTTTTTTTAACAAAATGGAAATCTACCTAAAACCAAATAAAGTCGGAATGTTGCTTTCGAGGAGAAATTTTCTGAAAGTTTGCGCGGCAAAATAATTATTTTTATCGAACATTTTATATGTACGGCTGTTTTGTATATTATTTTTATTAAATTAAAATGAAATATAAAATGTTTCCTTTCAGAAAAACATCGTATGTTTAAGGTAATTTTCATTCGTGTTGCATAATCCTGGGACACCTTCTATAACTTTTACTATACTATACTATGTTTAAGGTTTTATTTCGATCGTGGCTATCTCTATCTACGTTTTTGAGCGTTTAATAGTAATAATAAATGCATATTATTCTTTAAATACGGCCTAAAGGTTTTTGACAAGTCTGACTGATTTTATCTATTTTTGCAAAGTTACATATTGTTATGGAATTAAGTTTTTAGGGTAAGAGAAGGCTCATAGTAAAAACTACAATTCAGCGTAACATTATTTTATTGCCAATATATTCATTTTTATACACTTCATAAAACTTATTTACTAAGGCTCATTTAAATTTATTGCAAACATTATTTAACTACCTACCGCATCTAAGACAATAAATCTTAAAAAATGATTATGGTAATAAAATTTGATTAATAATTAAATAGAAATGTAAAATAAAAAAAGAAAATAAGTTTTAAGAAATTATCAACGTGTCTGCATTTATTCCAAAATCTTGCTCCTGTAAAATAAAATTTTAATTATTTTTTTTATTGTTTATGCAATTTGAACAAAAAACACTTTTGTTAATAGCGGCCAAAGTCCCTAATGGTTAAGACTTCAAAGTGAGGACTCTCCTCACGATGCGTGCGTTTTGTCAACATTCCGTATGTAGGTCCTAAATTTCTTAAATTTAATTATTTCGAAATCCTGAGACTAGACTAAGCCAAATCTTTTGAATTGCGCATGATCACAACATAAGTTTTTAATAAAAAATGAAGAAAAAAAATCATTATTTTAGCATTGAAAGGAAAATCAAACTATGAGTATCTTTTTTTTTATTTAACTGGTTTTTAAATAATATGAAACAATATTATTATATCTGTATATTTCATTATAATAAACTTACATCTTGTGATAAATCCTTATTCAATTCTTGCATATCTTCTGTTACCCACTTGTTGTCTTCAATCACATTACTCTAAAATAAGATATTGTCTTATGAAATAAAACTATTATATGCAGTTCTTAGATTTGTTAGAGTTTGATGAGCAGGAGACAATTCGTGATGACTACCACGTTGACCAGAATTTAAAAAAAAAAAAAAGTGTTTGTAGAAATTAGGATATGCTGTTTACTAAAAACAATTCAAATACTAAAGATTTACGTTTACAGTAGACTTCTTTCTACAATAGACTATTTGATTGGATACTTGATGTTATGTTTAGGGATACTATTTCGTACTGTTTTGTTCAATACAGTGTATCTAGTGATATTAGATGAATGTTTGAAGTTGTTTATACAGGGTGTCCCAAAACTATGCGACATGAACGAGAAGTACCTTAAACTTTAGAGATAGGATATTTGCTTAAAAGAATACATTATAATATTTTTGATGTTTTATCATACTGCATTCACAGATTTTTCGTAAATTAGATAGTTTGTCTGGAAATCGAATACCCGTTCATGGTTTGTTTAGTTCTGGGACACCCTGTATATGTAATATTGTAATATTTACGATTATGGCTGTGTCGTCCTCCTTGTGCGCCTGCTTCATGTGATCCTTGAGTGCGAAGGCGCGCGCGTAGCTGGCGCCGCACATCGAACACGAGAACTTCAAGTTGTTCTGACGGAGGTGCGTCTCCGTGTGCACGCGCACGGCGTAAAGGGACGCGAACGGTCTGAAACAATATTAATTACAACCTTTATGCCGTATGCTCGTTTATCTACCTTGCAATAAAAAAAAAAAAAAAAAAACCTTTACATATAATAAAATTATTGGAAAGTCAAAACTGTAAAAAACACTTGCCCAAGTCAATCACACGCAACACAAAACAATGGCGCGATTGACAAAAATATGGTAGAAAAGTCAGCTTTGTCCGCGATAAACTCGAAAACATAAAATAATTCGTTTTCGTTACTGCACGGATTTACATCAACATTTGGCACGAATATTATTAAGAAGTCGAGTCAACACATACGCTATTGTTATATGTACTATCATCTCCGGGGAATGAAATATAAAAAAGTATATTTATCTTAATTTGCAGATTTTTAACTTTATAAACTTAAATTTGACGCGAAGTGGTTAAATTTATATTCAACATCAACAAAACAAAGTAAAGTAATAAAATAATTCTCATACCTGTTACAATGTTGACAAGAGAAAGGCTTAGTGTGTGAATTCTTGTGTCCGGCCAGTTGTACTGACGTTTTGAACGCTTTCGGACAAAATGGACATTTGTATGCACGCACGTCCGAATGTGTTAGCAAGTGGTGATTATAAACACTATGTGCTTTAAATCTGAAACAAAGTAAAATTTTGTCGCTAATAATTACATATATGTAGTAAATGAAATGGATGCATATCCGAAAAAGGTTCTAAAAATCCTTTGAAGATATGTGAAGTCCCCAATCCGCACTAGGCAAGCATGGTGTACTATGCCTAACCCCTCTTCGGAGGAGACCTGAGCCCAACAGTGGGCAGTAATGGGTTGGTACAGAATACAGAATACAGTAAATGAAAAGTCTTTGTGTATTTTAATTTTAATCGTTTCAATCGTTACTTTACAATAATCTTCCTCTTACGTCTGTCCCCGACATTGACATCTCACATTTCATAAACTTAAACTAGTGTTGCAAATAAAAAATAAACTTTCTACTAATATTCGACATATATTTACTAGGGATGGGCCGAATGTGGTTTGAACCGAATACGAACTTCGGTAAAAAATAAAAATTCGGCCGAAGTTCGGTTCGATTTCGCCGCGTTTTTTCGTGTTGTAATGCTCCAAAATAAAAAAAATGATTCCTGAATGTTGCCAAAATTAAAAAAATATCTAATTGCTGGTGTAGGTAGGTGTTAAACTACGTTAGATAGAAGTATTCATTTTTCTAATTTAATTTGCGAATGAACCTTTATAAACGTATGTGTCAGAAGAAGAAGCTCAGGGTTATCCTAAGTCAAAACCTTGAAGTGACACGACGGGAAATAATGCCTTAGTACGTAGCACGTCGTGCCATCCCACATATCCCCTCAGTCTGACACTGAGTCTCAGCGATTGGAGATTTTAATGCGGTTCAACTCCCACATATCACACTGGCGGGGCGTGTGGGAATCCGGCAAATTTCTCCTAATAAAAAAAACTCAAAACCTACCTTTTCCCACAATGTTGACACTCATACGGCCTAGCGCCGGTGTGAGTCCTCATGTGTAATGTTAGACAATACGATACCCTGAATGATTTGCCGCATATCTCGCACGAATGAGGCTTTTCCCCTAAAAATACATTAATCGTTAATAAAGTAACAGCAACTAATGTAATAAACAAAAAAGTTAATCTTAATTTGCAATGTTATTAGAACTAGTTCTACTTTTAAAACTAGTTTTTTCGTAATATAATAATTATTTTAAACATTCATTAGAGTTACAAATGATGTATTATAATCTATGTATTCTTCAGTTTTAGCAGAGATAATTAATTATTGAAAGTTTAAATATATTCAGATATTGGTTCCTTTGTAAATCTTTACAACTAACCTGTGTGTATTCTTTCATGTTTAACTTTTTCGTGCGGTCTAGCGAACCTTCTGTGACAATACAGACAATTGTACGGAAGTGATTTATCTTCTTTATTTACAGTTACCTGAAAAAATTCCGATGATTCAATATTTTAGATCAATTTCATCAAGCTTATTATCTTTAATAAAATATAAACTATAGAGGTGTCAAGGGACACCCGGATGGAACGAAGTTCCTTTCGATTAATTAGTGAGGGAATTGTAATAAAATTTTATTTTTTTATTTAATAACTTAAATAAAATATTTTGATCGCAGCGCCATCTAGCGATAATCATCTAAAACAAAAAAGTGTCGTGTCAACTTTTTCATAAGAATTTCCGTCTAGCCCCCTTTCGAAAACGCGCGATAAGGAACTTCGTTTCAAAATACAAATATTTTCAAAATGAATAAAAGGTTTGCATTCTTTAAACAATCAAAATATAAGTAAAACTTTGTAAAATTAACACTTACTTTTTCTAAATTATGTACATTCATGTGCATCTCAAGATATTCATTTGAATTAAACTTCTTGTTGCATATACTGCAGTTAAACATATTCTCATTTTTATGCGAGTTCTGATGTACTGTTAAATACTCGACTGGTATTAGTTTATTGCAGACACGACAAAGGAACCGTTTGCGAGGTGATTCTGCACTTTCTTTGCTATTAACGGGAAGCTCTATGGGGCGGGCTCTGAAAAAATAATCTAAATATATATCTTAAGCTTATTTTAAGTTAATGTAAAGACTTTGATTTCGCAGTTCTTAGTTCTTAATTCTTAATGTAATTTGTTCTTAATGATAAAATAACTGAAACAGTACCTAACACACTTTGGTAGGTAACTGTAACTGTAACAACCCATTACTGCCCACTGCTGAGCTCAGGTCTCCTCCGAAGAGGGGTTAGGCATAGTCCACCACGCTTGTCTAATGCGGACTGGGGACTTTACATATCTTCAAAGGATTTTTAGAACCCTTTTTCGCCGCTGTGGATCCTGGCTACACAGGAGTTACAGTGGTGGAAATGAGAGGTGGGCCAAAACCCTTTTTCGAGGTGCTGGTTTCCTCACGATGTTTTCCTTCACCGTTTTTAGCCAGTGGTGTTGTGAAAAATTGCACATAAATCTTTTTCATATTAAGATTTAGAGGTACAAGCCGACCGGTTTTGAACCCGCGACCTCCCGTACGGAAGGCAAGCGCTTCAACCACTCGGCCACCACGACTATTTTTTTGGTAGGTAGGTACTTTAAAATTGGAGGTAACCCTGTATGGTGATGAAGTTAAAAATACAAAGGTAATATAAAAGCATATCTTACTTTTGTGGATAATGCATTCTTCTGTGCAGTTTCAGTGATTTATTTGTGCTGAATACAGTACAACACAGTTCACATTCGTATGTCACTGGTGGTACAGCCCCATTTTCTGAAAATAATAAATATTAATAACCAGAAATAACTAATGTACCTATGTATTACTGTGTCAGAGAGGATATAAAATCTATATCCTCAATCAATCAATCAAGTCGATCATGGTCATGACAAATTGTTGGTACCAGTTCACTTACCTACTTTCGGTTTATGTGATTTCATATGTGAATGTAGTGACTTCGAATTACCATACACTGCTGAACATTTCGGACACGCAAATTTTACTGAAAAAAAAACAAAGACTTTATTGTACCAAATTTGTAAATGCAAAGAGTGTTGTATTGGATTAAAACCTCTAACCTATGATCACCCAAAATCTCATCAACAATAATTTCATTATAGGCTTTCGCATAATAGCAACAATGTTAACTTTTGTGATTTTTATAACTTACACATCTTGCATGGTTTTGTTTTGAAGTCATGGATATTTGGTACATATATCATACAAGATTTACAAAAGTACATCTTAGTCAATGTTCCATTTTGCATTTTTATTGCTCGAACCACCACTTTATGGCAGGTCACTGGTTTGTCTGTAATTATACATTCTGAATTAATAAGTATATCTAATTTAGTGTTAATCGGCAGTGGAAAATCAAATAATTATTGCATTGTTTGCATCAACGAGTATTATGGCTAAAACCAAGATGGACCATTGCAACTTGTTAAATTGTCACTATTCAAGTGCCCAAGTTCAAAAATTTAAATATTGCATTGATTCCTGTGTTTTGAAGTTACTTTAATAGTAAAAAGAAAATACATGTTACTAAAATAAAATAAAATCTTACCATCTATTTCTCCACTGTTTTCGCTGGCTCTATTTTCGGGATCATTTATCACAACCAATTTGGGTATGGAATCTGACTGGTCGTCCAAAAAAGTTGAATAATCAGTAGTTACTGATACTTGATGTGAGACTATATTATCTTCTGAAATAAAATAGAATTCTAAGAACAGCTTAAATAATTGAGTATGGCTCTTTTTTCTTTTTACTTATGTATAACAGTAACACTACATCTATTTTCATTAATTTATTTTTATATGATAAAACAAATTACAAAATATTGAAGATTAGTGTTTTATCTATTGCATATGAGTTGTTAATTGCAACGAAGTTCCTTATCGCGCGTTATCGAAAGGGGGCTAGACGGAAATTCTTATGAAAAAGTTGTCACGACACTTTTTTGTTTTAGATGATTATCGCTAGATGGCGCTGTGATTAAAATCTTTAAAAACAATTCCTTATTTTGTTTTATATGATTAATGCTAGATGGCGCTGTGATCAAAATGTTTTATAAAACAATTCCTTATTTTGTTTTATATGATTAATGCTAGATGGTGATGTGACAAAAATATTTTATTTAAGTTATCACTTGACACCTCTCAAGTTTTTTTTGGTATAGTTTATCACCAACATCATTTTAAAAATTATACAATGATTGATGACATTAATGATGCCTCTTCCCTCTATCGCAACCCCAGCAGTGGGCAATAAGTGGGTTCATAGAATACCTTGATTAGACATCAATGGATTTGCGTGCATAAGTACTGGAGTTTCAACAATATCCCCTGTATCTGTTATAACTCTCCTTGAAATTTGCTTCTCTTGTAAATTTTCATCTTCTGATTGTAATGATTCATATGTCAATCTACCCTGTAGATCATCTGCTAATTCCTGTTCATATTAATTGTTCAATCAAATCATACTACAATGACAAAATATAAAGTGTTTTAACATTAGAAGTGAAATATTTTACACTAAATACTACAAGATTTTAGACACTTTTATCTAATTTTGGTGTATTATATTTACATTTAATTTAAATTGATGTTAGTAAAGGAATCTATTTTTTTTTGTATTCACTATACTCATACTATATAGTTAGTTAAAATACCTAATTCTTAATTAATCACTAATTTTAAAGTTTTATTAATAAAAAGTATACATGAATGAACTAACTTCAACAACAACTTCTTGATCATTGTGATACTTCTGAATGTGTTCTATTACAGATGTAAATGAAACTCCACAAGTGTTGCAACTGTATAGGTTCTCTTCTTGTAATTCTTCCTTTTTATTTTCTTCAACAGGCTGCAAGTTCTGCTCTGGTTCTGAATTAATAACTGAACCATGAGAATATGAGACATCAAATGTGTTTAAGTTTTTTTTTTCTAATATTGAGATCAATGAACAGTAGATATAAAATTCAACAGGAGTTGTGCAATAGTAGAGAATAGTAATTCTCTGCTACGAAAACCATGCATTTTTGTCTCAGCTTGACATTCATAATAATACACAGGATTCTTGGTAAAGCCTTATGTTAGACATATTTACCTTTAACTGACAAAGAAACAGTTCCATCATTATTCTGTTTCGTTACAATAGTATTTTCTAAGCTCAGATCGCCCGGTTGAGTTATAATCATGTATCTGCTTCCATCATCATCTTTTATTAATTTTAAATCCTGTGTTTGAAGACAAGGTTTCATCATTTGCTTGTCGAGGAGTTCTACATACATTCTCCCAACATTTTCATTTATCTGAGCATCTAATGAGTGTTTCGGAGAACTGTTATCTTCCATAGACTCATCAAAAGTTTCTGAAATTAGTTTATAAGATAAAATTTAGCAGTTTATTCTGTCTATGCTTGTATACAATGGATTAAGACCTATATTATGACCACCAAAACACACAATGTATAAATTGAAATATACTTCTAAAAGCAATTATATTGGTTTAAAATAACTGAATCACTGCCATTGCATAAGTAAAGAGCATATAGGTTTCTTAAAATTAGGATTAAATATAATATTACTCTACAATATTTATCTTAAACTTGTATTCTACAAAACAGTTTATCAGAAAAAATGTGTATACCATGGTCATTCATAACATCCTCTATGTTTTCTCTCTTAACATTATCAGCTTCATCGTGGGGAAGTTCATATGACATTTCTTGTGTTATATACTTCTCCTTGCTTTGACAATCATTTTGTGTAAGATGATCTATCAGATCCACCAATGTTGTTGGCTTATAATCACATAGAGGACAAGATAAATTCTTAATTATAGTTAGTAAGTGATGGAGTAGAGAATTCTTAGAATTAAAACTCTTATCGCAACAAACAGGGCATTTTAAAGAGTTGTCTTCCATTTTGGCGAATAAACATGCCAGTTTCATCCAACTACAGCCAAAGTGTTTATCTTATCACTCGTATCACTCATTAGAACTAGATGCACGATTTTTGTAAACATTTCATTTTAAACATGTGCTACATTCAGTTTGTAACTAAATTCTCAACATAATACAATTTATCTGAAGAACTTCACACTAAAAATATAACATGAAGAAAGCACTAAACACAAAACGAGGCGTAACAGAGGACATTTTTGTGTTGCCAAGATCAATATTAGTTTACCCTATGGCACGAATTGCATTTTTTTTTAATTTGTAACCACAGTTTTGTTTATAATTATTGGACCGAAAGACGTTCTCCACATTTATGTGTTCCGATAAATTTTAAATGCATTTTCACACATTCGCTGCGAAACCAATTTTTGCATACATGCCATTCGCTGCGACTCGAGATATTATCGACACGCACCATGACCAGAATATGTTAGGGTGACATGCAGTTTAGACCCCAACCCCTATATAGCCTTGCTCTTCGCACCGCAGGGAAGTTCCAAGGATCATTTAGGCCTCGTCTTGTAGCAAACGTTTTAATCGTAATTTTATTTACGGAAGGAACTAAACAGACCGACAAAGTGAATTTATCGAATGCGAGTCGGTTCAGCGATTGTGTAAAACTCTACTGATTTTATTAAAATCAGGCTTGGTTGTGATCACACGCAATATCTTACTACGACTCGCACTGCCTAGATAAATTATTACTTCTGTTAGAGAATGTGTAATTTTATTAATTTTCTCTTTTGAAACAATTAGGAATGATTAGAATTTTTACCACATTAATCAAATTTAGTTTAATCGTCAATTATCGACAAAGTCTCCCCTTTTTTATTATCAACAAAGAGAGGCAAAAAAACTTTAATTTATAATTAATATTAAAATGATTACTGAGTCGTATTATCCATTAAAAATAATGAGCTCCCAGAAAAAAGGCGAAATTACACAGGCTGGTATCACTTCTATTTGAAGTTTATATTTTTTAAATATTTTTTGGTTAAAAATTTATGATCTCAAAGTCTAAAAGTTATTCTCATGGAAGTTATTTTAGAGCACAGGACTCGTGAAAGCACATGCATACAAAATGTGATTGAAAGGCTATAAGGCTAGGTATACAACCTTCATGAGAAGATGATGAGAAGCACAATGAGAAGTACGGGTTAATGTGAAATTCTGTTCCTTTATGTAACTAAACTACTAAGGGCTTTAAATTTCACTTGCAAAGTTACAGAAATGGAGTTTAGATACCTAATTTTTTGTTCTACGTTTTAATTTAGAACAGCATTCTTAAATATTAATAATATATAATCTATGAATGTTGTGATATTTTTAAAGCAAGCTACTTTTGCCATTAATTCGTTTAAAAAAAAAAATAGAAGCCATTTTGTTTTCTCCATTGGGTTTTCGTTTGACTTTTTGTGGTGTTTATTTTTTAAACTTAGCCTTGCATCGGTGCATTCTGTTTATTTAGATAACAACATTACCTAAACAAAACTGTGAACTGACAAATCTTGTGAAATAAATGGTAAAAGAATAATGTATTAAATGTATCAACTAAACTAAAAGCATTATTGATATGCGTATGTGTCTGATTAGGGAAATTCGCGGGTAAATCAAATTCAAACAAAATGTTAGGGAAGAGGATGCATCACAACAGCAAAGGTAGGCTTACTAACAAAGATAACGGGAAGCCATCAAGTCCTGGAACAACACCATATACCAAACCTACTAAGATTCCGGGTACCGTCGCTACTTCCAAAGTCAAAGTTGAAACTTGTCCAATCCCTTATATCAAATTACAAGATAATGCAGTACTTCTACCTCGATTCACTGCGGTTGCTGCAAGGTCCGCTGACGAACCTATTGGAATGGATGAGTTAGATGGCTTGCAGTTGGAATTAGAGTCACTTTTGTGCAATACAGCACTACGTTGCAGATACTTTCAGTCTGAAATAGACAGCATCGATTCCAACGAATCTAAAAGAGAAAAGAAAGGTAAAGCTGCAGGAAAACAATTACAGTATTCAGTTAAAAGAAAATTCCAGGATGATAAATTAGTGAAAACCAAAGATTACACAAAACTGTCTAATCAACCAAAAGTGCCTAAATTCAAAAACTTTTCAAACGCCTCCTCTGGACCTCACGCTTATTCTAATGATATAGTAAATTCTGACAATTCGGTGAAACTTGAATTATCACAATTAGCATTACCTAAGAATAATATACCATATAAATTTTGGAATTCAGTGGAGCCCTATTGTGCTCCAGTCACATTAGATGATATAAAGTTTTTGGAGTCACTGTTAGCTCAGAGCAGTAACACAACTTTGCCTCCAATCCCACCTTTAGGCAAACACTATTCTGAGGTATGGGCAGATGAACATCTTGCAGAGGATCAGAATGCATCTAATCCAGTCAAACAGAAATCTTCCATGTCTCCTGATGCTTCTAATGTACGCAAAAAACTTGACAAATCATCTGATAATATGATAACTGGACCATTGACTCAAAGATTGGTGTCTGCTCTTATGGAAGAGAATGTTATGTCCTATGAAGTACCTGATATTAAAGTTAAAATGGGTAACAACACTAAAACTGGTTATAAGAATTCATTAACTTTAGAAAAGTGTTTGAGAAAGGAGTTGGTGGAGCAAGGGATACTTGATCCTGAAGATCTGCCCCCACTTACTAATCCAGCTGATGATGAAATCCTAGCAGAGATTAAGAAATGTCAAACAGAATTAACAGCTGTACGGAAAGAGAACTGCCGCAACCTCAAAAATTTAATTGGGTTGTGCAAACAAGAGATGATTAGACTGAATTTGAAGAAACAACTTGACCAAGTTGACATGGAATGTATTGATGTATACAAAAAGATGGTGGCAGCCAAACAAAAGAAACGCCCAATTACTAAAAAAGAAAAAGAAGATGCATGGAGAGCTATAAATGAACAAATAAGGCTAAACAAAGAAATTAATCTGTTGCCACCAACTGGCCCTAACTGAAATTAGAAATAAGTAACTTAGTTTTAGAAATTATGTAATGTGGTGATTACTCTGTTATACCTCTTGAAATAAATCCTTTCGAAGCAATTATGTTGGTATTATTTTATGTTATTAGCAGTGCATGTTTTATTTAGTTGATAATTAATTTTACTTTAATTTTAATTTTTTTAACTGTATATTTACCCTAAAAAATCTGATTTTGTAAATCACTGCCTGTCAGGGGTCAGAGCAAAAAGCAACAAAAAATTGTTGAGAATTTTTTTGAAATTTGATGGCAAAGAGAAAATAATATTGTGAAGTGTAAATTTTTAATTGACCAATATACTAGTCTACGAGCCCTGCTACGGTAAGTGGTTAAAACCATAGGTTTATAAGATCGTTGGTCCTATGTTTATGGTTAAGACAATAGTCACCGATCTCAAATAGAACGAATTGAAATTTAGCTGGCTAGACTTATTGAAGCGCTAGATAGCCGAATTTGGAACTAAAATTGACGTATAAATGCAAATGGCTGTCAAGTTTTTGGTAGTGTCCGACCGAAACTGGTTTTTTAACTGAAACCGAACCTTCGGCCTGGCTCTTAGTTTCGGTTGAAACCGAAACTCGCAAATTTCAAAGAAAAACTTTAGTTTCTGAAAATGTCCTTGACTTTAGTGCATATTATCATTTCTTCCCGAAATTTGTTTTTCATAATAGGTCATCCAAAAATCATGTCACATGTAAAGGTGAAGGGGGAGATGTTTCTAAAATGTGACCAAGTCTGTCAAGGGGGAGATTATATTTTGCACCTCCTGGGTTTGTCAAAAATTTGACAAGTTAGAATTTGAGGAGGAAAGATGTTTTCAAAAATGTGACTAAGTGTGACAAGTGGTAGAGAGAGGGATTCCCAAAATGTAACCTAGTGTGACAAAGGATTGGGAGGGGTTATCTCAAAAATATTACCAATTGTGACAAAGAGAGGGAGAGATGTCTGAAAAATACGATAACCGACGGCAGTCTGCTTGTTTGGCGGGCTAAGTATCGTGAGGGCGTCACGAGGAGGAGGTTCTAGTAGGACAGTGTTCTTAGAGGGTCAGTTCTCTCGCACGACGGCGGCGGGTTCTGAGAGAAGAGCTCTCGCTCACACGTCCTGCCGCCTCCTTCTGCGAGATAGTGGACTCGCAGAACTTGAGCCATGACGCCCGGTAATGACAAGTCTTTCCTGACACGGAGCTGCTACTTCCATGCGGGACAAACAGCATGCGTATGCTCCGCCGTGTCCAAGTCACACGCACAATGATAACAACTCGTCTCGGCTTCAACTTTATCCGATCCAAGTACTTTCCACAGCAGAAGTTCTTATCTATCATAATTTAAAAGATGCTTCCTAAATCTCGTTTCAAAAAAGACAAATCATAGCCCACGAGCAAGACCTTGAATTCTTGAGATTGGGTTCATCGACTTTTCGTGCATCGACTCACCATTGTATAAGGTCAAACGGAAGTAACAGGTAATAGAGAGCACTCCCCCAGAGGTGACCACACTACTCCACTCCACGTCAGACCTGAGCCAAATTAGCTTTGTAAAGCGTCAGTCTGTAGTTCAAACTCTGTGTGCAGTACAGAACTGCGTTGCCCTGTTAAGTTAGTTTAGTTTTACCTTCCAAATGACTCCCATATTAAACAACTCGAAACAACCATCACGAATTCAATAGGTAGTTTCAGACATGAATAGGTGTACTCATTGGAATTGTAGTAGTAGTACCATGGCATATGCGTCCTTCTTCGTAATGAACGCACACACTTGTTTCTTTGAAGGGTTAAACTAAATACATTGCATTTCTCCAATTTTAATCGACTATACTGAACCCAATTCCGAAGAGTAGTGACCGGTATATGACGCATTTCCAGTGTTGTTTGCATGGCAATGCATGCCATCAATGGTTGTCATTGATATGCAGTACTCAAGCGTAAGGGAGAGCACCGTGCCTTGTGCAACGCCAGCGTTCATAGTCCCCCATAGAACCCCATTTATCTGTTATCACTTGTTATTAAAAGTTTCGGTTTGGCCGAAACTCGAATTTTGGCCGATACCGAAACTTTCGGTCGGTCACTAGTTTTTGGTATAATTTTGTTGAACATTATAATGGGAGGAAAAAGAACAACTGTTGATGTTCCTTTAAATAAATAAGTCATTTTTTTAATTAAAAAAATTAAAGTTTTCTTAAATAAGTAATTTTGCAAGACGTAGTTCGTTTAAGGATGATGACGGTTGTAATATTATTTAATGTTGTAGTTGAGTTATTTGTAATTATCGACAAGATGTCTATCACATCTCTAAAAGTAATTCAAAATCCACTCGTACAGCTAACTGCGTCAAAATGGTGGAAATCAAATAGTCTATGGACTAGCGTGGCTTTGTGAATGGAGGTCAGTGGTCTCATCATTCATTTGACTCATTCCCACCTTTCCAACCAATTCCAATTCATTCATTCGAAATCATCTGACGTCTGTTTTGAAACTTTCGAAAAGTAACGTAAAAAATAATATTGTTTGCAGCTTTGTCGGGAGTTTCTATTTAAAAGTACTTAATTCCATATATTACGGGATGGATAATCCCATGATAACTCCGAATAAATTGCAAAGACTGATGAATTTAGCAGAAGATAAATCTTTCCAAAATGCGCGTCCGAAAGAAATCACGCAGGAGGATGTGAAAATGTAAGTTTAAATATTTACCTTCTCAGTATTTTGAAACTTTTCAAGCAATACAAATTAATATTGAAACTTTGATCCCGTCCCCATCACAGGATTTCTGCTCAGATGAGAATTAACAACTCTACCTTCAACTGTGAATCTTCTTCAGGTATTCTGGACTTGGAACGAGTCGAAGGTAAAAGTACAAATTATTTTCACAGTACAATATTCAACAGTTTTGTAAATACTTTGTGATAATAATAGTAGTGGTATCTTAGTAATAATAGTAGTGGATACTACATACATATAGGCCTATACCCGATTAGGGGTTCCAGCTTAATTTATTATTATTTAATTTTAAGTTTATATTGTAATTACTTTGTCTTGTTACATTTAAGTTGCGAAATAAAAGGCTTTATTATTATATTATTATTACTACATACATATTATATTGAATATTCCGTTAAAATGTACATAGGACTAAAGCTATTCCGTGTTCATGATATTATTATGAATAATTTTAATGTGTTGAATTATTCTGCATAACATAATAATGCGACACTCAAGTATTTCATGAGGCGGAAAAGTTATAAACCATTATAATATTTTAATTCTAGTATTCCTTCTAATTGTCACAAGACTAGTAAAAATACTCATTGATTTTTTAAATTTTATTGCAGGATTTGGTGAATCTGTCTCGGACAAAATATCTTTAAGTAAATCAGTAAGTTTAAAAAAGTAAATAATTCAGCTAAAAAATGATCAAATACTTTAATATTATTGTTACATAAAACAGATTTAGTACAATGCTTAGAAAAAGTTTGAGTGAGACTTTGTTGTAAACTTTTCAGACTGCATTTAATCCTGGAGAAATGACTGGAAGATCAACAGGTACAGATGACATTAATTCACAAACAATTCCTCTTAGGCGCAATTCTCTCACTTTAGATAGTATCACTAGCAAAATGGATAAACAAACGTTGGAAATACAGGATATTATGAGACATTCCATTGCTACTGAATTTTCATTTCATTCAAAAGTAAGTAAACATTGTCAACTTTTAAACAATAGAAAATATTTTTATGTAGAGGATTTTTCATCATCATAGAAGGCCTAATAATACATATAACAGGTTTTATTTTTAAGTTATTTTTCAATATGTTAAGGCCTCTTTTGATAAAAAAAAGTAATAATTTAACAGCTTATGAAAAAACAGTGATATAATAAAATGTCTGGAAATGTGCTTCTGCCCCTGAGTTTGTCAGTATCTGTGTGTCATAAAAAATACATACACAAATGGTCCTACTAATTGGTATGTTAATAATATTTTCCAGAGAGATTTGACTGGTGATGAAGAATCTTTCATAAGAAGGGAAGCCCCACTCATGCTACAACAGGCTCAGTTTCCTGATAGTATTTCGTAAGTTTTACAAAATAATATAGCATCAGCATGCTTACACAAATTATTAAAGTCATTTTGAAATTGATGACTTTCAAATTAGACCACATTTGATTAGATGCAATGTCTTTGTCCTGTTTTGTTTCTTTAATTATAGTTGGAAAGCAAGCAGCAGCAAGCTATTTTATGCTATTTTGCAGCATGTAATTGTAAAGGGAGCTCATTTATATTATTAATTTAGAGCTTATTTTATAGCTTTGATTAACTTTTAAATATTTTTTGTTTAACTTTGGAAAAGATTGATGCACTGTTGATTTAAATTTCTGTTTTACTTGTTTTAGCTTAAGCAATTCTAATTTATCAGTTGGGGCATATTTCAAGTATAGATGTCCAGACTTCGGTCGAATACTTGGTCAAACCGATAGTCCTGATCGAGCTTTTCCAAGCATCACTGAAGGTCAGTGTCACTGTTTAATCTAATAAAAAGTTATTAGATTATCAATAATTTTAAAATATAATATCGTTGATTTTCAGTAGTAAATAAAGTTAAGACTATGCTATAATAAAAAATCCTTGTTAATGGTAAAATAAACATACATTCTCCAACATTCACAGTGTCAAGCAATACTTCGAAAATGATTCCCAAGAATTTAAATGCAATGATGGACAACACATTAGACTGTGTACCGACGCGGCAACCTCGGGAGACGAATGTAGAACAACCTAGAAATAAACCTACAACTAGTACAGTTATTGAAAAACACTCCTTTAAAATACCTCATAAAGTTCAAGAACCTACGATAACTGTTGAACATCGACAATTGCCTACGAAACAATATGTACAAGGTTCAGTCACACTCAATCCTGTGATGCAAGCAAAATCAAAAGGGTTTCATACATCTATATCTACCGATTTATTGATAAATAGACTGGAAGGGTCACTTAAATTAATAAATAATGAGACTGATGAGATAACTGAGAATGAATCGTTTAGCATGTCCAAAATTGCGGATTATTTGCAAGGTAAGTTAAACATTTAAATAATAAAATATTAATTACCAAAAAAGATTTGCTTGTTTGAAAACACTAACTGATTTCCCTTTAATAGGAAAACAATCAAATGTAAGTGTAAGTGAACTGCAAAGTAATCTGAAGAGACAACAAAACAGAAAGCAACCACTCACAGAACTACAAATGAATAAACAAGAAAGTAAATACGACGATGAACCAGTTACTCTTCTCAAAGATTCGAAAAAAGGCGAAACGGCAAGTTCAGCTGCCTCAATGAGTACAGTAATCACTTTGGATAATGTAAAACAAATCAATAAAAAAATACCTGAAGTTATAATAACAAATAACACAATAAATGAAATTGAAATGGATGGAATGGCTAACAAAAGATTGACCAAATCGAGATCACCTTCAAGTAAAAGTCAATCTACCTTGAGTACTGTTCAAGAAAAGACCAGTTTCAAATCTGGGGATAGCCCTTTACAGCTTAGCAAAGGTGAATTGATAGTATCAAATTTTATCACTAAGTAAATTCATTCTCAATTTCGTGAGAATTATTGATCTACATAATACAGCTTATAGTACCTACAAAAATGTTTATAAAAACATTATATTTTTAATATTAAGCAGTTGCATCACAGACTCAATTAATATAAAAGGTTATGGTTTGTATAAAAAGTATATAGGATTTTATTAGTTAATGGACCCAACTTAACGACACACACATCTATGTATTGAACACATTTTATGATTGTCTTTTAGTTCTATTGGTGTATTGAGTTGGCTTTTTCAGGCGAGCCTAGTACAACAGACGTTCCCTCCCCAAACAGTAAATATAAAGAGTTAGATAAATCTGTAGATTGGCACCAGCTAATGCAACTGAAACATTTGAAACGAGAGGGCTTGGCTAAAGGTTCGTTGGGCTTCTTAAGTGTGGGATTATTCTAACAATACTAAACCTTCGTTTATCACTGAATCTCTTGTAACCTAATAAATTAATCTTTTTGAATTTACCATTACCATACATCACGGGGATAAGGGCATGATGCATGTTTTGGTTGTTAAGGAATTTCAATGATTCTGTTCATTGTTTCCAGAACGTTGGGCCGAAATTGCAACATCGTCAGTTAATGGGTTTGTTGGTAAGTCTTTTTTATACAGGGTGTTGGTGCCCGGTGAAAAAATACGTTAAGGGCTTAATCTATATCACATTTCAAATCATATACACATACTTTTGAAACGGAGATAGTTACTTTATTTTCCCATACAAAGTTGAAAAATTATTATTTTGTATTATTTTTGACAACCCTACCCTGACCTACATTTAGCGTGCTATACCTATTTTCACGCACACAGGCGCATGTATCCTGTTTAGAATGTGATTTTTGTCCCGTGTATTATTACAATGTTCTATGATACAGGAGATGACTAGCCGGCTTAAGTCTTTAGCTGTTGGTGTAGGTCAGTACGGTAGGGTTGATCATGCACAAATTAACACGTAGTTTTGATTAGTTATAACTTATGATATATTATGCCTAGAAAACCCAGACTTGGTGTATGGCTTCTACATCAAGTATACTATTGCTGTGAAAGTATTGTTTCATCGGATTTTAACACTCTGTATAAAGAAATGCAGCTCAATAAAAATATGTAGATTTTTAATTAACGTAACACATTTTTCCAGGGGTCAGTTGTGCAAGCACTATAACAATTACGACAACAAGTGAAAATTGGTTAACGGCCAAATTGAAATTCGACGATGTACCGAACATAGATAAAGATTTAAATATCGAGATACCGAGACTACCTCTATTGTTGTCGCCAGGGAAATCAGAACAATTCACAATACATATTACATCCAATGTTGAAATAGAAACAGCACTTCCATTTACAATTTACTTTAAAGACGCTGTCATAGACGCCGAAATTGAACAAAAAGGAAAAGTTGATATCAACATACGGATGCCGGTCGTGCAAGCCGTGTCATCTGACGGCATCAACATGATATCCTTCCCACCGATCCAAGAGAAATGTTCTCTTATAAAATCCTTCGTTTTAGTCAGCGAATCGCCGGTCGATTTGCAACTAGATATGTCCTTGGTAGAAGGGGAGAGCATATTCACAATTAAAAGTGTCCAGGAGATAAAAAGAACTGAAATTAATAAAGTGTTGCTCGATCGTCAGGGTTCAACTGATGACGCACAAGGGAAAGGCAAAAATAAGGCAATAAATAAACAATTGTGCAAATTAACTAATGGAAATGCTATCAGGGTGTCCATAAAATTTATGGCGCCTATGTTGTCTGAACTAAATATTAGTAAGTTTACAATGATTACAATTTTTTATTACTAACCAGACTTCAACTTAAAAAATTTAACTTGCAAATTTCTTTACAGATGATCCCATTGTAACATTTAATGGTGCATTGAATGTTAACTTGATTGGGGTTAATACTATTCTAAGAAGAATCGATTTAATTGGTGTTGTGGGAACTGTAAATCTCGTCGTCCACGCTCCAAATAAACTGGTGATGAGTGAAGGTAATAATTATGTAGTTTTGCCACCACATATTAATCAAGTAGTGTAATCCTCTCTCAACATTTTGTGCATCTTGCCCACGATTTTTTTCTAAGCGAACAAGAGCTACTTACTTACTGTTTTCATTTAATTATGTTACTGTTCATGAAATCGCTCTTGCGCACAGAAGAACATCTGAAAACTCCGATGTTATCGAAGCATTAAAATATTATTTTACGAATTTGTCAATAATACCTTTCTATTATTTGTATACCTTGTACCATAGGCTAATGCCTCGCCTAAAGGCTTGGTAACTAGAGAGACCTTCATTGCTTACTCAATTCAAGCGTTATCAAAATGCCATGAGATTTCTACTTCGCCATGGTATTTTGCAGATTTATTGCGAAATCCGTGGCCATTTTGCCATTATGTAACAGATTATAAAACAACAAATTATTATTTTAATTAACAGAGACGGCGAGTATTAAAGTCGAAAATACTGGATCGATTACGGGCAACTGGAACACTAAATTCAAAAGCGATTCATTACCAGAACCACCCTTCAAAATGATATCGTCTTCATTCGAATTGCAACCTGGCACTGCAAAAACCATTGTTTTACACTACTCTGGACCACCAGATGTCGTTTCTAACGCGTAAGTAAACTGTGATAAAGCAATAAAAAATTACTATCTAAAAATATCTTATAAACACTAACTTAGTCTTTTTTGCTGTTTACAACAATATAATTCGTTTACATTACAGTAAATTATTATTCGAAGAAACCACATCAGGCCAAGAGAAATCATTTGAAATCTCAGGCGGTACGGAAAAACAAAAATCTTTTCCGATAAAAACTAACTATCATACTATGTCCTGGGTGCGTGCTGGCCGGAAAGAATTAAGCCTCAAAAATTCGTCAAATAAAAAAGTACATATTCGTTGTCAAATCACGGGCGAAGGATTTTCAGTGGATTTACCTAGGGCTGATACAAGAGGCATGTACAGTTTCACATTTGGCCCTATGGAATGTAGGCCTTTGCCAATAATATTTTCGCCCACAACCACCTACCCTCTTACGGCGACGTTAAACTTAGCCTTAGATAAAAGCAATGATTATTCTAGGAAGGTAAGTTGTCATTTTATAATTATAATAGGGTCATTCCATGTCAAATCGACAAATAGTTGGACGCGACCCCCACCGATTCGGATGATTTTTGGTGGAGAGTTTTGTCTCATTATAAAACGAAGTTCTGCCAAAGGAAAAAAAATTTAAAATTTTTTCCTAAGAGATATTCAATATCAAAAATTTCATTGTTTTTCCGATTTTATGAGTTTAGTTGTTTAATATTTCAGAGACTACTGAGTATTAAAAAAAAAACTCTGGTATATTTTCAGAGGATACTTAGAGGTATGAGAAAAAAATTTTTTTGAAAAAAAATTTTGAAACTGATCAAAATTAAAAAAATTTGAATTTTTCAAAATCGTGAAAAGTACCCATCGCGGGAAAATTTTGGCCTGAATTTTTTTTATATTATACTTATAACATATCTAAAGATATTCTGAATTTTTTAGAGGGGTGTTATTTTTCGTTTCATAGATATGAATTTTTGAATTTTGAAAAAAAAAAAATTTTTTTCTATTTTTATATTTTTTTTTTGTTAAATATCATTATTCTACTACATGATTACTAAAATTTGAGGTCTAAAATATTTTTTTTATGTTAATAGGATGTGAAAACAAAAATATTTCAAAATATATTATAGATTCAACTTTAAATCAAAACTTAAATAATGTTAAAAGTGTCACACTCTGCCGCCTAAAAAACACTGATATTTATGATATCATCGATGAATCACCAATGAAAACCAGGTAGGAAAATCAGAATTTAACAAAAAAAAATTATAAAAATAGAAAAATTTTTTTTTTTTTCAAAATTCAAAAATTCATATCTATGAAACGAAAAATAACACCCCTCTAAAAAATTCAGAATATCTTTAGATATGTTATAAGTATAATATAAAAAATTTTGAGGCCAAAATTTTCCCGCGATGGGTACTTTTTTTTTTTTTTTTTTTTTTTCAGTTGGAGGAAATCACCGGATCCCCGCCCGCCCCGCGGGCGGGGTATGTGGGAGTTGAACCTCACTAAAACCTCCAACCGCTCACACTCAGCGTCCGAACCCCGGCTGAGGTCAGAACCCAGCACGGGGTTTTGTGGGACGGCGCGACGCGTAACGCTCTCGGCACACTTTTCCGTCACGCCGTCCCCGGACGCCGAACCGGCAGCCGCCGGCGATACGGCCACCGGCTCTCTCGGTCGGCGGGCTATCCGAAGCCCGCCAAGATGGCTGGACCGCGTGTCACCCTCCCACGGAATACCCCGCTGGGTCAGAACCAGCGTGGGTCGGGGAGCGCGGTCCGCCATCCCCCGGATGCTCTTACGCTAAGGGCGTGCTGAGCGAGACATGGCACCTTCTTGGGTCCCCGCTCGCACTCACATGCGTTGGGGACCCGAAACTCTTAGGGGGCCAGAATCCGGGCGAGATCCCGGTTCCGGCCCCCTGCTCGACGGCGGCGGGTTGGTAAGTTGAGAGTGGCATATAGCCTCTCTCTCTCAGCCCCCGCCACCTGCTTCTGCGAGATGGTGGACTCGCAGAAGTCGAGCATCGCCTTCCAGGACTCGTCGCTCTCGAGCATCGACGCCGCGACGCCCGGGAGCGACAAGTCCGGACCTATTTGTTGGACCAGGACACATCGCTGCCTCTCCCATGCGGGGCAGCGCGCGAGCGTATGCTCCGGCGTGTCCTGGTCACATCCCACGCAATGGTGGCACCTCGCCGTCGGCTCGGCCTTGATCCGGTGCAGATACCGACCGAAGCACCCGTGCCCGGTCAGCATCTGCACCATCCAGAAGGTGAGGCGTCCTGCGCCACGACCCACCCAATCATCCAGGATCGGGCGGATCGCCTCGACGGTCCGTAGACCCCATGTGGGGTTAGCGAGACGTCTCTTCCACGCTTCCGTCACGGACCGCCGAGATTGGACCTTCCTATCGCGAACAGCTTCCCGCAGGGGACGCACCACGCCCCGGGCGCGGAGGTCACATCGCCAGCGATAATCGCCAGCGAGCGCCTCCGCCTCCAGCTCCCAGGGCGGCGTCCCCGCCAGCACGCACGCCGCCTCAAAAGCGACGGTGCGGTACCCGCGGATGGCCCTAATAGCTACGATGCGCTGTGGCCGACGCAGGAATCGGGCGATATATTTTCGCACACGTGCGTCGGCCCAGACGGGCGCACCGTATAGGGCCATCGATCGCACCACCCCCGCATAGAGGCGGCGCACTGCGTGGCTGGGCCCCCCGACATTCGGGAGCAACCGACCGAGTTGGCCGGCCGTCCTCATCAGTCGGGGGACCAGGTTCGCGAAATGGGTCTGGAAGGTCCAACGGCTATCCAACACGAGGCCGAGGTACTTCAGCTGCACCCCGACCTCAATCTGGACGCCTCCAACCATTATTTGGGCGTCGACCGGCGGCACAGCCCTAGCCCCGTGGAACCACAGGGCCTGGGATTTGTGCAGCGCCACGTCGAGGCCCAACCTCCTTATTTTGCCGACGACGAGGGCCATCCCCGCTGTGGCAAGACGGGCAGACTCCCGGAAGTCATCCCCCCGGGCCACGACCAAAGTGTCGTCCGCGTAGCAGATAACGCTAAGGCCCGGGGGGAGGGCGCCCCTCAGCACCCAGTCGTACCCGATATTCCACAGCAGAGGTCCAAGAACGGACCCCTGTGGAACACCGCGCACGACCCGGAACCGGTGCAAGGTCCCACCGTACCCGGTACACATGACCGACCTGGCCTCCAGGTAGGAGCCGATCAGCCGGCGGAGATAGAGGGGCACTCCATGCCTCTCCAGTGCCCCCCCACGCGATGGGTACTTAACACGATTTTGAAAAATTCAAATTTTTTTAATTTTGATCAGTTTCAAAATTTTTTTTCAAAAAAATTTTTTTCTCATACCTCTAAGTATCCTCTGAAAATATACCAGAGTTTTTTTTTTAATACTCAGCAGTCTCTGAAATATTAAACAACTAAACTCATAAAATCGGTAAAACAATGAAATTTTTGATATTGTATATCTCTTAGGAAAAATTTTTAAATTTTTTTTCCTTTGGCAGAACTTCGTTTTATAATGAGACAAAACTCTCCACCAAAAATTATCCGAATCGGTGGGGGTCGCGTCCAACTATTTGTCGATTTGACATGGAATGACCCAATAGTGATTAGATTATAAGAGTTGAGCAATGGTGAAGGGTTAAATTCTCAGAGAGAGAAGTCGATGGGAAGAAGACGCGAAAAAGACATTCGTACAAGTATAGGTATATAAAAGTTTTCATTGCATTCATCACAAAGATGAGACATTCTGTTTTTTCAGTCAATGTATATCAAATGGGAAGCCGTTAGGAATAGGGTTGTATAGAGTATTCGCCAGTGGTATTTATTAAATAACTAACATTAGTTAGACAATATTTTCCCCAAGTATAAAAAAAATGGATTTCAGATAAAATTATATGGATGTGCAAGTGGCGAGATAATGCGTTGGTCCGGCCTAGTCACGTACGGCGACACCGCGCTGGTTCGCGCTGTCAACAGAATGCCCATCAACTTGGAGCTCTATAACAAATCACCCATGCCCACATTCATATGTGCAAGAGTACATTTCAACTGTAAGTTATCATAGCTAACTTGAATTTTAGAGTGTACCTTTTTGTGTTTTGTACTTGTAGGAAACTAAAAATACAGAAAAATAATATGCCTATCAGAAACAAAAAGAATATTATCCAGGCTTTTGAAACGATGAAGTCGGCAGTTAATGATTTTTTGATAATTATTACTTACTAGCTTTTGCCCGCGACTTCGTTCGCGTGGACTTCAGGTTCGTCCCGTCTAGATTATTATCAAAAATTGTAGCCTATGTGTTATTCTGATGTATAAGCTATATTGTGGTAAAGTTTCATTCAAATCCATTCAGTAGTTTTTACGTGAAAGAGTAACAAACATCCATACATCCATACTTACAAACTTTCGTCTTTATAATAGTATTATGATTAAATGAAATTTCCTTTTATTTCATCTATCATGCTTCTTAGAAAGATTGGATCTTTAAAAGTCACTCTATCGATTGACAACAAAAGAACAGTGTTCGCAACATTTTTTTTAAATCTATGTATGCTGTTGTTTCTTTTCAAAAACAAAGAATTTTTTTAAATCATTATTACGAATACTTTCCCTAGGAGTTTAAAAATTTCACTCAGTATACTTATATTATTCCAGTACAATACATGTCTGTGTCGTCGAGCGCGTGCTGGTCGGGCGCGCCGTGCGTGGTGCGGGGTCGCAGCCGGCACGTGGTGTCGCTACACGTGGACTGGGCGGCCGTGGAGCGTCGCGCGCGTCACGCTGCCGCCGTCACGGCACTCGCCACCGTCACGCTGCTCACCGGACACGAGTTCACCAGGAGACGGATACTCAGGTTAGTTGTCCCGTCAGATACAGTAGTACACTTTGTATTAAGTAGATCATTACAAAATTATGACTTTACGATGCAACCCAGCTCATGCAACCGAACAATACTTTGGCTTAGTGTCTTATAGACCGTGTATCTGTCTCACTTGACATGACATTGCCTAATCTTCCCGGGTTTTGATGGACGAGGTCCAAAAAAAGGAAGAACCCAGCTCATTCAAATGTCTTAAAATTATTAATTAAATATTTGCAAGTGATATTCCAACTATATTAAAGCAATTTTTTTTATTGTAGTTATTTAATTTAATATTCTGTTTAATCTTGCTATATCTAATATATATTATAAAGGCGAAAGTTTGTTAGTATGGATGTTTGTTACTCTTTCACATAAAAACTACTGAATGGATTTGAATGAAACTTTACCACAATATAGCTTATACATTAGAATAACACATAGGCTATACGACTAGACGGGACGAACCTGAAGTCCACGCGAACGAAGTCGCGGGCAAAAGCTAGTAATACTATCATTGTTATAGTCAAAAGTTCGCTGTTTCGTTTATTTATTCAAACTTTCGTTAATATTTGTAAAAAACTTACTGCTATGTTCTAGTTTGAAAACACCCTGTATGCTGGTCCAAGATTGCATATCTCAAAGATCATAGGAACTCCAAACACAGCCACTTCATATTAAAAGCTGTAATTTTTTCCTTAAAGTTATTTAGTATTCTGAAATAATATTCATAGTATATCAGGGATAAGGAATCAACAATAAAAAACCATAATATATTTTTATAGTTTAATTATCTAATATTATTTAAACATAAATGGCGTTATGTTCTACTGTATACAGTTTGTGTTTCTATTTTATTGCTCTTTTTCTATTTCAGAGTCCTGAGAAATAAAACAACTGATGATATAGATGTATCAATATTACCTGACCATTTGAAAGTACTGGCTGGTCAGTTTGAAGGAGAAGATTCTAATATGGATAATTACTTGAAAGACTTTGAAGAAACAAAGGTATGTCAAATTAAATTAAACAAAGCTGTTTTATTTAGCCTTTATATTTCAAAACAAACTTGATAAAGTTCTAAGTTCTTGTCAAATTATTCTACTAAGTTCTCTTACTAATAAAATCAAATTTTTATATGTTACAACTGTAAAGCTCATTCGATCCATATTTACAAATTCGCTGGATCAGAAATAATAATTTACAAAATCACTTGTGTTCCTATAACGATAATCTATAAAAAAATTACAAAATTTTTGAATATTATTTGGAAATTACCTATTACATTAAGGCATATTGTTATACTTACAACTATTGAAAACAGTTTTCATCAATGTGGCGTGTTGGGAAGAACATCCAATATATTTATTCACACATTCTAATATTACGAGGCGTCGTAGAATACAGTCTTAATATTGCCCACATTGGTAACTTGCTTCATAAACATTATACAAAATTTCCATACAAACGAATAGGCTAAGTTTGGATACATAGTTATTGATGATTATATTAATCATTCTATTTGCCCATACTTTTGTAAACGTAATATTTATGTAAAATTCACTTGTTTAATATGTTTATAAAAAGCTGATTCAGCATGTAAATTCAACTAAAGTCATTATTGCCTAAAGATCTCAATTTACAATCTAAAGTAATTTATCGTATTCTTATGACAAAAATGATTCTTAAGAATAGTGTAATAATAAATTTTTTTGACTTTATTATTCCCCATTCCTAACAGCAATCGTTGTTTAGCCCTTATCATTATAATAATATTAAACTGCTGTAAAAAATCTTCATTCAGTTTTATAATATACTAAATTTGTCATAATCATCTACTGAAATATTTCATTTTTGTACTAAAAATACGATAGGACTGATATACTGGTTAATTAAGATTTCGATATTGTTACAGGGCTCATTAAATGAACTGATTGGAGGCTTGCACGAGTTGACTGCACAGATAGAACTGCTGCAGGATTTCACCGAAGAGAACACCATTATTATAAGCGACGACACTGTTCTCGAGCATCATACACTTTGTGATTAAGGTTTTTCTTTTATAAAATGCCATCATAGTAACAATCAGTATTTTGAGTACTTAATATTAGTTGGATAGTTATGAAATTATTATTGTAGTTTTAGGTATTAATAAATTATCATTCCATTTTACATATATAGCTTTAATTAAATTGAAAATAAAGAAATAATTCAAACAACATTTACTGATCATTTCAAAATAAAAATAATGCTCAAGATGTCCATCCGTCCTTTTGATTTTAAAACTTAAATTACATTATAATGAATAAAAAAACTGAAAAATATATGTATATCATTTTATTTACCAATTACAAATGAATAATTTAAATTATTCTTCTAAGAGATTCGACTGCTCAATGCAGCTAGTTCGTTAGAAAATGATTCATTTAATATATTGCCTACAAACTTATAAAACTAA
The DNA here is from genome assembly GCA_030269945.2 of Trilocha varians. NCBI lineage: Eukaryota > Metazoa > Arthropoda > Insecta > Lepidoptera > Bombycidae > Trilocha > Trilocha varians. The sequence continues at coordinate 6,840,791 of AP028257.1, read as the reverse complement.
AATGCAGTTTACTTAAAAATAAAGTCATAAAACACCGCGAAATGATATCGAATATGTACAAAGACTAACTAGTTCGCTCAGGATTATGAAGTAATAGTTTAAGTTCTAAACCGTGAATATTTACAGCAAACCCCTAATAGTTAGGAAAAGACGAGTGTGGTGTCGATTGTAGACTTGAACAAAAGAGGTAAAATAATATTGGGTTTAAGTCTCGAGTTTGGTCCTCAGCCAGGGTTTACAGTATAATATCACGTTACTTCATGAGCTTGGTGTATTTTTATCAAACTTACAAAAATTACATACGTCGTCGACTCACATACGTGCTACATTCACACACAACTCCCATACACGCAAGCACTCACTCAATCCGCTCATTCACTTTTGGCAGTTTTATAGTATTCCTTGATATATCACACTCACAGAACTCAGCGTAATATTAAAAAACACATTTTGTTTATGACATTATGTGGACATGAAAAAATATATCAAAAAGCAACTACGTAAACTACGTATGAAAAATGCTTAGTCAAAAAATGGAAGTAATTACACACATACAACTAATCTGGATCGAATGGCCTTTAATTAACAGTGCTTTCAAAAATCTAGAAATGCATATATAATTTGCATTTAAACATCTAAAAGTCTAATTAGTCGTAATAGAAGACCAAAGGTTACAATATTATATTTATTTATCTTTTATTAGACTCAAAAACTGTTGGAGAGTGATAGCAAAACTGATTCCGAACTCGACGCATTCATACATAGTTGCGATGCATATGCAGACGTATATACAGGACGCTCAAACACTCGTACACGTACACACTCATTGATACAATACAAATTAAAAATACTAAACTTAAAAAAAACAGTCACTTATTGACCGGCGAAGTATTAAGGTTGCCAACGATACACTCAACACTGGCCTAGGAGATGACCGCGTCGAGGCGAGTCTTCATGTTATTGATACAAAATAATAATAATCGTCACAAATTAAAGAGTGTCAACAATTGAGTCACAACAATTTGCACTTGTACAAACAAATTTCGTTTTTGGTCGACGCACTGAACGTATTTTAGAGATCAAACAGTCGCATTGGAAGGATGGCGATCGAACGCAGCTTATACTGATCCGCAGTACAAAGGGTAACGGGTAATCGGTATGCATCGAATTCGTCATTAAAATATAATTATCACAGATAACGTTAAAATAAAAGTTGAGTGATATCGGTACGACGTGCCGCGTGCTTATCACGTATAAACTAGCGACAGTTGCGGTGTCTCGAATGAAATTCGTTTAATTTTTAGTCAGCACTAAACCAAGGCGCCCGCCCCACACCCTAGTTTTAAGTAACGAATTGCAACATTTCGATAGTTGCAATTTCTCGTTCAGATGCGGTGCGGTTGCCGTCGGTTGCTGACCTTTACTGTCAAAACTAACGCCGCACATAATCAGATGATAACTAATGCCCGTGTTCTTCGTAATTTTAACAAAATCAACTGTATTCAACCTTACTTAAGTAGCTCAAAATCAATATTATAAATTACTTCATTGTCAAAATAGCAGTTAGTCAATCTTGGATACTTGAATGAAAGCACTAATACTTTATTAAATCACATTTCGTAGTTAGCTGAAGAGTGAGGGACGATATGGTTCAACTCAATAAGTTCGAAGAGGATCGAAGTTTAGTCCTATATTTTTTGTAAGGTTGAGTATTGGTTGTGTGTAGTACGGGTTGGTTACGGGAGGGGTGCGGGCGGAGTGCCCGGCGGGGTTAGGGCGCGCGGTACAGCAGGTAGGCGGTGAGCGCGGGCGGCAGCGCCAGGCGGGACGCGGCCGCGCGCAGCCTGCTGCGACCCACGCGCTGCCGGATCACGCGTCTGCACAGCTCCATTAGAGGAAGCGGCTCAGCTGGAATACAACAACACCTTCATTAGTTGCAGTCAAATAAGCAGTCACAGGTATATAAATATAGGCTCTATTCATGGACTTCTTATGGAGTTGTGTAACAGCGAGTAGTAATACTTACGATCTAGTCCGCCTATGTACTTGATGGTGATCTCGGCGTGTCCCCAGACGGCGGAGACGATGGGGTAGAGCGTCTTGCCTCGCAGACCGCGCGCCGCCACGCCCAGGTAGCGTCCGTCGGCGCAGAAGGCGAGCGTGCCCTCGTCCATGTCCAGCACGACGAGCACGCGGTCCGGCACCAGGAACTGCTCGTCGGGCCGCAGTAGCGCCGGGTACGTCGTGCCGCTGCCGCCCGTGCCTTTCGCATTGTGAAACACCTGCACATAACATAACAATATACATGATTACCATCGTTCTTGATGGAAATAAGCAACTTGGAAGGTTAGGTGGAGGGTTCGGTTATGTACGGGGTGGTGTTACAAAGGTCGTCGCTTACCTTATTTCTACCCAAATCCCAGCCCCAGCTCTGGTCGGTGGCTCCGACTAGGCTCTGGTAGCCGACGGAGTGCAGGGGCGCGTGCGAGGTGGCGACGCCGACGACCGCGTGCGTGCCTCGTTGTCGCGCCGGCCACACCACCTCCCAGCAGTGCAGGCCGCGCGTGTAGCCCACCCGCCCGCGGATACAGTCCGTGCTCTGCGCCACGGGATGTCGGTGGAATGTTAACGCGTCTTCTTCTTTTACAAATATATTTAATGACCTGGAATGTTTTAACATTATATTTAATTATATTATAATTTACTTTATAATTATTGTTTGATCATAAATCTGCAAATAATAGTATGTCAAATTATTGGTAGAAATTTGGATAAACTCCATTTTCCGGGTCACTGTTCATTTAACATTGTGTATGATGATCTGTGGGGCTTTTTCAGCGTCTTTTTTCTGCTATTTTCCACCCATGGTATTTCTATTACCTCAATCTGCTCCTTAGAACCTTAGAACTTTTACTGTCATTAAGTGTATTTTCGCAGCTGATCTTAGACAAGTAGGTACATTCGTGATGGTATATGTGTGTATGAGTGGTACGGACCTGTCGTTAGGGTTCCACGCATGTTTGAGCTGAAGTTCTGGATGAGCAGGCGGCGCGTCGAGGAGCGCGTCGAGGCGCGCCGGTCTGGGCGGCTCGGGCGCCAGTTCGCGTGCTACCACCGCCTTGAACGGCGCCGTGCACTCGCGCGACACCGACTTCACACCGCCGGAAAGCTTTTGGCCCATGTTCATGCCCCGGCAGCGAGTGCGGGCGCGTTTCGGCAGCGCCTTCAGGCCGCCGCGACGCGCTTCCTCCGCGCCCGCGCCGCCCCTCACTGAGCGCAGCCCGCTCTTGCACCTGTACAACACAACAAAACATACATTAGGGACTAAGTTATTATAAATTATAGCATCGTGAAAAAATAACATCAAAAAATAGTTTCGATTTTGAACTGTAACTGCAGATTTATTTCAAGATCTAGTCAACCTCACGGCACTATACCAGATGGAATGAACATAATACATTAGTATATAGCTCAGTCTCTCTTTGATTAGTGATGTTATTTTGTGACAAAATGGTGTCCGAGAATAAGGTATGAAGTACAATATTTATGGTTTACAAACGATGTGCGTAATCGCGGAATGATTCGCGGAACGTGAAAGAACAACTTGAGGAAACATTGAGATCTTACATTGTAATAAAATCTATGTCCCTTTGTTTATATTGTATTCCATTACAAAATTTAATGTTAATAAATAACAATAAAGCAATTTATCGATATCAATTGCTTCCCACTAGGAGCTTGTTTTCATGCTTGCGTATTGTAATACCATGTGTCAATCGTTATAAATCATTAAACAACAGTTTGATTGATTGATAGTAACAATTTATTAATGGTGAAGTGTGGTGCAATAATATCTGCAATTGATTAGACGGTGGCATTGTTGAAGTTCATGAAACCGGTTGTGTTAGTGAGTGGTAGTGTCGTCACTGCAGATGCCGCCTCGCGTCGGTCGGCTGCAACTACCCGCGCGCACATCTTATGTAACGTGGCGTGTCTAACCGTGAAAGTCGCCGCTCAAAAGCCAAGGTTAACACGGCCCTCGAGCCTCGCCTTCTAACATATGCGAATGTTCTATGACCGCTTCTTGCTAACAAATTAAATTGTTATTTATTTTTTTCCTTGGCCGTGATGTCATGTAATTGGGAGGTAATTCTGTAATTGCACGTCGTGTTTGGTTGTAGGGCATTAGTGCGGTATTATTGAATGATTAAGGTTTATTACAACAATGATTCAATAAAGTATTTATTTTATTGGACAACTTGTTTTATACAATGTTTTATTACTAAAATATTATGATGTTTATAAATTATATACGATATGTTATTCGTTTCTTTTAACTATCAAAAACGTGAGTACATAAATAAAGTGCACGTAATTTAAGTAGGATAGGAAGGGACACCTAGGAGGCACGCAAGTTACAAGGCCGTCTGCCTTTCCGTTGCCTAGAACGGCTATGACAAAAGCGGGAAGTGAAAGGCAGTGAATGCGTCCCCTCACATCGCTTCGTTTGTTCACTCCATAGCCTAACATTTATTTCTAGATTTTGTGTGTCCAAATTTACTCTTATAAACGAGCTGATATGATACCTAGAATATTTGTCTTAGTTTTTACTATAGCAGAACCATCCCGTCGCTTAGATTTCTTTCGGGATTACAGTTTTATTTCATTCGCAATATAGATAAGATTCCGACCCTTGGCATTTTTCCTTAGTGGTTCCTTTTTGATGTAAGAAAGATTTTGTTGAATAATATCTGAACGGTAACCCGAATTTAGTTGTCGGTTAATGCTTTTAAATTAATCATTGTTTGTCATTAATTGCCATGCAATGTTCTTGTAATGTATGTTTTTCCTCTTTGTATTTAGCAAAATAGACAAAGAACTAAACGTGCTGTTTCTTCAACGTTAATTTGTGCATTTAAACAATATTGAATAATAAAATTTTAAGTCAACTAAAAAAATTTAAATCCAATAGAGGCTTATTGTACTACATGTTGTATGTGTGTGCCAATATAAATATGTAATGCGACATGTTTTAAATTCTCATTTTTGTCACAATTAGGATAGTCAATTCTAATATTGTCTATAAGTTTAACAAACTACACCGAAAGATAAGGAACTATTGCTTAACGAGGAATGTTAAATGTATCTGTCTGGTCATCGACTTCTGGATTGTGTTTCGTGACGTCAAACCGGAGAATAATCAGGAGTAAGGGTAACCCAACATTAGTCATCAGATCCGATGAATGACATCTAACAAAATTTGTATTTAGAAATATTTTTAAACTAGCAAAGGGAGTGGCTTTATGCAACATTACCGTTCACGCTCGGTGAGAGGTGAATGGAACATTGGAAGTAGAGAACGTTGCTAGGCTGACAACATTAGCGTGTGCCAACGCGCTCGAACAATGAACCAGCAGTGACGTACGCACCGTGTCACCCGCAGTTGTAAATAATATCCCATCTCTGTGACCCAGAACAGTTCATTACAAGTTACCGACTTAAGGCCAAAAACCCCTTTCACCGGATGCTCCGCGCTTGTATTTTTGTAATCACATTATCAGTCTTCGTGAAAGTAGTATTTAGTAGTTTTCAATGTACGTAATAACTGTACTAGGGACAATACCGTTAATTGATGACTCAACATTCACAATGCTTTTAGTTATTAGGATTGTCGTCTTTGTTAATTTTGAGATTACGATTACATAAAGTAGGTACCTAACATAGCCAAATAAATCATAAGTCTATCAAATTATTGCAGTTAGGTTGCTCGTTTCTTCACTGCGAAACTAACGATTTTTTTATCAGTACATTTGTAATTTTAGCCTCAGGCTTCATTCAATTAAATGCAACCTCTAATCATCAGTAATGAATCGTCAAGGTTTATAAAACAATAAAATTGGCAACATTTGAGATTGTAAACAAAATCATCAGTCGCAAACGAAATTAAAACATTCAACAATAAATGAATGGAATACGTAAAAAGCTGGTGGATTAATTCTTAATTGGATCACATCGCGTACAGTGCCGCACACATACATTATTTAACGAATTTAAAACTGTTTGCCTACAGTTTTTGTTTTGCCGGCATTGCAAAAACAAATTTATAACATTGAATGGATAAGTAACTCTACTAAAACATGAAATATTTTTGACGAATTAAATGCTGTTACTGTTGGTAATGAATTGTCTTACCATAAGTTGCAGTACAGGACATTACATATTGTGGGAGACTGGTGCCTAAACTAAGCTTGTGGCCTGTATTTCAAGACAACAGGAATCTAAAAATTATTCAAGTAACAGCACAATATACATACTATTCACGTGTAAGGTGATGCCATAGGTATATCTCAAAATAATATTTACGTTTGATCCCTCCCATTATTAGATTCCCTTTTCTAATGAATAAGCCGCGACACGATAACGATGAACTATTACTCGTTTTAATAACAATTAAATAATCGCTAGGGCGTTTCGAAGCAACCTTGTATCGGTTGCCGAGTTGCAACAGGGCCTCGTGTCAAGGAAAAACCCACTTAGCAGTTTCCCTGGCCCCGAAACTGGCATCGTTAACTTCATTTTTGCACTCCGACATTCGCAAATTTACAACCGGGGGTCATGTTTAAAGAATTTCGTTTAATTTATTGTACAATTATACTTAAATATTCTTTATGAGAATAAATATTGTTTTACCTACTTCAAAATACAAATACATTATTTAGAAATTTTTAAGCAAAGATTTAATAGTTTCACACGGAAAACATAAAAATCAACTAAAATCTAATAATCTTTCGTTTGACTGTTAAAAATATTACAAGTCAATTGTTCATCAACATCGCTATTCAATTAACGACTTCTGATTAAAAACACAGTATTAGATGATTTTAGTCGATGACGATTCTGTGGTAAATGCCAGTAATAAAAATGTAAATACACACTGGATACATAACATAAATATAAAACATTATTAAACACTTAGCAAAATTAAATTAAATTTTATCTAGTACCAAAAAAAAAATCCTGTTCCTGTACCAACCCATTACTGCCCACTGTTGGGCTCAGGTCTCCTCAGAAGAGGGATTAGGCATAGTCCACCACGCTTGCCCAGTGCGGATTGGGGACTTCACATATCTTCAAAGGGTTTTAGAACCCTTTTCCGACATGCAGGTTTCCTCACGATGTTTTCCTTCACCGTTTTTAGCCAGTGGTGTTGTGAAAAAAAAAATATTTACTCCTAATAGAGAAGATTTTGCGAAAGCCATTGAGCCTTAGACGAGTGATGAGATATATTGATTAACGCTCTTTGGGACACTTGATTCTGGAAAGATGTAACCTACTCTACCATGATTTTTTTCGGAGGACACCAGCTTTTGAAATAGGCATTATTCAGTGCCGTACTATAAGAGTTAATACAATCTAAATATTTTATTCGGAATTGTTTATATTGTGATCACTCATGTTTCAACTCATGTTTTTCACAATTAAAGTATGTCTATGACCGCATCTCAGAATTTTGTTGATTGGTAAAATACATGCATATTGAAAATATAGTACTTTCACGGACTTTGTGACAGAAAAGTTTTCTAGCATAACACAGCACTTTGATAATTATTTAAATGAACGTAAAATCAGTGATATAATAATGAATAACATTATTATGGTTGTTAGTTACGTATGGTTGCATAACGAGTCTGTCTGTACGCAAGTGCATATTATTATTATGATGGTGCGAGTGCGTCAAGGATATAGCAGTTGTCATATCATAACGAAGATATTGTGCCAAGGTTCACATAATAATATGTAAATTTTATCTCATAATCATAAAATATACAAATATTTCTAGCAAAATGTATTTTGTGAACCGAGTAAACCTTTCTTTCTGATGATGATGTGTTGTAATTTTAGGAACCAAAATATACTCTCAAAAGTGTTAATGAACAACCTATTTACAGAAGACTTGTAAATTTTAATCTTCAAAGGAAAAATGTTATTATGAAATATTATCTTTTCGATTCTGTTGTTTTTGAAGAGTATCTAATAGTAAGAACCTCATCAATACAAAGCCCTATAATATACGTATTGATTTGTGTTAACACAAATTAATTTTACAAGTAAAGTTTATTATAGGTACCAACGATCCTTAGACAGGATTACAGTGATTTTTGTGAGGCACAATATCGCATATAGATTCAGTTTAAAAGGCCTTGACAGCAATGCGCGTACGCCGTGGCGTGTCAAGGGAGCGAGCTGCTTTCGCCGCCACACCTGCATTCAACCTACATGGACCAAGCGAAACACCTAATAAGGTAATTAAAATAAACGATCGAACCACCATTTACATGGAAATGCTGTATCTCATTTATGCGCCGAGGGTAATTCAAATGAGCCGCGTATTTTAATTTTCAGTTTACGATAAACAGTTCTAGCCTCAACATTTCTGCGAACATAAAAATCGAAATATACCGCAACGATATTTTTTTAAATAAATTTTTCAATGTTTTATACATAGTTGATTTTTATGAATCGCATAGTATTTATTATGAAATATTAGCTCAGCATTAGAATCCTTGACATCAAAACATAATGACCCACGATAACAAGCTGCGGGACGATAAATTCATAAATAATTCGAAGATTATGTTGGCTATACATTTTTAAAGTTTTCTTCTCAATAACATCAACAAATAACCAAACACTTCTAAGAGCATAATAAATACTATAATTTATCAAGTAAAAATGAGAGTAATGAAACAATTCAATTAAAATCGACCGTACGGTGAATAGCTTAATAAAGCGAAATAAATCAGTACGGAGGTAAATAAAATGTAAAATCAAATTGAAGGAACACAAAAGTATCATTCGAAGACAAAGCTTAGCAATCTTCTAAGTGGTTGAAGAGGATCGTGCGGAGAACAATGGTGCCGCGGACTCCCTTCAGATAACACCCGCCCCCTCTTCTTTGAAAATGCTTTTAACGATCTTGAATGAATTTTCGTCGAAGGCGTGGGTCCGCGTCATTCGAAATGTAAGTTTTGGTACAGTATATCTATCAGAATTTCCAGAAACGAACCTTCGTAACGTAACATGCGAAATATAAGTGTTTGATTGTCAAATTTAGGATTTAATTCTAAGTAATCGCTCAGGATCCTATATAGTATAGTAATACGTAGAAGTAGGTACAAGTGTACGTGATTTACGATAAAAACAATGTCTTCAGGTTTAGTAGTCGACTTATGGAGCAAAAGCTTCATATTATTGTTCCCAAAATAAAAAATAATCGTTATATAATTATTAAATTTGTCAAAGTTCACTATTTTACTGATAGGCTTGCTGATACAAGGGCGACCCGCAAGCTGAAAACTTGAATGTTTTTGAGGAGGAATGCAGTTAAATAATATTCTGAATAATATTATTAATCACATGATTACTGCTAATTAATTAATATTAATTTAACGGTTTATTTGTAAACGGGATGACTAAATTAATAGGTAATATATCGAGACCAATACATTTCATTTTTCATTGTGGTTTCCTTGTAGTGAGACGCGAATAGCATTAGTGTAACACAATATTAGCATTGTTAGAAGACCGGGAATTTCCTTGCTGTCGTGAGGGCCTCCAGTACTCGTATTTGCTGACGTATTCATCAGGCTTACCTATTTCTCGGAAAGTTTTAAAACGGTTTGACGAGAACATTGGTGGCGTTGTTTTGCTAGTAGTGTAACAAAAAAGGCGCCGTTCTGAGCTCAGTTTCAGTTTAGTTTGTGAACCTGAAATGTAACAAGAATATCCTCTTTCAGTTACATTTATATCTACCAATTTGTTTCGATACAGATTTTAGATGGATGCGATTTTGAAATATTGTGAACTGTCATAGGTACTCAGTATCAGCGATTGCCTCTATATGTTTATAAACCAAAACATATTTATAACTGAATAGCATACTACAGTAAAGATAAGGTAAAATAAATTAGTATTAGATTCATTCACAAATCTCACTCTTAAAATATATGTTAATTCCAGTATCTAATGATATACAATTTACATCACCACATTTATATAAATCAATTTGGCAGACTAATGATGGGTTTTTTTAGTGAATCAAAAACCATTTTTTTCCCAAAAGAATGCCTTTTAGATTAACATTGTCATTTTTATATGCAATTAATATACATTTTTGAAACGAGATTTATCGTGATTGTAATTTACGCAATTAATAAGTAATATGTTTTGCACGCATGAGAACTATCTTGTCTACGTGTTTAACATAGTATTATAAAGGCAGAGGTGGGCAGGAAGCATTGTTGTTTGCTAAGCAAACCGCGTCGGCGAAGCGTGACCCAAGTTGATGACGAGGCTGCAGACGCTTCCGTGAACATTGCTATCGATGAACTCCGACGTACAAGTAAATTAAAGAACACAGACAATTCCATTGAGTATGTTTGTTGTTGTCATATAGTACCTACCATTTATAAAGAAATTGATATCAGTTTTGTACTGATTCGTTAACACATCAACAAAGTATACTTGCAACAATTTTAATTATTTTCTAAAAATTATGTTTTTTGGAGCTTCTTATTCTACGGACGTGACTTTGTCAAATTCCACAGTGCAGTATAAGAATGAGATATAGGGAAAGATAATAAGCGAGCAGCACACGGAATGAACAACAAAAACAGTTTGTTTCATTTTGTTTTTCTGTAGAAGGATCAACAATGCGATGCGTCTCGAATTGCTGGAAACCGGTATACGACGATGCGATGGTGTATATTGAATCAACATTCAATAATCATAAATAGATTAATTTTAAACTTTATTATATTTTCATTATTCCAGTAACTTAAGACAAGAACAATCAACACGATCTCGTCTTAATGTTGTAATAAAGTACGGAAAATCATAGACTTATTATTTCACAACCACCTATGCTAAGGTCATAGTAACTTCCGAAGACGTAATACAAGGATGTTCTGAAAGGTAAATTATGAAACTAATAACTTCCTCAACTTGGATGATATGACATTGAAACACAAAATATCCTTCCGCGACTGGAAGGGGACTATAAAATAATCAGGAGCGTGCAAATGAAAAAAAAATGCAGTAGGGATGGGCAATATGGGATGCTATAAATAATAAAGACTACAAAAGGCAATGGATAAATTGTGTGGTGCATGTATATATGAAACATGGGGCTGGGAGGTCAACGACACGCACCCCGACCCGCAGTGGGGCATAGACACAGGACGTGAGTCACTGCTGGGGATACCAGCTGCTGATGTTGAAAACTACCCTTAGTGCACGTGACGTTGCATACGATTATACTTAACTTATTAATTAGGTTAATGTATTAGATATAATAATTGTAATTTATAAAAGTTATCTCAATATACACGTTGAAATCCAATAAGAATGTTCAACGTAAATTTTAGTCAAAATAAACAATTAAAACGCCTGCGATTTACGACGCCATAAATGTATATGTACATAACATTCAATTGTTTTACGGTTTAAAGTCTGTATGTAGTCATGTAACAATAGTGAGGAAGGGAGTGAAAGCGACAGCATATGCCGACCTCATTCATTTTACGAAGTGTAGATCCTACACCATATGGCACACACAGACAGCTGATTCTATTATTTTTCATGTAACTGGGTTATCATCGATTAATTAATGCCGTAAAGGTGTTGTATTCATTTTAAAAGTAAAATTTCAACCAATAGTTAATGAAACAGAAATAATTTTACTTGCCAATAATATATTCATCAGAACGAGTTTTCATTCTCAAGTAGGTAGGTAGATCGAGCAGTTAAAGAAGTCAACATAAATTTTATGATAAAATTAACTGGTTGTACCGATGAGAAGCTGTGAGTAGAGGGCGAGGAACTGGACAGTCGTCCTTCACCTAGGGCAAGCTGGCCATCGATCCTATCTTCACGACACAATCCATTTATAAATACACGACTAAAAGTCAGCATGAACTGTATCTTTTTTGTTTTGCAAAATATTTTGTTGTTGGTAGAGGAAACTATGAGCCCTACAAGGAAAACGTGAATAAGACTAACGTGGTTTATTTACACAGTTTTGCATATGCTGCAAATTTATTATGAAGTACGTTAATCGCGTGACTCACATCAATAATAACCGAACTTTGAAGGCGGAAACTCGCTTAGCAATGACGTAATAACTATTGTATTTATTCATTTTAATAAGACCCAACGTGAGAACGATCAATTCAAGGAAAAGGTAGGCATTAGCAATAGTACCGAGGCGCATTAGTTGTCAACTACGGGCTCATGAAAAAGAATGGTTTTTAGATGAGGGCATTAAGCGACAAAGCGTCAATAACCTCGGCGGTACGGATCGTGGAGATTGCAATAAATACGACATCGGTAGCGCTGGCCTGGTCAAGAGCCTTTCAAGGCTGGGAGGTGGGGCGGACGAGTGTGTTCGCGCCCCACATCTGCACTTTAAACAACCACTTTTATTTTACAGTCAGCATTACATCCTTTCGAAGCTCTTCGTAAAAACCTAATAAATTACCATTATAACAAGTGAAACATTTCGCAATATGTGAGGTTTCAATTTGTTAAGAATCAAGCAAATATGTTATTAGATTCATTCTATTAAATTTATCCAACAAGATTCAATTTTATTAGCCATGAGAGTCAACTTCATTAACCTTGAAAAATAGTAGAAAACCAAATATTCAATAGGCAGCGGTTGCGGTTACCGAATTCAAGACAGTGGTAGTTTCGTAACTTGAAATCTATTTTATTAAGGTCGAGACACTGTGTGATGTCCTTGAACTTGAAGTAGATTTGAGAAAAAAACGTTATATTTCAAAATTTTAAAATAAACTGCTACCTATTCTTAAACATCTTCACACAATATATTTAAAAACATTCGACTTGACGAGACAACCCGAGTGACGGTTGTGCACATGTTAAAAAGAGATGAACATATCAGTGCAACAAAGGATCGATGGGTCATCAGTACCAGAAACATTGTAAGATTGGAATAGCAAACTCACCGTAGGTCGAGGAAACGGGCTGGTCGAGTTCTTCTATCACAGGACATTTCAGAAAGGTTCACTTATATTTCACTTCACTAATAAGGCACTGGCATCATGCTTATTCCGGCGTGCGTCGGCGCTCAACACTACCACAGGCGGCGAGAGAACGCGCGCACTGAACTACGTTGAGCAGAGCGCAGGCTACCTGCCGTTTCCGCGGCGCGGTGAAGCGGAGGTGCGCATCGCAGCGCACGCGCAGGTACGATACTCAGACGGAGGGGCAGTTCGTTTGAGCCATTCTCTTCGTAGCACCGTCTTCACTTCTGATCCGTTCGCTACGTTTCGTTAACCATAACCAGTCAGTTTCGTCAAAACAATGCTGACACACTATCAGTTTGTTATATATCCTGCCCAATCTCAATGTAATCTGTTACATTTACTTCAATTTTTTTTGGCTCCGTAGTTCTAAGTTTCAACTTTTTAATGCAACTAATTGGAAAGTAAACATTGTTCGAGGTCATAAGTACTTTTAACAATAGCATTATGCTTCAGTTCTAATTTTCATGTAAATATTTTTTGTTCAAACATGAATCACTTGGCCAACTTTCACAAGTTGCCATGGTACTAAAATCGAACATAAAAGGCACGATAACATTTTTGTACATCACAATACAGAAGTCACTACGGGTGAAAAATCTACATTTGTGTAGTTTACTAACGAAATAAATGAACCATCGGTTTATAGTTTATAAAAGTGCAAATAGATTTCCTTTTGTCTGGTTGAAGAATAGTTGTACAACTCGCATTAGTGTCCGCGAAGAAATACGGGATCCTTACGTTATTTGAAAAAAAAAAACAGGTTTTAACGGTCAAAAAGTGGATTTCATTATATTGTTTATAAATTCCTTTATAAATGAAAGTTGAAACATTTATGGGGCTCGGTAAAAACGACCTACCTGAGTAAACGTGTTTCGAAATCGTAGGATACATCTGGCGTTTCGTGCATACGTCGATTTATTTCACATGTCTGATGATAATGACGATAAACGATTTATTGTGTTACAAGTTCACTTTCGTTATTATTGAAAAGTACCGAACAAACTATGTTCTTTGGTCTTCCACTTGACATAGTTAAATAGTGCTTTTTCTTCAAAGTTACCGTTGGGTTGAGCTTTTAATAAGTTTTGTTTAAAACATATTGTTTATAAATATTATAGAACTATAAATAATCGTAAAAAGAAGAATTAAAATTAAATGAATCTGAAAAGCGTTTTTCATTTAACGAAGGGTAAAATACAAAAAAGTTAAAATGCACGCGATTCCACCATTAGGAAATGGGCGCTGCCGCAACGAACAGACGATAACGATTTCACTAGGCGGCCATAGTGAATGTTGAAAATTGCGCTTTTCAGCAAAATGAAAGCGCGCTGCTTCTGCAAGTACTACCGACCCAGAGAGCAGCTGTGAATTTAATAGTAACATTATTTTTTCTTTCATTATTATTTTTAACATCTATCATAATACGTTACTGTGATCCAACTTTCTTTTTAAAATAGTTATTTAGAGATAGGGGCTGAAGTCTACAAGAAGTATGTACTACTCTTAACTGTCTTTAAGAAGAAAACATATCAATGGCAGTGTCGATTTCCAAGAAGGCCGAATTTGCGGTTAAGTTTAGAGGTATAGAATATCGATGAAACGCTTTTACCAGATATTATCAGAATGCTACCCTTTTAAGAATTTGAAGATAAGCCAGTTGGAATCAAATGGTATCGAGATTTGCCACTAAAAGATTTTCAAATGGTGGAACATAATTTTGAATTACTATAATTTTATTTTATGCTTAAGTTTATAATGACTATGTGTTCTGAACAATAAATAAAAATGCTAAGACCAATAATGCAAAGTGAAATTAACTTTTGTTGTAAAACGAGAATTTCCAAATACCTAATCTATGCCAATAAAGTTTGGTTCGAAATAAACTAAGAAATAGAACCTATTTCTCCAACCTATACCAATTTCATTGCACCAAAACTGTCAGAAACCAGTCACCACCTTCGTATACATAGACCGGAATGCCGTGTTTATTCTTGAGGTAGGAGGTTTGAGTGTGGTTCGAATGCTCACCTGCAGGGCAGGTGAAAGTTTCAGCGATTTCCCCCTACTCAAAAAAATATAAGAGGGATGGAGACTAAAGTTTAATGATTGTTAGTTAATTTTATCTCAAACGCTTTATGAAATTAATCTGTTTTAATTGATTACTTAATCACTTATCAGAGCTCCAAGGCTTTTAATTTAGAGTTATTAAAGTTATTATTTTAAGATTACCGATATAATTAATATTTTATACATTGGTTACAATAATTTCGTATTACACACTAAAACATAGAATGCTCACGTTTACGATAAAACATTGCTAAGACTACGTGTCATTTTCCACGTGCACCTTCAATGTTATGTTAATTCTAAGTATACGTAAGTTTCTATTTATTGCATTTGATGGGCTAATGAGCTGTGTGTATATTAATCACGCTACTCAACAAATTGAAATATGCTTCGATTCATGGTCTCGAGTTTGATTTTAAATTAAAAAAACTAGAGAGGTGTCAAGGGACACCCGGATGGAACGAAGTTCCTTTCGATTAATTAGTGAGGGAATTGTAATAAAATTTTATTTTTTTAAGTTATAATAATTTTAGTTAGTTTAAAACATCTGTCTCTCTCTTTCTATAAGGAATTGTTTTATAAGCCATCTAGCATTATCCATATAAAACAAAATAAGGAATTGTTTTAAAATATTTTAATCACAGCGCCATCTAGCGATAATCATCTAAAACAAAAAAGTGTCGTGACAACTTTTTCATAAGAATTTCCGTCTAGCCCCCTTTCGATAACGCGCGATAAGGAACTTCGTTCCATTAAAAAGTGACAGCTTTACCGACCCTCACTGTATTGGCGAGTCTCATCTATGTAGGGTAAGTGGAGAACTTGACGACTTCCTCTATAGTCTGAAAATATTGGTCAGAATTATATTTCTTAGAAAGCCAAGAACTTCTAAGTTACAAAAAACCATTGCCATTTCCATGCTTGGACTCTTAATACCACTAACAAAAGAAAGCTGAACTGGTTCCTTGGAAGCTCAATCAAAGTGCAAAATTAGGAGATTACTTCTTTAAAGACGTGCAAAGTAGCAAATAGTATCTCCGCGGAAGTCCAACAGTATTTTATCAAAAGAACTTAAGTAGGAAGAGGAAACGACGTATCTTACGCAACAAAGGTCGTTGCGAATACGCAAAAAATCAGTTTGTTGACAAAATTCTTGACGGCACATAACGTAGCATCGATTGTTTGGACTAAACATAAATATTATGATGTTTATGTAACAATCAACAATATGAATAATACTGCAATATAATATTCTTCTGTAAACTTAAGGAGTAGATAATTTATTTTCAATTCCAAAATGAAATTATTTTGTAAATTATAAAAAGATGTGTAGAAATTAATAGATAGATGATTTTGAACAGTAATGGCTAAACATATTTCAGTTCTATACACCTTTAAAATTTTGTCAATGCCTATTAGACAAATTTTCAAGTGGTAAAAAGTATTAATGTGACAAAATTAGCATTTTTATGTTTCATTTTAAGCACGAATATGCACAGAAATTTGTTCTAAAAAAATTCCTTTAATTTACTGGTTTTATTAATACGAGATTTGAAAGTAAAGCTTTATACCAGTAGTCATTGTATTGCTACTAATGAAGCAATGCTTGTTTGAAGTTCCAGAAAGCACAGAAGTCCGGACCTTTTATATTTACCGATGTTAGCGTGTACTATTTATGTACAAAGCGAACACGAAATATAGCGTGCACGAAATCTTGTGAAAAATCTATTTAATTCACACTGTAATACCTTCAAATTACAACATTTAACATTTGTTTTAGCAAGGACATTGGAAACAAACACTCGTTAAATCCACAAATCAGCTAAATCAATTTAAAGCAATTCGATTAGTATTTAAATGGCCTGTGCTTTTCCCAGACAATAATCGGGAGATGGACTATATTTTATTTGAAAAGGGTAAAGATACTGAAAAAATGTAGCTAAGACCAAAAAAGAGAAGACGTATGGTAAGAATTGAATATTCTTACAAGTAACTTGAATAAAAGGGGTCCAAAAAACGAACTTGAATAAAACGTTTAATTAAGCCTGCTGAAGAAAGTGGAACACAGTGAATTTAATAGACTATCAAAACAAAACAGAATTCAATATTAATATAAATTTACTTAAAACTGTTACTTGTTTACAGTTTCAGTTAAACTCCGTAATCTATTTAGTCTAAGATAGGAAGTTGTACCACAAGAGCATTGAAACTTGCCAGTTTGCGACTGAAATAGTTTGAAATTAATTATTCATAATAAGTTAGATATACGTTAATCTCGTCTTCGATTAAACTTTAACGGATTCTCATAGCTAAAACTCTTTGTACGTACGCGTCATGAATAATTCATTATCAATACTCTGTTACGTGGTATTGTTGCCTTGAAATGAGGATCGAATGTCGTAGGCACTTACCTTGTAATCATAGATGCAAGCTCAATGTTAATTAAAGTTATAGATATTTAAAATATTTTCAAAAACTAATCAAATATGAGGACGTATCGGAAACACGGATCCAGCAAAACGGTACAAATGTTAGTTTTCCCTAACAAACAAATATTTGTACTCGTTCGCGTTGAATGTTGTGCGCATACATAAATGTAAGGAGCATTTCTTTGTCGAGAACATGAGAGAGAAAAGGGAACGCTCGAATTATAGGCGTAGGCGAAACAGGCCTACATCTGTATACTGTATTTGTCTCATATATCTCGATCTCGTACGTGCTCCCATTTCTCAAACGTAACACACTACTTGAATTTGCAAACAATATCTTGAACATCGTATTACATTAGTGTCGCGAGATGCGCTTATAATTTAATGTTTGAAGACTTGAAGTATAAAGTACTTGTTGTTTCAGCATTACATTAAAGTTTGTGTATTGGTTTTCCATAAAACCATAGCAAATTCATCGATAAGGATATACGTAACTTTACTGAACAAACCTTATCTGGGACCGAAACGCGAGCTCGTATTTCTCAGCTGAAAACTTAAAACTGCTGGTATATGTATTCTTCAGAATTTGATTAACTTTAGGATTTTATCATAACAAGAAAAAAGATATTTTCGATTTCGTATGTAAGTAATATTTGAATGTATGTAGATACTAAACTAAGTATATATAGTATGGTTTTAATTTATTTTGAAGGTAACGCGAGTCAATCACTGGGCATAATAAGTTTTTTTCTGTCAGGCCTCGTTTACATATTTTTGTATTCACTTTTAAATATCAACTTTAATTTTAAGCATTATAGCGTTTATTATATTCATTTCGCATACGGTAAAGGTTAGTAGCATTGAACGAACGTGTATTCTAACCTCCTTAGTCGATAATACCAAGGCTTTCCACTTTCAGTACCGAATCGTGTTTATTACGGAACGTGGCGGCCGTGCTTTTAAAGTTAATTTTAGCTCAAAAATCATACTGTTAATACACAAGACGTAAATGCATAAGTCTCGTTTACGAACTGAATAACATAGCCTTTTGTTTCGATAACACATTCTCGTAATATAAATTACGTAAATTATATTAGTACATGAATAACAAGATTTAAGTTTGAAATGAGAATAAACGTCACTTGGAGCCCGCAAGGGGTCACACACATGACATATCGTATGGGCTGATAAGAGAAGCGAGACTCGTGCGTATATCTCGAAGATTTGTATTCTACCGTCTGTTATGTATGACATAAAACATAGGTCAATGATAAAACAATGTCAGATAAAAAGATGCGAAGTCCAAAAAAAAGAAGAAAAAAAAAAAAAATAAAAAAAAATGTCAGATATTGAATATCATATTAAAAACATTGCCATCGTATTCAAATATTTAATATTCAAAGCTATCGCTTCTAAATTTATTACGCAGACCTTATCAACTAACTACAATTATGTTCTATTTACCCACTTGTTATTTTGGCGTCGATAACGTTCTAAATTACGTTTACAAGCTAAAAGTAAGATTTTTTTCTAGATTTTCAATGTTGACGTATGATATAAATGGTAATATATCATTTTTGCTTCAAAGACTAGCAGCTTAGCCGTGGCAACAAAATTAATTCGTTAAACCTTTAACTTTTGAGGACACTTTAGAAGAAGTCGTTATTGGTATATATTAAAGATAGATATAGTCGAGACATTTCTAATTTCAATTAGTGTGGCATTTACTTCCTAAATTAAAAAAAGGGTGTTGAAAAATATATTTTTTTCGACGTACCTCAGAGCCGGCGAGATGATACAGAATTAGGCGTTTCGGCGTTCAATATTATCATGATACACTACAATCCGTTTAACCCTTGCACTTGACAACGCGGAGTGTTTATGTTTGTGTTACACTTTAAAATATTTAATACACGTGCTCAGTGCAACGTTCCGAAACCAACTGGGCCGGGTGACGATGTATTATACCGGTGCGCGTGCACAGCCCCGCGGTCCATTTCCCCCACGCAGTTCGCTCCGTTAGATGTTTGCTCTATCGGTCATGTGTTTATTTCCTACAAAGATCATAACAAGAAATATTTGAACTTCTTTCAACATTATTCAATTTTCCTGAATGATCATAGAAAAAAAAATGCAAATAGAAACACTCCATTAAAGTTACATTTTTATCTCAGTAATAATTTTTGTGTGTAATTTTTCATGGAGTCAAGAAACTAATGTTGAATGTGAGAATTGACTTTCCTAATCAAGCAGTTGATAATGAAACGTGTCTATTTCTGATCGATAACTGTCATAATATTTCCAATAAATCACGTTCAACTGTAGATATCAAATAGAAAGTATGTCGTACGTTTGTGGAGTGAAGCGCATGTGGAGAAGCACCGTTAGATGTTGTTTTTCCGTACATTCGTGATATCCGTGTGCATCGATTGCAAGGCCGTTATATACCGGCGCTACAGGTGTCGCCATCTCAATATGCTTTCTAATATTACTTTGCAATATTTTAAGTCATGAAACTTGAAAGCTTGCTGTTCACTTTTATCGGTTTACGGTAACTTTGTATTACGCTTTAGTTTGTATCTATACTTAGTACTATAAAGATGAAGAGTTTGTTTGTTTGAACGCACTAATCTCAGGCACTACTAGTTTTATAATAAAGACTTATGCCTTAACTCAAAATTGTCTCCATTTCAGCTTTAATTTACTTTGGAAGGATATAACGTGAAAGGAAAATTGTTAATATAGGCGAGTTCTGGTTCAAGAATATTCGAAATTGTGTATGCATAAAATAATTTGTTGAGTTTGTTGGCTGCGGAATAACTTTGTGTAGGTTACATTAAATTTAAAAATCTCATTGTTTCTTGAACAACGTCCACTTGTTAGGAACAAATAGGTGGTCCTTTTTTGTATCAACCATTATTGACTTACTTACGCAAAAACACATCTCATTTTCTGCTCATTAAAGGAAGCTTCAATTACCTGTAACAATGATAAGTAAGACATTAGCGACAATGGACAATGAATACTTTTAGGACAATGAGACATTAATAAACAAATTTTCTATCAATAGATATGACTCACATAGGTTCCAGTGACTAAAAATTAGTTCTATATTCCTCTATTTTGTGAGGTATTCTCATATTATTATCATTGACTAGCTGGCCCACACAACTTCGTCTGCGTCACATAAGGAAATTTTCTCACCGTTTAAACCTTCCCTGGACTTCTACGAATATTTCAAGATTAAGATAAGCCAAATCGGTTCAGTGGTTCTCGAGTTTTAGCGAGACTAACGAACAGCAATTCATTTTTATATATAAGAAGATAAGATTATGGTCGGCAAAAGTCCTGCTTCAATATAATAATATTATATGAAGATTCTTTAAATACTATTATTTAACTCTCATCACTTTGATAGGTGATGTTGGTATATTACAAAATTGTTTGACCATGACCGATTCATTATTAAATAGGTCAAAATCATTCTAATTATAATATTTGTTTTATTCAACAAGGAAACAACTTGATTATCCGCGACGCAAAATTTTTATAAGTCATTAAAAACGACCTAGACCGCGAAGGATATTCAAAACAACATTTCGTAAATAATATTACATTTTTATAGTATTAAATCTAATAAATTAAACAATTATAGGAGGTTGAGCAAGAAGTAAGGTCTACCACGTTTAATAAGTACTTTGTAGGAACAAGTCATGCATTACATTGCTAAAGCATTTTTCATAGCTAGATTGTAAACACTACGTTTTTGCAGCAGTATTTCATTCCTAAAAATAAATAAATAGTTCAATGAAATATCAAAGATTTTTCCCATACATGCAACAAATTCATAACGTTGCGAAATGTCAAGTGATGTGACTCGACTTGTGAATTAAGAATCGAGTGTCAAACCAGTGGGCTTCGACCTCGCTGATGACTAACTACTAGTAGATGAAGCGGTCAGGTAATAGACGGTAACGTTTGCCGACAGCGAATGGAGCAAGGTTAGCGTTAGCGTTCAAGTATACGATTGAGGGTCAATGGAAATTATATGTGTGTATGAAATTAACGCTACTCGATTAGCTCTTGTTTCATGTTACGTCTATTAGTTGTGAAACATATATTAATTAGTGTAAACATTAAGTCATAATTAGTTCACTTTATTTCTAAATAATTCTTTGACTCTGCGAATCTGATTATGTGAGGGGGAAAATAGATCTATATGAAAATGTTCCGAACCCTGATTTTCGGTATTCCGGTACCTCTATCATATTTCTACTCAATTTTTGCATTTCAGTTACATATCAAACATAAAGTTTATAGTAGTTTTATCCGGTGCATTTTTTAAAGTTAAAACTCAAGGTACGAAAAACGTAAATAAATTTAGAAGGGCACGACGACACCGTTTCCCAGTTACTTCCACGTCATAATTATATACCTTAAAATTTATTTAATGATATTTGTCTAACATATATTGACCTTCATAAACCTGTTTTCATGGTTAAGAATTTTCAGATGCAGTCAGAGAATAAGTGACATGTACCTACATACATACGGTAGGTAATTCCCCCTACAAACTTAGATATGTTCTCTTAGTCTTTAGTAATTTAATTTGAGTTTGTGTAGGCCATCAACAGTTACTTTATTAATAGGTTAGTTGGGCCGTGCAACTTTGCCTCCGCCACAAAGGCAATTTATGTCTAATTTTTTCGTGTCATTTTATTATTTACCCGATTTTTAGTACGGCTCCATAACTTTTTTGAAAATATAACATAGCCTTCCTCAAATAATATTTTACAGATGCAGCATGGCCATATTTTATAAAAAAGAAATTGTTAATATATACTTTTAATAATAATAAGTGTTTACAAGTGTTTTTAATTAAATTATTAGTAAGTACGAGCTCTTCAGCGATTTTAAAAGCCTCATTCATGATCAGTGTTTGTTTGGTTTAAGATTAAAAGCTGAAGCGAGTTTGACCCAATAAACAATATTGGCGATTTTTTGTCATACGGCAAACGTAGCTTAAAAACTTCCGATTGCTTTGCTAAACTCAAATTTTATGTCGGAAAATTACAAAATGTTGGTGTTTTTTTCCTTTGCTGTGTTCCTTTATCAAGTAACTGTAATTATTAAATACGTTCTAGATTTCATTGGAAACTATTTTAGGGTTTCACAATAATACGTAAGTTTCCAAATATTTCCAATATGCTTTCGCGGTCAAGGTCGTAACGCCGTAAATACGCGATTATGTAGGTCAAAGTTAATATTAAAAAGAGTTACGATGTTAAGAACTTTATTTTATAGTTAGGATTAGTGTTTGTTAGTTCTCTGAGAGATTTTAAGCGTAATTTTATTCGTGGTGGTAAAACGCCGAAACGCTTCACCGGCTGTATGTGTACACTCGGGCAGACGCTGCGCGCGCACTCGGATCAATAATCCTCGACTGCCACCAGTTCGCACCACGCGGACTTTCCTCCGAATTTGTAGGCCTACATTTTTTGCAGCTAACATTACGAATGAAATAAAAGTAATCCATAACGAAACATCCACGTTATGTCATTCGTAAATTTTTTTATCATGTTTGTAAATACATGAAAGTTTCACAAACTTTTCGGTTACTTCGGTAAACTATTTAAAATCGTTAACGGCGAATATTCCACTTTTTAAGTGCGATATAATGAAAATCGATATTCAATATCTAATCCAAGCACCATCTGTTCTTTGAACACAGTTTTTATGGCCAAACCCTTTTCAACTACTTGTTTATTTGTTCTAGGAAATACGTCGAGGCGAGTTTTATTTTAGTTGAAAGCTAGTTTAGCGGTGTGGGGGAGATGCAATTGAGATTTTCAGTTACAAAATAGTTTTCAAATGTTGTAGAGTTTATAAAACAGGATCATAGCTTGTAGTTAATTTTAACAAATTATGACTTTTACAATTTTATTAAATAAAACTTAAACAATAAAACTGAGTTTAATTAATACTTTTAATTGATATCTTCTTAGTCCACACTGTTCCATACCATACTTATTAACGTGACCTGAAAAATACGTAATGAACTTTATGATAATTCAGAGGATTCAAAAATAAACTTTCCCTTTATAATATTTAGAGTTGAATAAGTTACCTGGGTGGTCGATTTACGTGCTTGAGTTTACTCTATTATCAACACTGGTATTCTTTTGAATATTGTAGTACGTTTTTAGAACCACACTCGCGTTACTTATAACGAAGGGGACGCCAGAAGACAATACTTTCATCTCTGAATAAGCATTTAGGCTCAAAAGAATGGAAAATTTAAATGCACTACTTCCTGCAAATTTCTTCAACGAATTTGATATTCCTTGCACTTTTGAAAGCGATCAATGATGTTTTATAACATAAAATTTATTAATACACCTGGTTATGAGTATTTGTGTAGGTTTCGGTATTGTGAGCGAATATTCATATTTATTTGATTTAGAGCAAAGTTGGAGACCAGCGTATGCCGTCGAACACGTGTTGTCACAGTTAAATATAACCTACAGTTCAACGTACCAGATGAGGGGAGCGTCCGGCTAACCTACAACTAAGTTTTAAAAACAGTTTGAAAATTGATGAGTAATTAAAACAGTCTGAAAATTTATGAGTAATCTAAGTTTAGAAAATGATATTGTGTGTGTTTTAAATTAAGAGAAAATCGTTTATATTCGCAAGTACGCTTTTCAAGTGCCAAGCTTTATTTTTTACTTTTACACTTAGCATGAGTCTGTTCGTTATTCTTCTCAGAATTTCGTAACTAAATATCAGATTTGTAAATAAGTAAAAGGATATTCTTTAAATTTTGTACATTGCAGCTCTATTAGTCTTACAATTAAATTGTTTTTTTTTTCCAAATCGATTGAAGATAAACTTTCCGCTGTATTGATCAGCTTGAATAGGCAGATAAATCTTCCTAGTGGCAGTCTGTTTAATGCAATGATTACGGAAACTGTCAAGTTGCGCAATCAGAACAAAGCGCGGATGAAAAAGCATGGCATAGATTTTCACATAATCGGTGAAGGCGATTGCTCTAATGAATTTAAACACCAAACAGTCGCAACAGACGCAATCACAAACACGATATTTCACGGAAGAACGACGATATGGCTTCAACATCAATAAAAACCCTGTATTTTAATTGAACGATGATAACGTCGTTTCATTTTAACATTAAACATTTTATTTTAGAGTTTCATTTCGACTGGATCCAATTTTGTTAATTAAAAAACGTTCGTGCAACAAACTGTTGACGAAACGTTGCTTGTAAAAGTTCGGTCATTATGACACCAAGAATCTTAATGAAATTTGATATTCCTTCATCAAATTTGATTAAAAGACTTTCTTTTATTTAAGAACGAAGTAGGTAGAGTCTTACTCAAAAGATCACTTGAAATACTTGTAAGGCTACATATTTGAAGTAGCACACCGAGTTTTAAATGACAATATGAGTCGTAAGCGGTGAAAGTTGAAAACACATGGAAGGTCAAAAAGCAGTTTTTTTCAACGAACTACAAGTTGGATTTACTAGACACACAATCACGAATCTTGCATATTATTTTATATCGTAAAAAAAGTATGCACAAATAAATTAACCGTGAGTCAACTTCCCTTTGTATTATTTTTGTACTAATCTATTTACGTTTTGAAGAATTATGCGCCTTCTTTATACTGTCTGCGATTGATATAATGGAAGCATGTGAATAACCGCACTCAAATAGTTTTTTACGTACCCGCATCGCAATTTAGACAAAGAGGTTCACATGACCTTGCAGGCGTGTGCTGGGCTGACGAACGCGGAAGCATAGAGCCGCCTACGAGTTTTACGAATAAAGTACCATATCCATTATCCCTGCCATGGTATATTTATAATATTTAAAAGGTTAATGGACTGCTTTACTTTCGACTAAATATAATAATTAAAAATTGTAGAAAATAAAGTGTTCTAGTGTATTAATAGCTCCGAACAACGAACCTGATCTTTCATTCAGAGAAATATCTGTGAAATTATTCCTTAAAGGTATTTTTGTGATAAAACACGACACAATGATATTATTTATAGGACCAGATTATTTGAGAATCAGTTAAACTAATTTGGTAAATTGCAGTAAAATCCAATTTTACCTTGATTTGTAAACAAATATCCATGTGCTACTAGCTATAGTACACACGATATCAAATTTTATGTATTATCGATTCGATAAACGTTATCGTACGTGAGTCTAGTTTATATTTCCAGTCAGCAACTATATAAAGTGCAATGAACCGTAAACACGCCAACATTTGCACCATTAAACGTGTTTGCGAAGCTTCACTATTGCATTGGTGTGATCGCTTTTGTCTTCGACTTGCTCGCGCGGAACACAATCCCGACAACTAATTCTAACATAAAGATACAATTAAAACTTTTCGTTTGGATAGGAATTGTCGTAAACCATATTATTAAGTATTAACCATCTCTGCTCAATTTTGCTAGTTTACACCAATATGAACTTTTGTGGTAATCAGTAACTTGGGTGGTCGTCACTCGTCTGCCATGTCAACGAGCAACTCCTGTATGCTGCCAAGCCGAGGGCACGAGATGACAGTCATTTTACGACGTGATGATTCGTCAATACCTAATCATTAGTCTGATCAATATAAACATGGACAAATAAAACAATATTATGTTTTTAGAAGCCATCACTCAATCACTATAGAAAGAATAGCAATTCTTTCAATAACGTGTGCCTATTAGGCCACAGGTGTGTATAAGTCATAGACATCAAGTAGGTATCATCGGTATTTTTGGATCACGTTTACAATATTAACAATTTCATAATAATTAAAATTATTGAATCTTGTACAAAAATAATGACCACGTGCTAATTACAATTAAAAGTTCTTGTATATAATTTTGGCAATTACTATAATAACAATTGGACATGGGTACACTAGGTACAGTGAACCCGAATGAATCGGCCGAGATTCTTGGAAGTGACTCGAGTGGCCGAGTTCAAGACTCGTTATACGCGCTCCAAAGATATGCTGGTTCTAAACGTGTATTAGTATTTGTCGGCTGCTTCACAAAAAAGTCAGATGCTAATTAAGAATAAGGAAAAACAAATGTAAATTTATATGTAGAAACAAAAAAATCCGTTCACTGACAAACTCAAGAGTAAAATCCTTGAAGGTATAATAAGGAAGAGTCATCAACGCGATGCGGTTTCGAGCTTGTATCAGTAGATTAATTAGAAATAAAACTACGAAAAATCAAATAAAATCTATATCTAGTAAATGCAATGTATGTACATATCGTACCGTATATCGTTAGACATTACACAATTCATATCGCTAAGAGTTTCAACAATTGCTGCATCTTGCCTAAAATCGAAAACGAATAATTAATTTCAAATTATTATTTATATTAACTTCTTTATAGTTGATACAATCCCGAGGGTTCTTGTATATCGTTAGTGAGCCCTAAACGAATAAATTGGGTACATTATTTTTCAGATCCAATAGAAGTTGCGTGACAACCAATGTTTACGATAAAAACTCTTATAAATTATTCGTATTATTCATGTCGTAATATACCCACATACTATGGCTATATTTCTATATTTTTTTGTTTTTATACAAACCTAATTATACATAATTATAACGAAATGTTATATCAATATATTGTATTTGAAATGATTTTGTTACTGATTAAATTTTAACTAGCTCAGGGTGTTCGACTCTTTCCAATTCTGATACTTGGTCGAAGCTTACCTAATTTAACAGAAAGAAATTATTGTCATTGAAAGTATTAGTTGGATTTATGGTATATATATATATATAAAACACCGAAGACTTAGTTTTTTAATTTCTGTAATTTTATTGTACGGTCTAAAAGCAATTACATCTTATTATATTTGCACGCATATAATGTGTACTATCGACCGCGTTGAAAGCTATTATTATGTTGGGAAAGGGACAATACTTTTGTCTCTTAACGTTCCTTTTAAAATATCTACTTCAAAGCAATGTCTTTTAAAGATTGTCGAACCACAGTCAAACGACGCGGGTGGTATTTATGTAGAAAATAAACATTTCCATGCAACCCACATGGCTACCGTTGCCAGTATAATACATATAAGGGCCTAAATGTTGAATAAAATAATTTCAAAAGTTGCAGAAGAATACAACCAGTGTTATCTGTTTATGATTGCATAATGTTTGAGAATCTTGTTTGTAAATTATGATTTGTTTATTATGAATTTTCTGATAGGTGACATCATTATTATTGCAAATAATATTAATTTATATTTGTTATCAAACTGTTCTGCTGCGCTGAAATTCCAATATAAATTGGAAAATCCTGGTGTTTACCACCAAAGCATAATAATGATTTATTCAACTTTAAGTTTCTTCTGTCAGTGATTTAAATTATAACATTTCATACTATAAATGAATTTAACCTATTATTATTTTACATAATAAGATAAGGAATTCTTAGATAAGACAGCGTTGTGTGAACCAAACTAGTTCAACTTGGATGTTTCTTGAATATTTTTACTTGAAGATAGAAGAATAAGTTTTAGCATAAACCAGTTCTGACTCACTTGAAATTTTTTTTAAATTTTATTTTATGGTCTAGTAGTGTTCAAATAAACTATCAGAATACAATCGAATAACATTCCAGGTTTAGTTACATTAAGTCACATCGACACATAAATCATGGCAGATGTGCTGTAATGTTATACAAATTACCTGGTTAAGTCAAGAAAAGCTGGCATTCCAGACAGCACGAACCACCAGGATGGCAGCGGTGTGCACATCCGCTGCAGACACTGTTCAAACGAGCATGCACCTTGCCGGCGTCCCGTCACTCACAGGCTAAAATAAAACGCGCCAGTAACACATTCACCACACGCGAGGAAACTCGCCGCGTCGTTGTCAACACACTCTCATTTTACGCCTTCTTGCTTACACAAATTAAATGCGCCAGTGGATTCTTCGAATTACACTAGTGACCTCCGAATTCTGGTTAGACAAAAAAATACACGTCAATTATGTAGTTGAGGAAACAGACGAACAAGGAAGTCGACGACGTTACCGAAAGAAATAAAGAGAAAAGTTTAAGAGATAATTTACGCACTAGGAAATAAAGTCTTTCATAGAATGGAATAATAATAAAACTTCAATACAAAGAAAGGGCAGGCTCGGGAGCAAACTTTTTTTTCCAAAAAACTTTAGGGGAGTCAATAATTAGAGGGAGCGACTTGCGATTGAAGTGAATAAGGGTTGTTATAGCGCGCAAAGTTGGGGTCGATAAACCTTTTTGGTACAATATTACCGAAAGACAAAAAGTATTGATTATTATTTTCGTTCAATTATTTATTTTTTAAACTTACAACAAGTATTGGGTCGAAAACAAAATGATTAGATATTAGATCGCGTGACGATAGTCGCGGTCGCGTTGCGAGGGCGAAGCGCTCGGCCTGTATGTCGTTTGGTGTAGGACTGCCGTCTGCCGCCTGGCGCAGCTTGGCTCCGATGTTGTATCAAACTAGAACGCGTCGCGGCGATGCCCGGCACCCGCCCCCGCTTCTCCCGAACTCCCAGAGTGCCATGTGCTTGAGATACCCTATGATAGCGTACCCTATCGCGGCACTCCACAAAGATTCGGGACGTGAAAAGAATTCATCACAAACTGAATTGGCTTCCTTTTCTTTGATTTTAGTTACAATGACATAAATCAATATTATTTTGGAGCCATATTAAAAGCATTAAGAACGTGATACAAATAAAAACTTAGTTTTACAGCAGCATAGATTTGGCTTATACTTATATGGTCAAGGGCATATTATGTATGAAAAATTGACGTAGAACAAACATTTCACCTTAACATCAATTTTATACAGATGCAAAAAAAATTGTGTGAAGTTTTCAGAATTATTTCGAAGACTCACAAAAGATCTTAAAAAAATAGTAGAATCAGAAATAACATTGAAATTGAAATAACAACAGTTTATTGAGCGATTGCGTTTTAGTTTTGTATAGTAGTAAAACAGAAAGCCTCCAGTAGGATATTGGGCTTAAATCGGATGATAATGGACTCGTGTTTTACGAAATACCATTTTATTTATCGTTTTAATAAAGTTCAAAAGTATATACAGTGACGATGAAACATATTTTTGTCTTGAGGTTATAATTCTTATCAATTATCCAACAAAAAAACTGTGGGTACAATTTAACTTCAAAAGCAAAGTATTAAAGACATTAATTTAAAATTAGATTACTTGCAAATCAATGTTGTAAGTAAATCTGTACTGTTTGAACATCTATACAATACGGAAATAACAAGAATGGTTTTGTGTAACGGAAGCAAACTAAAGAGGCACAAAATCTGTGCAAATGACATCAAAGACATTGTTAACGGCATATAGCAGTAAAGGGTCTCTGTTAAATAATGTGACGTAAATACGTACGCGCAAATCATTTAAGTAAATAAGTAATGATAACTTTGGTACGTATGTGAATACAATGTATTTCCGCATTTAAAACATTAGTATATGAATAGGAAAACTGTTTTTTCGAGTCCATCAAGTCAATGGCATTCACACGGCTAGTCATTATGCAATCAGAGGTAATTGAGATGTAGTTTCTGGGAACAACCAGCAGTAAGTCAAGGATGACGTTGATAAAATGCTAAACAGATCGTGCAACACGTTATGACATCGGCATCGATTGATTAAAATAATATTTGATCAGATTTAATTTCTTATTTTTTTTATAAAGTAAATTTTCAAGCTAAACTGAATTGTATTTTATTATATTATGTATATAGAATACACCTTTGATAAGTTAAAACAGATGTCAAAGTTGGGCTCCTTTTAAAACTTATTTTCGACTTTACAATACTTAGTCAACGTAAGTTAGTCATGTATGGACTAATAGGTATTTAAGAACCAGTAGTCCGTGAACTCATTTGCCTTTGCTTAAGGGGGTCTTCCTATGTGATCGGTTGAAAAAAACGATTTTTTTTTTTTTCATAAATTGCTCCCTTAACATGTCTAGAATACGGTAGTAAAGCGATTTTAGAAAATTCGAAGTCGTTTTAAAGATACAGCAGGTAAAAGAAAGAGCGGTTCGGAGCGCTGAGTTTGCCTGGGCCTATTGTGTACCGTCGGCTTTATAATTGGCCTCCCTTTTATTCATATATCTGTTCTATGGTTCTATTTCTATTTATATATTCTTATACGTTCTATGGTTATAATATTTTACCGAAGTTATTTTGGTCTTGGTTAAACTTCGAAGAGAGCAACAGCTACAAATTATTTGTTGTTGAAATTGCTAGCTACTTAGCAGTTATTATCTTTAATGAAGGTTTTCAAGGTATTTTAAAAGTTATGTCGATTATGGGATGCCCTGTTGGTCGTGAAGCCCAAGCGTATGTTGAGAAACGGGATGAAAAGCGAATCTTACGTTCTGAGCGGCGCGTAAGTGATGTCGTTAAACAAGCCAGAATTGACTCAAGAGCTGAACAATCTGCTTTAAAAGAGTTTCACGAGGAAGAGGAAGGAATACTCTATGGACCAGGCATCGCCGATTGAGAGTAAGTTGACATTTTAATAGTTTTTAACGGACTTGAAACTTTAAACGCGTTTTTCTCAAAACTGTGTTTTTCAAACTTTCCTCCATTGTATCTCAGAAACGGCTGGACCGAATTACTTGAAATTTACAGGGCAAACTCAATATATGTAAACGCATGGAATGAACTATTATCAATCGAAAATTTTAAAACTTCGATTTTTTATAGCAAAAAAACAAAAAAAAAAAACGCCTAATTTGCAACTTTTATTTCAATTGTCTATCAAAAATCCAATTTTTTTTATATTCATTTGATTATAGGTCATTCCGTGCTTTTAAGCCTACAAATTAAAACGCCGTTTATTTTTTTTTTTCAGATAAGCCGATCAGCCGGGATCGTGGAGGAAGTGGGAGCTCTTTTTTTCGAGGCGGGGGTGTTCAGAGCGCTGTAACTCTAGTTTGACTGAATATTTTTAGCTGATTTTTTTTATTTATACTGTCCAAATATGTGTTAATAAATGATAAAAAACTTGAAGCTCTAAATATTTACTGGTCGTAGAAAAAAAATCCTAAAATATCCCTAAAAAACAGGCCGTCACATAGGAAGACCCCCTTAATTGAAGACAAATTTTATTTTGCGCTCCAAGTCACTTACATTTTCTACGTGGTAGACGATGCCCTTGCCAATCGAATGGAGACTGCTTTTTAAAGTACGATTGCATTTCTGATATGCAACGCTATGCACTTAGTGGCAATCGATTTTTTAGATTACCTAACTCGCTGTTGTTGGCAAACGACTGTTTATAACTTAATTAATAGTGTTGATAACAATAGCTTTAAATATAAGACGAGCTTACGCAAAATCTTTTTGAATTGAAGTTAAGAGTTCTTTAGACTCTTTAAAGACTTCTTGGAAAAGGCAAAAAGATTCCTACAATTGCTTTTAAAATAAGTTAATTTCAAATTAGTTAAGCTGGTAGAATATAGAAATGAGTATTAATATTGTTTGTTATTAGTACTTTGGGTATACAACTCACGATGCACCAATGGTTGTTTTCCTACGTAAGCTACAGAATAAGTACATATTGAGTAGTTTGTATGGTTTCCTAAAGTTCGTTTTTTATTAGCTTTGGTAGGGGTATAAGACTGCTACTAGTAATATAATTATGTAATACTTTTAAACATATAAATTTTATTTTACAATCTGTTGTTATTTAAAATTTTCACCGATTCCAAAAATAGTAGTTTTTATGTAGTTTATGTCATGTTATGTTTTTCAAAAGTTGTCTATTTCTATTAAGTATATGTATTCATTTAATTGAAATGTTGTAATTGAATTTTTCTATTACATCAGATTATACCTACTTGTATTACGTCTTGCACTTGTACAGTGATATAAGCAAATGATAGATTGACTTTAGAAGTTGTTTGAAATATATATATACTTTTTACTACAGTATGAGCAGTACAATTAATTTATAAATTGTGGACTATGCATTATGGCATGTATGCACAATAAACCGCACGTAAACGAACAATACATAAATGACGTAACAAATGATTTACGATCTCGCGTTTCGTGAATCATTACCAATTCATTCAAACAATTTCAGATTCGAACGAGATAAATCAATGGCTATTTTCAATATTTCTGCTAAACTATTATGAAAGGTAGACAAATAGCGGAGTATTTGTGTGTGCAGCTTTTAACAATGTTTATTATGTATCTCACCTTGCTCGTCCTGAACTCACAACGTGAGATTGAGGTCAATTGGTAAAAGTGTGTTTCTTGATTATGAAATCAAGTTATGTAAAGCACAAAGGCGATTCTGAAATTTATGATTCATTCAAAAATTTGTTTTAAGTTAACAGTAAAAAGCCTACATTACAAACTTCAAGAGATAAATCAATTATTTTACACATTTTCTGTACGTTTATTACGTAGTTTTCTAAAGCTGGAAATTTGAGCACAATCTACAGGAAGAAACAAAATAAACGTGTCATCCCATCATTAATTTGTTAAAAAAGAAAAAAATATATATGTAGGTAGTAAGTATATGTATTTAAACTGTTCACACGTTTCCATGTAATGCGACTTGTTACCCGTTCATATTTTTTGTAGAGTTATAGGTTCCAAGGTTTTCGAAAGCAAATGTATTTAAATTTAATATTACAAATGCAATTTGTGGCATTGATACAATCTTGTTGCAAAAAAGAAAACATCAAACCGCTTTCTACGTTTCTATTGAATCAGATAATTCATGTAACAATAATGCGTAAGTACAACAGATGGTAGTTGGCGACCTTTTGTAAAACGACGTTGACGAAATACACAATGCAGTTGACACAAGGCGAATTGAGCTAAGTGAACGGCGCGATTCATTTCAGTAAGGATTGTGCGAAAGGACGTACTGACCTGTACAAAATCCTTCATGTTGTGCCCTCTGCACTATTGACTAATCTAATATTAATGAACGTATATCCACATTAGTCTTAATTGATTAGCATCTAAGTATTTAATGAGTTAGCAACATCGGCAAATGAGTATGTAAAGTGCTTAATTGGTTTGCATTTGAACAGCTGTCCACAGTTTAAGTGTTTCACAATCTTCTGATTTTGTCGCACAAATCGTTGACTATTTAATTCAGTGATTTAACTTTATATTTATAAAAATAAAACATATCCTAATGATATTAACACAATAACATATTCTTTAGATCTTAAAGTGAAGATGGCCATTTGAAGCTATTCCTACGAGATATTTTATAAAGTTATTTCAACGTTTATTTGTTGTTTAAGAATGCATATTCACATGTCACGTACGTAGCTTCACAACCTCGACGGTTATTTAGCCTTCAAGTCTCCTTACTGTTTGAGTGTCGCGAGGTAGCATTGCGAAAGTTGACAGTACTGTACGTGAGCAGATTGTAGAGGATTCTCATTCTTGTTCGACTAGATGGTATTGTACGTATCGTCGTTTCGTTCAATACATGCTACTATGTATATTTCATACAAAAGGATTGGTAAGCAAACATTGATTAGCCGTTGGACCTTCCAGGCACATTTCGCGAACCTGGTCCCCCGATTGATGAGGACGGCCGGCCAACTCGGTCGGTTGCTCCCGAATGTCGGGGGGCCCAGCAACGCAGTGCGCCGCCTCTATGCGGGGGTGGTGCGATCGATGGCCCTATACGGTGCGCCCGTCTGGGCCGACGCACGGGTGCGATTAACTATCGCCCGATTCCTGCGTCGGCCACAGCGCATCGTAGCTATTAGGGCCATCCGCGGTTACCGCACCGTCGCTTTCGAGGCGGCGTGCGTGCTGGCGGGGACGCCGCCCTGTGAGTTGGAGGCGGAGGCGCTCGCTGGCGATTATCGCTGGCGATGTGACCTCCGCGCCCGGGGCGTGGTGCGTCCCCTGCGGGAAGCTGTTCGCGATAGGAAGGTCCAATCTCGGCGGTCCGTGACGGAAGCGTGGAAGAGACGTCTCGCTAACCCCACATGGGGTCTACGGACCGTCGAGGCGATCCGCCCGATCCTAGATGATTGGGTGGGTCGTGGCGCAGGACGCCTCACCTTCTGGATGGTGCAGATGCTGACCGGGCACGGGTGCTTCGGTCGGTATCTGCACCGGATCAAGGCCGAGCCGACGGCGAGGTGCCACCATTGCGTGGGATGTGACCAGGACACGCCGGAGCATACGCTCGCACGCTGCCCCGCATGGGAGAGGCAGCGCTGTGTCCTGGTCCAACAAATAGGTCCGGACTTGTCGCTCCCGGGCGTCGCGGCGTCGATGCTCGAGAGCGACGAGTCCTGGAAGGCGATGCTCGACTTCTGCGAGTCCACCATCTCGCAGAAGCAGGTGGCGGGGGCTGCGAGAGAGAGGCTTTACGCCGCTCTCAACTTGCCAACCCGCCGCCGTCGAGCAGGGGGCCGGGACCGGGATCTCGCCCGGATTCTGGCCCCCTAAGAGTTTCGGGTCCCCAACGCATGCGAGTGCGAGCGGGGGCCCAAGAAGGTGCCGTGTCTCGCTCAACACGCCCTTAGCGCTAGAGCATCCGGGGGATGGTAGACCGCGCTCCCCGACCCACGCTGGTTCTGACCCAGCGGGGTATTCCGCGGGAGGGTGACACGCGGTCCCATCTTGGCGGGCTTCGGAAAGCCCGCCGACCGAGAGAGCCGGTGGCCGTATTCGCCGGCGGCTACCGGTTCGGCGTCCGGGGACGGAGCGACGGGAAAGCATGCCGATGGCGTAACGCGTCGCCCCGTCCCTCCAAACCCCGTGCTGGGTTCTGGCCTCAGCCGGGGTTCGGACGCTGAGTGTGAGCGGTTGGAGGTTTTAGTGCGGTTCAACTCCCACATACCCCGCCCGCGGGGCGGGCGGAGATCCGGTGATTTCCTCCAACTGAAAAAAAAAAAAAAAAAGCAAACATTGATACGTTCGTTAAAAGTAATTTGATTTTTAAACCTCTTCTGTATGTTGAATATTAATTTCTCAATAAAATATTCATATAGAGAGATTATAATAGATAGAAGTATATTCGAATTGCACGTAAACTTCAAAAAGGGTAGGATAGCAACATCTATATTCCACCCAAAAAGTGTGATGATACCAAATCTGAAAAACACTATTTTTGCCTTGTAATGTGCAAGAATTATCGTTTGGTAGGTACTTCATTGATCCAAGCTTAAATGTCAACTTTAAAATCTGCTACAAGGGTTATAAGAGTATCTGGATAAAAAACGCAAAAGGACATTTTAGTTTTCATAATATTTGTCCTTCAATGCTCAAATGTGCATCAGTTAATGGTTTCTTGTAACAATGGAGTATAACAGCCCACTCGGGTTACCTACACGAATAGCAAATTATGTCCATACTCAGTAGAACCGTACGCAAATGTGAATGTTGTAATTCAACGACAAATTCGGTTCGAATACTTAAGAAAAGATAAAATAGACAAGATACCAGTAAATACGTGCATGAATTTATGCAGACACACAATAAGGTGTATAACATAAATCCCCAATTGTTTGTATTCATTTACTAAAGCAACTTGATCCTATACCACTATTACATTTAAATACGTTTTTTAAAGAATTACTCAATTATTGGAATAAAGCTGTTGGACTGGACGCATCACATCAAATCAGACATTAAATTAGTATTTGGTATATAAAAATGAATATTTGGAAATTCCAACATTCTTATTGTAAAGAATGTGTTTCTAAAATATTATTATTTTATTGCTGTAGATTCTTGTTCAGTATGGAAATAATAATTCTCGTTCTTATATTACCTACTCATCTAACCTCGCTTTTAGGTGGTAACAAATATGTTTTCAATGAATTGTTAAGTGGGTTTGTCCGTCATCATCACGTAGTGCCATTTACAAAATTTGGAGGTCAATGGGTGAAATATATTTGGTGCCGTTCACTTTGAAAGGCGTTAGATATATCCTTATATGTTTGGCGTATCTTTTAAATAACATTTGACACGAAAGAAGGAAATTATATTAATTATTTTTTTAATGGTACTCGTAAACAAAACACGACCTTAGTGTGTCGGGCTTAGGGCGATTCGGTTGTTTATTGAACAAGAGAACAATTTATCTTCGTCGAAACGCCAACGTGATAAGACCGACGCCTGTAGGAATCGTGTTGCGGAATCTTATTAAATATCTCTGTACCTAACTCAAGTTATTGTTCTCAAGTCATTGTTGTAATTAGTCATTAATAATCTATCTTGTCAGCATTGATAGTGATTAATAAACCTGGATAATATCGTGTGGTTTCAAGGAAGAAAAAAATATAGTTCCGTAGCTAATTTATGGTAGTTTCTTTAGTTATAAACTAGGGTGAAATATATCAAATAATAATATATTTGAAAGAAAATGAAATTTTGAACGTACCCCAGGGCACGATACAGTTCGTAATAAATCTAGTTTTTCTACAAGTGCTCTTCTTCAAGAAGAAACTGGAAGTTATGCCCCATAACGAGTGAGCCATAAAGCGTAACGAGTGCCTTGTGCGAGAGAAGCGTAATAAAAATTAATGATTCTATGTACTTGAGTAATACGAGAGCTGGGTCAGCTGCATTTTTCGTCTTTCAGATATTTCAAATAATTGTTGAAATGCCATTACACATTTCAGGACTCAGGTTTAATGGCCTAGACGATCTCAAGGCCTAGAACAGCTCAAGCCAGCTGAGTGGTGAACTGAAGTACGGTTCAAGGGCGTCAGGTGAATGCCACTAGGCAAGTTTTTTTACAAACGAAACCAGCTTACGTGACGACTGGTATCAAAGCCGGATGAAAATTGAGCAAAATTTATTCAAAGTAATAATCGCAAATGTCTTCTGCTTGTTTGGAATTCTTGTACAATTGTTTTTAAAGTAACATTATACAATGAACGTGGACTTCACTCATAATTTATTTTCAAACAACTAAATATCCTCTACAAATTATTCAGAACTTGCTAGCAATGTTACACACAACAGTTTAACAGTTCAACGAACACTAAACTCTTTACGATTATACTTTCACGTCATACGTATTTCCTGGATCCCGAGGAGAAAGAAAAGAATGTCTCGCTAAAAGATAACAAGTTACACCTGCGGGGAGCCCGAATAACTAACTATAACTTAGTAAGAGCGTGAAACCTTTGTTCTTTCTCGTCTGAGGCTCGGCTCCACGAAAAATATCTTTTTACTTTTTTGCTGAGTCGCTCCCGGACCGACCGCCCGAGCAGGTAGACTGCTGAATATAATAAACGTTCTCTCTATACGTTGAATACGTACGTTGCCGGTTGCGTTGTTTTAGGTGAACATCGTTAGATGTCTTGTAAACCCGTTTTTGACCAAGTACATAAGGGTCTGAGTTCGATGTACATATTTGATGTCGATTCAAGGGTAATTATAATAAGCAGAAGTCACGAGTACGATTTTTTTGAGAATTTCAATGTTTTGATCACGTTTTTTTGAAACACAAATTTAATGTGAAAATTATTTTGATTCAAAATTGTATACTGTTGGTTGAAAAGCCTTCTTGATTTTATATCTGCAAAATTCACGTGCTAAATACTTACCCAGTTTCGGTGGGTTTTAAAACAGTTTCACATTTGTTACCTGTAACAAAATGATACATATATGCTTTAGACTACTTTAGAGTTTAGGTTATTGATGTCCAAAATTACAATAGGTACTTTATTGAAGTTTTATGGAATAGAATCCAGTTTAAAGCTATCTTTAAACTGGATTCTATTCCAAATATTGAGTAACACTATATTGTATTTAAACATATTTATTAGTATTTTTAATGTGTTTTATTGGTTATTGCGTTATTGATTAACAGATTAAATTTGAAATTTATGCCACGGGCACAAAAGGCTAGAAATTATAAAAGTAATATATTTTGATAGATGATTACAGGCTATCAATTTAACATGCTTAAAAATAAATAATTTGATTGTGACGAGGATTTAGGTTAGTAACACAGTTCTATAGTTCTCTTTGTATTGCGGAAGTTATTAATTTTTGTAAATAATAGCTCAAAGTTAGGAGTTTTTGTCTGCAATATCAGAGGTTGATTAAAATATTAGTTGTACAATGGTGCAATCATGACAATTTTTTTTTCATAAAATAGCAGTGTCACAGTATTTGGTTGATTACTTTGGATCTTGCACTAAGCTAATGAATTTTATTATTTTATAGAAGTTTTGGTTGGAAAAACTGCATTATTGAATATAAGTGTCCTTAACGGCAGGTGTCATGGGTAGCAAAATTTTAGTTTAATGTCGACATTGCAGAGGTTCAAGAGTAACGGTATCCACTTATAATCTGATGACACATTAGCTTGTCGGCCTATTAAAAAAGCTTCTAGATCATGATATGACCATACTTAAGATAGTTTTTATATTCAATGGCAAAATAGTCACTAAAACTATGCTTGGACATGATTGTATACATTTGGATTGAGTGTCATGTTAAGCAAATTCAATTTACATAGTAGTAATCATACATTGCACACATTCAATGTATGTTTTAATATAGGAATAACAAATATTTCTGTTTGTTGAAGTAATTAAGTATCATTAATGAACATTTTTATTAACATTGTAACAACTTTAATTGTTTAAATATTTCCTGAAGTGGATTTCTTTGTTTCATAGATTAGAATAGATTTTGGTGTTGAAGTGATATAAATCATTTTACATTGTTTGTTGTACTCAATCCAAATCTATAACAAAGGAAATGATTATCATTGATATTTAGTCCTGATTAAACGCTCTCATTAACTACTTGAATAGAAGCATTTTAGTTCTGAGAACTCGTGTGCTGTTTGCAAAACTAAAACCATGGAATATATTTGAAAACTATTGAGAATGACTTTTCGATATCTAACGACAGTTCCAAAATGAAAATTAGAGAAGCGCGTGATGATTATCGACCCATGTGCGTTATGCTCAACACAAAAACTTTTTGGGACGTACGAATTTAGATGAAAATGCTATTCAAACCATTCTCATACTGTTCGACAGTACACCGTCTTAAGGTCTTTTTCAGAATTCATTCGCGAAGTAAAGTTAAACTTCAACTTGTTAGCATTATGAGCGTCTTTAACAACCAGTAGAAACTTTTTTACCTTCGTTTTCGAGACTCCACGGTGCCGCTTTAGTTTCCCAGCCCTGAGTATAGATAATCACAGCACTTTTCATCACAATACTATAAAGTTTTTTTTGTTAATTTTACCATTAAATCGTACAACTTTAAATACTTTTGAAGTAACATAAATACTTTACTATGCGATATTTAAGCGAGGGACTGGGGCATGACACAAATCACAAAACAAACCAGTAAAGAAAGAGAAAAAACAAAACGAACGACGCGCATGCGCTGAAATAGCCATGTCGTCAAAACAGCTCACCTCGCCACTCACGCTTATTTTTTAAACATCAATAGTCACAAATAGTGTTGTTGTTGTATCGAGAAATGTTTAGTTAATTTGTTTTCCAATGTAAAACTTAAAAACCAGAATAAAATATTTGGTGTAAATCATAAATCTTTTCTATATAATAACGAAATCACACCGAATTATTTAGACTTTTTTGCTCATAGACAGATGATGCCTTGAACAGTTAAACAGAATTCATCTCGAGTCTTATGTTGTCCTTTTACTTAATTTAATTATCTTTGAATAAAAACACTTACTATATTTACATTAAAAGTTTGATTTTGGGTGTATTACATTTTTTTTCAATATTGCTTTTATTAATTTTTAGTGGATTTATCAAGAAAAAATAATTGGTATCATAGAATCTAACAATTACATAATATTATTCTATATTTTGTTACCTAATAGTTGTTAATTACTTAAATTAATTGTATTTTCTAATTTATGTTATTGTACCAAAATACTTCGTAAAATAAATCGATATACAAAAAAACATCACTACCATTGAACGCTAAAACAGCCAATACAACGTTCCTGTCACTCCTGCCATCTATCGGTAAGAATAAAAAATATTAAGAAATCACTGAAAAATATATTTTAGTGATTTGTAAACAGATGGCTCTGAAAAACAACTTTTATCCTTTAATTGAATAACTTATCACAGAGGGCAGTGATAACTTTTTGGTAGGAAAAGAAAACAAACGTTTAGTATTTTTTTAAAAATAGGAATATACTTTATATTTTATAAAAATCATAGGGGCGCGACGGGAAAGAGTGCCGAGTGCGTAACGCGTCGCGCCGTCCCTCATAATCCCGTGATGGGTTCTGGCCTCAGCCGGGGTTCGCACGCTGAATGTGACCGGTTGGAGGTTTTAGTGCGGTTCAACTCCCACATAACCGGTGATTTCCTCCAACTCAAAAATAAAAGGTTAAAAAGAACATTTTTTGATATTACCTATTAAAAAACTATAGAAGCTCTTTTAATGAAATATAATGTTTAGAGCCGTCAATTCTACCATCTAATCGCTCAGGTTTATTCATTCATTCAGTGACACGCTGTTTAAAGTAGCCGGTGGGGATTAAAATATATTTCTTAGTGCATATCTAGAAAAGTTAATGTCTTTTAGAATGACCTAGGCATTTTAAGACCACAATTATTTCGATTTTAAATTAACATTAAAGTTAAAAAATCTAATTATTGTAGGGTCCTTCGAAAAATCTGAAACAATCGTGTTAGATTATTTAAATCTGTGATGATACTACCTTCTTTATTTTTTGCGTGTCTCGGTAATCTCGGAAACCATTGATTTGATTTTCACGGGACTTCCACTAGCAGATATTTGATTGATTTATTTAATACTTTATGGTACACTACAGAGAAACAACAAGTTGTAGTAAAAACGCAGACGAAGTTGCACAGTAAAACTCATATTATTACTATTATCTTGTCTTCCTTAGCATTAGTTTAATAAGCCATGAAATTGAGCTCACGAAATATGTTCGAAAGGATGCTCGTAAAACTGAAATGAACGTGTTTTAATATGCGTGAAATGTGAAACTCCATGTGTCCCCAAAATTTAAACGTTCTCAGATGACGCGAGGTAAGAGTTTAATGATGAGATTCATTTTAAAAGTGAATTTAGTTTTATCTAGCAACGTCGAAGTTTCTGCTCCTACACCCACCTGAAATTTAGATGTGATTCTAAATCTTATCCTACCTACCCGTTAAGAGTAAGCAAAGCTTAAATAATTGTGTAAACATGTAGTCGTTTTAAATTGTTGGGTTTAAGTACGCATAATTTTATTTGAAATACCAACCACACCTTGTCTTCATCTTTATGAAAAAGTATCACCGGTGACTGGAAGTGTTGGAAATTCAGCAAAAACGTACAAATAGTTGTAGGCAGTTACTAATTAACCTGCTTAAAATATAATAGGTGCACAGATAAAACATATTGTAGGTACTGTTCATAAATTAATGATTATTTATAGTCAATTGTGATTTGCAATAACGTGATAGTGATAAATCGGGATGCGCATTTAACAGTTCCACCGACGCAAACCTCGTGAAGACATAAATATTTTAGTTGGCCTATTCACATTTACCGTTATATTTTTGTAGTGAGCTAATTTCAGTACCCAAATTCAATTACGGTCAAAAACCCCTATTTCTGCGTAGGTAACTTTGATGTGCCAAAGAAATGTCGACCCAATTCTTATCTCAAAGACACGTTCCCGAGCCCAGCGGCCGACAAAAGCAAGAGGCTGGACTTAATAGGGCTCCTCGAGGAAGTACCGCCCTTGGCACTCCCTTTGTGCTCGAGATGAAGGCAATTTGGTAACGTGAAATATCAGGTAAAAGTTATGTGTTATGTCGGCGGAAAGAAACGATAGGCATTTTACTGGGAGAAGGTATTTTATTACTACAGTATTTTTATATCAAATACGTTGACTTCGAGATAAAATATCATTAAATAAATTAATCATTCATTCATTCATTCATTCATTCAAAAATAACTCCTTAACTATTTTATTGTAGGTAATAGGTTAATTAGTCGTGTAAAATTGTATTATCTTTTTTTTTTTTTTTTTTTTTTTATTGCCTTGTAGGCAGACGAGCCAACGGGCCACCTGATCGTAAGTGGTTACCGTCGCTCATGAACCTCTGCAATGTCAGGGGACATTGAGGGGTCGCTACCTACGACCTAACTTTAAGCCTAATTTTAATCTTAGACAGATTAAAGTAGTTATAGTTACACAAAGCCTGTTATTGTAATGATTTGATATTTTACTATTAGTAAAAAGGACGTGTAATAGACGTGATCTTCATTCCAGTAGAAACTTCCTCGACTATACGAAGAAATACAGGAACAAAAACCGAAAATGTCCATGTCACCACTAACTACTTTTTTCATTTTTTATTTACAACTAGCTGGCCCACACAACTTCGTCTGCGTCACATAAGTAAATTTTCTCACCGTTTAAACCTTCCCTGGACTTCTACGAATATTTCAAGATTAAAATAAGCCAAATCGGTTCAGTCGTTCTCGAGTTTTAGCGAGACTAACGAACAGCAATTCATTTTTATATATATTTACAATGGAAATATTTATTACTTATTTATTTGTTTTGTTTGTTCTCAGTCCTGAATGAACATTAATTAAATAAAATTTATAAACGAAAAAGTCCATATGTTTATCAAAGGTTCTATATGTAGTAAATGTAATTAAATCTTAACTCAAACATCGGTTTCAGATGCTGCCTCCGGATGACCTGGATACGAGCGGAGGTTGCTCGGGGAGGCAGGGGTGCGGCGAATCGATGCGTTGTCATGGCAACCGCGACGTCTGCCGAGGAGCCTGCGCTCTACTGTCCCTTTCTGTCTCGCCTTGATATCATATCACATACTCCTCAAACATAAAAGGTCTTATCATCCTCGAGAAACATTGCAAAAATAAACTTAATCAACAAAAAATAGAGTGGCGTTTCCTTTGAACTAGACCTGTATTTTGTGCTGAAATATGTTATAATATTACGATATAATATTAGGAACGGTGAGTTATAAGAGCAGAAATCCTGTAAATTACTAAAGGAAAATAGCCCTTATTGCTTCGACATAAGTAGCAGTCTGGAGGTATGTGTGCATGAGTGCGGGTGTTTTCCGTTTGACGACACTTGGTGGGTGGTTTAACAAGATATTTGGATTTAAGGAGTCTGTTAACATCTGCCCCCTTCATTTATAGGGAAGGGTACCGTCTGGTTTCCGTTAAGGTGAAGTAATTAATAATTTATATTTGTTTGTGTTTGCGGTGAGGGCTCGCATTCGGGTTTGTGTTCCGGAATTTGTAATTATTGTGCAATTTATTAAGAGAATTGGAATGTGGTTGATTTGGTGGCTGATTCTGTGTTTATTAGGATTTCCTTATTAAGTAGGCTTTTAAGAACTGAATGGCTAGAGCTGAATACTGTTGTGTTCAATTAGGATTATAATTAGGTCTCAGGGTGGATACCCAGTCGTAGTTGATTTAGTACAAACGCTCTTCGAGATCATTATACATAATTTTATGGTGATAATCGGAGTGATAATAATAATATATACCTAGTGACCGACATGTGGCGTGTTGAATCGACCATCATTGTTCCGATCGTTGTATCTGTGCACGGTCTAATAGCGAAAAGCTTCGACCGTCATCTAGAGAAGCTTTCGCTCTCCGGCTGGGTAAAGGCTGATTCAGAAAGCGGTCGTTCTTGACACGGCACGTATTGTGAGGAGGTTCCTCTCTCTTGAGCCCTGACCACTGATGGCTTGGGTAGACCCCGTCTCCA
This sequence comes from Trilocha varians, assembly GCA_030269945.2. Classification (NCBI taxonomy): domain Eukaryota; kingdom Metazoa; phylum Arthropoda; class Insecta; order Lepidoptera; family Bombycidae; genus Trilocha; species Trilocha varians. The sequence goes on along the minus strand of AP028257.1, from coordinate 6,796,337 downwards.
GTGGCCCTCTGTTTTTTTTTTATATTGTATTTTTAAATTTATTTTCTTGTGATTGTTTTTTTTTAAATATAATGTAAAAAATGAGCAAATAAATAAATATGGAATAATAATATATACCTAGTAGTATTATTGTTAGGCTAATCTAAACACTACTTGATGGTAAGCGGTTGCTAGTTACCATTGTTTATAGACCTTGATAAAGTCAGGTAACTGAGCTAGTTACTGCAGGACAGATAAAGTAACCCATGGCCCACCTGAATTCTTTTCGGTCTTATTTGAACAAATCATAGCTTGCATAACAAGTTTGTACTTTCACAGTCTACTTCTGTTTCTATAACTTCATATTTTATTACAAAAGAAGGGAAAATATGATATATTTTTGTGACTCATCGGTGGTAAAGTAATACTAAGTAGGTAATCTACCTACTTACCATGTACCATAATTATGAGTTAAAAACAATAATAAAAATTCTTGATTCCGTTTAAAATGTACATCTTCACTTTGAATTTTATGGTGAAAGTACCTAAACCCTTTTAAACGAGTTTTAATTAAGCTATCATAGAAAACCATGTATGGCCCTTCTATGTCCTAGCATTGCATAGGTCCATGAGCGATGGTAACCATTTATTTTCAACTTGGTTGCAAGGTCGTTTATCTATCATATAAAAAAAACTTGAGAGGTGTCAAGGGACACCCGGATGGAACGAAGTTCCTTTGCGATTAATTAGTGAGGGATTTGTAATAAAATTTTATTTTTTTATAACTTAAATAAAATATTTTGATCACAGCGCCATCTAGCATTAATCATATAAAATAAAATAAGGAATTGTTTTAAAAGATTTTAATCACAGCGCCATCTAGGGATAATCATCTAAAACAAAAAAAGTGTCGTGACAACTTTTTCATAAGAATTTCCGTCTAGCCCCTTTCGATAACGTGCGATAAGGAACTTCGGTCCAAAATATAAATGCATTTGAAACACAATGTTCAAGTGTTGTTATCTTTCAAATAAATTCTGCGCTCTACAGTGTGAATTGATGAAAATTAGCAAATACCACAATTTAATTCTAATCATCAAAACCCTAATCCAAACGCTCAGTGCTCTCGCTAAATTCAGTACAGGCAACCCTATATTTTTATTTTTATTCAAACAACTTGTCCGTACCGAAAATCGTCAACCGACAAACGTGTATTTTACTTTTTTGAATATGCATAGGCAAACATGGCGTCCCCTTACCGCAATAAACATTAATCACTCATAAAAAAGACAAAGCGACTTCTGAGTTTCTTCGTATCTAACATCGACCTTACGTCGTTTTATTATAGGTGCGTTCACATGCTACGATAATTTTTGACTTTAATAGCAAAATAAAGTACATCATCAAACATTAATATAAATTAGCTGAACTTTATTTGTTTCAGAAAAGAATATTGTATTCGTGTCATTTCAAAACTACTGGGTAGATTCTAATAACTATAAATGATGACAACCAAAAAAAAGTAAAAAGATAATCCTTAAAGGTAGAGTAGTGCCGTATAACATACTAGTAAATATAAGTATAAATTGGTACAATTGTATAATTTGAAAACGAAGAATTTGTTTATGAATATTACTTTTAGAATTTGACTGCAAAGAGTTGCAATACCTAAATGTTGAAAGATGTACAATACAGGCATGTACATAACATATTATTATGTGGTATAGGTGCCTATTTATTTAACAGAAACTGCCAAATCACATTCTCCGTGAATGAATGTGAAGGAATTTCTATTTTCTAAGGTTTCTAATTCTATTTTCAGTCAGCGGAATGCACTTGTATTTTCAGATATTGATTCTCCGACAGTCTGAAAACACAACTATATATTTAGAGGAATTTGCAATGCACTTTAGACTTCAGGCACTATATTTTAATAGTAAATGAAGTTGAACTTTGTCTGTATTACATAATCAAAAAAAAAACATTGCTAACACAACAAAAACAATTACCTATTCGATTCGTTCAGGTTGTTGAAAAGTGCTGTACCTACTGTAATAACGCTTAGTTGATCTTTCGTAGCTGACCGGTTCCTCCTTTATAGTTCGATCACCTATCCGTAAACAGATTCTTTACGTTTAATTGATTAAAAATATTACAAAAATATATTGATAATAATATATATCAGTGAGCTATGAAAACAAAAGAATTTTACCACCATTTTAATATAAATTTAAAGTTTCATGATAAATTTGCTTGCAGATCGTGCTAGTATCTAAGTATGATTAAGGCACAAAGAATTTTAGCCTTAGTTTTGAAAAAAACAAATCTCATTGAAAAGTTATTAAAAGAAGACGATTAAAATTATGTCAATTTCGTAATTATTTTGATTTGTATGGTATGCACTATCTACCTCCCCAGAATTTATTCACAATTTTTACATTGTTCTCATTAAAGCATTATCTACTATTTTCCTAAAAACTTATTTGAAAAAGGTTTCATTCTTATCGTATGATATGAACAGGGTTGACAAGGTACGTCAAAGCTGACCGAAGCTCCTAATGACCGCTGGCTCGTGTGTCACGGAACAGGCTAATATTTATGTAAATTGCGGAGAATATGATTAGTCTGCGCCTCCCTCTTTGATAATCATATTTACGGCTTCGAACCCCCCGTTCTGTGGGTGGCAGGCGATGTTCTTTGACGTTTGATTTCCTTTAGGTAACCGTGTTTCATTGCGAATGCAGGGTGACGATGCAAAATATAAATAACTACATCTAATTATAAAACATTGGTTTCATTCATCAAGTAAATTGTGTTACTCTATAGCTACAGAAACTTTATATTGCATGAACTTATTCAGACACTCGCGGTTTTCTATAATACTTTCATTTAATTTCAATTTTAATTTCAGAGAGTCTTGTAGATACAGTGAGTGTGGTGTGTCGAGAAGTGAGTTCGAGTTCCAGTGATACGACCCAAAAGCGAACGAGAAAGAGGGTAGACAGATTTGTTTGCTCTTAAATCGACCCGCAGTATCCAGTCCTCTCGTGATCATGACGTTTGCAACAACGTTGAAATATCGAGACAACTCATTTAATTAAATATCGTGGTAAGAACCCGTTGAAAATGCATGAAAGTTTTATATTGCATGATAGATAAACGGGTCGGCTACCTAAGCCAATGGCGAGTGGTAACTGTCGTTTACACACTGCAATGTTAGGATAGGTATACAGAGGACGTTATCCATCGCCTACCAGAGATAACTTTTCATACCTCGTTTAAAGATATCATTTAGTTCTTCAACAAGTTTCAGGACTGGATTAAAGTGGAAAACATTAAATTAGATTGATAGGAGTTGATACAAGGCTGGCGAAGTGTTTTCTGTGGTACTATGCGAATTTTATCGGTTTTATGCGAGTGTTTTGGTATAATGTCGAGGCCTATGAACAATGATAATTACGTACCTTGTATCTTCAACTTTTGGAAAAATTCGTTGAGCATGGCACGGTAACGCTCGCCATTGACCGTAACGGCGGCTCTTTGCTCATTTTCGAATGATGCCGCCGGACCAAAATCCACACTAAACCGTAACTCTTTGTGGGTGCATTGGCTTCTCAATGGTGACGTGTGATTTTCCGACCCCCAGATGCGACAATTTTGCTTATTGACATAGCCTCCGAGGTAAAAATGGGATTCATCTGAAAATACGATTTTTCGGTAAAAATGCTCATCTTCGGCCAAACGATCTTCTGCCCATTGGACGAACCGAAAACGTCTCATTTCGTAGATGTCAAACCATTAACTAAATTACGAACACAAATTGAATGACATTTGAGCTGTCATTCTCTAAATAAACAATAGTTCAAAATGCAAACGTTAGATTGCCCACCCTATTCCTAGGTACTTCAAGTTTGGTATGACAATATCATTGTCTGTGTAATACCTATAGGTTCCGCTTTATAGTTCATAGTCTATTACAATCTACCTATCATAAAGGAGGTGTTCAACTCTACTACTATTTATGTGACAAAGAGTAAATTTTAATCAAAAGGAATTGAATTGCAATACCTATACCTATATGTAGATATTTAAAGTACCTATTGCATTTATAGAGAGGTGGTTAACATTGAGATCGAATGAGTACCCAGTCGTTATAGTTGAATATCTGTAATAAGGCTTTGATTGGTTCAAGAGGTAGGAGTGGTCAGTAAAACAATAGTTACAGGTTAAGTTTCTTTCTAACATTGAGACAGCGCGAGCGGTCACTATCGAGTTTCCCGCGTGAAAATCACTTTCCCCGCGGTCGCGGTGCCGCAGAGCACGTGAACGCAGTGTCCCGCCGACCGCTCGCGTGACACGCCGCGCTCCTCGTGCTGTAACCCACCACATCCTTCCCACAGGACGACGGACGTACGCTCCCGACGCCCGCCCGCGCCCGTCTGCCGCCCGAACCGCCTGCCCGCCCCTTGCGCGCCAATACAAACGCGAATCATCCTCAAAAACTTTTCAAATTCAACTGTGCCATCGATCCGACTAAATAATTGAGAGGACTGTCCTGTTGACCGCAACGGTGGAGGCGATGAGGTCGAAAGCAGTCGCTAGGCGGCTTCACGCGCAAGGTAAGTTTTTCTAAAAAAAACTATTCTTAATATAAAAATAAGATGTTCTGTTTTGTAAGAAGATTAATTGTTTGAAGATGCGCAATAGGTAAGTCCTATATAAGGACAGTGTGATGCGCTCGAAGCGCTCCGCTATTGGTCGGCGCCTCCCCCGCCAGACAAGATAGCGAGGGCCATCCTCCGCGTGACGCCGCAAACAATTACAGCACCGTGTTGTCATCGCTTAGAGTTTATATTCCTTTGAACAGTTTCACTGGAGGGATGTACCCTCCATTGTCATTTGTCATTGGATGAGCATCAAGGCTTTTCTTTATTTACTTTTATCATATAATGTACAAAGCGTTGGTAGAGTTTGAATGTTTCCAAACAACTCGTTTATGAGAAGAAAAATTTAAATTATGAAATGTGTTCAGGCATTACGCGTTGTACATAAAGACATGTATTTTCCAAACATTGGTTACACAACGTTTTATGCGAACAATCATCAATTTTTACGATCGATTTTATAGCGAACAACGCGAATCGGTTTAGATAAATGTAAGAAAGAGGTAAAATTGTCGCAACGCCTCCTTTGTGGTTTGTTCGTTTTACAAAAAAATATTTCATAACAACAGGAATAATCTTCATTAAACAATTGTTTTTTCAATCTAAAATAATAATGCATTTATCAAAGTTTTGTAATATGCTGAAATAATTATAAGATAAGAAAAAATCTTTAACAACTTGCAAATTTAACTCTGTTGAAACAAATACAGCACTAACATGAAGACTTAAACTAAACTAAAAAGCATTAACCTCAAAATACTGGTTAAAGAATTAAGGCATTAAGCCCGCCTATGTACACACTTGTGCATGAAGCAATAAATAAATAAAGACGACTTTGAGATAGCATTTATAAACTTTTGTAACATCTACCACGTCAAGATATACCTAACTTCTCAGAAGTACTGTGCAATTTATGACTAACACTATCTCTAGTCGTAGAATTAACTCGAACTTTACATACCCTTAAGTTGTTTCTCAAAAGGTCCTTCAAACGATTATTGTAAGACGACTATTGGTCGACTGAAGGCTTTGTAAATATTCTACTAATTTCTAGAAATTGTTTTGTTATCGTGTTTTGAATATTATGTAAAGTACGTAATGAAAAGATTATGTTTATTGTTACAAAATGTATATTCGATTAAGAAAGGGCTGTCCTTGATTCGGGAAAACTTGGACGTCAAATGAAGCGGAAAATGTTCTTTTGTTTGAAAAGTTTGAAAGTGTTTTAGCAATGATTTTACTTTGATGCAGGAAAAGTGTTTTATAATCCATACTTTTACTAACTCTTAGTTTGTCATAATCAATGTCTTTGTGTCTTGGGTCCTGTTTCAAAGAAGTACATATAAAAATATTTAATTACCGAATGTTAGATGGTATTAAATTATAGAAGTTTATCACCGACGGTAACTACTAACTATTTCCTGTTAGCAAGTCATTTTAACTCAGGTATATTCGGTACCTATTTGACGTTCAGCATATTCTACAATATTTTCCGTAATTTATTCTTTTCTTGCACTTTACCAATCGTCTTTACTCATAGATAGGAAAGATTTCAGTGAAATTAATACCTACCTAATCATAGTTCCTGCCCATTTTCAAACACATTAAAGACGACCTAATATACCTATATGTAACATTTGTATTAAATACATTGTCAACTATTTACATTCTTTATGTTTTACGGAAACAAAGAACATCTTTAGTTTTCTCTTCATCACTTTTTGTTGACTCGTAGAAAGTATAGACTGTCTTTCTCCGCTGTAGTAACTTCTATTTTCTGTAAGAAATTATAAAACCAAGTAAAACGTTTTCAGCTGCTTATTTAAATATTTTTAAAACGTAAGAGTGAGAGGTCAGTTTTAATGTCAGTAGACGAGTTTACGAGCGTGGTGGAGTACCTCGGGAAACTTGATCCCGGTGCGTCGCCCTCTGCGCCAGTTGAATGTACACCTTTATGGACCTTTGCATATCGTTTGTACATACATAATATTTAAAAAAATAATAATAGCCTTTTTTTTTTTTTTTTTTTTATTGCGTGATAGATAAACGAGCCTACGGCCCACCTGATGGTAAGCGGTCACCGTCGCTCATGAACCTCTGCAAAGCCAGGGCAATGAGGGGCTGTTATCTATCGCCTACCGATACAGGACTTTTCTTAAACCTCGTTTAAAGAGGGACATGTCATAGCGCTCCGGGAACACCGCGGATGGGAGTCCATTCCAAATCGGAATGGTACGGGGCAAAAATGATTATTTAATGTTATAAAATAATTTTTAATGTTATAAAATATGCATAAAACTTAGGTATAAGTCAAAAAAGGTTTGCAATGAATCAAATGATGTCTCGAATGTGCCATAAACATCCTACAACTCCTATCAATCTCTGTCCCCAGTCACTTCTATCAAAGACGAACTCAAAGCTAACTTTATCTCATCCACCCATCTTCTTTGGCGTCACCGATTTCGAGTTTCTTCATCCCTATCCATAAAGAATCGCTCTTTTACTCCACTTCGCTTTGTTGTAGCTAAGCATGACCAGTTCATCTTTTTTGCTGGACTATACGTATTAGGATCAGTTAATTTTGTTTTATTAAAAATAGTATGTTGTTATTACGAACCTATCGTTAAACTTGATTACTAGCAGGCCTCGCTGTATAGTCTTAGAGACTAAGTAAATTTGTCCCAATGATATCTTACTGCTGCAGGTTTCGCAGTCGTATGTGAGTTTGAGGAAGGCCTATGACCAGCAGTGGACATCTATAGGCTGATAATGATGTGAGGTATGAAAGAAAAGAAGATTTAAATGAGTTTTTCTTTATGCTGATACTTAAATCATCACTCTGCGTCACTCCTATAAGGGACCAATACTTCCTTCAGTCAATCAAGGATTTTCTTTCACAGGTAGGTAAAGTCTGCAACATATTATATCTCTGTAGATCTAACATCAATACGTACTTTATTTTTGTGAGCTTAAATTTTGTCTAAATATATTATATTTATGAACATACTTGTGTTAGTTTCTCTTAAATACCTTAATATATGATTTGCATGTTCGAAATTTAAGTTAGGAAATATTGAAATTCAATAGAACAAGAGGCTGTCCTCGATGTTGTTCGCCCTTCATCTACTCAGTTTGAATAGATTTGTATACCTATACCTTCTTGTTGTTCAGAATTTCCAATACCTACGTATATACGCTTAAGACCGTCACAATGGTTCTGTAAACAAACTTCCAGGGCTAAGAATTTCCAAGTCGCTCGCCGTTAACCGGACAATGGCGATGTCTTCCATAAATAACTCAAACAATATTCAATAAGCGCTCGGTTTATTCCTCCAGGAATAGTAGTCGTAAAGCTCGTAGACATACCTATGGACGGATCCTCGAATCACAATAACGCTCGAACTCAGCGGAATCCATAATCTTATTTTTGTACCGCACTGTGAAGCGTGACTTTCGCAATTACGAACTTCGTCTCAGCTGCAAGGGAATGTCATCTCAATTCTTTCACTGCTAAAGATTACAGTCGTTCGGTGAGACTTTCTCAAAATAAACATTTCTTGTCTTATAGACGTGCGATTGTAGACTTTATCTCGTGGTCGGAGGGTTACGTGGACGGCGCGGTCAGGTAATGCGTGAAAGTGGACTTTCTGTACCAGAGCGAGGGTTGATTATCCGTTGCAGATGCCACTCACAGTGATCCATTGTGTTCCCTCCTATAATTTTATCGAAGCTGATTTACGATCGATTGTTCACCGGGTGGACAGTGGGCGAGCCGGTGTGCATGTGTGCGTGCGCGCATGTGTGCGCGGTGCGTGCCTCAGCGGTGATCGTAACTTACCTGCAGATGGTGCTCGGATATGATGACTGACTGAGCCACACGACGCCCTCGTAAATTAAGAGTCGACGCTTTACCTTGTTCTTTGTTTTATGGAACGAACCGTATGACTAACCTTGATGAGACATCGTCTCGAGAATTGTAATCGTTTACCTGAAACTGAATTACATACAGCCTCTTTATTGTTTGCTCTTTAATTACTCTTATTCTTCAGAATTCTGTATACCTGTTACATAGCATAAGTGCTACATTTTCTCAAGATTTGCTTATAATATTTGCATAACTCAATACATATTTTATAATTGTCTTAAAATTTCACCGTAACAAAGCTAAACTTTTCTCTCTTTTCTCCGTGAGCATATACTACATACGGAAACACATAGCAGCAAAGATGTTTACACTCGACGTCGACCCCGTCCAAGATAAACATTCGATAACACAACCATCAGGTGCAAGCCGTTTCCTACTCAATTAAAATTGAATTTCAATACTCCATAAACAATCAAATTGCAGTAAAACGTTTGTGTCGTAGAAAAGCTCTGTCGTAAACTTACTGATAGGAATAATAACATTCCATTTGAAATTTTATGAACAAAAATGTAGTTAGGTACTCATTGTGTTTGGTTGATGTTGTTTCATAAAAGAAAGAACAACAACAACAAATAAAAATGTAGCGAGTTGAGAAAATCGCCATACCATCGCAAGAAAATTCAAAAGTTAATATCTACCGAAGCTCTATAAAACATTAAACGGGCTATGAGATTTGCAAGTTTATCAATTATGGAAACAGTCAAGACATCTGCTGCATAACAGAATATAGGCGAAGTTGAGTTATAATTAAACCCGAGAGTCAAGGAAATGAGGTCGGGCTGAGCGTGGCTTCACTTTAATACGTCGCACCCTTCAATTACTTAACCCGGTAAATGTGTTACGGTTTGCACCTCGAAACAAAACTTCTACTTGCATGTTGAAATTGAGAGCTATTAGTAGGAATGTTACATAACAAAAACAATATTATCAGTTTTTATTCTCTTCATTTTGGAGACGATTGAAGATGTTTTTGCTTGGAAGCCGTTCTAAAAGCTTACATAGAGGTTTAATTTTCGTAAAAAAAAACAAACTAGAAGCAACCTCAATATTGGTATTTGGCATCCAATAAAGGTTCTGTTCAGGTCGTAAACCTAGTACCCCTTTTGAGTAGGTATTCGAAAATCACTCTTTTACCTGGCCTTACTATTACAGATATTCAGTTTATCTGAAAGTACGACTATGACATAACATTATTCAATTATTTTCACAATAAAAATGCTTTGCATTTCACCTTCACAATAAATGAAAAGATATGCGTAGAACTGAACCACAGTCATCTAGTTTTATCAGATGCAGTAAGTAGACGCATTAGGTATGCACCGTGACTCAGAGATAACGATATCTCGCTGAAACAACAAACCTATTTTACTGTACTTTTTATTTTTATGTAATATTAGCTGGCCCACACAACTTCGTCTGCGTCACATAAGGAAATTTTCTCACCGTTTAAACCTTCCCGGGACTTCTACGAATATTTCAAGATTAAAATAAGCCAAATCGGTTCAGTCGTTCTCGAGTTTTAGCGAGATTAACGAACAGCAATTCATTTTTATATATAAGAAGATTCATAGATGCGAGAATTAAACTAGCTGGTCTACTTATTTTAAATAAGATTCATTGTGAAAGAACCTTAAATAGAATACGTAGAAAAAATAAAGTATAGTTAGGGACAAGAATAAATGCACATCGTTTTTTAGGAAATTATGCAAAAATATTTAGAGTTTGAACAACTCTATATTATATGTTCAATTGAATTAGAACAACACCTGACAATTAATGCCACATAGCTGTGTGCGACAGAGAAAGCGCTCTATAAATCCGAAGCTATTAACTGCTCTCTTTTTAAAAGTCAAAGTACATTTATTCTTGCCCCCAACTATAATAAGATCAGCTGCAAGGTGATATTATTAAGAGGAACACTTATTAATCGCAGAGCAACAGATGCGATAAATAAAGTATAAAAATATTATTAAAAAACCATTCTTGAGAACACAACAAAAGTATCTGGTTATAGTGACTTTTTAATAATAAAACTTTCGTTGTTCTTTATGGCAATTGGTGATATTAGGCCAAAGGCAGATCTCCGACCGGGCGAGGTAGTGTAAGCCCGGTCAAGCCGAAGCCCACTGTAGTAGATTTCAGATGTCGTATATAAGCCGAAGATTTCTGAAAATGTTGATACCGCAATTCAGGATCTCGCGCGCTATTATCGGTCGCCACATTCTTTCTTTCTTCGTATACAAAAACGAACCTAACAATTATAATTTAGAATATTGACTAGCAACACAAACAGATAAATGCTAGCGAGTTTAATGACATTTAAAACATCTACAAAGCTCTTTGCTTACTACATATATTAAGATTTGGTTACATGAGGCATCATATTGAGGTCATCGATTAATTACAATGAGTTGAAGCAAGAAATTGCGTATCCAACTACAAATCGTTTTCTTCCCGTTATTAAGGTTTCACTGGAAATAAATTCATTCACGTTGTTTAAATAGGATTAGTTTAAAATAGAATGTAGAACTTGAAATTGTATGAATCCAGTAACTAAGTTATTTCTGACTGACTGAAATTTTCTTTTTAGTAGGTAATCCTTTTTTTAAATACACTAATACTCATAGGTTTATCAAACATGATGGTCATCATCACTATTCGAATTTCATCTCATAATTTAGAAATATCTTCTTGAATTTTGAAAAAGATAGTTTGATGAGCTCGCCTTTTGTGAATATTTTTTTAACATAACTTATTTTTTTGTCGTGTACAATAAAGTATTAAATAAATAAATTTGATTGTGTGAAAGAAGATCAAATGTTTGGAAACAGATGACATAGAATGGAGACGTTTAAGTATAACTATATAATAGAATAGAATAGAATATTCTTTATTGTACACCAATCAAAAAACTATGGGAAATAATTTTTGTATAGGTACTGAAAATTCAACGATATTATAATAATTTGAGATGCATCTTGACTATTCTTGACAGACATATTGTACCTATCTAACGGGATTACAAGATCTCCATTTCTAACCAAATACCTAAAAATCTGAAATTGCAAATTCATCTTTGCAATTTCAATTTCTATTGATCGACAACGGAAATTTTTGATCTTAGTACAAGAATAATGTCTTAGAAAGAATACAATGACTTCAATATTAGTATAACTATTTCATATGGCATAGAATAATCGAAATGTATTTCCTCAATAAAAAGTAATTGTGTCGAAAGACCTTGACATTAGAGTGGAGGGCAGACTCCTGCTGCGTCATGGTTCATCAATACTGATTGGGTTCTTAAGCTTTTACTTGGGATTAGTTACAATATTAATATAATAATTTATCAAGACTGAGAAGAAGAAGATTTCATAAGAAATACATTAAATTGCATTTAAAATCTAAAATTAAAATGCAATTTTAAAATTCATTAATGTATTTTTGAGTTTGATTTCAAATTGTTGATCTTTATTTATAGCCTAGTTCAAATATTTGCGCTCGAAAAAATGTCTTACTATGACTTTGATGTAAACTTTGTCTTTAGGCATTGTGTTTAATCAATAGTAACCGAGGTGGCATGTAAGGCTCATGATCGTAGAAAATCTTTAGTTTCTCCTTGTAACTTGTGTCAACGAAAAAAAAAACATCGATTACTTAATCCATAACAAGTTAGATTTCTTACGTCTTTGGTTTGGTTGTAATAGAAAATCAGCTTAACGTACATATGCATAATATTAAGTGTGTTGGGGAAGCTCAGGAAAATCGCACTAATAATAAACCTTACGTCATCTTGTTACCATTTCAAGGTAAAATTTAACTTGTATTGCTTAATTCCTTAGTAAGAAATAAGTGTTATTGGTTTATTATGTGACAGTATAAAGTGATTACATATTACGTTCAGTGAAGATATTTTTAGAAATATTGAAATATTTTTGCAGAAGAGGTTAAAAATTTAGTTTTTGTTGAGTAACTACAAATTTTCCTTTAAAGATTTTCATAATAATATCAAAAGACACGACGAAATCACTTCTACACACCATATTGGCGTAGATAGTTGTTCATGTGCATCTTGGGCTTTTTAATAAACATTTAAATACAAAAAAATAATTAAGTGTTTTATTCCAAGTCTATTGGGCGTTGGCAAACGGGCAATTTACTATAATTACTTTAATAACTTTTTTCTTTATCAAATCAGGAAAACAGTGTTCTTGAAAAAGTAATGAAAATTGAAAATATTACGTTTGTAAACGCCATCACTTTTGCTTACTACGAAACTACCGAGTTTAAGACGACGACCATATTTTTTTAAACACGACGTATTTCCAGAAAAATTATCATCAAAAATGTATGGCACAGGATTCTTACTATGAAAAGAAGTTATTTTAGCGGTGGGTACTGTAATTAGAGTTATCTATCAGTGCTGGTGTTCGCCTGTTAGTAGCCTGTAGTACACTACACTGTAGTGTAGTGACAGACACGACACTCTACTTGTGTATGTCATATGTCTCCTATGTTTGCCCTCTTTTTTTATATTTTTATTGCCATGTAGGCAGACGAGCCAACGGGCCACCTGATCGTAAGTGGTTACCGTCGCTCATGAACCTCTGCAATGTCAGGGGACATTGAGGGGTCGCTACCTACGACCTAACTTTAAGGACCCTTCTCAAGCCTCGTTTGAAGAAGGACAAGTCATAGCTCTCTGGGAATACCGAAGAGAGGAGCTCATTCCATAGCCGGATGGTGTGTGGCAAAAGGCCTCTGCACGGCGTTTTCTAGAGGACCAAATTGATAAATCAAAGTAAGGGCAAGGAAGCATTTTTTTTTGTTATAGAAACAATGCTTAGGTACATTTTTTTGGGATAATCAATTGAAATGAAAATTTTAGTCACGAAAAATAAATTCACGCTTAAAATCGATGAAATACCTAAAGAAATATTTTACGTAAATTATTATAAATGAATATGAGTAAGGGTTATTGTCCAGTGCGCGCGATGCGATGCTATCTAGTTTCCGAGCGTCGCGGCGCGCCATTATCATAATAGCCTTGAGACACGAACCTTATTATGAAGGGTGGTTATGATCAATCAGATTTTTCTTTATGGCGTCCTAGAAATCTTGTATGCTTTTGTTACAATGTCGCGTACTTTAGTGCTTTTTATGTTGGTGATATTTATAGGAAAGTGTGGAAGGTTATTAAGAATAACGAATAAAATTTTGCTTTCAATACTTTAGAGGTTAGTTTTTAAGATAATGTTTTATTAAAATAACTAAACTGTTGTCTTTGTTTAAAGTTAGCAATTAAATTTACCTCAGGGTACCTGTATTTTATGATCAGCCTTCCATAGGTCTTCCCAGATCATTAGCTATTTTTTAGCCCACACCTTTCCATCAACAAACAAAATTCCCGATTAATCGAGATTCAATCGATTCTCGGGTAAATCGATTCGAATGCTGTCACAACGTATCTGATGCGATGTGTCAGATCGATCCGTCACTCGGACAATGGGAGCGGCCGGGATCGATACGACCTCTGGACCATCTATCAATGATAACGTTATTGATAGTGCTAACTGTTGTCGTGTCACTTACGTTTCCGTATTTACGGGGTTTTAAGAAGTTGACCGATTTCCAAAAAGAAAGAGGTTATCAAGTTCAGTGTGTTGCGTGTTTGAGTGTATTTATTTTTTGGATGAACCCATTTTTATGATTATTTATTTGTAAGAAACTTGAGACTCTGGACATAGGTTATACAGGGTGGTTCTGTAACTTTGTGCCAGCTGAAGAGGGCTGAATGACCTGTCGAAATACCAGTCTAATTTGATCCTAGGAACTCATCTCAAATTCGTTTCACATGTGACTATTACCTATAGTAAAAAGCAAATAAAATTGAGAATTACTTGGAAGGAAGTTTAATAAACAGCAATGAAGTCTACTATAAAACTGTACAAAGTGTTGTGTTGTTGACATGTTTTATAAGTTGCATGTTTCTAACACTGCGAGCTTTGTATGGCGAACAAATTACAATATTTCCACAGCGGTTCCTAGTTTTCTTTATAACCTTTTAAATATAGAATACAATGATCAAGAAAGATATATTCCAATACCTATGTAAATCAAAGTTTATTCTAGTTCTCATTATCTTGTATGAAATGAATTTCGTATAAAAGATATAAATGATGATGTAGACTGAAAAAAGATTGATATATTGTGTGTAAGACGATAGGTCAAGATTTTGGGCGTAGCACAGACTTGCGTCAAAGTTTAAAGTAGCGTAAAATACTAATTTGTTGAAATAAGGTAGAGCCAAAGAAGAAGTTGCGTGCTTACAATTTTGGTCAAGAAATATTAAAATCTAGAAGCATTTAAGAAATAAAAATAAGATAGATAAACAATAAACTAAGAATAAATAATCCACTAGAAGTTGCAAAGGAATACTGCCAAAAATAAGGAATAAAAGGATAAAATAAAGGCGGGCTTATCTCCGGCGTCGAGACGTCTTCCGTTTCCTAACTGTTATCGCTTGTCCGACTGATCGGGAAAATATATAACTTACCTACATTGTTACTGGTTTTTCTACAATATACTATTAGATTTAGGTACATTTTACAAACATTTTGTTCAAGAAAATAAAACAGCATTGAAAGAAAGAATAGGTACTTATTAATGAAATTTCAGGTATTTCAGAAATATTCAGCATGAAGCGTGATTTCATATCTGCTAAACAAAAGTGAGATAGCTTGTTTAGCTATAGTCAGTATAGTTTTATTTGATAACCTTTAAACGGATTCATAAAAACATAAGATTCTTTAACGTTACCAATAACAATCATTTACATTATTTCAATATCGTTTCTTGAAATCAACTAAGATATATCTTAAATACACTTAGCAAGAAATCGCTACAATGTATTCTTCAAGAATTATTCTTCAGATGTTAAGGTGTGTGCCCATCGGTAGCCAAAATACGAACATAAAGACAAAACACATGTGTTTACATGTTGAGCACGCTCCTTTAACGGCACATGCCATTGTATTTCGAGTGATGGATGTTATAAAAAGATATTTGAGAATCTGATATTGTAATGTTTAATAATCTGTTAAATAAACTTGATTGTTCTAATCTCTAATTATCAATCGCACTACTGTATGATTTCTAAGTATTCGAATCTGTTCTTTTGTTTATAATCTTTGAAGTTACAGAGGTTTTTCAAATCTATATTAGTACCTAACAATTTTTTTGTATCTGTGTAAAGAGAGATTTTATCTGTTCTTTTTTAATTTTGTATTCCTTTTTGAACTAAATTGTCATATAATTCGTGTAAACAAAAAACAACTGCTGCAGATTCGGTTTTCCAGAAAACGAAATTAGTTTTTTCTAAAAGAAATGCCATTCTTTTGAACCATGTAATTCTATAATGCACATGTAATTTGCATAATTTTAAAGAGTCATCAACTTCCATGTTTTTTGCATGATGTCTAAATCATCAGCTTTCACCTTGATTGTAATTTTCCTTAAGCTTTGGCACCAACCGTGTTCCAAAAGTGTTTTTCAAATACAGTTGTCACAATTATATTCCAGTCCTCAAAACCCGGTCCGTGTTTAGTTTAACGTGAAGTGAGCGACCTCGTAAAATGTCATGTACGGCTATTAACGTTTCGTGGCGATGTTGGATCAAAAATTTCCTCGTTTGCCTGTGCGTGAGCAATTATAAATTTTAACCTAATTACCGAGATCTGATTTCGGATATCATCATTCGACTATCGGACTTTAAAAATAAACAAACATTTGTGAAGGACGTCACTGATGAATAGGACGAAGAGCTATTGAAGAAATCGTAACGAAATTTTGAAGATCTAGTAATTGTTAGAAGGTTTGTGTATTGTGTGATATTTTGTGAACATACCTACATTACTGGGTCTACCATCTACACAATTGTAGTTACTCACTTAATGTTTGATTGTGTTAGATTTTCAGTTACATAAAATGATATCATCAATAATTCGATTTAATTTCCTTTAATATCACCATCTATTTGATATTCAAATTAGTTTGAATTTTGTCAGATTAGTCTGTGTTTCCATATTCCACGTACAATCGAACAAAAATCTAAACGAATCTAAACTTCTGAGCAAAATATTTTTCAGCATATGTTATACTAGTAAACAGATAAGGAATGTATTTTTTGAATATTATTTACTCTGGTGTTTTCATCAGACTATTACACAATGTTAAATGTTAAAATAGTAAATTATTATTTTTCAAAATTTTTCAATTATTTTACATCGCACAAATTAAAGGTGGAACAGTTGCTTAGTCCGTTTTAAAAGTATTTACATAATAAAACCGGTGATTGCTGGCAGGTATTGTGTCGAGTTAGGCACGGCGGTGCATCGTAAAGATTTAATTGGTGATAAAACCGACTAATTGGCTTCGGCTATCGGCTATCAATGCACTGGTACTAATGAAACGGAATTATTCTGATATGGTGCATAAAAACAATCTTTGTGCAGTGTCTATGATTCAAGGTTTTTTTCTTTATGAATCAACTTTGCATTGATTTTAATTAAAATTAATTGTGAAATTTACTATGGAAAGCGTTTCTAAGCAGTAGTATTTGAATCTGCCTACGAAACTTTTGTTTTAATCAAACTAATGTCTTTACTGGATATCACTGACCACTATCTTCATCAGTTAGTAAAGTTCATGTTGCTTTGTACGTCGAAGTAGGTATATTTGTCCTGGACCGAAATATGATATTCAATAAAGAGGTAGACATAAGAAAACGATGTTAAAGTAATCCACAGAAAGACCTATATTTCAAAGATCATCTGGTTGAAACGGACATTCTTGATTTCAGTAATTCATTTTTATAAGTTACAAATTTTAATACAGTTTTGGTTTGTGATAACAGATTAGCAAATATAATTGTTGTGCAATATTGCAATGGATCACTTCCAATTATGTTGGTAGGAGCTTAGTCTATATTTATAAACAGATTTAGTGTCTTATAAATAATTAATCATTTCACAACGGTTTTAACGGATATGACGTCACGACTTACACGAGTAAGTTACCATGGATTACTTATCTTTAGTGCTATCTTTAGTGTTATTTCGATAAAACTGATATACAGAATAGTGAATGATTTATAAATTTCAATGAATGACTCGGTGATCGATTATGTGTTTTGAACACTTTAGCGATTAATGATAACACTAAAAATAATTTGCCGTTTCATTTCCGGGGTTCATATATTTAAGTCAATAATTAATGTTTAATTTCTATAGGTATTATAAAGTTTTCAGGTTTATTAATAAGCAGGTACATAACATCAAATAGCTACGTAGGTATGCCAAGATGATTTTTGTGACTGAGGATGCTTTTAAAGAATTGTTTTCACAAGAGATGAGACAACGGTGCTTTTCTTGTTGCTAAATTTCTAAAAAATATTTTCGACCTAAGAACATGTTTTCTTGGGATGTAGAAGTCTGTAAGATGCCAAAAATATTTTTTTTAGTTTAATTTTAGGTATTTGTGTGATTTAGTCATTATTATCACACACTTTATTTTAATAAAAGACTGCGTAATATTACTTTTATTACAAAAACGGCCGACTTCTATTTTTAAGCATTAAACAAAAACTATCAGTCTGATCTCAACTTGTCTGTGCATCAATTTGAGTTAATGCTCAAAGTACCTGCTTTCTAAGAAAAAAAAGGATCATCGTAATCGGCTCAAATAAAAAAAAATACACGCAAAAACGCACAGCAAATCAAACAAGTGAAATCTTGTTCGTTAAAAATTAAAATATTTAAACACAGATCCAAAAGTACCTGTTCGATCTTAAAAAACCCACGACAACCATCACCTTTCAATTTCTCAAGAATCCAAATCGAACCAGGCAAAGTTTAAAAAGATAAAGATGGGTTAAGATTTAAAAAGATTTAAAACATATTTATTCAGTTAAAATTTACAGTGTAATGTACAACTAACCCTTAGATCTCCACACTAGATCAAGCCTGTCTCGTGGAGATCTTACTAGTACACTTATTATAATTTTTGTGGAAACAAACATACAAAACTAATTAAAACTATAATAAAACAGTAGTGAAGATACATTTTTTTGGAGTAATAGTATATTTTTTAAGCGAGAGCCCATGAGAATTATAATGAAGTCATTCCAGTTTATTTTAGACTTCATTCAGAAGGGCCCGTAGTCTGACTAATGCAGCGTTACCTACATCTATCCTGTACCAACCCATTACTGCCCACTGTTGGGCTCAGATCTCCTCAGAAGAGGGATTAGGCGTAGTCCACCACGATTGCCCAATGCGGATTGGGGACTTCACATATCTTCAAAGGATTTTAAGAACCCTTTTCCGATATGCAGGTTTCCTCACGATGTATTCCTTCACCGTTTTGAGCCAGTGGTGTTGTGAAAAATTGCACATAAATCTTTTTCTCATTTTAGATTTAGAGGTACAAACCAGCCGGATTTGAACCCGCGACCTCCCGTTCGGAAGGACGCGCTTCGACCACTCGGCCACCACGATTTCTATCGTAAAATATGTTTAAAATTGATTGATCATTTAAAATATGCCTAATAATATTATACAATCGACGTAAATGTTTAATTTTTAAATGATATATCGTTTTGATAATACATGGAGATAATGAAATTGCAAGTAATTGTTGGTACAGTTTTATTGTTGTTAATTAATTGCTGAAATTTGACAAAGTTTTTAGTTACATAAAAACTGCTGGATTTTTTGAGAAAATAAATAATCTGTAAACCGAGATTAAAATGTGTGACAAGTGAACATGATTTTGTAATTTTGTACAGAAAAGTTACTCAAAATAACATGAATGATTTAAAATAGGTTTAATAGTACCTATTTAGGTTACAGTGGACTTATGGCCAAAGGGAGATCTCCGACCGGGCGAGGCAGTGTATGCCCGGTCAGGCCGAAGCCCACTGTAGTATATTTCAGATGCGAAGATTTTTGCAAATGTTGTAACCGCGATTCAGGATCACGCGCGCTATTATTGGTCGCCACACCTACTTTACCCACAGTTAAGATGGGAAAGAATGGTGTAGTTCGTAACAACCTTCAACTCCTACATATCGCAATTGCAGGCGATTTCCTCCAACTCAAAAAAAGGACAGTGCCTTTACAATGGTATTGTATTTTTTTTAATATAACCATAAAAGACCTGTATTGTGATGCGTACCTACACACATATTTATTCATCTCATATATATTACAAGTAATTATTCATGAAAAAATAAATTTATAATCACGATATTGACTCAAACATAATAAGTATGTATTATCAGTTATCTTGTAATAAGATCTAAGCGATATAAGATCAAATAATTATACTTCTGACAAGTTATGAAACGTCAAAGATTAAAAATCTAATATATAAAATTCTCGTGTCACGGTGTTCGAACTTGAACTCCTCCGAAACGGCTTGACCGATTTTGTTGAAATTTTTTGTGCTTATCCGATATCTATGAGAATCGGCCAACATCTATTTTTCATCCCCCTAAATGTTAGGGGTAGTCCACCCCTCATTTTTTTTTCCGGCGCAGACGAAGTTGCGCGAGTCAGCTAGTAGTAATTAAAAAATAAGCACTAAAGGCGAGCTTAACTCAAAAATGAGTCTTCTACCAGCAAATCTAAGAAAAAAAAACAGATATGACATCGTACAAAGAGGTAGTGAAGTGTACTAAATAAACTATACAAATTACATACAGATTAGCAGTCTAAGCACTGCCACTATATTACAATACAAAAAAAAGAATAAGTAAAAAGTTTAAAAGTTCATTTTTATGTTTAAAAGTTCATTTTTATGGAAAATACAATGTAATTTTACTGGTAACTGTAAAAGTCGGGAACCATCTTGAAATGAGCTATTGCAATTTCTAGCTGCCCCACGCAACTTTGTCTGCGTCGAAAAAATAAAAAAAAAATGAGGGGTGGACTACCTCTAACATCTAGGGGATGAAAAATAGATGTTGGCCGATTCTCATAGGTACCGGATAAGCACAAAAAATTTCATCAAAATCGGTCGAGCCGTTTCGGAGGAGTTCAAGTTCGAACACCGTGACACGACAATTTTATACATTGGAAGGTATAATATATTAATATATAAACACATAAAACAATTTTATCGTGAGATAACTCTAATGTCGCGTTTCCAAATTGGCTCACCAACGTCCAACACACGTACAAAACAAATGACGGTGACGGCCGATATGAAAGTTGAAACTTGCCATAGCATTAAATGTAAATGGTATTATTAGTAAAGACTTATCATTATCATTATCATCATCATCATGATCAGCCTATAGACATTCACTGCTTGACATAGGGCTTCTCCAAATCTCACCACAACGACCGGTCCTGCATCCAGTGACCTCGTATTCCTAACGATACATTTTCAGTTCACTTTTTCATCACTTTTTCTATAAAGCTTTCGAGCCTTTGTAAAAACAATCCCTGATACAAGTCAGCTTTTCACATAATCCTTTGTCAATAACAGTAAAAAACCAACAAATTCTGTATGTAAAATTCATAGCAAAATAATTGGAATACTTCACCAATTTCCGTTCAATATCGAACGTGTAGCAAGGTTTACATACTAAAAGCATAGAATTATAACACCTGGAATCAACATCATGAACAATGAAGCCAATTGAAAGTACGCCGATCGTGCGTAACTACAAGACATTCTGAATCAACAATTCAACAATTCAACTTAGTCACCAAGTTTTAAAGCTTAATATCGTTTAACAACACAGCTGCAGTTACATGACCATTAGTTTGCAAATCAGATTGTAGGATTAGAGATGTTGCGAATGTCGATTTTTGGACATTGCGAATGTCGAAAAGTGCGAATGCGAATGTGAATGTTGACATTTCCAACAAAAAGTGTCAAAGATTAAAAATATAAAGATAAAATTCTAGAACCAAAGAGATGATGCTGAATGTCTTTGCCTAGAAGTAATTAGCAACGTAATCACTCAAAACTCATATCATGAAAAATCTTATTGGAAAAACTCTTCCAACTTCAGGGTCGCATAAGACGGAATAAATTATAATTGCTGCTCCCGTGTTAGCAGTAGCTACGCTAATCATGACATCATCCTTACCCCCTTTAATATCTTTTTGCAGTTATTTTTTGAAAGAAATTGTAGAAATGAAGCAACTTTCTAACTTGTTTGCTTGCTAACAACAACACACACATAAGTGAAGGGCAATAGAGATAGGACATCTAATTATCTATACCACATTTAAACTTTGTACCTATGGAACCCTTAATTAATTTGTTTTTTTTTTATTGCGTGATAGATAAACGAGCCTACGGCCCTCCTGATGGTAAGCGGTCACCGTCGCTCATGAACCTCTGCAATGCCAGGGCAATGAGGGGCTGTTATCTATCGCCTACCGATACAGGAATTTGTCAAAAATATCCAAAAAAATATCCTTGACTTTAGCGACTGTTTCCAACCTTGGATAATCCATTAATTTGGATAGTTTTAGCATAAAATCAAATTGATCCCCAACAGATTTTTCTTGACCTAGCTTTCATTTTTCTCTACTATGATATTGTCATATTTTTTCCAACACATAAATACATAATACTTGTTACTAATCCTCATATTAATCATTGAATACTTTGCTAATTCCATACAGTGCAGTTGTTCATAAGACTTCTTTGTGTTTGGTATTTTTAGTGACTAAGTATATTTCTGTATTCTCTATAGGCCATATTTAAAGATTAACTATAATCATTTCTCATATAAACAAGGCCGCGAACCATGTTCAATAAAATTTAATATTCGAAAAGTGACGAACATTTATTTTGGTAAAACACGAGATGTTTACGCAGTGTTTTCATTGAACAGTGCTACTTGAAACTAGGGTTGCCAGGTCCTCAGACGCAAAAGCCGGACAGACTTGTGAGTTTGTCCTGACCTGTTTGGGTAAAAAATCCGGACATCTTGTTTTTTTTTCCATTTTTTTTTAAAAAGTGTAAAACTAATTTTTTTTGTCCTGACATTCGGTGGAAAAATTCGGACGCCTCACATTTTTGAAAAATTTTGGTACTCGTTCGGCGTGATTAAATCTCGATCCGCGCGCGAATTTCGAAATTGAAAGATCCTACCTAAATTCTAACAGGCCGGATGCCGGTTATTTTGGCCGGACAAGCAATCAAAAATCCTACGTATGTCCTGCTTTATCCTAACACCTGGCAACCCTACTTGAAACTAATGCTACTATAGTCAAAAGTAGACAGTATTGGCACAGAATAACTACAGAAAGTAAGCTACATGCAACGATCTGAGAAACTTACACATATGCACCTAGATCATAGACACAAAATTCCAAGAGATTTCAAACGATCAAAGCATGTATTAACCGGTTTAGAAATAACTTGTACCTACGCAAAATTGAAATGAAACGTTAATTTTTTTAGTGTGTCAACAACATTTGTCGAAAGATTGCCACAAAATTACAACATCTGTCTAGTACTTGTATTAATCTGTGATATTGGCACGCAACTCCGCGTTACAATGTATTGGCCGTTTCAATAATCTTGTGAGCTTTTCCGTAGTCTGTGCCAATTGTTATAAATGAGTCCCATTTGTTAACTAGTACTCACATTCGTCCGCACTAGGCCTGTTAAAATACTAAATTTAATGAATTGTTTGAAGAATTATTTTGCAAATATTCACACACACACACGATATGTTTCTAAAATTAAATTTATAAAGACTCATTTTGAACAAGTATGGGAAAAAGGTCAGCGTACGAAGACAAAAGTTAGAAAAATGCTGAAATATCTGCACTCACCTCTTAGATGCTCTCTACATATATCTCACTAAGTAATAGTAGAAGTATTTGCACCTATGTCACTCGACTCATAAACACATATTCATTATTGAATCTGTCGCAGTACACAGCGTACCCTACAATCTCATCATGCCAGCTATTGGAACGAAGTTCCTTATCGCGCGTTATCGAAAGGGGGCTAGACGGAAATTCTTCTGAAAAAGTTGGCACGACACTTTTTTTGTTTTAGATGATTATCACTAGATGGCGCTGTGATTAAAATCTTTTAAAACAATTCCTTATTTTGTTTTATATGATTAATGCTAGATGGCGCTGTGATCAAAATATTTTATTTAAGTTATAATAATTAGTAAGTTTAAAAAATAAAATTTTATTATAATTCCCTCACTAATTAATCGAAAGGAACTTCGTTTCATCCGGGTGTCCCTTGACACCTCTCAAGTTTTTTTTTATTTAAAAGAAGTATGCGCATCACTTGCAAAAAGAACGGGTACGATCACGTGAGACTACTAGTTACAGCATAAATAGGTTAAGTATTTTTGATAATAGGAGGTTATATCGTTATAAATGCTTATTAAGGTTGCGTTGGGCGTAGTCACGTCAATTAAGCCCTAATCTTGTTTCGTGACTTTTGACTTATAGTCCACGATGTTCAGCGTTTCCATTTTCTACGATGTTGAAAAAATCGAGGCGTAAGCAATAAATATGATTATAAGGCATGTAAGTAAGTCGTTTTGTACTTAATTTTATGGCAGAATTTGTCAGTAATGCGACCTTGTGTGACCGTATGTGTGATTAGTCTGCTTTATGGGATATTAAAATAGTTTTTTTTATAATGTGTAAAGTAAACACGACTAATAAGTTCCATAAGTTTAATGTGTGTGGAGCTTTGTCACGTTATTAGATTTAAAGACGTATGCGGATCGAATGCTTGAACGAAAAGTTGCAACCTATTAAATGTTGTACATTCTACATTCATAAATTATAAAAAAATGGTACTTTGAAATAAAAAATCTAGAAAATATTCAACGATTACTGAAAAATGAATTTCTCTGATTTCAAGAAAATAATGTTTGGATTATCTTGTGATTTGGAAAAAATGTTTGAAGTTGGTGTGGAAGCTTCAATCTTACATTTTATTACGAGTTTATTCTTACATTTTATTTTTCAGTTGTCTTCTTTAATCGATTTGGTGACGATGAAAGAAGAACGGTATGTAATGGGGTCCAAACAGTTGGTGTTAAAGTGGTCAAAGACATTTAGTAACGAAAATTATAAACATGGATTAACTTTGAGTTGAATAGGCCCTTTATTCAAGTTTGCTGATGACTATGAAATCAAAAAGGCAATATCTGACGAAATTTTGGTGAAGTGATAACCTATTTTTCGAAACTATAAGTAACAGAACAGTATTGAGTTTTAAGATAGAAAAAATTCTGTTTGAAATATATTGATAGGGTAGTGCAATTATTCTAATGTTTCTTGCTGTTTAGTACAGTTTTCCTCCTTCGTGCTGGAATCCGCTGTATGCGAACAAATTACTTCAGACTTTGCATAAACACATTTAAGTTAATTGTCTAAGAAATTTTGTATGTGACTTTTTACATGTTTGTTTGTTTATGACAAGAGTAATTCATATAATTTACGCGTAAATTCAGATAAGAACCCATCGAAAACAATATGACAAAGAAAATATTCGTGTATTTCTGATACTCAATTATGTATAATACTCATACTCCATTATGTATTCAATTATGATTAAAAGATTTGTGATAGGTACATCCATCGAAATGATTAGATTATAGATCATACCTGATGACAATTTTATCAGTGACGTGTAATATACTGAACATTATTATTAATTACCTTTGATGTACTAGATTTTTATCTAGGGAGGAAAACTTTCCGTTTCTGACATCGGCAATTAGCGCAGTGTCTTTTAACATGAGAGAGGTACCGATGGACCTCAGAAATAACCGATTTTGATTGAGAATATAGACAGTGTCCTTTGGCTACTGGATGTGATTTGTCTGTCGATCGAATTTCTCGCTATTATTTATTTATTTGACACACATTACAGTGGTTCTTTCTAGGGATCGCGACCCGTGCGATCTGGAGACGCTGATCGCATGATAGAAGTAGCAATAGGGTAGAGAGAAAAGTAATCTTAAGTGCAGAAGATATTATATCCAACGTATAAAATCTGAATCAAAAATGAGCTAATAATTAATTGTTATTCTATTAGTTAATAACATGCGTTGTCGAAGTTAATCCACAGAACTGAGTGTAAACAGAATGTAATATGGCGGTGCAGTTAAGAGTCGTTTACATATTAATATTCCAAGTAATTTTTTTTTATTGACATTATACTTCGGTTTCCCTAAATGGGGTGTACTTAATATGCTTTCGACAGCTAAACTTGTGAAGTGAAATAGATTGAAATGAAATGAAGTATTTTATTTGCAACTATGTAAGATGAAAAAGCATACAGTTTATTGACAACATTAAGCTACTTTGTAATAAAAAAATTGCCATCTCCTTCTTCTGTCTTGAGAAGATCTGGCGGAAGAAACGATGTTATCTGGTTATAGAAGAAAGTAGGTATTTGGTTTAATTTTGATGTGCATAAATACTATACAATAGGTATATTACATAACAACGACACATTATGAAAACATTTCATCGTCATATCTAGGTGGCGGCATGAAAACTAATGAAAAGGCATTTATTACGGGGTCGCGCGTGGTCACGCATATGCCACGTTCAGCCTATCTCACTGGCGAACACATTTTCTTCATTAACCTGTCCGCCTTCTAAGTTTTTTTCTGCCGGACTAAAAGCTTAAGGTCTTTTCATATTAGAATATTCGCGTGTATGCCGACGTAAATCACTGGATTGTCACTGCGGTCGACTTATAATTTTATTGTCGGAGGAAGGCGACACGACAACGTCGTCACGCGATCTGTTGGTCGAACGCCTCACACGACAATACACGGATCAAGCTTTTATTGTCGCAGTTCTAATTATTATTTGAAATTAGATGTGACCACAGATTGGATGTCTAGACCGACCAATGAGAGTTCTTTCGTGACGAACTAATCGTGTTCAAATGCCGATATTAAACCGAATGATTAAAATGTTGATGGCTTCGCGCTTAAATATGTAAAGCGCTGTTATTACTTGTACAGAAATTGCTAATTTTCTATTTTGCTGCGTGTTTATGTTTTAGATAAGGAATAAATATTTAATATATTTCGTTAACGCAATAGTCTCGAAAATTTATGCTCTAACAATTTCAAAATCTTATCGGATTATTTTAAGGTTACCGAGATTGAGATTTACAAGATTAAATGACTTATTCCAGAAGTACTAAACAAAAACAGAAGTCTAACAACTTGTTACATTATGATTTCATCTAAAATTGTAGTAGAGCATGCTTTAAGTAGCCTTATTCGTGGCTCCCAATTAGTACGAGTATTACGATTTATGTCTCTCTTTATGGTATTTTTCCATGTAAATTGTATTATATATTTGTACCTTACCGTAATACACTGCCTGAAAAATACAGCATAAGTAGTTAGGTATTCTGATTTAGTATTTTCAATTTCTTTTTCTCCGCTAAGCAGGTTTATGCTGTCACATTTTATTGCGTCATGTCCCACATTCAAATTTTATATTACATAAAACTGTCAAGAAGAAATGCGTCCAAGTTGGGTCGACCCCTTAGTGGTGTGTCGTGGCCGGTAGCCTATTATGCGACAGGATGTCGAGCGCTCCGCTAATAGGTGTCATTACTGTGTCGTTCAGAAATTGCTTTGCTATCGGACGAGTTATCAAGGCAGTTTTATAGGTTCAGATTACATGGTAGGTACTTATGTAGGTTTATGCGACATTCTTATGTAGGCTGACTCCGCCCAAAGTTGGAAGTTAGTAAACACTGGTTTTAATTTAGACCAGTTTTCTCAAGGCGTGTTGTTTATGATTTAAGGAAGAATAAGTAATTTTATTGTTATTTCATTATAGGCTAAGGAATAGAAAAACAATCTGTATAGCTTGGATAGAAACCAATAGAAACTCGTAACGCGGTTATATCAATTATTTCATGAAATCTGAACTACCACTGACAAATTCGGAATGAGGATGATGATGACTTTTACTATCTATCTGCGTAAAAGAAAGCGTTTCTCTGACTTTCTGTTAGTGACTTGACTTTTGTTCCAAATAATTTCTGAAATAGCTGAACTGATTTTAAAGGAACTTTCAATGACAGAAAGATAGTCCAGCAAAATATACCATAAGTTTAGACAAATAAATAATCAAAGATCATAAGTTATTTTTTTCCACGCATTCAAAATGGCGCGGGTCAGTTAGTCTTTATTAAAATTTCACGTAAATCAATGAGACCTATTACACAATGTTAACATTTTATGATAGTATTATTATTAATATAATAACATGGGGATACTGACAAGCAGTTTGATAACAATCCTTTGATAAGATAAGTTGTTGACGCGTTCAGTTTTAAACGAACATTCAATAATAGAATTAGGTAATAGAAAAATTTACAAGATCGATCTGTTCTCTAAATATTTTCAAAGACACCTTAATTGAAGGTAAAAGGAGTGGCAATGAAAATATCATAAAACTTTAAAAATTATACAAAGATACCTACGATTTTAGCATCAACTTACATATTTTACAATTACATTCTCTTATTTTATAAATGTATCTGTACCATTCAGATTTCGGTGTTGTAACAGTTTCTGTCTTTTTAGTTAGAAAATATTTTGGATTAATATCTGCATTTCATTCCGAAACCTTATATCAGATTGCTCGTTGCTTTCGATGTTCTCTTTCCAGTTTTTTTACTTAGAATGGCTCATAATTTTGCCGCCAACCGATACCCTTGCCCTTGACAAGTACTAACAATAATGTTTCCACTATTGAAATCACTTCCTACCTAGACAGACACTTAAAACACGCAGAACGTTTTCACAAATCATGACCTTCACCTTATCGCAACTTTACAACATCACTGATAGACAGATATGAGTTATGATGTAAAATGCTGATATGTGTACGTATGTGGTTGTATGGAATTTCCTAGTTTTGTCGCTTCCTTAAATAACTACAGTTAATTTATTCAACAAGCTTATGATAATGAGTGTTGCGATGAATAAGTACCGCTCCGTTTTCGAACATTGTAAACTACGGAAATTCTAGTAATACATTTACTAGTTGTTTCGTGCATAAATAGAAAAGAATAAATGCTGTAGAACGGATTGTTGTTGATTATTTTTACCTAGGCAAGTTATAAAATTTTCCTAATATAATAAGGTTCCTTAACAACTGAGATCGCTTTTAGCGATGAGATTATCCATTGCTTGTTTTTTGTTTTATACATATTATTATAATAGAGTGCATGAATTGAATTTCCTTTTATACTCATCTTTGCTATACGATTAATTGTTTTCGGAATAAAAACTTAATATAATGAAACAGTCATTAGCGCAAGTCACGTAAAAGTAGTTATGATTTAAATTTAGACAATGCAGGGTGGTGGGTGTTACCGGAAAGACACGGGTGACTCAGATTTTAATGAAACTCATTTTCATATTTTATTATGAAAAAATGTAGCGCTTTTCATAAATTTCCATATGTAAAACTATCACAGCACAAGGACCAATTCTAAAAATCAACGTAAGTTACAAAAACACGTACGACACCATATTTAGTAGAACAAATATTTTTACATTGCATTAAATTTCATTTTGATTACATTTTCTTTTACTTCAAACTCTTCAAAGTGTCTCTCTAAAAATAGTTGTGAAATATGGCAAAACCACTTACATTTATTTTTTGGTACTCAAAAAGTAGTCTCCGCGCAATTTCAGGTGGTCGATAACAATTTATCACGTAATTCATAATATTGTTATCAGCTTATAAGATAATCCAGTGATGTTACTAAGTATTTCGTATTATGAGTATATGCATTTTTGATTCTACGTCGACTGAATAACAATGACTTGAAGTTTTCGGTTATGAGCACTTGTGTCCTACATAAATCAAATGGTAGTGTGATTTTGACGATGTTATTGATAATATACACAGTAGAAATACTGGATATGTCTATTGCAAATTTTCTTCAGAACTATTTTATATTAGACCTGTAACAAGACTTTTTGTATTAAATTTCTTTAAACACTCGCGGTTATCTACATCACTTACACTATTACTAAACGGGTTCTTACCAAGATTATTTTTAATTGAGAGGTCCCGATATTTCAGCACTGTTTCAAGCGCCATGATCACTGGAAGACTGAAGAACTGCGGGTAGGTCATTTAAGAGCAGACAATTCTGTCTACCCTCTTTCTCGTTAGTTTGCCGGTACCACTGGAAACAATTAAAAATAATCGTGGTAAGAACCCGTTTAGTATTAGTGTAAGAGACTTTTTGTATGTTTGGAATATTATCTTGATAGACTTGTATGTTCAATTAAAAGTAACTATCGACATGATAGTCCTTCGATTGTAAAATGTTGTGCCAGTCACGCTGTTTATGTTTCAAATTACGTACATATGTTTTGATATTTATCGTTGTACATCCTGTACGAGTACTAATGGCAACAGGCACGTGCTCCCACGTAATAAGACAGATTACGACTTAGTGAATCTTTATCTAGATGGCTTAAGATAATTTTGCATCGAAACATCTGTGTCAAAATTTAATGCGCGAACCGGATTCGCGAAATCTTATGACGTTTCCAGTAACTTTATAGCAATATTTAGCCCATTAGTTCATTTTAGGGGTAGATGATGTATCCAGATAGTAGGGGTCAAGTCTCACCCCGGGGGGCGAAATGTCCATAAAAGGGGGTGATTTCTGACCGCGTCAGATTGAATATAACGATAGCGAGTACAGCGGAAAACAAGACAGCAATTTTATGTGAAATTCTGAACTCCTTAATTGACCGCCAGATACTATCACGCGATGGAAATTATGAATTGACTTTTAATTATTTCGTTTGTTGGGGGAAACGTTGTCGGATTTATTTACTTTTTCAATTTTGCTTTGAGTGTTCTTTCAAGTGTTTGGGATTGTCCAATTAGAAGTTTGAAGAGTTTATTATGGGAAAAAAGTGTTAAAGAAATCATCGGTTCAAAAAAAATGTTCGGTATTATACGTATAAACTTCGGCACGATTTAATGAATATATAGTCAAGTATCAGAAACTCGATTTATCGGTATAATTATGATTTCTTAGGTATCTAGTTATATGAATACGAGCTTATGACTCGCCTGATAGTAGTAAATTCCAAGTTTACTCCAAACAGGAAATAAGGGAGACGGCAAAGAATCCTTCTTCTAATATTCGGGACCCTAACAAGAAACTATCACATTTAACACAAATATTGGCCGAGAAGAGGGTGGTTTTTACAACTCTCACCAGATGGCGCATGTCATTTACTGCACCCTATCCAGACCAGACAAACTAGAGCTCTTCTATTAGACAAACCTTCTAACTTGGCTTTAACTTTGTAGGTACTGTGGTATGAGAACTATGGATCTACATAAATTGGTTTAGTACAAGAAGGTTAAGAGTCAAAGGAATCCGTTCTGCTATAACATCAATAATGCGAGCGTGTAATTGATTGTAGGACGTAACAATATCATAATTCATTTTTTTGTTTCTATTGAAAGGATATGAAGGTTCGTCGTATCATACATGGCTTTAATTGCAGATGATCCTTCCACTACATATTTTAGACGTGACGTGAGTTAATTTCATGACAGTAGAGGCTTTGTTAGTAGGCACTAGTAGCAATGCAATTAAACTTATTTAGACACTAGCGGTTTTCTATAATACTTGCATACCTTTTGAACGGGTTCTTACCATGATCACGAGAAGACTGAATACTGCGGGTCGATTTACAATTCCATTACATTACGTTTGCAACAACGTTGAAATATCGAGACAGCTCCATTAATTAAATATCGTGGTAAGAAACCGTTCAAAATGCAATTAAAGTTATTTCTGAACAAAATATCACCTACACCATTAGTGACAATAATATAATTTTCAGCTTTGAGTGGGTACATCTCGTTTTCAGTTGCTTAATTATTGCAGTTTGTCCTACTATTTTCGGATATTTCTTTAAGGATAATTCAAAACTTGACAGATTCATAAGAGAGCCGTGAAATAGAATTACGAGTTTGGTTCCAAAATCCAAAAAATCACATAATGTATTGCAATTCTACTGAGACGTGACTCTCAGTATAAATATAACAAAACATATATTTTTAAACTGCTTACGTGTGCTTGCAATCTTTTGATAAGATAGTCACTTCCTGTTTTTTCACTGTCTTGTAATGCGTAATGGGTTTTATAATTGTACAAAAAACAATAATAAGAAATTACATACATTTGAAAGAAAATACATAATTAGTAAATACAATAGATTTAGGATACACAGTGTGTCCAAAAACACGCGACATGAACGGGAAGTAGGTACCTCAAATATTGAAGATGGGATGTTTGACCGAAAGGAAACATCATTTTATTTTTCATATTAAATGAACTGACTTCTATTGAATGAACATACTGTATTCAAAGATTTTTCGTCACTTGTTTTGTTTGTCTGAAAATCAAACTAACAAAATCGGAAAACAATAACACTATCCATTTTTATGATGCCAATGGAAAGAATAATTAATAACGAATAATGTTTCCTAACAAACATAGTGTTAAACCATAATCTACCATCTGTGTTAGTACCCAAGTTATCAAGGAATCTCTTCAAAATACACAGAAAACAAACAGATAATAATATCATTCGAACATTTCACATAAATTACACCGTTTTCTGTGAAATACTTCCCCGAAATATCGTGAACAAGCAAATTTGCGGATACTTCGATTGTGAAACACGCTACCCACAATTGGGTAATGGCACCTTTGTGACTATAATTGGGGAATTGAAATTGTCTTGTGGGGCAATTTCAAGACGTAGTAAAAGTTGTACACAAGGATTACTAATACGATCGCGTGGTCACGTTGATACAACTTGCGTTGATCTTTGTAGCTATTGTTTGATTTTCGACATGTTTTCTGAACATGTGTTCAAATAAATGTATAATGAATTATGTTCATAATCGTACATAAGATTAACTACTAGATGCTAAGGAAAATGCTAAGGAAGTCTTCAGCTGTGAGAATACAAATATGTTTTCTCTCACTTACTATTCCGTCTTTTATTATTTTTAAAGGCCTGAGAATGTTCAATTTTTAAATTATTTAAAGTACAAAAGTAGGTATAACTTACATAATTCTAACTAGGTATAAAGAACATCAGAATCTGAAATATAATTTAATCAAAGAGCTTAAATACAATTGTATAAACATATCAAACTAATTGTATTGTGATGTTAATTTTGAAATGATTTGTGATATTTGCCTCGTGCGTCCTGGGAGAGGCACTTTTCGACTTCCTACAAGTCTATAGCGTTTAGTTATAGGTCAAGGTTTATAATTAGGTAAAATTAAACTATTGTTCATGTGTTGTGATTATGTAATATGTGAATTTGAATAGAAAGTATCAATGTTTTCCTCAAACAATGAATCTTGAACAATGCTGGACTTTGATTTACATTTCAATATTTCATCATCAATAGATTTGCTTGTTTTAGTCAAAATAAATCAATCCAATCCAGGCAGGGTCCAGCTGAAAATCAGCGCTGCAGCTGTCCAGGCTGTAGCTTCGTGCTGAGCTGGTCGCTCTTTCAGTTGCACCCTCGCA
Source organism: Trilocha varians (assembly GCA_030269945.2). Taxonomy (NCBI): domain Eukaryota; kingdom Metazoa; phylum Arthropoda; class Insecta; order Lepidoptera; family Bombycidae; genus Trilocha; species Trilocha varians. The sequence continues at coordinate 6,763,105 of AP028257.1, read as the reverse complement.
CATAACCTTTTTATTTCATTCATTGATTTTTTTTTTTTTTGTATTACTTTTATATTATTGTTTGATCGTAGTTATAATCTTTTTTTAGTAATATAGTGTTCCTGTTATGTGTAAGTTGTGTTTCTGAATAAACGTAATTTCTTTCTTTCTTTCTTTCAAATTTTCAATACAGTTCTTAACCTTGTTGATGCATAAGAAGATTTCTACTTCAATCACATCTACTTTCCGGAATCCATTTTAGAGTCCAAGGTAAATCAGGAGAACTTTGATGTTCAGTTAAATTGTTTTTTTTACAAAATAAGATTGATGGTCGACGGAACCTTTCATATGGAGTACCAGTATGAAATCTTGGAATTGCTTACTTCTTCCATAATTTAAGCATAATTTGTATGAACAGCTTTAAGTTATTACTTTCTTTTGCTAAACTTATCCATTAAAATGGTCGGCGCAATATGTCTTCTCTCCCCACTCATTTATATTTTTACGTACATCATCTGTGACACCACAAACCATCATATTATCTTTTATACATCCAACTTAATACACATACTACTGTTATATAGCCAAGTTAAAGAAAAACCTTAACGTTAAACTTACAAAACTACAAACATACAAAATAACCGCTGTAATTCAGAACGATAACAAAACAACATTCAAAAGCGAAGCTCGAAAGTCATTTCGAGTGGAAACAATGTATCTTAAATAACAAAAAGAGAGTTTTTTCCAAGTTCTCCAATTTAGCCACTTGGAGAATTACATAAACAATATCTGAGGACGTTAAGGCGGGCAGCGGCGCTTTACTGCCGGACTCGGCATCGCTCTGAGGGTTAATTAAACAATAAATAGCTGCCCGGACCCGTTACGATTATTATATTCAAAACGAGCCAGTTTTGAATTCGCATCACTCTCTAGTAATGTGTCAACGTAGGACGATATAGCTTATTCTCAAGGCATGCGACTTTTAAAAGTCGAACGAGGTGTTTTAATTTTTTTATGCGATGGTATTGTTATCAGTTTTAATAACCATAAGTAAAGTAAGACGTAAATTCGACGACTACAGTGTTTTGTATTTCGTTTTTAGCTTTCCGTCAATTAATCATACCTCAAAGAAACGTGACATCTTAACACTCGTACTTTACATTACGTACCAAATGTTATTGCATTATAATAGTGTGATTTAAGCGTATAAACGTACCTAAGATGCATTATGCATTTGAGCAACTTCGAAGACTAAGCCTAAATTATTAGATTTTTTTATCTGAACTATAAAGTACAGCATTGTTTTTTGATAAATTTCATCTACCTGAGCTTATAAAAGTTACTCTAAAATTAAACAAAATGTAGCATCGAGGTAAATACATAAAATGAGATATACACGAAAACGCTCACAATATTTAATAATATAACTCTATGTAAGTCATAATAATATTATTACAACTTAAACAAATATTTCGTCGGTTTCGACATAAAATCGCACGCCACTCAGAATAGCGTGACTCCAGTCATTACCGGGAGCTCGTTAACGTTCTCTAATTGCATCGGGTTAATATAGACTTTGTTAAATAAAATCTCTCATCGCCCTAAGGCCCAAGTTTTTTCCTTTATTTACCGCGATGCAGATGCCTTTAATGACGCGTTCTGAAACTTATGATGACACTTGGCGAGGTCTGCCTCTAGCTGTTAATTGCACGACGAATTAAAGAATTTCCGTTCTTCCCCTGAAGCCTGCGAGGGGCGAAGAAAAATGTTATGGCTTTAGTTATTCTTTATGTTCACGTCAGGAAGTTGCACGTGAGATATTATGTACTGGAAGAGTCTCCCACGTGTTTAGTTTGAAGTAATTTTGTTTTTCTTTTCGAGTTTGAATTTAAACACAGGAACAATTTTATTCATTCCGTCTCAAGAGATTTTTGCTTCTTTTTTAAAGTTGAAGTATATCGATGGGTAATCTGAGAGTTGAACCGCACTAAATCCTTCAACCGCTCTCACTCAGCGTCCGTATCCCGTCCGAGGCCAGGACGAGGTTTTGCGGGGCGGCACCACACGTTATCACTACGGCATTTTTTTACCATCGCGACGTCTCATGTGAATTGTGATGCACATAAAATTGCGTAGGCCCAGTCAGATATAAAACAATCAACAATTAATTTTATTAAGGTGACAATGGTATTATGACGATACACCTACGTCATAATACCATGTATCTGATGTATCACTATAGTGGATTACATGTATTTTGTTTTGATAAAAGGATATAGGATTATGGAATTTGTGACGTTTGACAAGAACGTCTTAAATAAATAATTAATTACATTTATATTGTTACTACTTATTTAGAAAATGGTTTTTGTTTTTTATTGCTCTGCAGGCAGACGAGCCAACGGGCAACCTGATCGTAAGTAGTGACCGTCTCTCATGGACCTCTGCAATGTCAGGGGATACTGAAGGGTCGCTACTCGCTACCTACGACCCAATTTTAAGAAGTATATTTGATTGTTAGGTTTTAGATTAGTGCTCATAGACATACGATGTTATTCATAGTTTTCTAATTCGTGGGCATCCGAAAAATAATACATTGCGTACTTGAGTGTTGAGTTTCATCATCATCATCATTATCAGCCTGTAGCGTCCACTGCTGGACATAGGCCTCCCCCAAGGATTTCCAATGCGAACGGTTGGTAGCAGCCTGCATCCAGCGTGTTCCTGCGATCTTAACAAGATCATCCGTCCACCTTGCAGCTGGTCGTCCCACACTGCGCTTGCCTTGACGCGGGCGCCACTCCAGTTTATTATAAGAAAAATAGCTGACATAAATAAACCTATATCTAAAATATATTATTAGCAACAAAATATTCTCTAGCACCACATGCGTCTTTATAGAGTTAATAAACTGATGAACTTGAAGACATTGTCGTGATATTGTAAGTATTTGAGTGAATTAGGAGCGGCGTCACGTGCTTCGAACATTACCAAGAGCAATTCTCGTACGATTAAAATTATCCTTCTCAATTATCGCTTGGAAAATGACGAGCGGAACAGAGTTATACAGTTATAGACACGGTATTCAAGCTTTGCGAAATAGAAAAAAGATGTATGAAAAGAACTTATCATGAAATGTGAATGAATGAATGAAAATTAATGTTTTTTGATTTAGTTATTTATTTAAGGAAACAGCGGTACAATTTATTGCTTATTAAAAACATTACAATCTAGATCAAATGATTACAATTAATTTTCTTAAAGAGTTGGTAGTACAAATCAAAGTATTAATTAAGGGCACGCAAATTGAATTCTAGTAAAAAAAATACTTATTATAGTATAACGCTTTTTTTTGTACGTTTTTAAATAAAATTACTAAAATAGTTGAAAAAATCATAATTCCAAATTTATTTTTAACACAAAAATTTAGAATGCTTTGTAGTTTATCATTTACTTTTTTTGACCCTGTCTATTTGTTTATAAGTCTGCTTTCGAGATGTTAAGAAAGACGTTACCCAAGACGGAGCTAAGTTCGGCGAGCGGATGACGACGTGATTGGCGCCCTACTTAATTAATCCAAGGGCCCTCTCTAATTAATAACAATAATTCCAATGCGAGTTGTCGACGATCCGCCAGATGACGTCACACTCCACCCGATATAACAATCTTCTGTGAGTACAGGCATCCCAAAATACAATTTTCATTATAATTAGTAGAGTTTTGAAAGGTTTCATAATATATTTCCGTACGCTTCATTCATAAACATTTCTTCTACTAGAAAACGTCATTCAACATCAGAATTTTTACTTTCTAATAATTGTTTGTATAAATATATAAATTTTAAATTTACAGTACTTTATTGCCATAGGTAATCGTGGTTTGACTGCCTAGATTATAAGGTTATTACTGTGGATCTCTACAATATCAGAGGACACTGCAGAGCCATTATCTATGACTTTTAAGGACGTTATTTAATCCTCGTTGCTCTCGTTTAAATAAGCACAAGATATAGCATATGTGAAGCACGACGTAGGAGAGTCATTTTATACCCGGATAGTGCATGGCAGATAAGAATTTATAAACCGTGGATGACTGCGGTGGTTCCGTAATATAGTAGGAATGAACTCCACTTTAACGCTGGGTAGTGATATCATAGAAGGGAGATGATGGTATCATCTTCTAGCTTCTATCGCTCAATTATGATGATACCGAGGAAATTTTAACAATCAATAAGTAGTTATATTGTATAATCCACGTGGTCGATTGCTGTATTCATTGTTATTTTAAACCGTCTATGCATGTCATACGAGTAACACGGATTGTATTTTCTTTTCCTTCTTTTGTTTGTTGTTCTATCTGTTCTAAGCTGTCTCCTCTAATATCTTTCAATGAATGTAATAATATTTAAAACATAACGGTCTCCTGCGATACAGGCCTAGCCTAATGCAGGGACCACTGCTATATTTTTTCTGTACTGTGTATTTTGTTTGAAAATAAATTATTTTGTATTTTGTATTTGTATCTTGAAGAGTCTATGTAATAAGGAGTGTTTACTCTTAAAATTATTTGCAAAGATCTTATGATGGCTTATGTATTATGAGGCCACTGTGGGATTGCTTCACTTAAAAAAAGTATTGATTCAATGGGATTATTTTCATTATTTGATAGATTTGTAAACAAATAACACTAACTAGTATATGATTTACGTAACGTCAAAGGTCATGGAATAACCATTTAGTTTAAGCAACAAAAGCTCTTTATTGCATAGAAATGAAGTTTACTACAAACAAACATGTGCAGTATTATGTAATCAGTCACGTGTTGCAGAACGTCAGTAAATTAATACGAAAGTTTAAGAAGTTCCTTTGAAAAAACGTGATCGGCCTCAAGATTATTGTTTAGTTTTTGAATGAAATTCTATAATAACAATATATAATTGTTGTGAAATAAAAACACATACTGCTGAAATTGAGATTCATTGTAGTTTCAAAGTGACTCAGGGCCTAAAATAGTCTGTAAATTCTCGCATATTATTTCTATACTATGAGTAATTGATCATCTAGAAAAACTTAATTTTCTAGATTTCTAAAAGCTACTTTGTTTAGACATATTTTACGAACACGTAAGACAGTTTAACGTTCTTACACCTGATGGTATTTGGTTACTGTCACTCATGAGCCTCTACAATACTAGGACACAACGCTCCCTGCGTTACGCATCGACCATCACCCATCATCACACATACCTAAACCATTCAGGATTTATTTATAAACTATAAAACCATCCATATTAATATTTTCCTATTTCATCTTGCCTCACGTGAGTACACTTATTGATTTACCCGTTCCTGCTAAAGCAACGTTCATAATCACAATAGCCAACTCACTATTGTGAATACCTCTAGACGCTCACGTAACATCGAAGACCCACAACATCAGCAGTCCAGCGCAAAATCCTTCTGAGATGACGCAACAAACACAAGTCAGAATAGAAACCATATTCGGTAACATCCCAAGTTACGCCGCAATTATTCACACAAAGCGGTGAACTTGTCTCAAGTAAATTGCGTGTTTTGTTTTGGATACCACACAAATGTCAAAGGGCGGGTGGATCAAACGGCTCTTTGTTTTATCTTCGCGAGTCTCGGCGGCTTCGCCTTTCCACGTTCTCTTTGTAACGCCTCGGTGATGTAACATTGTCGCCTGTTTTTTCCTCTCCATTGTTACATACTGAGTAGGGATTCGGTGAAAGTAACAAGATATACGTTTTGAAAGCATAATGTTTTAAAGGGAAAATTGCTACTCTAAGCAGTTTTAACCGAAACGAAATGAAATGAAATGAAAATAATTTATTAACAGAAAGTTTAAATGCGTTGAATCCCACGGATTGCGAACTTTCGTATGGTTTTATTTCCTATCATGTTTAGAAATTAGTAAAAAAATAATTTTCTTATTAAGTACACCTTTACAATAGGCACTCGAAAATAATTAGTTAACACGAAAAGCTTTAATGGCAATGACCCCAAGATCCATAAATATTTCCGTGACACAAGTGTGTCAGTAGACTCATAGTTAGGTCATGTACTCTTGACACAGATAAGCCACGGAAAGGTCAAAATCGTATATCACTTTTAAATATCTACGACGCGTCTTAAGGCGACACGCGGTCTAACACAAACTCGAAAAAATCAACAAGCACTTAAAATATTATTTACGTTTCTCAAACATTAAACTCATGAACAAACGAGGTTCTGTCAAATATATCAAATGTTAAGAACGACCAAAATATGATTTTAGAACAAGTGCAGATTATTATCAAGTGCCTCAGACATCGGCAGCCAATGTCGTAAAATCGATGGTTTATGATCTGGGTGACGGCAGAGAACGACGGAGACGTCTTGTGTGATATTCAAGCTACAAAAACACATGAGCTTTAAGTGACACACTTTTATTAACCGGCTTGATGATTTTTAGGTTTTCACATGATAATTATTTCAGAACAAATCTCTACAAATAAATTAGTTTTAATTACGGGTTTCAAATCTGATAAGACGTCCGATATTATAAATGTTAAGAAGTTACGTCACCTCTATCAGTGCTAAAATCTTGTTTCATCAAAACCACTTTTAAATGATAGCTAAAGAGAATAAACCTTACTTTTCGGTTAAATACGAATATGTTCAGCATTTTATTTCAAATAGAATAGAACTGGACCGTGTGATAATTTGCGAATCTTCGTGTGAAGGTTCGTCGGCAAACTAAAAGATCATTTAAAATTTATCTCTCTAATAAAAAGTACTATACAAATAAACTTCACTAAATTTAAAGACGGTTTACAATAAAGAGAAACTATGACTAAAATTACAAATTAATCTATAAATGATAACCTGCCCTTTGTTTCCGAGAAGACAAATAGTAAACTAATCATTAATCTACACCGGAATTATTGGAATCCGTTGTAATAGTGCATGACCTTCTGATAATGGTTTTTTACGAATAATGGTCACAAATTATAGTTGAAAAACGCATTTGACACCTCCCGTGGCATAATGGGGTCGTTACAGATAATAGCTCGATGTTATTCGTTTCATATCTATATTTGTGCAGTGCGAGTTGCCGCAATGCGTACAGTTGATCCTACGCTTAATAGGGTTGTCAGATTTAAGAATATATTGAATTTATAGATTTAATTTTATTTTAGTGAACATTGTACTGATTATAAAGTAGATAAGAATTTTCAATTTATAATTTTTAGTGTCATTTTTTTTTCGTTAATATTTTGATTTCAGAATTCGCTTCTCTGTGTAAAATAAATTACTGTTGCCATAATAAACGAATTGATGTATTAATTCGTTGTCAAATTTAGTTTAAAGATATATGTTAAAAAAACTCGAAATTCGATAAACGTAGGCAGAGATATTGGAAATATTCTCAACTATAATTTTTTTTGGTACAAAACTTGTTCTTAAAAGCTAGCAACATTAAATTTAGGACATATGTAACTCAATAATATGGTTGTTCACGGGGATTTCGTTGACAATTGCGTGAAATATTATATCCGGGTCCCCCAAGCGGAACCCTGCGGCGGGATGAACTATGGCTGTTTGTTCTGCTAAATCTAAAACATACGATATGTTTTGATTGGTTTGTTTTTATTAAGAACTTTGTGAAGAAAATTGAGAGATATATTTAGATAGATAGATAGAAAATTCTTTATTGTAACACCACATAGAAATACAATTAATGTAATAATGTAATAATTGTTTTTATTCCACTTAAAAAGAAAAAGATATTCAACACTTCAAGATTTTAAGACGGGTGTGTCTTCAAATGTACCTACTTCAGTATCTTATTGAATTAAGAAATAATTCAAGTTTTCAGTTTTTTTACATTATGATACAGGTTATCTTAAAACAAAAACAAAAAGAAAACAATTCGTATAATACTAAACATCTTCGATCAGATCTTGCACCTTGTTGCAGTGGTCAAATCACCTTTAGTTACTACTATAGAAGTTATTCAATGTCGAATTTAATGGAAACCAATTTTATGGCCTCTGTTTATTGCTGATATGATACTTTTAACAATAAACGTCTAATGTACACCGCAGGAGCTTCGGGGGCGATTCGAATAAACTCCGTGGCTAAATGTTGAATGAAATAAATGACATACAGCGGAGGATTATCTTAATGTTTGTGATGAAATGGATCTAATTGGACATTATGGTATTTTACATTTATTTGTCTTATTAGATTGTGGACTTTAGTATTTTGCTTTAAAATATTTATTAGAAATGCAAATGATCAATAGTAATTCACATTTAGTGATCAGCTCCAATCATGTTCAAAACATTATTTGTGATATAAAAAGTTAAGTGTAACAATTTAAAATTTCAACAGAATCCATTATTTCAGAATCCATCATTAATAATTATAATTACCAATGAGGGCGATTTTAGTTCTGAGATAGAAGTATATGTGAAATTAATGAAAATATCGTAGTTTACGGATAGTTATAAAATTATCAAAGGATGGTCAGAATTTTTTATCAGGATTCACTGATCACAAACACATTCACAATGCAAAAAAAAAATTAAAAAAATACAAATTTCCATTCTACTTAATAAAAATATAAAAACTTCAATTACATTAAATGGTATGTCCTCGCTAATCCTCTAAACAATTAAGTGAGGATCATTACGTGAGCGTATCTCGTCTCAGTAAATCGACAATATTTGTTGTGTCGCGTGCCTAGTAATCCCTTAACCCTCCGCCCACTGTGTCGCGTGAGAAGTGAATTAAATCGCCGCGGGGTCCATAGACCACTTAACGGAACGTGTTCGTGTCTTACGATTGATAGCGACGGCGACGGAGGGTTATCGCTGAAAGTTAATTCGTGTTTGATGTCACTGAGCGCGGTTTATTATGTGTCGGAGGAAATGCAGTTTTCTTGGTAGATTGATGAGGGAGCATCGTGCCAACTGACGTCACTAGTACACTAAATCATCGCGAATTGTAGTTTAAAATAATGTTTTGTTGTAATGGTTAAGGAATTGTGTCGGAAATTTGCCTGATGTGTTTGGTTTATTTGGTGATTAATTAGTAAGATTTCATAATTTTTGGAAATAATGGTGATGGTGGATAATTTTTGTCAATTAATGAAACACACACATCACATTTTGAAATAATGACATCAATAATGCTATTTTTCACGATGCAAAACTGACCTAGTGTTGCTAGGGATTTCTGCGTTTCTGGTGTTTTAATGTTATAAATGACTATTTTGACAGTCTCCAATAAATCGTTTTAACTATATTTAAGACGCAATGATCGGAAAAATAAAGATCTATTTTACATTTTAAATCGTGAGCTGCGTTATCGAGTACACAGTGATAAATAATAATGGATGTATTCTACGTCACATATAACTTTGATATAACTCTTTATCTTTTAATTTAATAGTCACACTACGAAGGTGTTCAATGTCTTATCAGTCCAGTTTTATATTAGTATTATATTTTATCCGATAAGTAAGTACAGTAATTTAGATAAAGTTGCAGAGTGTATCTTCCGAATGTAATATTTATTTAAGGAACTTTAACTAAATCTTGTAATTGTTATCAACATTTTTGTCGAATATCGTATGACAGGAAATGCTTATATGTTACGTGTTTGATCAGTATTTTACGATTTTGTCGTGTGCAATGGAAAATTTCGAAACAAAAGTGATGAATGAAAACGATATAGGTAATTGTGATTACGATCTTTGTTGTGAGAGGGACGCAATCTGTATGACATTTTCAAGATTTGATCTAAGATAAACAATACCTAATAGATCGTAAAAAATAGTCTACAAAATCATATGTTATATCAATCAGAAACTTAATTATGCATTATGTCTCTGGTTTCCAAGAAACATTTATAAATACTTTTTTTTATTTTTTTTATTGCTTAATAGATACACGAGCCTACGGCCCACCTGAAGGTAACCGGTTACCGTCGCTCATGGACCTCTGCAATGCAATGCAATATTAAATTGTTGATTATGAAAGTAAATTGGCAAATTGAGTAAAGTGATGACTTTGTCGTTACTTTATTAATCTTTGTTAGTAGACGAGGCGTGAACAAAAGTGATGAATGTTCGGGAGTTATTGTTCTTAATAATCCTTTCAGTTGACAAAGACGACCCTATGTCGGTGCGGTGTTAACCCTTAAACGCTGTTGTGGGGTTCGGGCCAACACGCGGACTGTCATACACACAATATAACTTCATACTTTATTATAATATTTTTGTGCGATATTACCTCTCCCCTCTGTAAATTTAGACATCAGTTTCTATCGTTTATATTTTTACTATGCAATTCGTAAAATCTTCTTGTCTACATGAACGCAAGGACTTTGAATGATAATTTTAAAGAATATTCGGATTCAGATATTTCTGTGTCTATCTACGACTAATACTGAAATACCATTACATTTATAAAATGTAGTGTTCAGTCAGGAAACTAGCGAATGTCAATTCAGTGGTTACTATATTCTATCAATTTCATACATATTTCTTAAAATAAAAGCCTAAGTAAAAAAATATTATTACATACATTTAGTAGGGTTGTAAATTGTATCGGCGATGACAATAAATCATATAATTTGGCGTCGAAACGCGGATTCCGTATCCGGGACCATATTACCCTGTGGGGTGGATTATCGTTCAACTGACAGCAGCATGCGGTTATTACAAGAATTACATATTCCACAATTTATATTACAAATAAATGGGAATTTAATGGTAATATTGGAAGGATTCAACCACATTTAGAATTGGAGAGTAATTAAAATTAATGAAACATAGTTTACGGAATGTCAGAAGAGATATATTTTTTAGTAATTGTAGCATTATTGTTGATTTTTTGTCGGTTTGATAATTCGAAATTGATTTTTTTAAATGTTAGTTTTAAAATAATTGTGTTAATAGAAAAAAAAAATTAGACTCGAATCTAATATCCAATACATATTAACTTACTTTAAATAATTATATTTAAATAATTTATATTACTTTAAATAACAGCTAAATACAAAAACATTTTCGAATAACACCCGATAACCAGACCAGACCAAGACCGTCACTTTCGGTTTAATACTTTTCCGTCTCAAACACAGGACTCGAGAAAAGCCACAATCAGTACATAACTAAAGTCATAGTAGTGTATGAAAGTTGAAGCTACATACTCGGTAGAACAATGGACCAAGGCGTCAACACAATGGACAATGGTTGCCTCCGATACGATGAATGCTCTCATCTAATGTTTGTTCATGTGCGATACTTGTGTTATGTAACTAATGTGAATTACGATATCCAATCTCTTTGTTTTTGATTTCCAAGTTTCGGTTAACATCTTACCCAATGTGGTATTTTCCATCCGAATGATTCATTGCATCAATCCGTACAAAATGGCTCATAATATTATTACAAGTAATTTCCAATTGTTACGTTTTTTCTTAAGGAATTATTAGTATACTGACAAAATATCATCATGTAAATTGACGTCTTTGTTTTATGTCACATGTTACTACAGTTAATTTATTGTTGTCTTGGAAGTAAAGTTACTATAGGATTTGATTGTTACATTGGCTCTCATTCATTTTTAACTGTACCTAATCCTTTTCAATCAAAATCGAATAAAACTTATTCTTTTAGAAGTAGCTTTTTCATATGATATGATAGATTTTCAGATGCATGAAATTTGTTAATTGATGGGGCATATTAATAAGTTATACGAAGAATTAAGTATAGTAATAATTCATACTTATCAAAGCAGGTAGGTCGTTTGACATCTAATAAGAAAATCACTTGTTTTTACCATATTAAAAACAAGTGACTATCTTATCACCAATGACGTCACCACTTATTTTTCATATTACGTCGTTCTTTTGGTTGTAGGAAAGGCGTGGTTTCTGGTAGATAAGTAGATTTGAGACAGCACGGTTACAGCAAACATAAATTTGTGAGAACAAACACCGTTAATATCGGCTTAGCTTCCCTGCAAACAGGGGCGGGTCACAATGACACTATCGTCCGTTTGAACGGTACAAATGTTTTATTGGCCTGAAATATGTTACTCATATTGCAAGAACAAATAATAACGAAAAAAATACTAAGTATTGTTATTCATTTCAATTACATAAATGGATAAGATTCATTGAACAAGTACCACAAGTTTTATGGTTGCTAATTGTTAAACTATACTTTACTTTTCTAAATACTAACATATTACTTAAGATAACGGCTGATTGTCTAGTACCTTCTTGCATTACCTTAACAGACATAAAATATCTTTGAGATTGATCTCGCACCCTCGCTAGGATGTTTCACGAGCTGTTTGATTATAATTATCATCATTCGTATGACATGGCATCTAGTGTTATAACTGTTTATTATCAGGAGGGTATCAATTCGATCTAAACAATAAAGAAGGAGTACTCATATTTTTTCTTCGATTCTAACCCTCAACTGCCGCCGTTCTATCAAAACATCTTGAGACGCACAACGGTACAGTAACGCCCGAACACCTTTCCACCTACTTACAGCCGAATAATAGTTCGAGGCACGCGACAGGACACCGGAACAAAAGCGTAATGCACTACAAACCATCATTACCGAATCGAAGAAAAAGAAGTCAGCCAGCTGCCTTCCTACTTCCTCTCTATACAAAACTGTGTAATACAAGATGTGCGTATTGTATGTCGGTTTATTTTAGGGCTTATTCATTACGGCACTCAAATTGGCGCGTGTTCTTATCTTATTATATGTAAATACGTGTGTGTTAGTTTGTTTACATGTGTGCCAACGATTAATGTATTAAACAAATTACCTGGACGTTACGGCGGATTATAATTATCAACACCATAATATAATATTTTAAGAAGAATATTGCCAAAGACATGTATATCTGTAAAAATGTAGGTATCTTATTTTAAGGAGATATTTTAAGGTTACGAAAAATCGCAAACATGTTTGTACTACATTCTTTGGTTTTTGAAAAAAATATTCAAAATATTAATATCTGGTTTACACTTATTATTTTACAACAATACTGTATCGCTATTATCTTGCACGTAAATTACTAAGGCACGTGGCATCATATTCAAAGACTGCTTTAATGCAAACCCCTAAAAAGCTGAGGTCAATAATATTCCATTTATTAGAAAACCAGTTTCAAGATGCTCGGAGGACGCCATCTGCCGGGGGCGGTGCGAGACGTCTTCCGTTGCATTGTACGTAACTAAAGAGAACAAGCACTACGCACACCGGTCCTGCGCACGCGCTGCTAATGCAATGTGGTACGCATTTGAGGGGTCAACGTGATTAAATGATATAAACCAATTTTTTTTTAATTTTATTGTTTTTTTTTATATTTAGTAGGTTCAAAATTGGTTTCGTTTCTGATAACGTATTTAAATTTAAGTCTATGGCCTAATCACAACCAGATACCTACAGTTTTTTAAAAATAATTTTACAAAAGAGAACACGAGTGAAAAAACAAACCTAGACAGGAATCTTCCATAACTGGGAAGATTTTAATTGAGTCGTGTTAAGCTACTGCACTCAGGCACAAAGCTTTGGATTCCTATGGTAACATTACTACTGTCCAAAGATGAGGACGTTATCTGTACTGTACTGTACCAACCCATTACTGCCCACTGTTGGGCTCAGGTCTCCTCAGGAGAGGGATTAGGCCACCACGCTTGCCTAGTGCGGATTGGGGACTTCACATATCTTAAAAGGATTTTTAGAACCCTTTTCCGATATGCAGGTTTCCTCACGATGTTTTCCTTCACCGTTTATAGTCAGTGGTGTTGTGAAAAATTGCACATAAATCTGTTTCACATTTAGATTTAGAGGTGCAAGTCGGCCGGATTTGAACCCGCGACCTCCCGTACGGAAGGAAGCGCTTCGACCACTCGGCCACCACGACTTTTTTTACGAGGACGTTATCTGAAAATGATGAGTTTGGTAGTTTGTTTGAACATAATATAATTTCAAATAGGAATCTTGTTGACAGAACGTTTACTTGGTTTCCAAGAAGTTATTTTTTTATGTGTTTTTTGTTACAGATGAGAAAGAAGATGGTGAGCCAAATGTTAATGGGGATGAAAATACGGGTAAGTTTAATAAAACTATTATAAGGTGCCCTGACCTTGAAGAATTATAAGACTATTGCACAAAGTCGTGCTGCGTTCTGGCCTCAGCCGCGGCAGCATATTTAAATGTCGTTCGAAACCCATATTACCTAAAAAAAAGACATACAAACCCTCACGTGTATTTTAGACCCAATTACCTACTAGGCAATAAAAACAATGATAACATAGTCAAGTCCTTAGTGTATTTATTCCAAGATTAGTACAAGATACGGATAATACCCACTTTAATTTTTGACCTTGCGCATTTGTCTATGTTCCGTGTTTATTAGACGATAAAAAGTATAACTAACATACAAAATTAATTGATTGAAATTTTTTAAAAATGTGAATCTTCTTGAATCAAGGTTTATGTTACTATTTTGGCGCAACAACAGCGTTTTTAGCCGATTTATAAGCACTTGTAAATAAAAAAAACACATAAATAAACGTACTTTTCTCTGGTAGCGTCATTATCAATGTGAAATAGGTATTTTTCCTTCATTTATTTTTCCTTTCCTATTCGCTAATAGGTATTCCCCGGATAAGCAGATATATGACACACAAAAAAGAAAGACTTCTCGATATTTTTGAAGGGTAAAAATAAACTAAATATTATAATGTGAAAGAAAGATTAGAAATAATCAGTTGAACGATGATTTAATATAAAACAAGGAATAGATCTTATCACGACTTCGATTTCGATTAAAGAGGGAACGACGAGCGCCGATTACATTTATCGCAAAATATTGTATTTTTGTCTTATCATTCATTATCTCTAAGATAGGTCGATAGAAGGTTTTCGGTCAGTGATGAGAATACTTTTTGATGCTTCAAGGTGCGTGTTCGGTTATTACGAAATTACTAAATATTGAGTGACAAAAACGATTTGTTTAAAGGGCGATTATTCGCATGGAAAGTGTTGTAGCTGTGTCAGAATTAATTGCATGGTAAGTTTCTTTTAATTATAATATTAGTTATAGAAATAATTATCATAAAAAGCGATATTAACGGCTACACTCATAGATGTTTAATGGATCTTGAAATTAGTCTTAATGAACGATAATCCTAAATGTTAATATAGTTTCTATATAGTGCCTATTTAGTTCTTATATAGATAGAAGTTAGGATTTTTTTAAAATTAACTATTTTTTAAAATTTGAAAATACTACTGAAGTTTTAGTGGTTTAACATAAAGGTTCTCATGTGGAACTTTGAATTATTTTTATTATAGAATAGAGTAAATCGTAAAAACATATTTTACGTATTATACTGTAACTAAACAGTTATTTAAAGATTACAATGGAACCCTAACAAGCAATTAAGCATTACGAGTCCTCTTGAACTGAAATTTACAATCCAAATAAAAATCTTTCAAATTTCTACGCATTTAATATTCTTTGCAGTATGTTTCTATCTACGAGTGTGTATGTAATCTTGTAACGTCATAAACATGATTTCCAGACATCTGATTAAATTAAAATATCAGACGCATTAAGCTATGATGACAGTACATTTTTTGGAAAGAAAAACCAAGTAGATTTAAAGGTCAGTCTCAAGTGAAATTTTTCACTTTAACGCAAAACAAAGTAAGGTATGAAATGGTTGAGAAAAAATGTTAACCTAATCATTACTAAGTAAAAGGTTTATTTTAAATTGAAGTTTCATTAATGAAAATAAGAATTGTACGGAAAAGCATTCTAAAAATTCTTCGCAGATATGTGAAGTCCCCGATCCGTATTGGGCAAGCGTGGTGGATTATGCCAAACTTCTCTTCGGAGGAGACCTGAGCCCAGCAGTGGATAGCAGTACGGGTTGTAACAGTACACTACAGTAATGAAGATAATGGATACCAAAAATACATAATTAGTGACGTAAAATTACATCAACGTAACGTAATGTTATCGATTACTAGCTAGAAAATTATTTGGCAGAGATCTAGTTGGTTTCTTTGAATATTATTCGTCATTCTGTGAGTAATGATTTAATTGGTATCTTTGATTTTATACGTTAATGTTTGTCATAATTGTTTACAGCAAAGCCAAAATATTTAGTGTCATTTAGTATGGAAGCCATAATATTACTGTATTTAATCGTTATGGACATTGCAGAGATTCGTGAGCAACAGTCATCACTAACGATCAGTTGCCCTGTTGGCTCGTCTGCCTACATGGTAATAAAAAAATAAAAAAAATATATAGGACTTCAGTTAATATTATCGAAATCTAAAGTTTTGTTGACTTACCACGAGAAAATGAGTAGATAATATTCCTGACCTTGAAATATTAGTTCGAACAATCGAAGCAATTTTAAATAATCTTGTATTCACGTTTTTAGCCACACTAAGAATAAGTCTTGTCAGCTTTTATCAATGTTCTGTAATCACATCGTCATTATATGGTACATATTTCGTCAAAACATACGATGTCGTAACCACCTAGATTAAGATAATAATATGTCCAAATTGAGAAATATATCTCTTGTAAATTCCTGAGCTGGTACATGGAATGAGAGCGTAGACGTGTGTGCCAAATCTGGTAGTGATAGAATCGCAAAATTGTAGCAAAAGAACTTCCATGTAGATTTTAGGGACAATATAATATGACTTAAATTTACCCAATGCTCCACAAACCGTTTTTTTCTATTATAAGTCAGACAAAGGAACCTAATGGGAAGCAGTTACTGTCGCTCTGCAATACCAAGGCATTGATTATGGGCCGTTACCTATCGCCTACTTATACTGGACTTTTCTTAAACTGTACCAACCCATTACTGCCCACTCTTGGGCTCAGGTCTCCTCAGCAGAGGGATTAGGCATAGTCCACCACGCTTGCCTAGTGCGGATTGGGGACTTCTCATATCTTCAAAGGATTTTTAGAATCCTTTTCCGACATGCAGGTTTCCTCACGATGTTTTCCTTCACCGTTTTTAGCCAGTGGTGTTGTGAAAAATTGCACATAAATCTTTTTCACATTTAGATTTAGAGGTACAAGCCGGCCGGTTTTGAACACGCGACCTCCCGTTCCGAAGGAAGCGCTTCGACCACTCGGCCACCACGACTTAAACCTAGTTGTCTAATAACCTTAACAGCACACTGACGTATTTTTCATAAGATCTTTCCTTGAAATAGGTAAAAGAGATAACGCTGATGCTGTACATTTCGCTCTTGTAGTGACAAAATCTTTGAGTGGTTATAATAATTTACTTTTAAAAGAAACATCAGTGAAAAACAAGATTAAGTTTAATAACATATTGAGAATTATTGTGTCCTAAGTATTTTCGATTATCCAAATACCCCTTCTCTTTATACTTTATCAAAATAATGATTTAGTTACAAAGGTTAATCCGATATCGACGTGATTTTGGCTAAGAACATAGATAAATGTTTTAGTGCATTTTTTTAATTCTTGCTATCGAGATGGACGATCGAGCTCGGAGGCTTAAATGTTTATCGGCTTTAGGTAAGCTTTAAGAGATAGATTGTCTTTGTTTAAATTGTAGGTTTTTTTTTGTATCGCGGCAGAGGCAACGTATCGTAACGTATACCTACCTGTCGTTGATTATTCGCAGCTATGTATAGTTTTTTATTGTTTTTTTTTCACGCTGTGATTGTGTCAACTCTTCTGTCTTCTACAATAGAACTATACTATAGTTAATATTAAAACAATGTATTTTTAACACAAATATTCAAGCGTCATGATTACAGGACTTCTGCAGGTAGATAAATTAGTTAAGAGAAGAAAAATCCCTCTAATACTTTCATGCATTCTTTCTAAAAGACTCTGAGCATGCATAAACACAACAGTCACTAAGGGTTCAGCATGAAGTAGATACAGTGAGTGTGGTGTGTCGTGATGTGAGTTCGAGTTCCAGTGGTACTATCCAAAAGCGAACGAGAAAGAGGGTAGACAGATTTGTTTGCTCTTAAATCGACCCGCAGTATCCAGTCTTCTCGTGATCATGACGTTTGCAACGACGTTGAAATATCGAGAAAACTCAATTAATTAAATATCGTGATAAGAACCCATTGAGAAGGCATGAAAGTATTATAGAAAACCGCGAGTGTCTGAATAAGTTTAAAATCCCTCTACCCTATTTTGCGTTTGTTTACTCGTACCACTGAGGCTTAAACTTACACAACAAGTAACAGTAACAGTTATTGTCTATCGTCTAAGAAATACATATTTGGCTTTTCTTCTGTCTATCACTGGACTTCGTACAACTGACAAAGAAAATGTTTCACTCAGTTATTGCACCACAGTATTTAAAAACTTTTTGTCTAGCAAATTGACTCTGTGCAGATATTTCACAAAGAAATTACGTGTGTGTTTGGCAGATATTTTATACAATATAAAAAAATAAAGTCCAAAGGATGTCAGGACGCTACAGTACAATTCCACTCATTATCTTAATTTTATTTATCATTCTACAATCCCTTTATAATTGATTGTCACGTACGTACTCCAAATAAATGATAAAAGAATTATCGCTTTATCTCTATTTATTACAAATCTCACGTTTTGTAATCCAATCGGCGAATTCATATGTATTTTAATAAGATTGCATATCAGGTATTAAATTTGACTTTTTTTTTGTTAAATGTTAAAGTACGAAAATGCTCATTCAATTATTGTCAATAAATTTGAGATAACTTATGTAATCTTGACCTACTTAGATAACAATATATTTGTAGACACCAATGATCAATGTACCTAAATCAATCGATTTTAATCAAAGGATCGAGACTTTTATTCCATTAAATTAGCATCGTTCATATGGTACTTATATTGAAAATAGCTACATGCATAAATAAACTATTACGAATGCTGACGCTCACTTTACTTAAGGGAAAATGTGAAATATCTTAATAATAATATTATTCTTCTATTAAAGGAAAAATACATTAAAAATTCTTTCTCGTTCTTAAATTAATAATTTTTTGAATAATTTAATTGCCCCTTTATAAATAAATGTGAAAGAAGTAAGTAATATTTGTACAAAAAAAAAACAAAATCTTTCGAGAATTCTTCAAAACGTGGCTATCTATGATCTTTATCAATTGAAGAGATACTTTGCCGAAAGTACAACCTTTCAAACCAAAAATAAACCAGCAATGACATGCATATTGCAAACCGAATAAGATGCTTTATATTTTTCATTAAAAAAACCTAGTTTATCTTAGATAAGTGAGTAATACAAACAATATAAAAACTTGATAACTATGATTTTCCTTCTTTAAGCACGGTTTGGGAAAACCTGTTTTATTATGTTATGTAATATTGTATTGTATTATTAAAATTTATTGATATAATCTAACAAAAATGAATGAAAAGATAAAAAGAGGAAAAGAGATGTAATGTATTAATACACTTTGTGGTATCGTTTTGTAGTTAAATCTCTGATAAAATACGCCTTACCAACCCGTTATCGTCTCTTTAGAATTACGTAGTGATACTAGAGATACGTAAGTATGGGCATGAAATTTGAGCACAAAGAAATACATTGCAGTATTTAAGTATTTTACTGTTGTCGATTATCGTCTTAGATTTTATCCGTATTTACTGGGAATTTAAAAGAAATTACTATAATTCTATGCATGATGAAGATAATGAGCATGAGAATGTTTTTGAAGAACAGCGGAATGGCCGTAGGCGGTAGTTCCACAGTGTCCCCTAACATTGGGAGTAACTCTGATACGAGTGTGGGAATGTCAGACTCAACCAAAAATTCGAAGTAACATACGGTTATTCGAAAACGGTTTCGATTTTCCAACTCCGTACTTTAATTTAGAGCTTAGTAATTGACTTCAATTCGAAAGAATCGTTTCTTATTTTTTATATGTATATATATATAATGGTAATATAATCTTCTTGAAATAATAACTAAATTGCGTTTCTATAAATTACAATAGCAAAAAAACATTTAAATCTATTTCTTTACACAATATTGAATTAAAAAAATAATCTAATGAAAACTTTCTTCCATTAATGTCATTTTACAAAATGTCAGATGAGAGTCTATAATTCACAATACTAAACAGTTTTCATTTCATATATATAATACACCACCTTTAGCTGACTGGTAGAGAATGCCTTAGGCATTAAGTCCGCCATTGTACCATTTATGTGCATAAAGTTTAATAAATAAATAGTTCATAAGGATGTATTCTTGTAAGATTCTTCATTATTTACACCACAAGTGGACAATACTTAGTTCTAATGTTAATAAAACAAATAGTGAAGACAAACAGGTATTATCAAATTGATAAATGACGTTTGAGGGTTTACATTAATTCGGATTATCCTAATGTATCTTATCAAAATTTTACCATATAATTCTATGGTTGATTTATTCACAACAACTTTATCAGATAAAGTATACGACAGTTTTATTCATCGTTCTTATACGTTAATACAAACTGGAGCATCACGTGAATTCGTAATTAATAAAAGCTTATTTTTCTGCCAGTCATGTTCAGTAATTCATGTTTCTTGATTATCAGATTAAGTTCTTAAAGACGAATACAAAAATAAATAAAATCATTCATTTCCATTAGTTTATTACAGTGCCAAGTCATTGCTAAAAATAAAGGGAAACGTCTACTTTAAAAATAACGATATAACTCCTAGTTTGGATATCTAATAAAGTGAAATGTACCACAATGGTAGTACATACCACACTTTGAGATTGCGCTTGTGGTCCTGCGCTATCTGTATCTAGTAATTTCACGCGATTCTGACCAAGTCATCGGTCCATCTTGACGAGATTTGGGTAGGCCCATGTTCAGTAGTAGACGTCTATCGGCTGATTATGATCATGATGATGATGAATCGTCATACCGTGATACTATTTACGAATTTATTTTAGACTAGCTGGCCCGCGCAACTTCGTCTGCGTCTCAAATAAATCCCCGAGTATTTTCTCACCGTTTAAACCTTCCCTGGACTACGACAAACATTTTAAAACCAAAATCAGCTCAATCGGCCCAGCCGTTCTCGAGTTTTAGCGAGACTAACGAACAGCAATTCATTTTTATATATAAGATTTGTTTAGTGTCTATAGTAAACAAAATAAAATGAGTTTCAGAAAACGGTCATTTTTTATCGACCTCTTAGAACACTTAAAGTTGACCACAAGACAAAACAAAGTTAAAAATAAACAATAGTGCAGTGAAATCGTACACCGAGCCACGATATTGGAGGCGTAATCTGTCGTAGAGCGGGTCGTTCCATCGATAATAACTTCGATAGTAAAATGGGTCGTGAATCGATTCTCTTCCCGGTCGTTACCGTGTGTCATTAACGGTTGGTCGTAAACCGCGGTAGGAATGCGGCGCGAGGCACGCCCGGACTCGATAAAACTCTCCTGTCTCAGCCGTAATAAGCGCCTCCCAGAGTTCACTCGTTCTGCTTTGCGCTCCACTGATTAGTTGCGGCACCTAATTTGTTTTTTAGTAAGGTTTATGACGATACCTGGTGGTAGTTTTGTTTAGTGTTTATTTTGGTACCATATTGCTGTATTGTATTAAAAAGTATTAGATACTTGTGTTTTTGTGACATTTTCATTTTAGATAACTAAGCTACAATTTCAATAATGGGTTTTAAATAGACTCTGCCTGTCATCTGTAGGTTAGTTTCTCTTCCTTTAAATAAGTTTTTATTATGCAATAGTTTTTTGAGCCGTCGGTTTTCGAGAGAGTAGAGCCGAGCGGGCTGGTCTTTAAGTTCTCCTAGTCATAATTTAGGTCATGGCAGTTCAAAGTCTATGTTACTTAAGTAAAGAGTACATACATATTCCATAGAAATAATTATATAATACCTACATTGCATTTTATGATAGGGCTATATAGGGGCGGCACGTGCTACAGTTTTACATGAGGACCAGCACCAATTAGAAGCTATACCCAAACCATCAGTTGAAGTGCCATCATTATCTCGGAAACCGTAAGGGAACTTAGCCTCTCCACGCCTGATCACTAAGCATAAAATCCTATGAAATATTCACGGGGTTTTGGAGACAAGTGGAGTGAGCAATCCTGAAGTATGGGGTGGGGACATGGTTAAAGCGTTTAGGTTGAGAGCTGTCGAGTGCATTTAAACTTTTGTAAGGTTTATCGTTTTCGTGGTATAGCCGTGGTAGCTATTTTATCAATTCGTGGGGGAGTGCTCCGTTTTGACAACCCTCGAACGAGAAAGCGAATTGTGGAAAATTGTTGGATGTTATGTCAAAGTAAGAGTCGTAACTATGTACTGATTGTGCCGTTTCCAGTTTAGTTACGTTGCCATTTTTGTTGAAACGTCGAACAGGTTAGTTATGATTCGTAACAGAAATCTAAATTTAATTAAGTAATATCGATATCTGTGTTATTAGAGTTACTTTAAAGTGTAAATAATAGTAATTGTTCAAACTGTCTCATTTTATGACAACCACATACCTATATGGA
This sequence comes from Trilocha varians, assembly GCA_030269945.2. Classification (NCBI taxonomy): domain Eukaryota; kingdom Metazoa; phylum Arthropoda; class Insecta; order Lepidoptera; family Bombycidae; genus Trilocha; species Trilocha varians. The sequence continues at coordinate 6,740,510 of AP028257.1, read as the reverse complement.
AACAAAACACTCACATCCCTGTACTTTCTTTTAACGCTTCGTGTTTGTAATTCAAGAGTAATCGTAACAGGTTGTTGATTCCTATTTATTTCATTGCTTTCCTAGTATTCGTTCTGAATACTAGGCAATAGTTTAGTTAAGTTTGGCTTCCACGTTTGCATTGCACTGCCTTAACACAACGTGATTCATGAGTATGCAAAACAATTTTGAAATAATTTAATTGCTGTTACAATTTGGAATATTGTGGCTTCCTCGTTCGGATTGTTGTTCCATTAAAACACGTGGTAATCCACTTATATGTTTGAAAAGGTTTATTATAATTATACATTTTTAAAAGCACTTAATTACGACATATTATTATACCTCTTATTATTTTACGAAAATTCTCTTCTACTGGATCAAATTGAAGGTATTTATAGACATATCTAAGTAACTAACAAAACTCAGTAGTAGCTAGAGGAGCTAGATTAAGTATTTCGGTCTATTCGAAGGACACCCAGTTTAATCATTTGATGGTAAATTATCACCCATGCACTTGAACATTTTTAAATATGGAGTTATATTATTGTCTATCAAAAAGTATTTCTCCTAAACCTCGTTTAAACGGTGTATGTCATAGCGCAGAGTAAGCCAGAGCCAGATACATAAATAATACTGTCTCGAAAACACATTATTTTGAAACAGCGATAGAAACGCAATATCGTTATAAGTTTTATGTTTTCATGATAAAGCCCGTACTCGTTTTTATTATGTAGCGTGAAATTTTAATAACTGAATACACTTATCAACGCTCGGAGATAAGTTTTTATGCGATTCAAAACCATTGTTGGCCTTATCTTAAGAAAACAAACACTTCAACATCGTGATTAAATTTATTTCATTCGGCTACTATTATTATGTTTATTTTAAATTTATGGATTAATCAGGTAGTTGAGTAGATTTAAATTAGTTTTTTAATTGTTTTTAATTTTAAAAGTTTAGATTTTTAATTTCTCAATTTGTTAATATTGAGCGTACATGATCATGATTTGCTTATTAGAATTCTATTTGACCTCTTTGTCTGCTAAAAATAAACTCACAAATATCCTTTCCATTAATTTTTACTATTAACAAAAAACAATCACATTGATAGCCTCCTGTTTGAAGCCAATTGAAAACACAACTCAACCGTCATAGAATTGTGAATGATCACACACCCTACATTAACAAGGCAAATACTCGCTTCATTTCCAGTGATTCTATCGAAACACGATTCTTCCCATACACGTTCATAATGGACGGAAAGCTCTCACATTAAACTGTGACCATTGTTTTACAGTTTTTTCTTTGTTTTCGAACTCCCCTTTTGTCGAGAGCCGAAAGAGAGGAAAGATATTCTTTTTGTATTAATTGTACATCTGGCGATCGGTATGCGCGTGTTTGTGGGATTGTAGAAGGGCGTGTTTTAGTGCGAATATGAAGATACCAACTGCTAATTATTCTGAGTTTTGGCCTGAAGAGAAAACATATAGTTTTCGTCAGATTTGTTAAGTTAATAGTACTGTAGTAAACAGAAATATACTGTCAAATGCTGGATAATCTGCAAGACATCAAGTTGATAAAAAGTTAAACTTTTTTTGCTCAAATATAGAATAAAAGTGGCTAATCAAAACAGCCCGAAGGTATCGATGTACCTAAATATGGTTAGCAGTTTGCACGTGTCCAGGAGCGCGTGGCCTCCCGCCCGAGCCGCCGGCTATGCGAAATTAATTTCAAGTACCGGTACACTGCCGGATTTGTGTACACTGGCTCCGCTTACAAATAATGTAGCAAGTAGCAACTAATTTCGAAATTAGAATTTTCTATTTCAGTTTTACTTTTTTTATTACCTTGTAGAATGTAGGCTAATGTAAAGCAGTGTCTATGTTTATATGTAATGGGTCACCTGATCGTAAGCAGTTACCAGTAGTCATTAATCTCTACATTGTCAGGGAACACTGCGGGGCCGTTACCTACGGCATCCTTTAAGGATTAGATAGTGAAATATGTAGTAAATAAATGACAATGTTTCCTATTCGTGCGATAATTTATTATGATAGATATACCATAGATAAACACTTCTAATCTTACTTCCTTATTCCTACTACAGTATTCTATTAATAGTACTTGAGTGCGTGTGTGTACAATTTATTTATACAATTTTTAATTATCGATTGTGAATAATTTTGTTGTGATTTACTTTAAACATGGTTATTTTCCAATAACGATGATCATGGAGTTGGAAATTATTTCGACATATCGAGATTGGTCACTAAATCGATATTGTGGTAAGAAAGTATATAAACATAGGTATGTTTGAAATTTATTTATTAAAAAAAACATTTTTTTAAACTTAGCTAATTTTCTTTATTTTTTCTCAAATTCATATCAGTCTTTAAATTCGATTAAAAAATACTAAGAAAACAGTTAGATTAAAATAATAATTCAAATTACAAAATATCAATTACCTCTTTATTAATATCGAGCGTGCCTACAAACACGGGCAGGATGTTTACACAGTACCGCAGCGCCGAATTATCCGCAGATACATTATCTACTCGCTGTTTACCTTTTCTATTGTAAATGTTATTAACTTGTGCATTTTAGATTAGCCACCCTGCAACGGGGTAAATTTGTATTTCGAACATAAAGGAGTTGTTTTGGATATTGTAGCCAATGTTTCTCAATAGTCCAGTGTGTTATTTACGGCTATTAATAGAAGGAATTATTGATGAAACAATAACTTAATCACCAACATCATTTTCAGAAAGAAGTTATCCACTGTTAGATTCAACATAAAAAACAAATAATCAATAAGCAAATGATAATTTGAAAAATTCTAAGGCAATTTACCAAGACTAGGACATTAAGTTAATAGTAAACCGTAACACCCACTGAAATGAACAATCATCCGTCCCTCTACACCAAGCCGAAGTGGAGTCATTCGCACAGATCGTCCATTTAGACTCCCCCCATCCCACAATCGTACATAGACACTTACGCGTATAACGTGTATTTCTGAGAAACGTCCCTCACAGGAGAGGCTTTTAAGAGGCCCGAGTGGAGAGTGGTGTCGCGATCGGCTCCACTGCTCACCCCGCGACGGTAAAAAATGTGAGCATCCCTCCCCACCCGCCATCTTGAAAAACTTTGTCACTTGTAGCCGCAAATCGATCTGTGTCTACGAGTCTACGTAGCGGGCGTAGGCGTGTGTCTGAAGCTACGTGAGGTGACTTCGTTTTTACGACAAATGTGAGAGCCTTTTGTGATACCGAAGTATATTGGGTATCTAAAGTGTGTGGAGTCGTAAATGGTAATATGACCTTCTAAAATTAATGTATCGTTAATCGATTAAATCACTGATATACTTTTCTAATCGAAACATTGAACTTGAAACGTTTTTGGTTAATGATAAAATATAAGTTGTTCCAATGTTTTGATTTATTTATGAGAGTTTTATAATATGTTTACGTTATTAAACTTAGTCTGTATACAAATAAGTTTTTAAGAATCTGTAAACAGAATGTTTCACTAACTACCGTTCAAAAAAACGTACGGATATTTTAATGAAGCTACACATCTTATAAAATGGTACTGTTACTCTTTGATTTCTCATTCATTAGACTTTACTGACTATTGTTAAACCCCTCAGAACATGACTTTTGTCATTGAAATGATAATTGCTAAAGGATTTGTGAGGATTTATTCACATGACTTACTTGACTAAACAGATACACCCTGTGGCTATGTGTTTTATTTAAAATGTTTTTGTTCAAAAGTAGACTTTATAGTTAACAACTTTAGTCTTATTTTTCTTTGTGCAATGTTATGAAAACAAGAACACCTATGGGTCACAGTAGGTGTCCTCAACTTTGTAGTCTGTGTTCAAAGTCAAATAAATTGCTGAAGAGATTCAATTCAAAATATCAAAGACCTATATCTTATGAATAAATAACTAACACACATATACTTAAAACGGAATGAAGTTATAAGAATTTAATTTAACATGTTACTCATGATTTAAATTCGTGATATCAATAGCAATATGAATTAATATGTTGCTTGGTGGGATTGATAATTAGTGCTAATCGAAAACAGGCGTAATGTATCTTAGCATTAATCACATAAAAAGTGATAGTAAAATGATTAATGAATAGATCTTCGGTAACATTTTATTAATGTGGCGAAAATCGTTATTCATAGATATCACACGCTCTAATTTTAAATTCACACATTCCACAAAAAATAACTCAGAAATGGTAGTGTCAAAGGTCAAGGCATGGTTCAACCCTAAAGACGCTTCAATAGATACAGGTAGACCATGAGAGATAACCTTAATCAGCTTATTGTCACCTTCAAAGGGTTTGAGAAACCAAAATTAACGTCTCATTCAAATTGGTGTCACCCCGTTTGCAATAACGAACCGTGCGAAATTTAACATAGATGAAAAAAAACTAAAAAAATGGAAGATTTTTTTGGGAAATACGAAGCGAAAGGGTGATGTCACGTCGTGACCCCTCTGCATGTCATATTTTGATACGAAAGTTTGCTTTTTTGTAGCTTTTTTTGTTGATTTGAAAACGGTAAGTTTTTTTTATTCAGCATTTCTGTTCTTGAATTGCACTGACGTGAATTCATATTTGTTTAGAACAATAACATACATGGTTTTCATAAAGTCGAAAGAACAATTAATGAAAGACAATTATTCATGCCAATAAAGGTGTAATAAGTTAAAAATACCTTGATTTATATGATACCGAACAAGGCCTACATTTTTAGGATTTCAAATAATAACACTGTCAACGATTTCATACTTAATACGATTACCAATTCCTATACGTCGCCATCTCATATCAAAAACTACTTACTTAAAATAGGAACAATTTAACGTCTTATAATAACAAATATACACATTAAAGTAGACTATAAAAATGTGTTATTAAAACGAGATTCATATCGTTATGTTTTGTAGTAGTTCTGGGGTCGCGAACAATTGCGTCTGTGAAATGCGGTTCGGCTCCGATTTAGACATTGACTTCGGGACTAAATATCTGGATGCTTTCATACTTTCAAGGACCACCGTCAATTGAGACGGTTTTATTTATTTACAGATAAAGGTAGATGGAAATTATTATAATTTATTTGAAATTTCCTAAGCAATATTTTTGTTGATATCATAATCTAAAAGAAATGAGCATTCAATAAATGGAATGATAATGTCGTTAATACTGGTTAAAGGGTCTCGGTCTACTTCCTATTATTTCTTATATCAAGAGTCTTTTCTGAAGTCCTAAAAGATATTAGACTATATAAAATGCGTTTCGATTTAGATACTTTAATAAGTAATATTATAAGTAGTATTATCAGGACCCCAAAAAAGAACAAAAAAATATTTTTATCAAAAGAAAATTGGATTTCAAGAAATTAAACGACCTGTATAAACATTACTCCAATGAAAAGTTAGCATTAATTTACTTCGAACTTTTGTTTATCAATGATTTCTTTGGTAGACACTCGACTTTTATACTCCATATTTAATGCAAACGAAAATCAACTTTATATACAATCAATACGTTTGGTTTTCACATGAATTTACTCCAAGTAAGCTGGGGCTCGAAAGAATAGATATGGGGTCCGACTCCTTCGATAGAAATCTTTTGATTGTAAGAATCATAACGGACCCTAACGTATATTTGGACAGCAATAAGAGAGGTCTGAAGTGGGCCCGTGGTTTATAATTACTATAATTTAAGGGCAGATGAAGTAACGTAAGTATGTATAGCATCAATAAATAATAAAAGCATTTGTACGAGTGTTTGGGAAATCATTTAACGATGTTTGGCGAATGTGTATTACATATCGGATCTTTTATGAAGTGTATTGTTTGGATCGTTATGTATTTGCAATAGAATTTAATGAGAAAGAATTTAATTTTGAACAATTCGTTTAATAATTAAATATACATATATGATTTCATTACGTTTAGTGTTTGCACAATATCTTCGCGTAAATTAACATTGATAATAACAGAAAAGGGAGATAATTTTGACAGGTGTGGAAAAAATCCATCTCTTCATCACTTGTGTTTCGTAAATGTGCGTTCAGCTCACAAATGTTAAAATATCTAGAGCTTCAACAAGTATTTGTGTATGTAGTTTAGAATTTATTTTTTTGATAAAAGAATTGAAGATTCAATAAAAGTTCGCAGTTTTAAGAAGATCGCAGTTTTTCACAGTAGATTGATATAATAATACGGTGGTTTGTTTTATTTTATAAAACGTAATTTGGTCGCATACGAATATTTTAACTGTAAATTTACCCACTGAAATCATTAATGTGATTATTAGTAGTTCCATTATCATTTATACATAACGGTAATGAGTACAAATTTGGTATTTAATTTTACGTGATATCCGGTATGATAAAACGTGTCAGTATTAGGAAAAACAAAATAACTTCAAGTTACACTTTGTTAAGTATATAAATAGATTTTAAACTGTCAATCATTCTGTATATGAATTTATTGACTTATTTTTTACATTCTACTTTTTAAAAAAAAATACAAAACAATCAAATTTAAAAATACAATATAAAAAACCAAGAATTAAATAAAAATGTCATGCTGGCGTACTACAGGGCTACAGAGGGAGGAACTAACCGCACTGCGTACCGTTCAAGGAAACTGTCAATCATTATTATTATCATTCGTGATAATGATTAGGTACGTTTTTCTATAAATTTAGTAATTTGCAATGTAATAATTTATTTTGATCATCTCGACTTAGATCTTTGATATCATATTAGTGCATTGTCACTCGATATACAGTTGTGTACAAAGTGTCAAATCAGACAACGGAAAGTTTGTCGTATTTAACTCGCAAGATTCCACCCGAACTTACATAGGTATATATTAGCACATAATTACATAGTTACATCCAGTGCTAGTTAATATAAAGCTTGTAAAAATCACACGACAACAAAATATTATACTTCATCTAATTTATTTTAAACTGTTAAACAAAACACAGTTACAGTTTTAGACAAAACTTATCGTTGACAGCGTAGTATACAACGTAGTAACACACATGATATCAAACAAAACCTAAAAATGGAATATCCTTTGATAAAATGTAAATATGAAACGTGGTTTAGTTTACACGCGTCATTTGTTTTAGTTTTGGTCTCCTTTACACGTAGCTAAATTTTATATCGTTAGAGAAAGGTAGCTTTTTGGAATATCATTTTGAAATTGAGTTCCATGTTGATTATAATACTATACAGTACATAAAATACCTAAAATATTTTGTTTATTGAAATATCATCTTCGTAATTTCATAAAGACTAAATTTTACAACTAACTCAAATAAAGAGAAACTCCCTCTGAAAACAATTTCGAACACAAAAAAACAAATAATGCAATGAAATTGTACTCTAAATACTGATATTGGTACAGAATTTGTGTACCGCGCTACAATCGCAGACACACTAAGTACATCCCCATACCGCGCGTGGAAAAATGATATTTTAAAATGCGCAATTTTTCACGGATCATGCGACGCCCTGGATTCGGGGACGGAGTTAAATTTTGATTTACTGGTACCAAATGTGTGTCTGATGCCTGTATGACTTATAGCCTTACGAAATGAAACGAACTCATCGCTTACGTTTTGTTTACATTTGATCTCATTTTTTACTGCTATTTAACAAAAAAAATATGTTGTTTTAATTTAAAAAACCGTCGCCTACTGCCAACAACGCTTCTCAAGTCATGTTCAAAAAAAATTGTCATGATGTTTTCATCATTTAATTAGTATAAAAATGGTGTCTTTTAAGATTTTTCTATTGTCCTGTAGGTGTTCTTTCGATAGGCGAATTTCATCTATCTCATGGTAAGTGGTTACCGTCTCTCATGGACTCCTATGACCATATTGTTCATTACATAAATATTGCCTAATTATTAGGATGAAATGCGTCAGATAATGATTATAAACCAATACAATGTTTTAGTTACTTCAACTCTTACTTGTTCTTGTCAACAGCGTAAGATCTTATTAAATTAATTTATTTTATAAACAAGATGGAAAATGTAGGTAGGAATATTTTAGCTTATTTATACACAGAGCCAAATCAATATGTTTCCTCATTCTATAACCCAGTTTTTGCTATCTTTCATTGTTTAGAACAATGTAATATGATTCTATGAAATATTTTACAGAGTATTAAAATAGTAAAAAATGATTATAAATGGAATTTCCTGAATTAAAATAATCCTGTTTCGTATTTTCCTCGCATTCATTTATTTTTCCGTTGACCACAAAACATTCATTATTTTACATGAAATATATTTATTGATTCATATCATTTATTATCGACTCCATTAATTGGATATCATTAAATGAAAAAAAAAATACGAATTTAAAATCTTTATTCAATTGAGTAATCTGATTACGTACACGATTACGATATTCTTACGGTATAATTTATTTTTGTAAAAATTCGTTCTTACACAGTTACAGTTGGTAAGTAATGGGCTGGTATAGTGTACTATACCAACCCATTACTGCTCACTGCTGGGTTCTGGTTTCCTCCGAAAGGGGGAGTAGTAAAATACCTCTGTAATTAATTTTAGAAAACCAAGAACGATATTCAATTTTACATATCGACGTAGTCTTTGTTTGTCGATACCTATCTAAAAAAAATTCAAGACGTCGAAGTTGAAATTGAAATATTGAGTACAAAAGGAGCTGTTATTGAAAAGTGGCAACCGCGACGGGAGCACACTCCGGCGTTAGAAAGAAAATTAGGATGTGAGCCGTCAAAAACTTCAAAAGCAGTTGCTGGAGTTACTAAAACTAAACGCACACTAAAACGAGACGATTCGGATGTTGCTTGATTAGTAAATAGGATTCTTATTGAACCCAAACTAAAATGTGAATTTATTGAGAGAATTTTATTTTTTAAATCATAATTTTAAACTTAAGAAAGAAAATTGGAAATTAAATGGGGTCTACGAGCTATGGAAGACTGAAAACTGATGATTGTTAAGCCCTCTCTTATTTTAAAACAGACTTAAAATTATTAATCATCATCATCATAATGTAGTAAATGCTCAAAAGTATAAGGAGCTATTAAATATGGCGAAGTTTCAAATAAATTCAGTAAAATTTGTTCTGATTATAAACAAAGTTTTGCATTACCACGCGTAACGTTTTAGTGAACGTCAGTCCTAACATTTGAGGGATGCGACCCCCGCATTACACCTCTCTCATTATTTATCACATTGTACCCGAAATTAATGGTGGACCCTCGTCAAATGATTTTATTTTATAAAATAAAAGTCGCGGCTTCTGGCAGTTTAATCATATCTTTTTGTTTACCGTTCTCGAATGATCGAACGTCGAACTTCTAAATTTAAATTGATAATCTATGTCATGGTTAGTAAGAGGAAATAATAACATATTTTGTTTGAAGGTATCAAGGATACTTGAAGCTCAGTTATGTTTAAAAAACGTATATTTTAAATTGGCTAAATATAGTTTTCTTAAATGAACTCGTGATTGTAAGCACAGTGCTCATGTCATTTACATCTTATGCTTCACAATTACGTATATTATGAATATTTAGTTCATCCCAAATGAATATTGAAGAAACAGAGAACTAGAAAACAATTAAACAATATCAAAACTTGTGTATTTTAATCAAAATATGTTAGAAACTAAATGCAACGTGCGACAGTGTTTGATTTATTTTTTCTTGACATGAATTTATTTTCGTAAACTTATAACCAGAATTTTCTATTATTTCTACTACCTAGAAGACAGAAGTATTATTTACAATACGAAATATTAACACGAAAACCTAGAAACAAACATAATATTTCATTTTACTTCTAAATAATTGACCTTCGTTTTGCTCGAATTCATTGTTCGGCACATGTTTCCAGTTTAAAATTAAATTATTAGCAGACACAATAATATTCTCATTAGTACAATATCACATTTGGTAAAACATAGTTAATAACAACCCGTAATGAATACATGTACGCAGCGATAACCCGTTCTTAATTAGCAGGATGACAGATACCAGTGTCAGAGGTCACATATGAGGAAACTACAGTTTTTTTACAAACATATATAGCCGGCTACACAGCCACTACAAAAAATTTTAATCATCTCTTTATCACTTAGTTGCAACGCTCAGTTTTAATAACGGGAAACTATGTTAGTATCCATTAAAATAAACTTATCACACATGATATGATGAATTTATCTTTATATTTATTTTAATGACATCTATATTTAGTTGGTTCTCAATTTTTACAAATCGATTTCGAATTCCAGTCGAACAACAAAGTTCGATTGTAATTCTTACATTTTCATTCCCTCGATACAAAGACGAAAAGTTCTGCAATCATCTTTAAAGTTTTATGGGATAATCTAATATCGACTGTACTCCTTGAACGTTAAGATACAGTTTGAATTGGCACGATACGAACTGAGGATGTAAAATTTATAATTGAAGGCCGTAAATTAAGGTGACATCGTCAGTTGTGGCTCGCGGGGTGGGAACGGTTGCGTCGCGAGGGAAGGCCCTGCCAATATTTTATCGAGAAGCTAATTATTTGATCGGCACGTTGGGGTAACAGATGAATTTCGGCTACAATAACGTCTTTCGTATTCTTTGCGCTTGGGAAATGATAAATGACAGTTATTCAATTGTTTTTCAATTTGATCTCAAATTCTCATTTGTCTTTTGAGTTTGCGAAGATAATATTCGATTGCTTTTAGTGGTCCTTGTACCTTTTAATTTTAATGATACAGTTGATTGTACATAAGTAGTATGCATATTTTCTAGTTTTCACCAACGTTCTAAATTATGTTTTTATTCTAGCTTCTGGAACGAATTGAACATATAATGAAACAATTCATATCTTCCATCCACTAACTATGTTCACAGATTTGATAACCGGCAAACACACTTGCCTAGTAAAAATAAGGTTCTTTCTTGTACGTAATTATTGGCTTAGAAGTTAGAGTTTACAGGTACAAAGGTAGCGCTCCGTTATACATCGTTGTAAAGTAATTGTAATAACCTAAATTAACATGTCATTATCCTAAAAATTATATCAAATATAAGAGCACTAAATACTCCACATACGTTAACGTCCAGTGAGATTCATTCTAATACCTATAATACAGAATCCAATGTGCTTCGAATGAACCGGTTCCCGTTCAATTGCTTCAACAGCCTCCCGCTGGTTGGTTTAATTTGCGCCTTGACAAAAACCCTTTGACGCATTCACCAGTGACATATCACAGTCGGGTGCCTCTCACCTCTGTGACATTTTCATTATCATTCGCGAAACGGTTTGGATCAAAACGGCTGTGGAACCGGTACTAACTGACAGTACCTACAGGGAGTTTTATGTACTTAGATGAACTAGAACTGGCTTTTAATGGATGCTTGATATTTTCGTGGAAAAGTTCACTTAGGTACATGAAGTTTAGGTCAGTGAATTAATTTCTTTTGGCTCTAATTTTTGGGCATGGCAGTTTAAAAGATGTTTATTGAGTAAATTGAGCGCCAATGCCAGTAGTGATCTAAAAGTTCATAAATTGCAATAATTAATTGCAATAAAATAATTTGGTAGGAAGATTTTGGATTCCGTAAGTTAATCATCTCAAACGAATTTATCTAACCTTATTTCTTAAAATGTACAAATCCCATTACGAAAATTCAATACCCAATTTCGCTCTCATAAAATCATGTGTAATACCGTTGCGTATGGGTATCGAATTTCGCTGAAAAAACTTCACATTGTCATACAAATGTATCTGTTGTTAGACTCACGTAATTGCCGACCTGGTGTGTAATTTGCGAAAGCCCTTTGTGCCGGAGTCAATGCGACCAAGCACTTTATCAGAGCTGTATTTGAGGGCCCGAGCTGATTGGGCTGTTTGGCTCTTTTCAAAGTCGTTGTTAATTTTATTGTTATTTAGGCGAATGTTTTTTGATGTGATTATTCGATTTTTGATCAATTGCAAACTTTACAGGCATAATATTTAAGTTTGGTATGGCGATTGCTTGACTTTATCAAATTATTTTTTTGGAATTTTTCAATCTCCTCTTCTACCTTGTGACGTTTATCAATACTTTTGGAACGAAGTTACTTATCGCGCGTTATCGAAAGGGGGCTAGACGGAAATTCTTATGAAAAAGTTGTCACGACACTTTTTTGTTTTAGATAATTATCGCTAGATGGCGCTGAGATCAAAATATTTTATAAATCAATTCCTTATTTTGTTTTATATTATTAATGCTAGATGGCACTGTGTTCAAAATATTTTATTTAAGTTATAATAATTAGTTAGTTTAAAACGTCTGTCTCTCTCTTACTAACTAATTATTATAACTTAAAAAAAAAAAAATATTACAATTCCGTCACAAATTAATCGAAAGGAACTTCGTTCCATCTGGGTGTCCCTTGACACCTCTCAAGTTTTTTTTCTAAATTAATCGCTGATGGGAAAATCATATAAAATGTCTAAGATAAGAAGAATATAAGACAAGATATAAATATGTTATTTTTTCTGATGAACTTTCTTACGGTTCAAATCGAAAACTATATAGTATTTTAAAGTTTTTCATATGTCTGCCTAGTAATTATAATATAGTGAACAATTGACGATATTATCACTATTCCACTTAATTTAATTACTTGTGTTATCAATTTAAACATAAAATAATATTGGAATATCGGTTAATGATGTTTCCTGTGTTTAATGAAGCCAATTTGATCTAAATGTTATTTGAAAAACATTTGTTTTACTTCAAAAATATACAACGTTACACAATGTTGTATTTAATATGTCTTCAGTTTTGTGATTGCAGCAATTTACCTAGTAGGTACATTACATTAAGCATACGAGTTAACAGGCCATATAAGTGTAACTACTTCCAACCATAGATAGATTTCTAACAACTTCTGGTTTCATAAGCTTCCAATTCCCGATATTCTCAATAAAGTATCTGTATCTGTACCAACCCATTACTACCCACTGTTGGGCTCAGGTCTCCTCAGAAGAGGGATTAGGCATAGTCCACTACGCTTACCCAGTGCGGATTGGGGACTTCACATATCTTCAAGGGATTTTTAGAACCCTTTTCCGATATGTGATATTCACCGTTTAAAGCCAGTGGTGTTGTGGAAAATTGCACATAAATCTTTTTCACATTTTAGATTTAGAGGTACAAGCCGGCCGGTTTTGAACCCGCGACCTCCCAAACGCTTCAACCACTCGGCCACCACGACTTTTCTAATTACTTCTAATTCCCGATATTCTCAATAAAGTATAGAATTAACGAAAACTATAGCAATCTCAAATATATAACTAATTTTGATTGTAATTTGCTATTAGTGTAATTAACAACTTGATATTAGGAGTCTAAAAATTATCATTCTACATACATCTAGAAGTATGTAAATCGGTTTTTTACTTTTCTTTCCGAGGAAAAACTGAATTTAATTTTATTACAATTCAGCAAATTAACATTAAAATAATTTCATAGTTTACCTGTTTACTATCAAGTTAGTTGACTTCTTAAACATCAAATAAAAACCGCGATCCCTTCTCCCTTCCCCTGTAAGAGGCAATAGACGCATTAGCGAGATTTCTCGTAATTACTATTAAAACTTAACTGAGGATACTACCGCAACTAGTTACACAGGTCTTAAGTTCAAGAAAGAAGCGATTTTGTTAAATAGTTCTTATGATGATATTTTATTTAGAAATATATACCTACCTAATACTTACATTAATTACCTACATTCTGCTCTGTGTGTAATTTTGTATAAGTAAGTAAACGAATACAATCATAAAGTGAACCTGTTTCCTTTCTCAGCATCTCCAGAATATGGCGAAGAAACTACCAAACCAACCCTTGTCTGTAAACGTTTTAAAATCTCACGTCCCAGAAGTTCACGAGTTCATTGCTTCTACTAAGAACCGCGGTGTTCATCCACAACCCGCTTTAAAAGAACCTTTTGCCTCGTACCATTCCGACTGAGAATGATCTCGTTTTCGGTGTTCCCAGAGCGCTTTAACAGGTCCCTCTTTAAAGGTTTAAGAGAAGTCGTGTAAGTGAGCAAAAATAACCCTATACTATCAGGTAACTATCAATAAAAAAAAGAATCTTAACACTTGTTAAATTACTCCATAAGCAGTCTTAAGTCTGCATTCAATAAATCGCTAACGTCTGTGCCGTGGTCACAGTGAGGGTGACTTGATTGATGAGCCGACCTTGTTCTCTGATCGCCGGCTCTATTACACCACGATTACTTAATTTGACATGATACCCTCGAGTTTCGACGCTCCCTGCCTAACGATAAGAGCTTGAACAACTTAGTTTTATAATTAAGCAGTTTTGGTTTTGTACCTGATATACACAATTTAGGGCTGTTTTAATTCATTTTTAAATATAGTTTTTGATCATGAAAGTTACTAATAGGCCACTAGGTTTTAGTACTCTTATTTGTTTCGATTCTTGACGTATCGTGATAGCAGTAGCATAATATTATCTAATAGAGATATAGATTGCGATGAATAAAGATATCGATCATAGTTGTAACTTTTTACGTTATGACAATACTTATTTTCATATTTACACTTAAAATTTCATTAACGATGTTTCCTAAACAATCGAAAATCAGTCGTAATAAAACAGTTTAAACGTTTTATTTACACAGCCAGACGAATTATTTTTGTCTGTCATAGTAGCAACAACCTATCAACACGCGATTTACGATTCAATTATGTTTCTAGTCGAGCATTAGCTTATTCAGAAATAAATTATAATTTGATAAGTGACGTGATAAGTCTTGGAACTTGATGTAGTTGAGTGAACTTATAAGGGTTCATTTAGTGGAATTCGTTCTCTTTCGTTTTGAGCTCCTTGCGGTTCAGGAGATTACTAATTGCATCAATTCATATAATGAAAACTGTTGGGTGGCACTTCAAATTTTAGCTACTACTTAACTATAAGTTTGAAATTATTGCTATAATTGATTCTGGGTCCTCATAGATATAATAAACGAAACCAAAGTATTTTCTTATGATCTTACATTAAATTTAAGATCATCGAGTCATCTAACATTCAAGTAACAACCTACATTACATTCTAATGCTATTTTATTGCGCCTATAAATTGTATAGAATCGCCCCAGGAGGCATTTGCCGAGTGGCTATCGGAGATTTCGTTTTAGTGCTCTCCTCACTCAAAATTGAAATGGTTCGGCCCCTTTGTTGGGACAGTTTAAATTCGGCTATTCCGATCTGAGGACACATTTATTAGGCGACGATTCGAATTGGAAGTGAGCTAAAAGGGTTTAGTATGGAAATGGGGAATGGTACATCTGTCTTGTACGATATATTGCGTAGTTTGAATGGTCGTTTTTTGTGGAAAATTGCGGAACATGTTCTTTTTAAGGAATGTAGAGTTAGTGGATATTTGGTATTATTGTGATTATAAACTTATTTTTCTCAAGCTCTGTTCGGTCATTTAGGATTTTTGCTACGATAAGTGGATAGTATCTACGAGATGACATAATCAAAGTTAAAAGTTTTATAAATATGAGCAGTTCTTTCCAAATAACAAATTTTAAGAGAAATCACGAAAAAACATTTAGATTTCAAATACAGTACATTTTTTTTTTTTTTTTTTTTTTTTTTTTTTAGTTGGAGGAAATCACCGGATCCCCGCCCGCCCCGCGGGCGGGGTATGTGGGAGTTGAACCGCACTAAAACCTCCAACCGCTCACACTCAGCGTCCGAACCCCAGCTGAGGCCAGAACCCAGCACGGGGTTATGAGGGACGGGGCGACGCGTTACGCCATGGGCACTCTTTCCCGTCGCTCCGTCCCCGGACGCCGAACCGGTAGCCGCCGGCGAATACGGCCACCGGCTCTCTCGGTCGGCGGGCTTTCCGAAGCCCGCCAAGATGGGACCGCGTGTCACCCTCCCACGGAATACCCCGCTGGGTCAGAACCAGCGTGGGTCGGGGAGTACGCGGTCTACCATCCCCCGGTTGCTCTGACGTAAGGGCGTGTTGAGCGAGACACGGCACCTTCTTGGGTCCCCGCTCGCACTCGCATGCGTTGGGGACCCGAAACTCTTAGGGGGCCAGAATCCGGGCCAGACCCCGGTCCCGACCCCCTGCTCGACGGCGGCGGGTTTCTGCGTAGAGAGAAGAGCTTTCTCTCACACGCCCCGCCGCCTGCTTCTGCGAGATGGTGGACTCGCAGAAGTCGAGCATCGCCTTCCAGGACTCGTCGCTGTCGAGCATCGACGCCACGACGCCCGGGAGCGACAAGTCCGGTCCTATTTGCATGACCAGGACACAACGCTGCCGCTCCCAAGCGGGGCACAGCGCGAGCGTATGCTCTGGTGTGTCCTGGTCACACTCTACACAGTGATGGCACCTCGTCGTCGGCTCTGCCTGAATCCGGTGCAGATACCGACCGAAACACCCGTGCCCGGTCAGCATCTGCACCATCCAAAAGGTGAGGCGTCCCTTGCCACGACCCACCCAATCCTTTAGGACGGGGCGGATCGCCTCGACGGTCCGTAGACCCCAGGTGGGGTTGGCCAGCCGTCTCTCCCACGACTCCATTACGGACCGCCGAGATTGGACCTTCCGATCGCGGACCGCTTCCCGCAGGGGACGCACTACGCCCCGGGCGCGGAGGTCGCATCGCCAGCGATAATCGCCGGTGATCGCCTCCGCCTCCAGATCCCAGGGCGGCGTCCCCGCCAGCACACACGCCGCCTCAAAAGCGACGGTGCGGTACCCACGGATGACCCTAATGGCTACGATGCGCTGTGGCCGGCGCAGGCGTCGGGCAAGATTTGCCGGAACGCGAGGCTCGGCCCAGACGGGCGCACCGTATAGGGCCATCGAGCGCACCACCCCCGCATAGAGGCGGCGCACTGCGTGGCTGGGCCCCCCGATGTTCGGGAGCAACCGACCCAAATGGCCGGCCGCCGTCACCAATCGGGGGACCAGGTCCGCGAAATGGGCTCGAAAGGTCCAACGGCTATCCAACAAGAGGCCGAGGTACTTCAACTGCACCCCGACCTCAATCTGGACGCCTCCAACCATTATGTGGGCGTCGACTGGTGGCGCCGTCCGAGGCCCCCGAAACATCAGGGCCTGGGATTTGTTTAGCGCCACGTCGAGGCCCAACCTCCTTATTCTGCCGACGACGAGGGCCACCCCCGCTGTGGCAAGACGGGCAGACTCTCCGAAGTCATCCCCCCGGGCCACGACCAAAGTGTCGTCTGCGTAACACACGACGCTAAGGCCCGGGAGGAGGGCGCCCCTCAGCA
This sequence comes from Trilocha varians, assembly GCA_030269945.2. NCBI lineage: Eukaryota > Metazoa > Arthropoda > Insecta > Lepidoptera > Bombycidae > Trilocha > Trilocha varians. The sequence goes on along the minus strand of AP028257.1, from coordinate 6,723,108 downwards.
CCCAGTCGTACCCGATATTCCACAGGAGAGGTCCGAGAACGGACCCCTGTGGAACACCGCGCACGACCTGGAACCGGTGCAAGGTCCCACCGTACCCGGTACATTCGACCGACCTGGCCTCCAGGTAGGAGCCGATCAGCCGGCGGAGATAGAGGGGCACTCCATGCCTCTCCAGTGCCCCCCCAATCACGGACCAGGGCAGGGTGTTAAAGGCATTGGCGATGTCGAGCGACACCGCCAAGGCCACCCCACCCCGGGAGACGGCCTCCTCCGAGAGGGCCCGGACACGTAGAATGGCATCTACGGTCGAACGACCCTCCCGGAAGCCGTACTGCTCCGCCGACAGATCGGGTCCAACCCCGACCAGGTGCTGAACGATGCGGGCTGCCAGAACGCGTTCCAACAATTTGCCCACCTCGTCCAGCAGCACGATGGGACGGTAACCGGCGGCTGAGTCCGCCGGGCGCCCCTCCTTACGTAGGAGGACCAGTCTGCCCGTCCTCCAGAGCGAGGGAAACCGTCCCGACTCCAGGCAGGAATTAAATAGCCTGAGGAGCCGGTCCCCTAGGGCATTGATGGCCAAGGCCAGGACCCGGCCGTGGATGCCGTCCGGGCCGGGGGCCGTGTCTTTCGCGCTCATTTTGACCACGGCCACATGGAGCTCATCTCTCGTAATGTGAGGCACCTCAGCAGTGGCTTCACCGCCGGTGTGATCCGGCGGCTCACCCATAGCAGGCGGAATAAATCCATCCTGCTCCTGCGGGAACAACGTCGAGACGATGTCCCGCAGCTGCTGAGGCGGGAGACGCTCGGTCAGGGGAGGCGCCCACTGGCGCAACTTTCCGCGCACCAACTTGTACGGGCGCCCCCACGGGTCGTCGTCGAGCGCCTCCAAGAGAGCCTCCATGCTCCTTTCCTTGGCCTGCTTGATGGCCAGCCGCATGGCGCTCCTCGCTTCCGCGTATTCGCCATACAGCCGGGCCTCCTCCTCCGCGAACGCGACAGGATCGTCGCGACGCGCGAGGATGCGGCGGCGGTGTCTGGCGCACCGGCGCCTCGCCCGGACGCATACAGCACGAAGCTGCGCTATCTCGGGCGACCACCAGTACGCCGCTCTATCCGGAGGCCGAGGGCCGACCCGGGGCATCGAAGCATCACTAATGCGATGCATCGTGTCCCGGAGCCACAGCGCCTCGACCTCGACATCGACTGGATGTGGACGCATAGGCGTCCACGCCGCCACCGTGGAGGCTTCCACCAAGCGCTCCTTATTCAGGAGCTTCAATGCCCACCTGGGGAGTGACCGGGGTGCAGTCCCCTGGGCGACCGCGGTTGCCGTGGAGGCGGAAAGATCGAACCGGATGTATCGGTGATCCGACAAGGATTCCGCCTCCACCAACACTTCCCAACCGCGGATGCGTTGTGCGATGACAGAGCTCGCGAACGTTACGTCCACGATGGACTCGCCCTGCCACCGCACGCATGTCGCGACCGACCCTCTGTTCATGACACAGAGTCCGGCCGCGACCGCCCACTCTTCCAACAGCCTACCCCGAACGTCCGAGCGGGGGGACCCCCAAGCGACTGACTTCGCATTGAGGTCCCCCGCAAGTATCACAGGACGGGGATTTTTCTCGATAGTTCGCAGATAAATATCTCAATTCAATAAGATTGCGAGTCTATTGTTGTCGGGACAAGGAGAAACTTTAAATTTGGAAATCGTTTATCCCTAAAGGACATTCGAAACGTTCTTTCGAAGTGATAAGAATGGACATGACCCTAGTAATTGATTTTCATTTAGATTTATATAGTTTAGAACGAATTCAAGTTTAAGTTGATAGGATTAAGAGTAGTTTGATAAAAGATTTTTAATGATTTTTGAAGTTATTTCAATTTAATACGATTAAGAGTCTCATAATAATAGTCATTACATGCATAGGCAATGTTTTCTTAGTAAAACATTAACGTAACTGAACTGAATTTGATCACCTAATTACCTACGCATAAAATGAATGCCATTGTTGTTTAACACAGTAGGTATTTCATGAACACTTAATGTGATAGTCAATAATGGATATAAGACTCAAGGGTTGATTAACATTTACCTATCTCTGTACTGTACTGTACTGTACTGTAACAACCCATTACTGCCCACTGCCGAGCTCAGGTCTCCTCCGAAGAGGGGAAAGGCATAGTCCACCACGCTTGCCTAATGCGGATTGGGAACTTCACATATCTTCAAAGGATTTTTAGAACCCTTTTCGGATATGCAGGTTTCCTCACGATGTTTTCCTTCACCGTTTTTAGCCAGTTACCTATCTCATTATATTGCTTTTTTCAAATGAGCAGATCAGAATCAAACCCAATCCAATATTTCCAAGCATGTCTTCTTATATTTCTGCAAACTTCGTGAAACTTCCTCGTTCAGTATTCAGCTTACATTTGGTCTGTCACGGAAGGCAAGCTGGGGTAGTTGGGAAACAATATCGTCGCCGCAAGACCCTCGCGTGAGAGCACGTACGGCGGTCATTTCGGATTCCGTACGTACAACTCTTTTTATGACTCCCAACTTTCGACAATCGGAATTGGGTATGTGTTTTATACACTTGTGGATATAAAATATTATTCGGTAAATAAGAGTAGAGAAGGATCTTTGGTTAGTTAAATAGATATAGGTATGGAAATACTTTAGCTAAAATTACCAGTTGAAGATACAATACAATACAAATACAAAATAGTTTATTATCAGAAATTTTGTACAAACTGATACAACTTTAACAATGGTCCCCGCACTAGGTCAGACCTGTATCTATAACGTATGTATGTATAACTTAAATACTTAACTGAAACCGTTAACGATTATGTACGGTAACCGCTTATGATCAAATGGCCCGTTAGTCTGCCTACTAGGGCAAAAAAAACATAAAAATCATACTTTTTGTAAAAGACAAAAATGAAAATCTTATTAGCTACCTACTAAGATGAAAAATTATAATCACAAGACCGATTTTTTCATTAAACAGGGGCGAATTTGATAGTCAAAAGCATTAACAAAAACAGTGTCCTGCTCTTTGGTCTTTAAAAATAGCAAAATATTTAATTCTACAAATCTAAATTCATACATTTCAATACTATCCTGCCCTCAGTCCTCGTAAACAACGATTTGCATTCATTATGAAATACGTGCGGTTTGTGACAGCTTCCTTTATAAAGTGCTAACTCTCTGAATATTACAAATATAAATTCTCATACGGAGTCTGAATTTAAAAGCGCCTGTGACAGGATGTAATGTGCTTTGCGGAGAAGTTTAGAGACCATTTTCTTATTTCTGTGTAGCTTTTTGAAATCTAAGATACACGTGTATTTTTATGTTATTTGTTATTAGAATATGATTAATTATTGAAAATTTTACTGTTTCCAACATTTCCGAATGTGATTTTGGTGGTATAAAATAACTTATGTAATACTTTCATGCATTTTGAACGGGTTCTTACCACGATATTTGATTAATTGAGTTGTCTCGATATTTCAACGTTGTCGCAAACGTAATGATCAGTACCCAGTCTTCTCGTGATCAAATGTTCAAAATGCATGAAAGTATTATAGAAAACCGCGAGTGTCTATATAAGTTTATAATTTATGTAGTTTCTTCAATAATTAATAACTAGTTGACTCGATCAACTTTGCCTGCGCCATAGGTAAGAATTAGATACCAATTTTATTAGTAAAATAAATTTATTGAATTTGTTTCGATTACCCCCATAATATACGATATTACGTCTTAATAATATTACGATTTTTATTGTAACAGCATCTAGCAAAGTAATTCTTAGAATATATTCAAAGAACAAAAGAATCACGCAAAGGCACTATGATTCTTGACACAGAATTGATTAAACAGAAGCACCGTGAAATCGATTCCGACATCCGCATAAACGAATAATCGATTCGGTATAGATCGTCGTGTCTGACGCGAATCGATTCTAGTTGTCACCTTCACGTCGAGATTATAGTCTGTTCTTATATCTACCTATTTAATCAAAACTAGGTAGGTACTTTTATGTTTTACATTAAATAGAATACACAGAATGTGTGAACTATTATGTTGAAAAAAAAAATCTTTCATATTTAAAGTTTATCTTTCAAAAAAAGGGTTGTGTATCGAGGTTAAAATTAAATAGAATTTAAATAGGCATTTGTATCTATAGGTAAATAAAATAACTAACAAATATTCAGCAAAAGATTTCTAAGGAAGAACAAAATAAAATTTGTTAACAAGATTGTAAATTTATAAAAAGTTGATGTGAAGAAACATTTCACCGTTTTCCCTTACTAAAGAAAAAAACACACGACATTGGCTTTACCTCAAGCTTAAATATATCTACCTATCTACGACAACGTATCGAAACCACACACACAGATGCGAAAATAATTTTCACAAGAAATCAGGTTCTACCTACACAATATATAGCATGTGGGATACATTGAAACACCCCGTGTTCCTTCACAGCAGAGTGAGATAGCAATCTATAAACACAGAAGCACCTGTACCACATCACTACTGTATCTGTGGCAGACAAAGACGAAGATAATAAGGTACATCCCATTGGTGCATCCGAGGCGAGGCCACGCCCTCACCCGCACCGACCAATCGCAGCCTCGCTCACAGATCTCGAGCATTATCTAGTTATCTGCCGTCTCTGTCAGCGATCGCTATTTCCAGACGCGCCTCGGTCACGAAATGTTACATGAGATTTTCAGAGATTGGCACAACTCCAATGATTCGAAATTTAAAGTTACTTTGATAGGAATGAGAATGGTTGTTTTTGAACAGTTCTGACTGTTAGAATAATGATTGTAAACAATGAAGAAACATAATACACAGTAGCTGCAAACTATAGAATACGATACGATAAGCTAACAATTGTTCTCATTTGATCCCGTATGTTTTCTTAATCGGCACCCTCGTATCGGTCGCCAATATGTTTAGACCCGTTTCCCCTCAATTGGTTTGGGCTAAAACTTCGCAAGTAGTACAAAATTGGAGGTCTCTTAGTATTGGTCGTTTGCACAAACGATTTGTTAAAAGTATTTTCGATAACTGAAGGGCTATTGTTTTAGGTGTTCCTGCTTTATTATTCTAATTGTTTAGGGTTTTTAAGTATCGTAGCTTGATAAGACGAGATTGTTGGAAGATATAATTTTAATAGGTGTGTTTCGGAATAAAACTGACGGTTGAAGAAATTTATTTTCATGATTATGTAAGTTTGGGATTATAGTAAGCTGTATAAAGTAACATATGGGTAAAGCAAAAAAAAAAAAATTTTTTTAAATAAACGGAAAAAGTGAAGGAAGCAAAAAGATACCTACAAACAATTTTCCTAAACGATGAAAAACAAAATTATCTAATAGAACATAACGTTACGCAAGCAACGTCCATAACAGACGGAGACCGAAAAGGTTTCTCAGTATAATACGGGGATTACATAACATATATTACGGTGTAGTGTTTTCAGGCGACAACCTTGTAGAAACGTGCGACAGAGAGGGGTGCAAGACAGGGGTGGGGCGAGGGGGATTCGGGATCCAAGGGATGAGCTCTCGTTCTCCCGTTACTGTGGCACCGCTCGTCGGCCGGCACACATCGCGCCAAACCTCCGTCTCACTACACGCGTCCCATCACTAAGAGTGATCGCGATACCTAATCTGTGAATTTGATAATTTGACTTTGGAAAGTTTTGTTTTTTAATTAAAAACTTTTTGGTGAAATATGAGTTACGAATATTGAATTTCGAAACGAGTTTGAAAATGAAGATGTCTGGTAAGTTGCGGCGGTTGATAATGTATTTTTTTGCAATTATAATTATTACTATAATATTAGTAATTTAATAAACGCATAAATGGTTTGCGATAGGTATTACGGACTGGTATATTATTATAAGAATAGTAGAGCATTATATCTTCTGAACAAATTTTATAAAAGGTTTCATTGCAAATTAATGAATATAAGAAAGAAAATAACAAATTTGACACTTTATTTCGTTTTTATTATTTTTTCTTATAAGAATGAAAGAATTGAGCTTTTTATCATATAGGTGAATTTTTTTAGATTTTCCTTACTTTTGCTAAATCGACTCCTAAATAAAGATAAAATGTGCAAAATTAAATATTTATTTTATACATGTTACAACAATTTAGGACGTCATTAAACATCTCTGAGTTACTAAGTAGCCGTTGCTTTTAAATGTATAAGCGTATGACCGGTATGACGCTATTGGCGTTAAATAGCAGATTAATTTAAAAATGATTTATTTTATATTTGTTACACTTTTTGTAATATTGCACAGTACTTTTATATATCAATGAATATATTAATTATCACTTTTCACATGACTGAAATAATTACTGAATATAATAAAACAGTATAATATGTAATTTTATTATTTTGACATGTCATGATTTAATTTGGATGATAAAGCTTGAAGGTAGAGATGGGATGAAAATACTATGGTGTCTTTATGTAGCGTCAATGTGCAACAGTAACCACTTACCAATAATTGTTCCGTTTACTTATCCATAGCTACATAATAAAATAAAGGTTATATTAAGAGCATGTTTAAATTTAAAAACGCAGTTTGGTAAAATGTTCGTTGATAAAGGAAAACTCAATCATAAATTAAAAGTAATAATATCAGTAATTGATATACACCACAGGATATTTATTCACCTATTCTATTGGCTGTATAATAATATAGTAAGTAATATATTAAATAATCAAAATGCCATGTGAAACATTACATAAAATCACGGCTTTAGGCAAACGGCACGGCTCTTATTAAGATTTATTCACACACTACACTATCATCCTAATATAAAGCTTATTATCAAAATTTTGCTTTCATGCATTTTCAACGGGTTCTTACTTACGGGTTAGAGGGTAGACCAGTCATGACGTTTGCAACAACGTTGAAATATCGAGACAACTCAATTAATTAAATATCGCGGTAAGAACCCGTTGAAAATGCATGAAAGTATTATAGAAAACCGCGAGTGTCTGAATAAACTTTTGCTATTTCTAGTAAATGTCAAAATCCATTGTTTTGTGAAATTTTTGCAAGTAAAACTTTACCACGAAAGTAATAGTTTACCTAAACTAGGTAGAGTTGATCTTAATAAAATCCTTACCCAGTATTTTACTTGGGATTTTCTTTCATCATTAAAAAATAAATTAATCATGGTCGTAATATTTGAATTCTTACCATTCATTACGTTTATAACAATAATTTAATGATTTAAAAAGGAAAATATAGGAATAAAATTGGAACAAATTAGGTAAAATTTGTCGTATTAATTACAGTTACACTGTGTAATGTAAAATTATCCCATTGGTAATAGTAATTACATTAAATAAACGGTTTTCATTATGTCTTATACTCTTCTAAGGACTCTTCATTATTTTTTCCAGTCCTTAATGGCGCTAACATAAAAAATTGTATCATTTATTTTTTTTTCTGAATGGTGTTATAATTTTCGCAAATATTCTAAGTTTTTTTTTGTTGCCTTGTAGGCAGGTGAGCTAACGGGCCACCTGCCTACGGCCTACCTTTTAAGGACTTTCTTTAAGCCTCTAGATATACCTATTGTTATGTTTAATGGTAGTTCTTGAGAAAATAAAGGTTTTGAAATAAAAATACGTTTGTGTTATTGTAAGTTGTATTGACGACTCACTTTTTATAAGACAATGACAATCTAACCTCACAAATAGTTCCGAAAAGGTTTTATTCTACATTAAATATTCAACATGCCGCCCACCAAAGGGACTCTAGGCCCTTTTAAAGAACAAACAATAGCAGAAGCATTAAATAACATAGACAAATCATATAAACATAAACTTCTACAGTTACATTAAAATATTAAGTGGAACCTAAATGAAATTCTTAAATCTAGATTAAACAACTAATAATTAACAGGTAAATAACACAATTTTGTTACAGTTCTTTTTGTGATAGCACTGCCACTTTTAACACTATAAACCCTAGTGAAACCATCAGGTCCAGGATGTTTATCCACAATGCGTCCTAATGACCATTTTCCAGGTGGTAGATTATCAGTTTTTATCAACACTATGTCGCCGACTTCAAATTCACTTTCTTTCTTAAGCCACTTTGGACGCTGTTGAAGTCTTGACAAATATTCATCTTGCCATCGATGCCAAAAGTCACGAACTAGTTTTTGTGTGTGTTGCCAACGCGATAAGCTAGATATTTTCTTTTCCTTTAAATTTGGTGAAGGTACGACGATTGGCGCTTCTCCTATTAAAAAATGTCCAGGTGTAAGTGGATCAACATTATTTGTATCGGAGTCATCGATAGGACACAGTGGACGAGAATTTAAACAAGCCTCTATTTGACATAGTACTGTAGTCATCTCTTCGTAAGTAAGGATAGACGTTACGATTCTTCGAAGATGGTATTTTATCGATTTAACTCCTGCTTCCCATAGTCCCCCAAAAGTAGGACTGTATGCTGGAATGAAATGCCATTGAGTGCCATCTATAGCAAGTGTTTGTGCTATTTGTCCTTTAAACTCCAACTTCGCTTCTTCCCATGCATCATGCAGTTCTTTGTCAGCAGCAACAAAATTCCTTCCCTGATCACTCCAAAGATGACTACATTTTCCTCTTCTAGATACAAAGCGTCTAAAAGCTCCAATGAATGCTTCAGAACTAAGGTCACTAACCAACTCAATATGTATGGCTTTTGTCGACATGCAGACAAAAATAGCAACATATGCTTTTGTAGTTCTTTGTCCTCTTGATTTTGACATTAAAACTGAAAATGGACCAGCAAAATCAACACCACTGTGTAAAAAGGCCCTTGATGGGGTAACTCTTTGTTCTGGTAAATCGCCCATAATTTGAGTTTTCGGAGTAGCATTCAATTTTGCACAAACTAAGCATCGATGCACATACTTCTTGACTAAGGACTTCGCTTTGAAAATCCAATACTTATTACGAAGATAACACAACATCAATTGGATTCCTCCATGGATTGATCTTTTGTGCGCATCTGCTATTATTAATGCTGTAAGTTGATTTTTATTGCTTAGTATGATAGGATTCCTTTTCTCTGCCGTTAAGTTGGCATGCCTAAGGCGCCCGCCCACTCTTAGAATTTGATTTTCATCCAAAAATGGATTCAAAAACTTCAATTTACTGTTTCGTTTAATTTGTTTATTTGCTTTCAAACTTTCTATTTCATCGTGAAAATCATTTTCTTGCACAATTCTTATACATTTTGTCATAGCCTCGTCCAACTCTTTGGTAGTTAAATTTTCCGTGTATCGTTCTCTTTTGTAATTTAAAAAACGTCTACAAAAACTTACACACTTAAGTAATTCTGTTAGACTGTCGAAGTTTTCAAACGTACTCACAATAGAGACTTCTACTTCGTCTTCAGTATTAAGACATGTATTTATCTTTATAGTTCTCATTTCAAGCTCAGTTGAGATAACATCTTGTTTTTCCATCTTCACTTCCACGTCAGAAAGCCAACTGGGACCTTTCCACCATAACGCACAATCCTTTAAGTTGGACAGTAAGACTCCTCTGGAGGCTAAATCGGCAGGATTTTGATTTGATTCAACATGATACCAACTTTGAGTATTTAAATTGTCTACAATTTCAACAACACGATTTGCCACAAAGGGTTTCCAGCGATTTGGATCTCCAGATAACCAGGCGATAACAATAGACGAATCGGTCCAAGCAAACATACTTGATGTTGGTATACACATTGCCTTTCCTATTTGTTTCATTAATTTCGATAGAAGCAAAGCCCCGCAGAGTTCTAGTCGTGGAAGTGTTAATGTTTTCAGTGGTGCCACCCTTGACTTTGACGCAACAATACATGTCTCGATTTTGTTATCACTTTCAATTCTGACATAAACTGCTGCTGCATATGCTTTCGTAGATGCATCGCTAAATCCATGGAGTTGTATCTTTACGGCGTTGTGTGTGCCAAGCCACCGATTTATCTGTAAGTTGTTTACCTTTACAAAGTCATTTTTTATTAAATTCCATTCTTCTTGTAGCTTATCACTAACTTTTTCATCCCATGATATTTTCTCGAGCCAAAGCTTTTGCACCAATATTTTAGCTAAAACTGTAGTAGCAGCTATCCATCCCAACGGATCGAACAATTTTTGTATATCGGACAAAATGTCACGTTTGGTATTCGATTTTTGAGTCATAGGCGCACTCAAGTTGTATTGAAATGTATCCGTACTTAAATTCCAAACAATGCCAAGAGCTTTAATAGTTCCGTCGAGATTCATGTCAATACGTGCGTTTGCAGATCTTTTGTCTTCGTCAATACTTTTCATAAAATCTATATTATTCGATGACCATTTTGTAAGTTTAAACCCGCCCTTGTCAAGCGTATTCGAAACATCTTTAGCTAACAACATAGCATTTTCTAAATCATCAGCACCATCAAGCCAGTCATCCATGTAAAAATTGTTTATAATACTTTTAGCAGCTTCTGTTTTGCCATTAGCTTCATCGTTTGCAATTTGATGTAGTGTCCTAACTGCCAGGTACGGTGCGGAAGCAGTACCAAACGTTACTCTAAGAAGACGATATTGTTGTAACTCTTCAGTTTCAGACGATCTCCAAATTATTCGTTGAAAATTCGTATCTTCTTCAGTTACAAGTATTTGTCTATACATCTGTTGTATATCAGCCATGAAACAAACACGTTTCATTCGCCATCTCATAAGAAGGTTTCGTAAATCATCTTGGAGTTGCGGGCCTACCAGTAATTCATCATTCAACGACACGTTGTTCGTCCCCTTACAAGAAGCATCAAATACGACTCGAGTTTTGCTAGTTTCCTTTTCTGGACGTATAACGGCGTGATGAGGTAAGTATACTGAACCTTCCAAATCTTTTTGAAAATTCGGGACCTTTTCCATGTGTTTTTGTTGTAAATAATCATTTATGACCTTAGTATAGTCTTCCCTCAGCACTGAAGACCTTTTAAATTTCTTCTCTAATTGTAAAAATCTTTGTATAGCTATTTCCCTCGTGCCTTCAGGAATTTGTGGACTGTATTTTTTTAGGGGTAATTTCACAATGTATCTACCTTCCTTGTCTCTGGTTGTCGTTTTTTTGTATATTTCTTCACAAATTTTTTCTTCTCTTGTAAAGCGTCTTTCATGGTCTACATCAATTTCCCATATTGACTTCAACAATTCATTCACATCTACTTGATGATGCATTACAAGATGAATATTATCCATGTGCCCATCGCTAACGTCTCCAAAGAGAATCCAACCAAGCCGTGTCTCTTGAGCACACGGCGTACCAGGTGGACCCTTAATTAATCCCGACTGAATAATCTCAGCGTATTCTTTTACTCCTAGCAACAAGTCAATAGATTCTGCTTTAAAGAATCCAGTAGAATCAGCCAAATTAAGCCCTTCTATGTGAGGCCATGAAACCTTTGTTATTGTTTTAGCCGGGATTTTTGTCGTTATCTGCTTTGACATCACATAAGCTGTAATGGGCAAGGTAAAGGTGTGGTCATATTGAGATCTTACACTGACTTGAACAGCATGTTTTATCAATGTTCTCGTAGTGCCCACGCCTATGACACTGCCTTTTACTGATTGTCTTACCAATTTCAACAATTGAGCCGCTTTCTCACTTATAAAACATGCTTGGGAGCCTTGGTCGACCAGTGCGCGTAGTGGAATGATGTGCCCTCGTTCATTCAATACTTCCACCACCGCCGTTGCTAACAATGCTTGACCTTGTCTAGTTGAAGGAGTAGACGTCGTCATTGTGTTTACTTCAACTTCTTCCTCTTCTACTGCCTTTTGTGAAGCAAACGATTGTGGTTCAGCGACAATCGCAGATTCAGCCTCCTTGGTATCATGCAGCAGTGAATGATGACGTCGATGACATACTTGGCAGGACACCGGTAACTTACATCTCGAAACAGAATGTCCTGACGCTAGACAATTAAAGCATAGTTGTTTCTGCTTTACATATTCATACCTGGCCTTCGGTTCTAACTTTACAAACTCTTTACAGTGACACAACGTGTGCTGTTCACTGCACATAACACAAACCTTTACTGTGATTGGTAAAGGTGACACAACATGACAAGTACTTTTCATGGATTTCGATTCCCGTGTACTTGTTGTAATCATCTCCAGCGTACGGAACTTAGAATCTAGAAACCTCTTTAGATCGGACCATGTTGGCAATTCTTCGGAGTCCTCTCGTTGGGCATGCTCTTCCCAGGATCTGTGAGTCTCCGGGTCCAACTTCTGCACCAAGATGAAAATTACCAGTAGATCCCAGGTGTTGGTAGGTATCTGTAGATTTTCTAAGCTGTTGAGGCACTCTGTAGTTGTATCTAATATCTCTCTTAATTGAATCGGAGATTGATGTGTCATCTTTTTCAAATTAAAGAAGCGTTTCAATATATTATTAACAATGATACGCTTGTTGCCAAACCTTTTATTCAATATCATCCATGCAGTGTTGTAATTCTTTTCTGTTACCTTAATATGCTTTAACAACGCTTCTGCCTCGCCCGACACACTGGTCTTTAAATAATGTAATTTTTGTACGTCACTAAGACTTCCGTTTTCGTGGACCAGGCTGTTGAATAAATCCTTAAAGGACGGAAACTCTTCATAACAATTGTTGAAGATTGGTAGTTGAATCTTTGGTAATTGTATGTTACTGTTATATGTACTGTTGGATGAATTACCATTCTGATTTTCGGCGCTTAGACTGCTTGTTACAGTTGCATAAGTATCTTTATATTCTCCCAGCAGGTTGAGGTACGCGTCTTCATACGTGAAAAAGTCTCCATTTGAAAAATATGGCAACGCGTTCCTTTGTTCTGCAGAGGTTGTCTTGATTAACTCTGTATGGGCAGTTTTCAAGGTGTTCCAATGCTCTTCAGCAACGTTTATGCGAGCTTCTAAAAACCCCTTTGTAATGCAGGCCTTCGGGGATTTCTTGAAGTTGATGTGCGCTCTTTGGATCGCATTGTTAGCGTCTTCCAACAAAGCTAATAATTGTTGTTGTTGTTGTTGTTCGGATACTTCTTTAGTCATGATGAAATAATGAAATAATATTATTGCTCTCCAATCCGGCTCGTTTTGGACCAAAATGTTATGTTTAATGGTAGTTCTTGAGAAAATAAAGGTTTTGAAATAAAAATACGTTTGTGTTATTGTAAGTTGTATTGACGACTCACTTTTTATAAGACAATGACAATCTAACCTCACAAATAGTTCCGAAAAGGTTTTATTCTACATTAAATATTCAACACCTATATATCTATAAAATACATTAATAACTACAACACAATATATGATATTTTCTATAATTTAATGTGAAACTTTAGTCAAATAATTTAAATAACATCTTGAGACGATACCGTTGTTTTTTTTAATTTATTTGTGTTATCTATGGTCGGTTAGGGATGTGCGAACGAACCCGAAACTTTGAAAATCGAACTATCGAGTGGGTGCCATCTTTTGTCGGCCAGTTTTTGCCGAGAATATATTTGTTTTCGCAGTTTGATTAAGATTACGTTTATTTTCGTATATGCGATGCGAAAAACAGTTTAGGTAACAGTGATTTACATAATGTTTATAATAAAGATAACTTGAATAATCTGTATCCAAGATCTATTCTCCAGAATCATATTGTATCCTACCTATGATAAATAATTTAACCGGGGGCGGCGCGACTGCAAAGAGTGCCAAGAGCGTAACGCGTTGCGTCGTCCCTCATAACCCCGTGCTGGGTTCTGGCCTCCCTGGTTTTAGTGCGGTTCAACTCCCACATACCCCAGCCGCGGGGCGGGTGGTTATCCGGTGATTTCCCCCAAAAAAAGGTACTTTAACTCAGTTGCAGCATTACTACTATACTATTGCTTTTGTAAATACTACTACTATGGTAAGTAAGTAACCTACATGCTATAACAAACTACCAAAGACTCCGTACTCTAAGAGATTTCACCGTAATACATTAATTTTCCAATTAAACCATAACAAACGTCTTTACAGATATTTAAATCTACTTTATCTACAATTGCACTAAATACAAAAGAAATAAGTTACCATGAAAACTGTTAACTAAATATCGATATCTAATCGATACACATCCCAACACTAAAATCTCATACTAATTTGCGTGCCGTTCTAAGGAGTATTTTACGAGTGGGCATAAGTCGAACCGTGAACTCTCTGTGACAGAAGACGGTGTAAAACGCGCTTATTGTCAGTCGCCGTGTCTAACTCGTGAAATCGACTTGCAGTGAGGTCTGTGGAATAAGACGATGTTATGAACCGAAGATGTACTAAAAAAATGTTTTTCTATAATATAATAGTTGTTTGAAAAGTTTAACTGTAACTACGAAAGGATCTGGTTTATAGAGTCATTATAATGAGTAAGAATCGTTTGTTTAATATTTTGAGAGTATTTTTTACTACAATAATCGTACACCAAGTTTGGAAAGCTACATTTTTTTCTGTCAAAAGTGAAGTGAAGTATGCAAATCACTGTGACGCAATCACATATAAAACCGATCACTGAAAATTAAATTAATATCTTTACGTGAAATAAACTATCGAAACAACTCCACAACATTTTCTGTTTGCGAGCATGTTCTTATTTTAAATGTGGCGCGAATTTCTACGGAAAACGATGATTTTACGACGACTCGTCCGCATTGTCCGATCACGAAGCGCTCGTCACCGAACGAAACAAATGAAAAGCGGTGTTCATTTGAATTCGAAATTTTGCAGAAATACTAAAATATAAGTGAATGACAATTGACAAAGATAATAAGTTGCTAAAATTATTCACGAACATTTAAATTAATTTTGATTTTCTTTTTTACAACATACTTTATTTCATGAATAAACTATAATATGGTGATGATAATTACTGATCAAATTACCTAATCAATATTTTACAAAAGTCTGCCGCGTTTGACATCAGCGAAAAAATGCAGGCTGAAAAAAAAAGATTTTGGCGACAGGTGGATTAGCATAGCAACAGCGCGAAAGAGTTTTAATTCAAAGAGTTTGTATAGTAATTCAGACACATCCTGCGCATTGTAATACAACTGCACCTTTGTTATTCAAAGCAGTTATCATCTTTAATCGCATTGTGAACGATTGAGCGTCTAATTTTATGTTTTTTTTTGCCGACACGTGCTAGGAAGACTTATGGACAAGATAGGGGTTGTTTTAACAACTATATTAGTAGTAATGGGGTGGGTAATATGATTTATGGAGTGTCTCGTTCAGCTTTTAGCTCGGGGGTTGCGTTTTATTGATGATACACGTTGACTCAATAGGAATATTTGTACAAATAGTTTATCGCCTTTTTTATTGTTTTGGAACTGTAACAGTGAACGGACGTTATGTGGATTATTTTATTGCGATTTTTTTAACCTCATATCACCGTGTTTGTGAATAGATAAAGTTGAAAAATTAATATTTTATTTGCACCACTATTGTTTAGCTTTTTTATATGCTAGAAAATTGTACGACCAAACAGAGCGAAGGACTTCAGTGATGACCAGTTCTTTAATTAAAATCCTTTAGTCATCATTAAGATTTGTTCTTTATAGAATATCATGGTAATTGAATAAATGTTAGTAAAAATTGGCCTATGTCCAGCAGTGGACGTCTACAGGCTGACAATGATGATGATGATGAAAAATTGAACACACATTTCGTACGAGTTACATTTTATGCGGCATGTGAAGTGTTGATCCTAAAAACAAATTTTTTTGATAAGGTGCGCTAAGCTTTGTATAAAAATATTTTAGCAAATAAAAACAAGAATAGAATAAAAATGAAGACATGCGCTGTGGTTCTTTATGTCTGTTTCCGCTCTTCACAAAGCGTTTCCGCTTGTCTCTTGTCTTGGAACATCTTTGAATGCATCTTTTTGATATCTTGATCATCGTAGTTAGTCGATGCAAATTTTTGCAAACAACGCAGACAGTTCAGGTGAACTGTCTGGGTTTTGGGATAAAATTTCAAAAGAATGTAATAGCAATTTCGAGATACATACACATTTATTGAATTTCAGCATTTAAAAAAACATTTTTTCACTGGAGTAATGATTAAATGGACACTGTTTAACATTACATTTTTGTCCACAGCAGGAGATAGTCAGGAGTCTGGCAGTCCACCGCCGAGTCCGACTGACTCAGTCACATCTGAATCAGCGCCCACCCTAGTTCACATCAAACAAGAAAACATGGCACCCGGAGCCGATATGAAAGAGTACTACGGTACTCTGGACTTTGGTCTTCCCGAAGCGTACCTGTCGAACTTTCCAGATTACGCCAGGCCTTACTTACCGAGGCCTCTTGACCTACCGGATCAGAAGTACATAGACGTGAAAAATGAAAACGAGGAGATAAAAGATGATGATGTCAGCAATCCTGATCTGAAACTCCCTACTGAGCTTGTATTGAAGAATGATGGAGTTTACTCCCGAGCTAGCATCGCAGTTGGTACGGAGTATGGTCCATTTCTAGGCAAGTGGGATTCTCAGCCGTTGGACGGGAGATACGCCTGGGAGGTGAGTACTTTCTTAGAAACGAGATAACATTGACTGATTCACGTTGTTATTGTCATATCATGTTGCGATAACGTGTGCATCGATTGCAGTTACTGGTATAGAGTTTCTACTTCATTCGGGTTTTGTTATTTTAACTTTATTTTAATGTAAGTTTTGAGTCGTTTCTCAAGCAATACAAAGATTTGTAAAAGTAAGAAACTAAAAGTTAGCAGCTACAACTAACAAGACGTGTTTTATAGATTATGACAATTTTTCGTGATCTACATTTGTTGGTCTACTAAGATGTTTTAGTATTCAGTGTCTGTAAGATTATTGACAAATACCCAGAATATCAAGATTACTTAATAATTATTGTTACCATGGGTGGCAAAGAAAGTGTAAACAAGTTTTTTTTGAGTAATCATTAGCACCACGATGATACGATGACAAGGCATGTTTTTGTTTGTATTTTTCTTATGAACGAACCACTTGTTCATAACCATAGACTTCAGAATTTTTTATCTTTCTTACTCTTATCGATATATTCTAAAGTTTGAGAGAGATATAAGATTCTGAAGTGAGTGTTAATCTAAATGTTAGTCAAATAAATAACACCCTAAGTAACATAACGTAATAAACTTGACAATTTATTGGTTTTTTCAAGTTGATGTGTAACTCGCGTCTTGTTTAGTGCCGGTTTTTTTCGAATTGGAGTAAATTATTGAAGTTTTATATTTAGGTATATGAATAGCGATGTAAGTAAAAATTCAGATTATGAATGTCGTCAGAACCTTTCAATTACGACTTAAGTTGTTTACTTTTTTGCACAATAAAATTACTATGGAAGACTAACGCCTAAGGCAATCTCTTCAAGTAAATTTAGCAAAGATGGTGCATCTATTACTAACGATTCCATTTTACTAATAATGATTACATTAAAGACTACTACTAAAACTACCATGAGAGCTACTACCAACTACTACTACTACTTAAAAGTAAAATTATTGCTATTCTTTGTTGCTAGGCAACGGATATTTTAACCTAAGACTCCACCAAAATGCCGTTAAAAGTGCAGAGATAGTGAAACTATAATATCAAAGTAATTCAAGCAATGGGCGTGCCCATAGTTATCTGTCCGTCTGTAGGAAACGGAAATCGATTGTGCAAAAACTCGAATTACGCTATCGTTTTGAATTTAAAGTATTGAGTTACTTGCGGATTTTGGATGTTGAAATTTTGTGGGTTTTATTTAAATTTATCCACATCAATGCCCAATGGTGCAGGAGTGAAGTTCAAAAGTGTTATTTTTTCAATGACAAGAAAATTAAGTTAAATAAGAGCTTCTGCGCCGTCAATGATTTAAATTAAACTATCTGATTTTCAATATCTTAACCACATTTTTCAAAAGTTGCATCCATTTGCTTGATTTTCAAAAGTGACTCTACTCACATATTTAAATAAAATTTTAAAATGATTTTGCTCACTTTTCGTCTCTATATAAACTAAAAGACGACAACTCCAATTTAACATCCCAATTCAAACGTATTGAATTCGCAAAATTTACAAAAGACCGGACGGAGGTCGGACTTATCTACGCGACTATAGTAATCCAGAGATGCGCAAACGACTATCAAATGTCAGTCATACGAGACAGATTATCGCCGTGATTTGTGTATATTCCTTGAATTAAATTTTGGATATTTTGAACAGATTCTTAATGATTCAGCGTATAATGTAGGTATAAAGAACTTACAAGTTTCCAGTCGATATTTTTCCAGTTATTATTATTATTAGGTATATCGTTACAAAATTTCATCTAGAACAGTAATTGTTCCAGAATTTGTATCCATTACCTATTTGAAAAACTACCATGTAGTTACCAAAAAAGTAATAAAATTCTAGAAAATTTAAATTGCCAAGTTGCCTCTTCTCATTCTTAGTTATAGTATTTTTAGAAATTTACTTATCATTAGTAGTGTCTCATCTTTCTATTGATGCACATTATTATAATACGAAGAATTACACAGTATAATATTTTAGCTGACACTCATATATTATTTCTTCTCACGGCTAGAACTTTCTAAGAATTAGTAAGAACGATAACTCAGTAATCATTGTCTATTTTGCTTTTAAATTAAAATTTAAAGTGTTCAAATATTGGTCACACTACTGGTGTCATGTTACCATAAAACCGCACTATTGTGATCGTTGGGCGGACATTTAGTTCCGGTAATCCCGAAATTTTGTAAGTGTGCACTGACAATCATAGTTGGAATAAAATGAATTGTTGAAATGAAATGGTGGATAATCGGAAAGATTCGCCTACGTATTATAGGGTCGATTTTTGTGATAGGAATTGTAATACTGGCCAGACAATGACATATATAATTCCGATTTGGAATGGACTCCCTTCCGCGGTGTTCCCGGAGTGCTATGACATGTCCCTCTTTAAACGAGGTTTTAGAAAAGTCTTGTATGGGTAGGCGGTAGATAACGACCCCTCTTTGCCCTGGCATTGCAGAGGTTCATGAGCGACCGTGACCGCTTACCATCAGGTGGGCCGTATGCTCATTTATCTAACTTGCAATAAAAAAAAATGAAACTCTAATTGTAAAAGTAGATTCAACTTTAATTATTAAAGTAGAAATTTGATGATTGTTTTTAGGAAAAAGTTAACGGTGTAGGCCTACTTATTGATCTCGCATTGACCCCGACAATACACAACTCCAGTTTATCCACTGCATCAAGCATACTGATGAAATGAAGATTGATAATTATTTCAAAACATTTGCATACTTCCAACTTCTCTAAGTAGCATCTCATTGTTTGAAAGTAAGATTCCAAGCCTTAATTGTCAATATCTTTACGCATAATAACTGTCCATTATTTCCTTTTATTATATTACTTTCTACACATTCCGCTTCAGTTACTTGACACTATTTGTCGCCGTTTTCTTGATCTTATTCCCGTACGTGACGTTCGAGTAAAAGTGCCAATTGTGGTAACGTCATTAGGAGATGGGAACGATCGTGTGCTGACCAGGACTTCCGTTTCGTTGCCCACAAAAGATCTTTTCAACCTTGCTCATTGATGTAAGCTTTGTTAAATGATAAAACGTGAGAAATCAGGACATTTTTGCGGGTGTTCTTTGATATCGGATGGAAACAAGTGAATTTATGGCTAGCATCATAAAGCAAATAAATTTCTTTTGTTTAGTTTCGTTTATTTTGGTGGTGATAAAAGATAAATTAAAATTAATCTGTCTATATCTATTTTTTTAAATAGCGTTTGTTTTATCTTTTCTGAAGTTGTATTTATTTGTAGTAGTTTCTGGTGTATACAAAATACGCTTACTGATTAAATGTGTCCCTATCTTTCTCAAATCTTTTTTGAAAATCAAGTAATCTTCACCACGTATAAAATACGTTATTGAAGGGTTATTTAATTCGAGAAGTTCTCATGTGCTTTAACTCAAAGGGTTCTATTTGGATGGTAACATTATCTAACCACCGTTTCCCTAAATCTCGATATCTCAATAAAAAAGTAAGGATCCGGGTAATCAAAGATTTCTTTATGTGCCCATCCCGAATGTCAAAGTGCAATAAAAGGTTGCGTATGACTAAACCCTAATTTCGGTTTTGGCGTGACCCCCGTCAACGCGTTTTTTTAACAATTTACACTTTTTTCATCCAAACAAACGTAACGGTAAAGATGTCACTTATTCACATTTTAAAATGAAAACTTGATGGGCGAGTTTTTTACACGAATTGCGAAATCTACGATCGTCTCTTCCCTTTTTGTTGTTTGATAATAAAACTTATTTGTTAGATTGCCTCTCGAGTTGTCGGCAAATATTTTTCTCACAGATATTAAGATCTGGAAATAAAGTTGTTATTGCAAGATATATGCATTATAATAATTAATTCTACGAATCCTAGAATAACAATATATCTGGAATATGAGATAGTTAATGTAACAAAATGAAGGGATCATCTCGTCATACGTCAATCAAATTATGAATTAATATCATTATTTTTATTGTTCAGCCAATATGGGATAATAATTTGCTAATTTTAATTGCATTCGCTGAAATATTTGCATATTATCGACGTTTCGAACCGGAATTGACAAAGGGAGAGATTATAAAATATTCATTCGGTTGATTTTCCAATGTGAAGCGTCGGCCCATGAATAATATTGTTTATTTAATGGTTACATGCGTTTGATAATTGAATTATTAATTTGAATGCGATGTTGTAGTTTTAAACTCGTTTTGATGATCGATTTTAACCGTATGAAGAGTGATTCTAATAAAAAATATCTCAAATATCATAGGTAATGCGTGGTATAGTTTTCATTTAAGATACAAAATATGAATGATTATTCATAGTAGTCTAGTAGCTAATAACTAGATAGGATAAATAAACATTTTAACTTTCGCTTTCTCAACTAGTTAATGGATTAACGCAGTATAATTTTCACAAAATTACATTCTTGTAGAGTGCTGTGCATGACATTTTTGTAACAAAATTAATTATCACTTACCTTTATCTATCATCAGATGGGCCGTAAGTTCATAGACCCACATGACAATAAAATACTAAGATAAAAATACTTATAATTGTTTGAGTTGGTGTTAATGTTAATAGAATAGGTTTTCTAACAATAAATTGAGTGAAGACTGAAAAAAACGTCAATATTATGTTTGTAGTTTTGCTCCGATTATTTTAGTAGGAGCAACAATATATCCTACTTTGATAAAACCATTTTAACAAAAAATAATTTTAAAACACGTCTATTATAATTTACATTCACAATTAATTACAAAAAATCCATCCATCATAAGGATTTAAATTAATCCATCGAATTAAAAAATTGAAAGCGACAATTTGCAGCTAATACGTCACAGAACATTGAATCCGTTGAATTACTGTCAAAATATCTGTCATATTCGTGTGACATCCTTTCATGTATGGTCACCCCCTTCGGCAGAGGATTACCGATATGCCGTATTACGTCTTCATTTAGGTAGGCGTTTGGTCACCCCACGTATAGCTTGTGAAAAAACTACTATTGTTATTTTGTTTATTGCCACCGTTGATAATATTTACACGATGTATGATCTCCGTTTACAAAGCGCAGATGTTTCTATTTGAAGATACTAGATAGTTGAGTTTCATCGATTTTATTGTTGATAGGTGTGAATTTTTAAATTCGCCAAGATGTTCTATAATATTTTTGTATGCGTCGTAGAGATATTTCAAATCATTAAGTAAGTATGTAAGGTAGTTCTGTGTTTTTTAAATATTTTTCTTACTATTACTCTGACCCTAGATTAATAGGTATACTTAGATCTGCAGTATCAATTAAAGTGATATTTCTCTTAAATAAGTCAGCTTCTATTATATTTTGTGATTGGCATCGGTACCCGATGATAAAATTCAATTTAGGTACAGCATGTGTCCGACGACTGCAGATGAACAAATTGTCAATGCACACCTGGCGTGTTTTATGATAGATATTGATATTTGTTGCAAATATCAATAAATTGCAGAGGCTCATGAGCGACGGTAACCACTTACCATCAGGTGGGCCGTTAGCTCGTCTGCCTACATGGCAATAAAAAAAAAAAAAAAAATATTATACATGAAAAATTAGAATAAAATATTAGTTAAAACGTGTCGGTAGAATTCTAAAAGAAAGTAAAGTAACGAAGGTTAATGTAGGTAATAATAAATCAAGAATCCTAATCAATCCCAAATCTAGGTGTTATTCATTGGTCTCCTATAAAAACAAGATCACATATTTATAGATCTCTTCTAAAAAACAGCACAGAGGGGAGGCTCTCCCTAAGCTACCGTAAACATTATTATTAACAGACACTTATCAGTTAATCTTACACCGTTGCACAATACCGGCTAATCCCGAGGCGTGATAGAAATTTATCTTATACCAACTACATTGTCCCTCGTTCGATCCCCTCGTGTTTGAGATATCTACGCCAATATTTTGAGAACGCAATGAATTTGAAATGGTTTTTTTTTAGGTTCTCTTTGACGTAATAGTACAAATATAAAAATGTATGTTTGGTACATTATAATAATAATAAAAGAAAAATACTATTGTTTTTACTTCATCATCAGCCCGTACGTCGTATGTCTACTGCTAAACATAGGCTTCTCCATTTTACCACAACAACCGAATACGCTGTTACCGTCTTGCATTTATTATACTTAGTTTTATTTTGGATTACCACTTTTGATTTCGTGAACATAGATTTCTTTTATTTTTACAAGAATTACAACAAAACTTTCATAAATAATTGAAAAGCTTACTCACAATTTGTTTTTGCTTATTTTTCTGCACAAATTCGTGTTCGCTAAAACATTGCGGGAGTTCACAGTAAGGCAATATTTCATCTGAGCTGGCCAGAACAATAATAGTTTGCGGAGTCGAAGCCACGGCACGTTCGTGCCACAATGTTACCACCCACCATTTTAGGAAGACCTCCGTGTTTGTGCACAACTAACTGAGTCTATAAGGCCGGGATGCATTGTAGAGGTCATTTACACTGGTCGATTGTACCATCGCCAGCATCCGTGTAGACAAAATAACGAAATACCCCGAAAGCCATACGATATAGCTTTGGTTATTGGGTTAGGTTAAGCGTTGTTTACACTGAGCTCTCGGCAGAGGCGAGTGTTGATGAGCCTGATGCCAAGTTGCTAACTTTGACGTCGTGTTGTTATTTTTAAATGGTCCGTGGTTTTGTAAAGTCAATAAATATAAAAACTAAATCACGAGTGCTGTACAAACAGTTTTTGTTAGTGATACAGGTAGTGTCGTAAACAATGACTTGTGCAATTCAGATTGAACATTTAACTGCATATTTCAAAGTTGCATAATTTAATGATAAACACAGGTAAATAGTAAATTTTATAAATTAGTCAAATCTACCCAGAAATTACAGAAAATTGATAATTGATTAACGTTGTTTGAACAGCAAATAGTCTTTGCCTAAAAATCTATATTGCTTGGTTTATATGTAGGTAATTCCAATTTTAGCTACGTTAAATTACAGTGCAGTGTCAACAAAAAAGAACAAGTTTGTAAATAGGCGAATAATACCGGATCCCACCAATTGTCACCGTGACGAGGCAGTCGGTGTCTTTGTCAGTCGGCTTGGCAGTTTTTTGCGAGTGTAATCTTCTACTTAATCCGTTTTAACGCGTCCAGATGTGAGTGTGCATATAACGTAGGTTTGCTCCCGTTTATAAGGAGTTTATTGAGATATAACAATTTATAAAACAAAAACGACCGCCTTCGATTTTAAAAGAAGAAATTGCATTTTGAAATAATATCAATCAGATTTTCAGAAACTTTAATAGAGGAGAGTCTTCATCATTCATTAAAAAAACAATCATCTGAGTCTGTTTGAACAATTGGGATTTAGATTTAGGAAGTAGATAAAAAAAATGATGACAATAAGTTTTCAATGAATTGGTCAAATCAAAATGCTTGAACTATAAGGAAATATAATTGAATGGGTAGTATTTCTGAGAAACTAGCTGCTAGTAAGATTCTAAATTAGGTGTTGTATTCAACTTTGTTCATTGAGAACCATATCCGCTCTAAAGCTGCTGTTTAATTAAGGAGAGCTCCTCTAAGTGAAGGTGATTCAATTCCTCATGCACGTTCATTTCCACAGCAATACAAAAATAACTTATGATTCATACAATCCGTTAAGTAAACAATGTTAAAGATTGCACTGACTACAAAATGCAAGCAATTTATTGTTCATAGATCAATGAACATACAACATCCAGTCTTTGTCCTGATCAATAGGGTGTCTTTGACACTAGATCAATGGAATACTACACCCACTATCCTTTTACGATGCTAAAAAATGTAGACTTTATTCCTAGCAGTGTAAGGTTGATTTTCGGGCTCGATGCAGTTTTGGTCACGACATATAAGCTTGTGGTTGTACTTTTTTGCGCAATGATAACGTCAGTCCGTGGATATTCCACCCTGTCAGGAATTAGTTCGTTTTGTCACCGTTTTAATGGTCGAAACGTGACCGTAAAAGGCATCCCTAATTTCTCAATAATATGTTTGGGATTATGTGACAAAGATTGTGGATACGAATTGAAAAATTCACGGTTAATTTATGAGCGGCGTGAACGTTGACGACAGAAGAGGTTTCGCCGATTGCCGACATACTTTAAATCCTTGATAAATCGTTGTAGATTAGTTTTTTTGTACGAATACGACTAATATATTCAGAGTGCACTCTTAATTGAACCTTATTTGAAAAGCTTGAATGAGGAGGCGAAACATTGTAATTATGAAGAATTGCATTTGTAGAGCTGTAGAGTATAACCTATTTGTAATTAAATCAAAATATTACTATTCACTATAATTTTTATCTTTTTTAAACATCGAAAATCATCGCAAACGTATACACCCCAACAAATACTAAACAATTCTAACAACATGGAACAAATGTAAACATGAGGAAGATGAATAATCAAACATTTTTATTCGGACATACAGACCGGAAACAATTCTTTTCCACGACCGGTGAAACAGACAAGCAAAGGAAACTCGACGAAATGTAAAAACGATTTATGGAAGATAACGAAAAAACGTTCTGTTTTTCAATGTTCTTTTTATACCGTGAATTACTCGGCTCAACAAATAAAATTACTGCCTTTCTATAGTCCGTTTAGACAGTGCTCTTTATTTCACGAAAATAAGAGATAGGTAGCGGCACCACAGTGTCTCCTGACAATGCAGAGATCCATGAGTAACGGTAACCGCTTACGATCAGATCAAAATAGAAATTACGCGAATACTTTCAAATGAAAATATCCACATCATAATCAATCCTCTTTCTCTTCCAAAGTACGTCTTTCTTATATTAGGTAATCCACTCTTGTGTCCCGCCAATATCCGCCATCTTACCCAAACCATCGATTCATCTCTTTCTAGACAAATAGATAATATTTCGTAAATGGTTTTGGTACCCTACGAGTAATATTATGGTTCAATTTGAGGCAGGCGTGCAGCAGCCGGGTAAATAAGCGCTCACACAAATTGTTATCTTGTGAAACGAGTCGTATGATTCGCGCAACGACGCGTAGTCGCCGCAACTGCGCTCAGCGCTCTTCAACTCAAACTAGGGATGGGGTGCCTTTCGATAATTTACAGTTTTCGTAGTGACACTTAACAGTAGTTATAGGAAGAAATCATCTACGATGGAAGGATGATTCAGTAACAAACACCAAAAATATTTTAGTTAATTAATTGAAAACTATACAATTTGCAAAAATGTTTCTGCTAGGTACTAAGTCTTCTTGTTGTAATAATGATTAGTGATATGTTAATATAAACTAGTATACAGTTTTTACCACACTGTGTACGTTAGAGGAAAGACTTTTCGGGGTCGGCGCAATATGTTATTTCTCTGCATTTATTTCTATTCTGACATAAGTCGCCGCTAATTTTGTAATAAATAGGAAAATTGTTTGGAAAACTAAAGACTAGTGAGTACTTTACATTTGAATCACTTTTAGATTCACATTCGACTTTAAAGTTACATCGACAAATTTCTCGAAAAAACATCGACATGAACGCACATCACTAAATTTCATGAAATGTAATTTTCTGACGGCGAGTCGCGAACATTTGTAGCTTTCCCGAGTATTCCGGGAAATTGCGATCTCTCAGCTTTGCGCAAAATATGAGATCAACCACCGTTACTTTTAAACTGCGAAGTATTTATTATATGCCGCAATGATTGCTGCAGTTTTTAATGTAGGTTAGTTTTTACGGTTCAGGAAATTGAGTTCTGCTTGTATTTTATTTGTAAAGTTTTCTGATTTGTAGGTACAAGTGACTTTTTAAGTTCAAAAAAAGTTGTCAGGTTTGGTCTAAAAAGAGTTTACATCTAAAAGGTAAATTTTCGTAATCATCGTCATCGTTAAACTCTAAGCCGCTACTGCTTAGCAGATAATGAGTTGAAAAGTCAATTACTATCTTCAATAACTAATATAACGGAAGACGTCACGCTGCCATAACTAGATACCACTGAAATGATGAATAAGCTCAAAAGAAATAACAAAATATTTCATCATTATAATCACAAACATCAACTCTTAGACAAAGAAAAAATACCAAAAAATCTATAACCCAAAAATTAGTAATTTTAAACCAGTCACTTTAAGTTTAGATGAAATGTTATCAATAATTCACAGGGTTGAGCCCCATTAGATCGGTAACAAGTGTCCACGCAATACGCATCCTTGGTCATTCATCGATGAGTGATTGCGAACACATGCTGATGGCACTCGCTAACTCATCTACCCCGAACTTGGGTAGGGCTGCTACATTCAATATTTTAGTATTCAAAAAATTGAAAGATACCTATTTAAAAAAAGTAGTCATAAATAGTAGTTGTAGGTTCTGAGGTGTCCCTAGACGTTGGAGTCCATGAGCGACGGTAACCACTTACCAGCAGGTGGACAATAAGCTTGTAGCTACGGTGTAAAAAATATATGAATTCAAATGTAAAATGTATGCTTTTTTAGCACTAAATATAATAGTTATCTTGTCTTTTAACAAGAATTTATTATAGAATTAAAACAAGTTAAAACATAACAATATTGTGAATCATCACTTGATTCTATTCAATCTATTCTAGATGCTATTTTGAACAACTGATTTTTTTGATGACGTGACAAATATGTTGATTTGATTAAAATTATTTAAAACTTTAAAATATATTGTTTTGTCTTGAAATGAAAAGTTAAGACTGTGAAGATATTATTTGCGAAATTAAAGCATATTCCCTTAAAATTTTATATCTTATTCATTGCAGCGACAACCCTAAACAAGACGAGGGTTGTTGCTCTAAGATAATTATCTTTTTTACTGAACGATCCCGAAGCAGTTTTAATAACGTGATAAATGCTGCGGAAAGGCTTGTCGGTGACGCGTAAGGAGGGTTTGTTACCAGGACGGATTTGGGATTACAATACATTAAAAAACAGATTTTGTTGGATATTGAATGAAATGAAGATACTTTTTACTGCTTTCAATACTTATCCATATTTCTTAATAGATATTATTTTTGTAGGAAACTACATTGGAAAGTTTTTATGAGTTGAGCTTGATGATTTGTTGACAAAAAAATGCCACTGACTAGATTTGGCAATTTTCAGAAGTAAACCGAAAGATAGATATAAGTATCAAATAATATACCTACTGATAACAACTGTAACAAGTGTTTACTTTCATTTAAGTCTAAAATATCAGGGTCATGTTTTTTTAAATCTTTGTTTAAATTACTGCAAGTCATCAAGCCAAAAATCTTTCTATAATTTCAACAGTCTCAATTAAACCTTAGTTCGTCCCTGTATTTCCGACATCTAGTATTTGATTAATACTTTACTTGTTACTGTATTTTTATTGAGCAACAGATGCTTTTTATATTTGCGCTTAAATTTCTTAAATCTCTTTTCTTGTCAGGGGATGATAAAGTACATATCGTTTTTTAATTTCACGCCAAATTACGCACCTTGTTCTTTGAATTACGAGTGAATAATGTTTCTGTAATGATATCGTAGATTTTCATTATTTATTTTTATGGAGTCATTTTTGAATAAATAAAATCTAAGATACTTTCATGCATTTTCAACGGGTTCTTACCACGATATTTAATTAATTGAGTTTTCTCGATATTTCAACGTTGTTGCAAAGAGAAGACTGGATACTGCTGGTTGATTTAAGAGCAAAAAAATCTGTCTACCCTCTTTCTCGTTCGCTTTTGGGTGGTACCAATATCGAGACAATTCAATTAATTAAATATCGTGGTAAGAACCCGTTGAAAATGCATGAAAGTATTATAGAAAAACCGCGAGTGTCTGAATAAGTTTAAAATCTAAGATGTTTGCAAATAATGTTTTTAATTCATTATGTAATTCAGCTTAAGCTGTTAGAAGATTTTTTTTCAAACAAAAATAATTATAAACGGCTCTTTACTGTAGTCAGATTAAAAACTCATAAATGTTAATTTATCTATAAATAAACAAAATATGTTTACAATACCATACCAATTACGTTTTACCCACTATTCATAACTGCATAACTATTAATCGTAATCAATACCGTATAATTGTACTTTATGGAAAAATAAATAGATTAAACAAGGGCTTTTTACCATCACGACACTCCTTAGCAGACACCGTTGTTTACCGAAGCCGTAGATCAATTTAAAACCATCAATTTAAGGGTGAAACAACCCTCTATCAATAGAGTACACATCCCCGACACCTATCATTTCGTGTTATGACTCAATTGAACATGAAAAGCTATTGTCTGTAAGCAAATTGTAGGTTAGTTCCTTTGTTTTGGCTATAAAGGCTTGTTAATATTGTAAGGGTTTTACTTATTGAGAAGATTTTCGATAAGGAATATTTAGGCTTACTAAAAAAATACCACAAGTAATACGGATAAAGATTGATTGATTTATTATTATTCATCTTCGTTTGCTCCTCCTTATTTTATTAAAATTCGAATGGGGTCGACGAAATGAGCTATTATTAAAGTATGTACCTAAAGAAAAATTTAATTTTAAATATTACTCAAGTTTTTTCAAGTCTTATTTAATAAGTTCTTCAGATTTTCAGCTCCAAAGCTTAAACAAGTTAATTCCGAAATTAAATACCAAATTTCTAGAAAAAAATGAAATAGCCTTACAGTGCCATCTATTGTCCATTTCTATGAAACCTTAGTTGCACTTGTTGTTGCAACTTTCCGATAGATGGCGGTAATAGTAGGTAGCATATAGTTTTATTACTAGTGCTTAATAGAATAGTTATGCTGCTGTACAATTGATATATCCGATAATTAAATAATAACATGAAACTAGAAAAATTACGAAAATATATTTATAAACAGTTTAAGTACAATTTTCTAAATGCTGGGCTACGGCGAGCTTGCAAAAGCTACATTTAGTTCTATAATGTGTTCATAGATGGCGCTTACAACAATTTCTTATGCTGTGTTCAAAATATTATAAATTAAAGTTTTTGACGGCTCTTTTAGTGTTATACTCATTTTCTACTCAATAAACGATGATTTTTTTGGAAGAAGATGTACTTTGCTGTTTTTAATTTGTAACTTTTTTAAATATATTTTTTTGTCAACAGATTATCGGCAAAGAAGGCATACGATGCTGGATGGACGGCACCTCCAACAAAGCCAACTGGCTCAAGCTGGTTCGATCCACCAGCTACCCCCGAGATGTCAACTTGCAGCATTTCCTTATTGGTGCTGAAGTATGTTAATTACATTTGTATTGTTAAATATTTTTAGTTAACACAATTTTTAGTTGTTTGGAAAATATTTTTTCTTTTATTGTAAGTTATGGTCGAACTATCAGCCTTAGGTATTGTAGAAGTGCCTGAGCGATAATAACCACTTATCATCAGGCGGCGTCAGTAGCCTTAATTATTTTCCTTTGAAACGATAACTAATGATAAAATTATGTTTTTCGTGTATTCCTTTAATTTAGAATAGGTTAATGGATTTCATCCAAATGCATAATATGTTTAATTATATAAAAAATTTAACAGTTTTTTTGCGATAAATTTTATTTAAGTTCTGTTAAAATACTACAAACTATATTTTAATTACTCAAAGTTAACGTCTAACCGCGGCTCCTCAACAACCCCCGGTAAAATGCATTGTAAAATTTGAATATGAAGCTTCCGGTGGCAGAAAATCGGCGTACGATTGAACAACTGTGACCCGCTTCCGGTCAATCCGAGGGGAGAGAACAGATGCAATGATTAGATTCACTTATTACACCCCAATGAGGTTAAACGCTATTTGACATTCTGATTTTCGGTTATAAAAATATGTGATAAAAAATATTTTTACTATATTTATTGTACACTATAAATACTACAAGCTACATTTTAGTGTAGCTCTACCATCTGTACTGTAACAATCCATTACTGC
Organism: Trilocha varians; assembly: GCA_030269945.2. Classification (NCBI taxonomy): domain Eukaryota; kingdom Metazoa; phylum Arthropoda; class Insecta; order Lepidoptera; family Bombycidae; genus Trilocha; species Trilocha varians. The sequence goes on along the minus strand of AP028257.1, from coordinate 6,692,465 downwards.
CCACTGCTACGGGGGGGTTACTGTCTCCTCAGAAGAGGGATTAAGCATAACTCTTACATCTATAGAATCATTAATACAAGTACTAATGATTTTCTTTCTTTCTTTACTTGTAAAACTATCAGTATTTCTACCAATAATTATCAACATATCTGAGGCAACCAGTAACTTAAATCAACCCATTTAAATCTACGAAGATTATTGACTTTATGCATGTCTCAGAGCAGAAAAGCTAAATATGTTTCTTAGTACGAGAGAGGTACTTAATGTTCACACTAATGCTATTTCAGGTATGGTACAAGACGACGAAAGATATACCTTCTGGCCAAGAACTACTATTAGGGCCGAGAACTCCGCTGACACAGGAAGTCTTCGACGACTTCAGGTTTTTGACCGCCACCGGTAAGAATATTGATTCGTTTTGTCCTTTTTAATTGATATCAAAAAATAACATAGACATTATCTACGTCTAGGTAATGTTAACCACTCAACTGGGAACGTCACTTTTCGCTAGATGGCGAAACTGGGGACTTCGTTCGGAATCAATACCGTGTTTGAGCCCCTTTTTAAAAACATTTTTTTCCGATTTTTGTTAATTATGATTTTTAATTAAACCTTATATTTTTGTAAATATTTCTTACTAAACGACGCTGTATTGCATTTTCAGCGAAAATATATCATCTCCGTAAAATATGAGACGATTAAAAAATGTAAACAAAACAAGTTTTAGAACTGTGCTCAATTTTGGCTCCTGCCACAGACTTGGCAAAAGTAAACAAACCAATTTGGTTGCCGATCCCAGTTGAGTGGATAACAATCGTTTAATGCACAGTTGTATCTGAAGGAATTTGTCTACCTATTTTAGTACAAGATCTTGACGACACTTTACACATATACCTACCAATGTAATTTTCTTAATAGCAGTGTTTTTATTCTAAGTTTATTTTGAAAACCTACAGCTAAGTACACATACAGGAAAACATATAAGTCTTACGACAGTTCTATTCATCTAAAAACTCTTCACGAAATCCAATATTAAGTACTGTGTTCATTTACTCAAATCCTTGAAGTTCTATGTAGTACATAATGGAAGGTTGTAGTTGAATCACGGTGGCACGTGGTTCACGCTTCGCTGACTGTCCAGGGCGGTTAATTGGAGTCACCTGCCCCGTGCACGACCCTCGTCCACTCGTACTATTTATATTACTCAATCTACAGTACGATATGAAATGTAAACTTTGTAAAAAAAACACTAAAATTTGCTAAAAACGACGCTTGATGTGTGAAACAGAAAATACTTAATACATATTTTGTAGTAATCTTACATTGCAGAACTATGCATTCAGTTAGAATCAAGATGGCAAATAAACAAATGCGAATGGCTGCTAAAACAATAATGTGAAACACTTTAAACGAGGTTTAAGTAAAGTTCTATATAAGTAGGTAATAGATAACGGCCCCTTCAACAATGTTCTAGGTTCATAAGCGACGGTAACCGGTAACTTACCATTAGATGTGCCGTTGCAAAAAAAACCTTTAAGTATTGATAAAAAAAACCAGAGTAGTAGGTAAAATACTTATTGTTTGTCTATAAATTACAAATTAATCATTACAATATTACAACTAAAGTTACTACGAGTAACTTTAACGAGAGGCTTTACGTCTATAAATAAATTTCGACAAAACGAATTCACTTATAATAATAACGTTATAAAATATTGCTGTTATAAAAAATATCGTGCTACTTACGACTTATCTAGATCAAAAAATCGTATCTAGTTTTTTGATGCAGACATTAATCAAAAAAATAAATAAATAAGGCCTAGAGACAATTGTTTGATTCGTCATTTTTTTGTTGTTAGATGCTATCAGTAGATTTGAATAACAATAAACTTGTCTAGGCTCGCAGTTTGAATATTGCTATTTATAACCCTGTGCTTAAACAGAGACAGTTTTAACGAATAATGACCTCGGGCTAATAATTTTTGTTAAAGTCTTTAATACGAAAGATAATAGTGTGATGGGAACCGGCTTTTAAATGAGTTGGTCCTTTGAGGCGTTTTGTAATTCTTTAAATGAGTATTGATTTATGTAGAATTACGTTTTCCTATCGTCTTATTGTATAAACTAGAAACTATTAAATCAATAAAATCATTTCTTATATTTAAATATAACAAATTGGTAGAGAATGAAAACCACTTGAATAAGCTGCCGCATGGTTTAACAGAAAAGGAGTTTGCATTGTCCAGGGCAACCGTCGACGTAGTTTATATTATTGTATTTTTATAGGTAAAAAAAGAACATGTTTTATGAAAATTTTAAAAGTATTGATCATTATTGTTTGATTATATATTTTATGTTAGAAATCGAAGATGATCTAGACTCTATCGTAACTGCGACCTCATATCGGATGCGCGTGACAATGAACCGCTTTCAATAAAAAAGCAATACAGCAACTTACAATCTCGATGTACTCTTATAAATAGGTTTTATTATTTTTACTTTTTTATTATTTTTTACACTCTGTATTTAAATCGTAGGCCGGGGACACACCGGTGCCACGCGTATGCGATGTTTAATTTAGATAAATCGGGACGTAGCGCCACCCTGCGCCGTTGTGTGTGAAAAATTAAGCATATGCTTGTAATAATGGCGTTGACGTAACGTTACTGGAAAATCTAGCGGGTTATTCAAGTTTCGTGAATTTAACGGTACATTTAAGTAAAATAGATAATATAAGACTGATGTTGAATGTCTTTGTTTGAAGTTAATTTGTAAAATACAGTTGTACCAATAGTATCATATTTTCAGAGTACCCCATTGCTAGGCTCAGATCTAACATATTAGTATCCCCTATTCCTATCTACTTACTTTACTTTCGAAGAACTCTTAAGTTATTTTCAAATGAGCAAGATTCGTCACCATGATGTTTCTTCGCTGTTTTTAGGCGTGTTGTCTAACTATTCTTATTATGTAGCAAATACCTCTTTAGTTAGAACTAGGTAAATGCTGACATTATAGTTTTCTTGTTTTAAAGCTCTTGTTTAACGTGTTCCCAGAAATAGTTGGTATGGACGTTAATAGAGCTTAACAATGGTTCAAAAACATTTTATTAAAAGACGTAAAAACTAAACATCTATATTTTTATGTAATATGCAAATGTTTATTGTCGTTCACGTGTCCCTGTCTACTCCGATATAATTACGTTAGCGTGAGGTCTTCAGACTTCCTGTAGCGCCTTCCGGTGTACCACAGCCGGCGTACGTGATTTATGCTTTTCGAATTCTACATAATTGGAACGTTGCTCATTTTTATCATTTCATTTTAATTGTGTAGTGAAAGTGCACTCGTTAAATATTGATTTTAAATTAACTCGCTGAAGTGCGCTTTCGGTGGTTGATTAGCTAATATTAATAACTTTTAACAATGAGTAGCAATTTATGTTTTTGTTAGGTCTTATATGTGATGAGCGAAAGTACTAGAAAAGAAAGTTTGTTATAACGGTTACTTTTATTGAACTAAAAAATAATATGCAAAACACATTCACTTACGTTTGCTATTTACTCTAACAAACAGAGCAGTACAGTCGAACAGATCAAAGCTAAGTTGTTATCAGCAACCACAAAACTATCTTCGAAACATAACTATAACTACAAATGTTGAAATGATACAACAAAGAAACAATTGGTTGATTAATCGGCACCCTCATCAGGCCTTCGGCTGCATGACAGACATATCTACAATGACTCTTAAATATCCATAATTAGGATCGATTTGCAGTGCGTACATTTGTCATAATGCTCCCGTTTATTGCACAAGACATGATTGATGGTCTTCGGAGGCAGCTGACGTATTGTACGCGATAAACTGATTGGGTGAAAGCGAAAACAAATTGAAGTATGTTGTGATAAGGCATATTGATGTTTGAAATGCTGAGATTATTAGGCCAGTGTCTTGGAGATAGTTGAAACAGGGTTTTCTTCTCATATAAAATTGTCTACACTTAAAATTACATACTAAGAAGTTTCCCTTATAACTTTGTTGGCTTGTTAATTGGAACTTTTAATCAATAGGTCTTCAAAAGTTTTATAATTTTAGAAAATAGACTTTCAAAATAAAAGTGGTAGTTTTTATATCATGAAAATATGTATTCAATGACGTGTGTTGTGAGTATAATAATATATGATATATTGATAAGTTTTGAACATGTTCACAATAAGACCAACAATTTATTAAACTCAGGAATGGTAGATTTAAGCCATGACAATTTTGATCGATTGATATTTATTTATTTTTAAATTCATTTAATTTACAACCGTTATCTGTTATTTTATGCGAATTCACTGTCTGACTATTCAAGGAGGTAGGTTGATACTTGCAGAATTTCAAAAACGACCAATCCATAAGTTCATTGAAATTCTGTTTAAGACACATAATATGGCGATTTTAACATAACTTTTTTATATTTAGTAAATAATTTTTGTCAATATCTACTTCCATCTAGGGTAGCAAACTGTAGCACTTCGTGTTTCAAAGTTTAAAATCGCCGTCAAAGTATTCACTTTCCAGTAATAGAAGCTTAAAATAAAATAAGTGTTCTGTTTTTACTTCATATTATTCTAAGAGGATGTAATGCGATAATTTATTAGTTAGTGCACTTATTACGTCACCTAGGTCGTGTATTTTTTAGTCAGGAAGTAATTGTAAGTGTAACATAGTCTTAAATATAAGGAGCAGTATTTTTTTCCTCTTCAGACTCATTGCGGATTTGAATTATCTGATTATTTTGAAACGTTTATATAAAGAAGTGTTTCAATGGACTGCTTTATCTCTTCATCCTATTTTTTAGCCTAGATAGTTATCTTTTAGACTATTTGTAGCACTCAGTGGCAATGAAACTGAATTTAATTTGATTATTGACAATCATAAAAAAAAACACTTTAAATTTAAAATTGCAGTCTGGATTCTATGACCTAAAATTTTGAACAAATAAAATTTTAAATCACTTTCAAGAACATTTTTATTCATTACGCAACTTAGTTATTAATTTTAGACATCTGTTCAGTTACTTTTTAGAAGGTCAAAAGGCTATGTCGCTGCGGTATTCTAGACTAGACCAGTGTTTAGGCATTCAAAATATGTGACATTTATATTGCATAAATATTTTTGTACTTATGATACACGATTACATTATTGAATTTAAATAAATGAAAGTAGAAACGTGTTGATCTATAGCAACCACTGGAAGATGATGGATTTCGAAACGAGGTCTGTTTGCTATCAATGGTGTTCCTGTGTTATGAAATATGTGTTTAGTGTTGAGTTGTTTGAATAATTGTTGAAGATATTCAATTGTTTTTATTCGCTATTATTTCAGGGTAGTTCTCTCTGACTAGTTCAACTGTCGAATGCAGTCCTCTTAAGATTAATGTCTGAAGCTTAAAATAACTAAAAAATGCTTCTTTAAATAATTTCATTTTCATATTAATTTCAACTTTAAAAAATCTATATTTAAATAAATACATTACAAACACAAAATTAAAATGCGCCTCCAAATTATTGAAAAAAAAGAGTCATAACAATTCATCTCCCATCGTACGCAATAACAATACTAAAGTTAACCCTTTATTAGCCGTTGTATGTGCAGGCCGCGTGCATTCGTCCATATAATGAATGAGTGTCGCCCGTTCTGACATTTGTCATCGCGCAATTGTCGCCCAGATTAAAATTGATGACGTAGCTTTGGACGGGACACACGCACCATTGTTACGCGTAAAAGTTGCCTTATCTCGCGTATGATTATATTTTTGAATTACGATAAGAATTAATTATGAGAGAGAAAGGTCTAATACGATACCTATTTTTGGGTAGGATTATTATGTTTGCATAGATTGCGAATACCTTTATAAAACACCACATAGGTAATACCTACATGGTAAATTATAACGTCATGAAATCAGTTAAATGTTGCAATATAGTAAAACACAGAACTGAATTTAATTTAAGGTAATTTCTAAAATATAATGTCGTATAGAAATTAAATGGAGCAAACTTTTTAAGGATGTCAAAATTAAAACATACATTTACTCTGAAAAAAAAATCAAGTAATATAGTATTAATTTAATTTCAAACAGTGGCTAATAAAATTTGAACAACAATAGAAGAGACATAATAATAAAAACCATCACATCGCAACCGAAGTCAGATTATTAATCAAAAAATTAGCTGACAATAATAGACGCACCCTCCATTAAACCTATACAGAGCAACCCACGTACCGTATTTATTTAACGATCAAATAAATATTACGGACAATAAAATGGAAATATTTCAATTTAATAACACCGCCCCCAGAAAAGGGTTGAAACTGCGCAGAGATTTGATTCCTATCTATCGGGAGATTGAATAATACCAGCCACAGATAGAGATCATGACTCCAAAAATACATTCAGAATATTTTTTTCGTATTGTTGAATTATTTTCTGCTAAATTAATCTGTAATAGGATTAATTCGAGTGTGCCAAGATTTAAGATGGTATCTTTCGTTGCGTAATATTTCAGTCCTCTGATTATTCAGTGGTACTTTTTTGGTTGACTTTGGATTGGACTCGTGCTATTAGAAATTACATATTATCTATATCTAGCATGTTAAAAATTAAAAAAAATCCTACTACAATTTTCTAGCGATATGATGATGGACAACAAAAGAATAGAAAAATACTATATTCCGGAAAGTAATGTGATTATAACGTACGAGTATCAGTTGAGAAAAACAGTGTCAAGTAGAAAAAATATGTTTAATATGCAAACGCAAATACGTTTTTCAAGCGCTAAACATTGTTGCATAATTTGATTTGGACAAAATCGTGCTGTTAATGGAATGATCCGGAACCATTCATATTGAGTACAACGCATACCGGTTGAGGTCCGTTCACACCGCAGGGCGTAACGGTGACCTGCGCGTGCGAACGCACCTGACGTGTCCGATATTGCGCCCGCGGACAACCGTCCTGCCTCCAGATTTCATGTGATGTGTATATAATGAGTGATGTTAAAATATATGGAATAAACTTGGTGTGGCGATCCTGCCTGTGTAGGCAGACAAGATTACCTTTTTTAAGTGGACTGTATGTTTGTAGGCGTTGATCCGGGCTTCTCAATTTCGACCTTGATTAATTTCAAAACCATGTACACCGACTGATACACATCAATAACAATTTAATCCGACTTACCTCAGCTAGCAGGACCGATGCTCAATGGATGAGATTTCTTTCTTCTAGGCGGCCGCCGCTATTCACAATTTTAGTCCGATATAATTATTATAATTTTGCCGCCGACGATCAATCCGCGTCGTGTCGGAAGCCGAAAGACAAAGGTAAAGATGTGACATCTGTCAGTGCTAGGTCTTTGAAATTAAACCTCATTTATCAAAATTGAATATTGCCCGAACAAAACTTTTGAATACAAAAATCATGTGCTGCAACTTTTTTGTTATATTACATTGCCACATTTGTTTAACATAATGGTAAACAAAAAATTCAAAAAGCTAGTTTAAATCAGCTTCAATTTCATTGAAGTAAATTGGGATTGCAAACTTTTGAGAACTACTGTCTTTACTTACTAGTTGAAAATAACTACTATTGTACTTAAATTTGAGGAAAAGATTTTTCAATTATCGTATATTAAAACAAACGGTGACGAGAAACAACAGGTGCCATAGTTGGGGGTTGAGTTCATTATAAAGATCGGTAAGTCACCGTCACGGTTTGCGCGCACGCCATCTGGTGACGTCGTGGGAAAACTTAACGAATGCACCACCCGTTTTACACCCACAAGCGGTTTGTCTTATGTGGGAAAATAGGCTAGAACTTACATGATTGAGTTTCGAAAATTTTAGAAAATTTTGGTTCTTGATAGCTGCCGTAGATTTATTGTAAAAAATAGGTGGTAAAGTATTAGATAGGGACACAGGTGTGTAATGAAAGCCAGTCCTGAGCACACTAAACTTTATTTACTACTCTATGTCAAGGTCACAGAGTATGTACTACAAGCACAGATTATACATAGGATTGATGCATATACAACATCTCCTCCCCATAGCTTTTAAGTAGTGAAATGTTTAAATAATAATAACACTAAAGAAATAATAGAAAGTTAACTTTAACTTATACCTAATATACAATTTTCATAACTATTGAACTTATACATACTAAATATAGCTATTTCAAACAAACATAGAGAAGAACGTTTTATAATCAGGCCTCTTAATAGGACGCAATACTCTTCCACCTACAATCCCATCCTCGTCGCCAGTATTAGATAGGGACACAGGTGTGTAATGAAAGCCAGTCCTGAGCACACTAAACTTTATTTACTACTCTATGTCAAGGTCACAGAGTATGTACTACAAGCACAGATTATACATAGGATTGATGCATATACAACATAAAGTGAAATTAAATGAAATACTTTATTTTCAACATTGATGACGTACTCATTTTTATTGACGTCAAAAGTTAAAAGCTACCACCAGTTCGGACACAAAAAAATTATAACTGTAGCCACCGTCCTCAGAAGAACTGGCAAGAAACTCAGCGGGCATGTCTTTTTTCTTTTATGAGCATATATTTTTTTAAAAGTATTTTAACAGTATTATACAATTTTACATTAAATACTAGCTGACTCGCGAAACTTCGTCTGCGCCGAAAAAAAAAATTAGGGGCGTATTCAAGTCAGTTTTATAAGTTTTTTCAATTTATTTAAACAGTCTTATTAGACAATTAGTTTTTCTACATTTTAAAGTTATTTTATAGTACGGGAAACTCCAATAGTTTATTTCAAAAAAAAAACAAAAAAAAAACCTTTAAATCTGTTCAATTCTAACACCCATTTAAAAGTTAAAATCAGTCACGCACAGATGATTTTACTGTTTTCCCCGATGCAAATGTCAGGTCAAGTGAGCATATTAACCCTCACCTCACAGGTGGGGTGGGGGTGACCTGCCCCTGATAATTTGTAACCAACACTTCAGTGTTTTGTACCATCATATACAGTTTGGTTGACCTTTGAAGAGCTCCTGTGGCGACCATCAGTGTCTTCGGAAGATTAGGTAATTTTTTTTTAAGTTTAGTGATTTTAAATAGTTGTAATTGAAAAAAAAATCGTTGATTTCTGTGAAAATTATAGTTTTTTTAAGAAAGCTTTCGGTGTTTCTGTTAAGTTGAAAATAATTAATTTTGTGAGTATTATGTGATTTAATTTTAATTCGCAGCATTTTTCTTTTTTTTTTTTTTTTCGTTTTTACTTTTCCCATTTATTTTAGTAAAATAATATGACGAATTACTAATAGACTTAAAAGCCAGAAATTTGATTCCTCAAGTTAGCTAAACCAAACTAGAACAACATCAACATCGGGACGACAAATTCTCTCACATATCAGAGATCACGATGCTGACATCGCCCATTCATATTTCCCTGATGATATCACGTTATCAGCCTTGCCTTATCACGGACGCGGGTCTCGTCTGACAATGCTTGAGGCGTGGCTGAGTTACCAACTCATAAGTTCAAAAATAGCCTAATATTTAAAAATGAAACGTTATTGAATTTCATATTCATAGGTGTAAAGGTGTCTAAAATGGTCTATATCGACACAGCCTGATGCAAAGTTAATGAAATTTGCATCTAGTTTTATTTAGTTCATGTCATGAGTCTTCTGAATCTGTTATTAAGTAAGATAAAATACAATAAATGAGATGAAATACGATAAATTAGTCCTTTAGTCTAGTGATGAAAAATGTTATCGGGTACGACTAATTCTAGACGTAATTTAAAAAATATAAACCAGCATAGATATCTCAATAGCCCTAAATGCCCGAAGAGATCCTAAACCATACCAAATTAAGGCCAAATTGCTTAAGCTGGCAACGCTGAGGCGTGGTCTCTCTTCGTGACTGTATTAATTCTGCATGTGTCAATGTGAATTTCATACTTCCGACGTTTAGCTCGTGATCATGCAGTCATAAATATCGTCTTCGTAGGATCGTTGACAGCGAGATGTAAGCTTTATGTGTACATATGCATAGGAGCGTGATTAGCTTTGATTGCAATATGAGGTTATGTTTAGATTGTAATTAATTATGTTATTCTCAGTTGGTTTATTTTGAATTAGGTTTATAAAGTGTCATTAAATTAAATTTATTCCTTATTGGAATGTCTTCGTAGCAGAAAATGACGACGACGAACGATGACTCACGCTTCCTTAGAAATTATTTCTGGAATGGAATAAGTTTAATGTTCTTTGTGATACTCGATTACTATAATAGTAAATATTATGCTAATCAAATTGCATATTTAATTATATTTTTCTAAACATCCTAAAAGTGTTAACAAAACACTACAAACACTTCTAATGGCAATAACTAAAGTCCAGTACTGAATATTTAATCACTATAGCACACAACGTCGGAGCATTATTTTACGTCAATTTTCGCCGATAGCAAGACATAGTGTTGGTAGCTGACTATTTACATAGTCGCTAACGAACTGAACCCTGGTCTGGGGAGTCGATAAATAACAAATTAACACGTGTCAGTATGTTAGACTATCTGCAATGAGTTATGTGTCCTGTTACGAGCCTTCAATAACTTGTGTCTCATCGATACTTTGCATATCCCGGTTCTTGAGGAAATCTATGAGTTTTTTTTAATGAATGAGGGAAATGGAGATGTATTTAGATCATTTTCTTATTTGAGAATATAGGTACGTTTTTAAAAATAAAGTGACAATATTTTATTTTTCTTCAAACGATTTTCAAGAGCATTCTTGATGCTAGTAATAGTTTCTTTGGCATTGCAAAGGTTCATGAGTATGGTTTTTATATCGTTCGGTAATGTACCTACATAGGATATAAAAAGAATCCTAACCCGTGTAATTTCTATCTTTGTAGTTTTAGAAGTAATAACGGACCATCATCAATTACCTTTTTAAATGTAACTAAAGTTGAAGACTACTATAATTATCATTCTCAAATAAGTTTTTTCTTATTTTTCAGAACGTCAAGCTCTCAACGAGAAGTTAGGTTCGCAGTCTGTCACTGAAGACGAGGATAGAGAAGATACGGAACCAAGGTGCTCCTTCTGCGACGCTCCATGTGCTAATATTGAGCTGTAAGTATTTAGCTAACCTTTTTACCTATTCCGTTGGTTTAACGACTCAAAGTGAGTCATGAGTCCTACGCAAATTGGCCACTCACACACACACACATTATCATACCATCGGCACAATGCATGTAAAGCCTGGAAAGAACAGAGATTCCAAAGATTTCAGATCGAAAAAATTTGCAGTCCAATTGAGTACCCTTTTGAATTCGGTTAATAACTTAATGTCTTAGCGTTTTTACTACAAAGTAGGCTGCTTGGTTGTGTTTATGTATGGAAACAGCATTGTAAACAGGATGTTAGTAAAATAGTAAGTATAGAACTAATTAACGATTAAATCATTAATTAAACATATCACGTAAGTAGTAATTTTAAATTAAACTTTGTGAAATTGATGTGTTACCTTGGCAACAGTCTAGAGATGTACCCATTCGATAAGAGAGACATCGATGATTTGTTGAGTAAGACGCGACCGGCGGCATGTATGGCCTCCTTTGTGTAGATTAATTGCGATCAGACTGCCTTGTATGTACTTGTATGGCAGCCATTGTTACTTCTGATTGTATTGTGACGTTAGAAAATAACCTACCACTTCCTTACTCAACAGTTTCAATTGCAAAACCGCCTTAATAAACCAATTCTTTTTTTGTATGTTAGACTTCGGAGTTCGTTAATTACTTCTGTCTTTACTAATTTTGATTTAGATCGTTAATTGAAAAATTGGTGTTTGGAACGAACACCTATGTACCTAATATTGCCTACCTACTTGCTCTATTTATGTCTATTTTATCAATTTGCCTGTTGCAAAAAAAGTTTAGAAATTCCAAATATTAGAGTTATTACCACTATGAACAGATCACTAAATATTATTGGACGATATACAAAAATTAAACAATTTTACGTTTTTGGATACTGACCATCCTGTTAATGGAAGACGATAAATAAAAAATATTATTCATTTATAAAACAAAAGCATGTCACCATGAAAAACAATTATAGATTCCTTATCGCTGTCGATTGTCAGTGGGAAATCGTGGCGTGTATCATCATATTTTATTAGAACATCGTTTAGTCGTCAATAATGCACGACATCGAGATTATCGACATGCACACATCGTATCGTACCATCTCTAGCGTTTAGTGATTCCTATATTTTCGATCTGTGCCCTCTATTTTGTTTTTAATCTATGACAAATAATATCTATTTAATTTTTTAAACATATCCACTCAACTGGGAACGTCACTTTCCGCTAGATGGCGAAACTGGGGACTTCGTTCGCAATCACTGCCGTGTTGGAGCCTCTTTTTAAAAACATTTTTTTCCAATAATTTTTAATTTCGATTTATAACTAAACCTTATATTTTTGTAAATCTTTATTATTAAACGACGCTGTATTGCATTTTCAGCGAAAATAAGTTATCTCCGTAAAATATGAGACGATTAAAAAATGTAAACAAAACAAGTTTTAGAACTGTGCTCAATTTTGGCTCCTGCCACAGACTTGGCAAAAGTAAAAAAAACAATTTGGTTGCCGTTCCCAGTTGAGTGGTTAAGTTAGTGTGTTAATAATGTAATACGCTGTGTAGGTAGGTACTATTGAACAAAAGTAGCTTTTTAAATTTTGAATTGACAAGATTTCACTTTCGATCGAAATCAGTTTTAAATCCAAATGAATTGACTTCGTTGAATTTTTTTCACTGAAAGCTGGCAGCACTCTCGACATCTCGTACGAATTTCATAAAGAACTGACTGGTGGTCAGTCATTTTCATTTTATAAAAAATCCTTGTGGTTTTTACATTTACTATTCTTCTCATATTAAAAAAAAAATGTTATAGGTTCACTACTTTGACAGACTACGCAAGAAAGTTGTCGAGCTACTGACAATTTTATCATCGATCTTCAATCAATACAATCTGCATCACAGATTATCCTTCGAATTGTATTGTCATGCGTGTTATTAAAAACATTTCATGCGTGATAATCATATGTTACGAAATTACTAAGTATGTTAATTAATGTCTTTAGAAATTCGTCATATTCTTAGTCTAATATGTTTTGTCTTAAGTATGTTTAAAAGTCGTTCATCTTTGACACTTTTGCTATCGTCATAGTGTCACAATTTGAACAATCATCAGAATCCATACTGTCACACCTTGAATCGATATCAAATCGATCTTGATGTTGGTAAATCGATTCAAAAATTATATTGCGATTTTAACTTTTCGATTTTGATGCAATCTGCACGGTTTTTGAGTTTCACTTTCAAAAAAGTGCGAAATTTTTAAAAGTAAAATTTCGTTTAGTTTTTTATGAAAAATTTCGATGCTTTCGAAATTTAAATAGAAGTGATAAAATAATTTACTACTGAGAAAAGTATTGGAGAGAAGTTTGCATAATCTCTTAGTTAAATAAGTAACACAACAGACATTTATTTTAGATTTTGAACGTTAGCAAAATATTTAAATATAAATAAATATTCTGAAGTAAGTACAGATACTTGAGAAGTTATTTGCTTCTTTTTGTTCATTCTGTCCTGTAAGTACTCAGTTCAACAGTCTTAGTAATATACGCACACTAAAAATATTTTTTAATAAACACATTCCCTATTGTCTTCTAAAGAGCTTGAAGACAGTTACAAATCTTACATGAGTTAGCAATATCGATATTATCATAACATCGGCTGGGCTACGGAATTCAAACTCGATTGTTCTCGGCAAAGGGATATATAATCGATTATTAAAATGTAAGCGTACTCGTCGGTAGTACATCAATAGTTTGGTATTAAAATGCCGCTATTTTGAAAATTGTTTTTTTTTTTTGGCGAAAAAGGAAATGTGATAAACCTTTACTACTGAAAAAGTAGAGTTTACCTACATATTTAAAAAACATTGTTTTTGAAATTTCAACATCAGTAGACCAAATTATCTCAGAATTTCAATCTAAGCATCGGAATAATCTTATGTTTAACTTTTCACATTCATGCAAGCAATTCTAGAATTTAGATACATTAATTATGAGTTTCAGTCAAATACATATATAGTAGAATCCTTTAAAATAGGCGGCGCCGTTGTGAAACACTATTTCTTCAATTCATTGTTATCTTCATATTATCAACACCGTCGTTTGCGCGTCTACTTAGCATTGTCGAAAATAATTTAGGTACTACCAGTCCAACCTACGCCATTACTGCTCCATGCCACTGTTATTTTACGTGAGCCTAAACTACTTATATTACCTGAAAACAACCGAAAGCAAAAAAATTCTATCAAAATCTTCTAATCATTTTAATTCGCAAAATATTCGTGATGCAACATTTTAAGGCACGTCTTGTACCAGTGGCTCGTGTGGGTGGAGCTTAATGGATCGACTTCCAACGAAAGTTGTTCATTGGATGTTATCAATTCGAGAACATGTAGATTATTGCAATGATCCAAAGATATTTTACACTATTATAAAATAGACCGGACATTGGACAATAACTCTGTTCATTTGAATTTCTAGAATCGATCTGTCAAGTCCTGTGACGCAACTAAAAATGGTAGTTTTCGTTGACATTTCCAAAGTTTTCTATGAATATGTCTAGGTTTTCTAATAGAAACTCTGCATTCCTTAACTTCTTTTTTTAATACATGATAGAAAAAAGTTTACGGCCTATCTGATGGATAGCATTTACCGTCGCTAATAGACATCTTCATAGCTAGGGAATTGCGGGACTGTTATCTATCACCTACTTATACAAAATCACTCTTAAACCTCGTTTAAAGAGGGACATGTCATAGTTCTCTGGGAATACCATCGTTGGGAGTCTATAACTACTTTATTTTTCTTATTGTCTCCCATATTCATTTATTTGCTCATTTTTTACATTATATCTTTAAAAAAACAATTACAAGAAAATAAATTTAAAAATACAATATAAATTATTTTTCTTATTGTTACATGAGAGGGTTCCTATGTGTTTTTTTTTTTTTATTGCAAGATAGATAAACGAGCATACGGCCCACCTGATGGTAAGCGGTTACCGTCGCTCATGAACCTCTGTGTCTAGGTTCCTAAAGATATATTGAAACTTTCAATCTAAAGTTTCAATATATCTTCTATTCAATCTATTTTAAATAATCTTAGGTACTAATGATAACGTTTACAGAGCGCTCCGTTTTAATTCTAATTATAAACTAATTATTATGTTACATCGTTAAACTTTCTACATAATTGATTGTTTGTCGTGTTATATTGCGCATAATAAACTTATTGCATTGAATTCGATTTTGTTAGTGAAATCAGTTAATTAAAAATCTATTAGACAAACTTAACGTTTGAATGCAGTTTCTCAATAGGCTTTAAAATTTAAATTATCTAATATAAATAGCTACTACTTTTGCCTAATGTTTGTAAGTACCTACTTTGTTTGATTAAAAATTTGTGTCAAATTTATCATTTCGTTTCTAAATTCTAATTTCAAATTTGGCATTCGTAACCTATTTAAATTTACCAAAGTAATGCAATAACGAAGTTACAAGACAAAGCAATTTGAATGCAACCAACACACCTACTTGAACTAGCTTCTGTTAAACAAAAGCAACTTTACAAACAAAACCTTTAAAACTAAGTCCATCACGATAACGCCACTCAAAACTTTATTACGAGCCTCGAAAAAATATTCGCAACGTACTTTCAATTGTAGTAATTATGCAACAACCTATTAAACTGTACACAATCGATCTCTGTTAGTAACATTTACTTAGATGTTGTATGCGCTTGTAATAAGAAAAAAAATAACTGAGGTTGCTGCCGCAGATTGCTCTGACAGATAGGAGCTGTTGTAAGCGAGCCCTGGGGCGATGCGTTGTATCGGTGCGCGTGCCTTGATTACCAATCTACTAAATAACTACTATAAATGAGTGTACTGTCTCGAATGTAAGAAATATTGCTAAATCTCGAATTGATCCAACTAATTGTGTTCGTTGCGAAACGAATGTAATTTATACTTATTTTTTCATTAATAAATTAATTTGCGATATTGTTGTAGTCGGTCTAGATCTAGACCTAGGTATTGTTCGCACGAGAGATTTTTGAATAGGACCTAGATAGAAATAAGTATGAAACTGCTCAATATTTACCTTAGACATTAGTAATTTTAAAACGCCATAAAAAAGCGATTTTATAGTTTCTTAGTTCCAGAATTAAGTGCGCAGATAAAAAACAAAATACTCTGATTTTGGTGTCATATAAAATTAAAAGTCTAGTGCGAATTAGCCTTATTCAGAAAGGCAATCGTACTGTAATTGTCCTTTACCTATCTGAAATCGCATAATACTTTCTTTGCAACTGGTCAGGTGTTAGTACGACTACGCAATAGATGAATAGACAGCAACGACGGTACCATTACCGACTCTCAATTTTATTCCTCAGATTAATTAAAAGATATGGCGACAGGCCGTCCGTTGAATCAAAACGCTCATCGCACTAAAACAACTATAACGATTTGTTCCCCACACATCGGTGGCTCTCTACAACAAATAAATTATTTTATCCACCAAAAGAAGCAATGGTGTTTAAACTACATCTTTAGTTTTCCGTAAACTAGTTGTAGCAGGTGCAGTATTAGAAAATGCCCGGAGGTGGTAAGGGTTGCATGGACCAGTTCTGCCAAGGAGACTCTCTGAGGCCTTTTAGCGAATGATATACGTTTTCCGTCAAACTAAACGTCGACATCACTTGGAGAGACTTCCGTTTTATTGATATGAAAATAAAAGACGGTATTGATAATAATCTAAAGGACATAAGTTGGACGAAATAATCTCGTTTTACTTCTGTCATTTTCTAATAGGCGAGTTAACATTTTTACTGACGACGATGAGCAAAAAAACTTTAATATATGATATTTGTAGTTTTAATTAGTATTTTTAATTTTTCAATATTATTTACTTACTTACTAAATAAGGAAGGTCTCGGAAAAATAAATAATTCAGATAAGAAAGTATCCGATTAGATCCAATTAGTTCTATTATAACAGAAAAACATAAAGAATGGGAGGCATTAGAAATTAATTAAAACATTAATATTAAAAATGTAAGAAACTAGATCCAAGTGATTCCATGCTTTCCAACTTTCCTTTTGCCCAGTTACTGACCACTTTCCTCATCATTTAGTACTAAGAAAGTACATTATAAAATTTTACAGCCGACTAAATAATTGTTATTATTGAAATTAATTTATTGAGGTTATTTGAGTTAGAAAAATTTGTTAAAACTTCTTCACAAAAACTTTAGACAAACAAATTACTATGATACATTCCAATTTGAAGAATTGTAAAAGATTAGGGTGGCTCATTTGCTTGCTGAAAAAAATAGGCTGAAGGAGGTGGGGAAAAATCTTCATATCTCAAAAACTCCTATTCTTTAAGAGATTTAATATCTTTATTTACCTTCTTTCCAGACTCGATCAGCATCTGATTCAGCGTCACGGCCAGCCAGCCGGTGCGTTCCAGTGTGCTCTTTGCAACCGCGCTTACAGTTCTCAAGCTCTTCTCCTGCGCCACCGAGCTCTGGCTCATACTGACATCAGGAAATACCCTTGTGAAAACTGCCCTAAGGTATTATGTAGTTCTAACATCATCATCCCAAAAATATCAAATCATAGTGGTAAATTTAGCAAAATGAACCCTCCAATTTTTCTGTAAGGTCCACCTTAGAACCAAAGCCAAATCAATGATACGTGGCCAGAAATGGTAATATTGAGTGGTTAGATCCTCAAAGGAGACCTAAGTTCAGCAGTGGACATCTCAAATCTTGTCAAAGTAAAAAGTACCTTAAAACAAGTTGTAAAGGTAAATATTTCACGTGTCCCGAAACCTGATGTTATTTCAGGCGTTTACCGATCCTTCCAACCTGCAGCGCCACATCCGCGTGCAGCACGTGGGCGCCCGCAGCCACGCCTGCCCCGAGTGCGGCAAGACCTTCGCCACTTCCTCCGGTCTCAAGCAGCACACGCACATACACTCCAGCGTCAAGCCGTTCCAGTGCAAGGTCTGCTTCAAGGTGAGCTTTACTTTTCTTTAACAATGTATTCTGATAAATTGGTTGAACCATAAAGATGCCATACCATCAACAAATCCTGGTTCACAGCAATGTCACAGTTATGAACAAGCCATTTTGTAATAGTCGTAGAAGATCATTACATAGCTGTCAGGGTAATAAGCATGGTCGATGATTAAAAGAAGACTGCACTAATCTCAATTAAAGAGTTTCATCAATTTAGAGAATATCTAGAAGATTGTAACATCTCAAAATAAGTGACTAATTTATAATGTTTGATATTTCAGGCCTACACTCAGTTTTCAAATCTGTGTCGCCACAAACGTATGCACGTCGCCTGTCGAGCCATCGTTGAATGCGGCAAGTGTGGCCAATCTTTCGCAACTTACGCTTCTCTTACAAAGCACAAGAGATTCTGCGATACTGCTACAGCATCTATAAACTTGAGGAGCCAGATGCCACAAGGATTGCCACAGATCCCACAATTACCAAACGTCGCGATGAATCCTGGGAACAACCCAAATCCGTTCCCAATGTACAGGGGTCCAGCCTTGCCATTACATTACAACACTTTTGCGCACTACCCAGCATTGTTATCTGCTGCCGCCGCTGCTGCCTACTCACCTGACTTCTTAAACCCATTCTTGAATGTACAAGGTGCTGCTAGATTGGCAATGGAACATGACATAGCTATGTCAAACGCTAACTTGGTTTCCAAACAACAGGAAGGTAGAATGTCAGTCAAAAGTATGGACAGCTCCACTTCTCTGGAAGATGCGAAAAAGATGAAAGACTTTGACTCAGATTTTAGTAAAAAAGATAATGCTAGTTCCGATCGAGCTACGCCCAACAAATATGTCAGGGCCTCAACTAAGATGTCTTCTCCATCAATGGATGAAATTTCACCGCCGCACAACCCTTCCATAATGCCGATGCAGACCCCGATCGTTCCGTTCAATTTCTCAAGGGATGAAATCAAACGGAAATCACCATTTAACTTCTCGTTGAAACTCAACAATAATGACGTACCGAACCATAAGCCATCTTCCCCATCTTTACCAAAAGATTTGTCTAAGATTGTAATTGATGATGATGATAAAATGTCTGAATATTCTGAAACCGAGGAAGACATTAAAAAAGATGACGCAGACCAGCCTCTCGACTTGTCTGTGACAAAGAAACAGAGTGACAAGGAATCCGAGGGAGACGATAATCGTTCCTTTCGCAACTCTGTAAAGTCATACTCCCCACCTGAGAGTCCCCTTGCAAGGAGCAAGACTCCCGAGAATGACACCACAGACGTAGACGTGGAAGGTGTAGAACCAAAGCGAGATTCTCCGACACAGATGGTATCGGCGCCTCTTGCTTTCCCCATGCCTGTCCACCCACAACACAACAGCATCATTGACGCGATGTACCGCCCCAGATTCCCATCCTTCCACACATCTGACTCAATTTTAAATGCTCCCCACTCTGCCTACGTTCCAAGCCCGTTCAATTTTTTATCCCCACTTTTGGGAACGGATGGGCCAGATCGGCAACAGAGCGCTTACGCCAAGTTCAGGGAACTGAACGCAGGCTCCAGGAAGGGTCGCGACCAGTACGCATGCAAGTTCTGCGGGAAGGTGTTCCCTCGCAGCGCCAATTTGACGCGACATCTGCGCACTCACACCGGAGAACAACCCTACAAATGTAAATACTGCGAGCGCTCGTTTTCTATCTCGTCGAACCTCCAGCGGCATGTCAGGAACATTCACAATAAAGAGCGCCCATTCCGATGTCCATTATGCGACAGATGCTTTGGACAGCAAACTAATCTTGACAGACACTTGAAGAAACATGAGGCTGAGGGTGGAGATTCACCCAGCTCAGCCGACACTGAAAGGGATGACGCTTACTTCGATGACATTCGTTCCTTCATGGGCAAGGTAACATGTTCTCCCCCACCTCTCGCCATCTCCACATAGCGTAATAGTAATTCACATTAGCAAGACATTTAACTTAGAAGTATATAAGGATATTTCACCGATAATTACTTAGATTTATGGTCAAGCCCCGTCAAGGATTTTTGGTAAGGGCAGAATACATGACATTGAGTTAATTCAAAAGTTAGAGTAGTACTAAAACATATTTCTTGTAAATACGTCTTATTAAGGTCAAACAGAATGATTTATTGTTCACATTATTTAAGCTATATTCTCGATTGCGCCACAAAATCAGTAATTGTTATTAAATGTATAATGTGACTTAAATTTGTTCCTAGTTCACGTCTCGTTATTTAAGATTCATCTAAATTTAATGTAAATATAAATCTTAGATTGTAAATAAATGAATTTATTTATAGTTTTTTTTGCGACAATTTATTCTAGTGACTATAGGCACGTGTGTGTTTTATTTTTAAATCAATTAGAAGTATTATATTGTGAAATATAAAAGTGATTTAAATGGTAAAATGGATCGGAGTGTTTAATTTTAATATTTTAAAACATATACTTAATTGATCAGAAATTTTATATTAGTCTAAATTTTTTACCAAAGTTTACGTTTGTAATTGATTCCAAATTATTACTTTGTCATATTATATTATTAATTTTAATGAAATCGTATTATATTTGTAAATTGTTATAAATTAATTATTGTGTCTTTAAAAGTAAAGTAGAAATAATTTGTTGATTTTTAATTGTGGTTGTACATACTCGTAAAATTGCGTTGAAATAAAAGTATATCATTTGTTTTTATGTAAAATCCAAGCTCATTTAAACTATATTAATAATTAGTCGTACTTGAAAATACAATTTAGATTTTAAATAAAATTTTCTATTTCAAATCTATACTGTAATTTTTTCTCACACCTGTAAATAAATATAACAAATAAACTTAATATGAAATCGAGTTAAATAAAATGATTTATTTAATATCCAAGCTAAAAATGAAATTTAATTTCATGAAGAATTATTTCAATAAATGAAATCGTTTTAGCGTAACTCGTCTTAGAATTTTTTTCGAAATCTTGTTATTATATTTCTTAAGCAATGAAACATGTACTTATAAAGATATTAATATAATGTCATATCACTTATAGATCGCACTAGACTATACTTTAAGATATTAGCGTCACACGAAGGCAATGTATGTTCGTTCGGACACCTATTTAATTTTATTTCAATTTACAACTTATGTAAACGCATTGAAAAATAAATCAGTACAACGTAATACTCTACTTTTATTTTTCTGTCCTTGGATTTTAGTTTTTCTAGTTTTAGAACCCAATTAACAATTTGCAAATTCTATTTTTTCACTCATTTTCTATAAGTTACTTTACACAACGACGTACTAGATCCGTGTCTGGTCCGGTGACGGTTTTACCCTGCGACGGCTTGGTGTAGAGTGAATCATGCTTTAATCAATACTAGAAGTTAACTACTATCACAATTAGGACTTTTGAAAGGTATTTGTGAAAAGTGATACAATCATAAATTTTACATGTAAGTTACTTGAATTGACGAAAATGATTAAATAAATTGGATTTTTGTTAATATCCATTTTTTTTATGTCAATATTCAGATCACTGGATCAAGGGTCAGAAAAATTGACCTTTCGTGATTTTAATCACTTATTATATAAGTCGTGGCCTCGATAACCGTTATCAGTGAAAGCAAGGACACAACAAGGACGCGATAAGGTAATTATACTCATTATAAAGCCGCTCGCCCGCTTTGCCTGTGGCCGAGCTCTTTTGTATCCTATAATTAGGGCTGTCGTTTATTTCCCTTGTTTCCCAAGAAACTAGCAAGCTATTAGACGTAAAGCCAAATGAATACGAATCTACGACTATATTTATTGTAATTAAGTTTATTTCACTTTCTTTTGATTATGAAAATAGAGGTTTCTTTTAGTTTTATGTTAATTAAAAATACTTTCATTTCATTATGTCTATTTTATAGTCAAAGAGCTAGCAATCTCTTTTATAGTAATTTATCTATAACTGTATTACCGTTAGGAGCCTAAGCCATAAAGCTACAGCCTGTAAGAATGTTATAAATAAAAGCAGTTTTTCCCTAAGATTGGCAACCCTGATATATAAAGTAGCAGATTGATCAGACGATTTAGCAATAATAGTCAAAGAGGTAGCAACCTATGTTATAGTACGTAATTTCCTTATAATTGGCCGATAAAAAAGCTTATTAAAAAGCTGTTTTTCCCTAAGTTTGGCAACCCTGATAAGTAAAGTGGCGGATTGATCAGGCGATTGGATTCGGCCCTCGGCACGCCTCATTGTCTAGGATAAAGAACTGCCGCACCCATCGTAAAGATTTACGTTCATCATTGACCAGCTCGTGCCGATTGATACGGAGATAACAGCTTATGTTTCTGATAAAATTAAATCGGAATCTTAATATTATTTATCGATTTACTCTTTGATCATAATTGGACAATGCACGTTGCTTTTATGAAGTATAATAAATTAGTTATTTTTAATAGTTATTGATTTCTCTTATGCTATTCGTCTATTTCAAAATAGATTGTTTTTTTTATAAAGTTTGTTGGTTGAATAATTTTATTTTCAAGAATGGACAGGAGGAAAGTACCCAAAAGTATCTTATTTTACCAAAGTTTTTGGCCTAAACAAATACAATGAAATTGTAAATTACTATTTTCCATGAAAAATTGTAGAAATCTGTTTTATCACGTTATCATCATTGTCATCTTCAGCTATCAAAGACCACTGGTGTCATAAGGCTACCCCCATTGATTTATAATATGACTACATTACCTTTTGCTTTCCTATCTACCTTTTTACCTCATCTCACCTTGGTACGGTAAGTGGTAACTTAACAACTGAATAACTATGTACCTAAGTCTGAACTAGTCTGAAGGCACTATTTCTACTAAATTATCCAGAAACAAATAGTAACAACTTTAGAGCCCAATTAATTTATTCCCATACATGTGAACACACTCCCACGTAAGGATGTAGTGCCTTAGCCTTAGCTAATCCGTTTTGACACCGAATCCATTGTGAGTCCTTCGCAAGCGCCATCGTAGGTACACCCTACACGAGAAATGTGTCTTATTAGTCCTTTACAAATGCCATAGTGTGGTCGCACTGGTTTAGAGAAGCGGTGATTTATTGTGGTGTATTGTGCAAGACTAAAAGTTTACAAATAATCTAAAAATGTATAATTTTCACCAGATTTATCTTATATATAAAAATGAACGTTCGTTAGTCTCGCTAAAACTCAAGAACGACTGAACCGATTTGGCTTATTTTAATCTTGAAATATTCGTAGAAGTCCAGGGAAGGTTTAAATGGTGAGAAATTTCCTTATGTGATGCAGACGAAGTTGTGTGGGCTAGCTAGTTATATATAAAAAAATCTGCAAAAAAAACCGACCTAAAAAGTCGAGAACGCGAGTCGTTACACCCATTTTAAAAATTTATTGTATATGCAAAAAAAACGATTATAAAAATATTTTAAGTTAGGATTCTCGGTATATAAAGCAGTTTCAGTTGTACAATGTGCACTCGATATATAATATACATTATTAAATAGTAATAAAAATGTGACTCATTCGTATTCAAATATTTTGACCTCGTTATAATTAAATTGTTATAGAGACACTCGAGAAGTTAAGTTGTGAACTGCGCCTTGTATTTTTAAGCCCCAGGTTTTATTAGAGTAATAAATCTTCGAGATTTGTCTTCGAGATGACGAACTACTCTATTATGATCTTTTTATTTCGAACAGTGAATAAATTTTCCACTTTTGCATTAAAGAATTACCAATGTGAATTACGAACATTAAAATAATTATGTGTATAATTTTCACCGTGATACGTGGCATAATGAATGAATGAATGAATACTTTATTTCTCCCACAATAAAATCATGAATTACAGAAGTAAAAATAAAATAGTACACAATAATGCGAACGTAATATAGTGTAGGAGACTGGTGTCCTAGCTAGGTTAGACCTGTGTTAAGGATCACCAGGCTTCTACCCCTCAAATAGACAAATCAAGCTTATGTACTAACTATTACTAGTCTAGGCAATATTTAATACACATTTTCTAATTCTAAACAAAGATAAACAAATGGTAAGAGAAGCAGTATAACATGGAAATAAATATGCAAAAATGTGTGTGTCTGTGTAGTGTGTGATTGTGTAAGTGGTGTGTGTGTATATGTGTGTGTGCGTGTGTATATATGTGTGTGTGTGTATATATGTGTGTGTATGTGTGTGTGTGTGTGTGTATGTGTGTGTATGTGTGTGTGTGTGTGTGTGTATCGAAAAGTAGGCCAATTTTAAAAATATGAATTTAAAAATTAATATTAAGTAAATTTTCGGTCTCATCATAATTAAGATTTTTTAACCATGTGTTGACAGTCTTTTTGCACTTAAAGTGGTTCATTGGGTATATATTTAAATTTTTATTTATTCTGTTATACAAAAATCCCCCCATAAAAGAAAAAGATTTCTGAGCATAGCGAGAGTGTGGATCAATATTACAAACAGAATCCTTACGCCTCCGACCAGACAACAGTGCAGCATCAAATGGCAGTATACTATGTTGGCGGCAGACAGTGTGCAGAACATAAAGCTGTCGGACCGTGAGCACTTCACTCACTTCATATAATTCCCGGGTGGGGTGACGGAAAGGAAGTGACAATGAGGTCTTCAGTACTGCTCGTTGCGCCCTTTCTAGTTTTAGCATAACTGTTTTGGAAGTACCTCCCCAAACGGAAATACAGTACGTGATGAGGGACTGTCCTAACGCAAGGTAGACCATTTTAATTGTTCGTAAATCTGCCACTTTACTCAAGATCTTAAAGATATAAATCAGTTTACGCAATTTGGCAGTAATCATTTCTATATGGCTAGTGAAATTGAGCTTTGAATCTAACTGAATACCAAGGTATTTAATCGAGTCGACGCACTGGAGTTTAGGGCAATTACAGACTTTGTGATCGGTGCAAGAGTGAGCGATGATGGAAAAAGGCAGAAACGACTCCCTTCCCTGTTTGGTAAATATTATATACTTGGTTTTATTGGCATTAAGTGTAAGCAAATTAATTCGTAGCCAATCAGTGACTAGATTAAAACCACGCTGAGCCATTGAGAATACATTCAGCCAACTATCAGCACGAAAAGTTAGAGCGGTGTCATCTGCATAGGATGTAATCAGCCCATTGGGCATTTTCAAATTACATAGATCGTTTATGTAAACGAGGAACAGTGTGGGGCCCAATATACTACCCTGGGGAACGCCGTATGTTACCGGAAGTGATTCACTTAAGGAATCCCCAATTTTTACACACTGCGTTCTCCCAGTTAGATAATTTTGAAGCAGCATCAGCTGTGTACCTCTAACGCCGATTCGTTCAAGTTTTTGAATCAACAGTGGAATGGAGACTGTGTCGAAGGCTTTCGATAAATCAAGGAATATCGTGAGGCATTTTTGTTTACAATCTAAGTATTTAAAGATATGACTCGTTAGATTGTGAACAGCATCTTCCGTTGATCTTCTAGAGCGGAAGCCGTACTGCGCAGGAGATAACATGCACTTTGATTCAAGGAAGTCAACCAGCCTACCATTCACTATTCTTTCCAAGATCTTTGACATGGCCGGAAGTATGGAAATGGGCCTGTAGTTATCGACACAGTCTACAGCGCCACTCTTGTGTATAGGTATAATGAGAGACTTTTTGAAAGCTAACGGAAATATACCACTTGAGATAGAAAGATTGCATATATGGGCGATAACTGGAGCTATTATGCTTCGAAATGATTTCAATATTTTTGGGCTGATGTCGTCCGCACCCACGGCGTCACTCTTTAATGAGAGAATAATATGATCAACCTCACATGCGTCGGTTGGCATGAAAACTAAGGAATAC
The DNA here is from genome assembly GCA_030269945.2 of Trilocha varians. Taxonomy (NCBI): domain Eukaryota; kingdom Metazoa; phylum Arthropoda; class Insecta; order Lepidoptera; family Bombycidae; genus Trilocha; species Trilocha varians. Next base: position 6,666,371 of record AP028257.1, on the reverse strand, counting down.
GGATTGCCATCAATTGGAAATTCAGGATTCGTCGATGAATTTGGATTAACTTTCAAAATCATATCTTCGGCAAGGATTCGACCTACTTCAGAAAACTTTTTATTAACATAATTTACAGTCGTTTGTGCATCATGAGATCCAGAAATTAATTCACCAGTTTTTGACTTGGTCTTGACTCGATTAGTTATGCTATTAATAGACTTCCATAGTGATTTAGAATTTTTGTTGGCCTTTTTTAGTTCATTTCGCTCATACTCTCTTTTCAAATCCCTCAGAATTTTGTTGCAATGATTTCGATAGCGAATATACGTAATCTTTGCGATGTCATTGGCTGGATTTTTCTTAACCTTTACATGCAGTTTATCTCTATTACGCATACAGCGTAGTAAACCTGGGGTAATCCATGGTTTGATAATCCGTTTTCTTTTGGATACTGTTACAGATTTAGTGTTTGATTTTATTGCAGCTGTAAGATTTGTTATCAAATAATCGACGGAAAAATTAACGTCCTCAGAGCGATAGATAGGACTTAGATCTATCCCATTGATACTGATTGCAAGCCCGTCATAGTCTATGCGATTTAAGATTCGAGAAGATAGAGAGTTACGAAATTTTATTTTTAAGAAAAATAGAACAGTTTCATGGTCTGTTAGCGAAGTTTGAGCGACATAAGTGTAAGCCTGTAATTTGGTTTTTAGTAATATATGATCGAGAGAGCTATTAAGTCGTGTCGGAAGATAATGAGCTGGAAGTAGTTCATGAGAAGCAGTGAGCTCCAAATATTCACCCGTGTTATTATCCAGTTTCTCACCATGTATATTAAGATTCATGTCTCCAGCTAAAATTATATTAGTGTAAGCTTTATATTTTGACAATATGACGTTTAGCGACATTAAGAATCTCGAAACATTTTTGAATGACGGTGGGCGATAGATGGCTATCACTACTGCAAGAGTACCTATTTTAGCAACCAGACAGTTAGCATCAAAGAAGCAAGGTTCTTCTACGGATACGGATAGACCATTTTTAATATATAGCACCACGCCTTCGTTTTGTGAATTATTCTTGGTAGTGGAGTACATATTATAATTAAGTAATGAAGGTATGGTTGAGTTGACCTGCAACCAGCATTCAGTGAGGACGATAAAATCCCAATCCGTTTTTGATCTTGCTAATAAAATTTCCAGCCCAGACATGTTGCAAGAAATGCTACGTATGTTCTGATTAAGAAGTTTAAAGTACTCATCGTGATTGTCGACCAGTGATTGGCAATCATTAATATCACATAATGAAGATTCTGAGACATTAAGTTGATCTATGTGGTCTTGTAGATTTAATATGGAGTCGAATTTAAAGCCTTTTTACTACTATTGTAATCTCCAATGTTGAAAAGAGATAAATTAGTGTTAAATGTTAAAGAGTTTACCAAAGCTATATATTCACAAATCCATAAAAACTGATTAGAATGTGTAAACAACAGCATAAGATTCGAGAGTAGAATTACGAGAGACCTCGAGTATCCAGACCTCACGGCAAAAAACAATGTCGATGAGAAATGAACGCTCCAACTAGGCAAACGAAAGGTGGACATTGTATGTGATAGCAAAGAGAGCATGAGTAAAACTATTTGAGTATGTGTGTGTGGAATATCTATAGTGTGTGTTGAGTTATGAAGTATTTGTGTATGGTGTGTGTAGTAGTGTCGAATGTGTATGTGTAATGTAAGTATAAGTAAATGTAAAGTATGTGTAAAAGTGTCTGTATGTAGGTCTAATGATAGACCTATTATAGTAAGCTTAAGTTTATATTCTATAAATGCAACCAAGAAATGTTTTACTAACATAAAAACAAAAAACAATAAAAAAAGTATTTCAAAGCAAAAAAATCTTAACCTATTGATATAAAATATAGAATTTAGGTTGTGAAAACCATTTGCAAAAAATCCAGTTGAAAACAGTCATCTCGAGCCGGTCATCTTCAGAATATTCAGGTCGTCTTCTACTCTGATCCTGATTCTAGGTGAATGTTCATCCTTTCGAACGTAAATTTGTCCGTATGACGTCCAACACTGTTTAAATTTATTGTTTGCAGCACATTGTCGGGTGATAGCGAATAGTTTTCTAGCATCAGCCGAGAGACTGTCCGAGACGTAAATAGGTAGTTTTGGTCCGTCCAGACTTAGATGTGTAGTGTTCAGTTTGTCTAAGTTTTGTTTGTTTTTATTAAAAGCTGACACTGACCTAGAAAAGCTTTCTTTCAGCAGTGTTGAGTTAAATTCAACAATTACAGGCTTATTATTAGATTTGGAGTTTATGCGAAACACGTCCTTCACGTCATTGGCCTTCACATCAGCATTTATTAATTTGCCAGTGTTCATAACAATGTTTAAAAGATCATTTTTGGATTCTCTTTCTTTAATAGGTATATTTCGCATTTCTACTGTCGCAAATCGGGAGCGTCTTTCCAGCTGTTCGATCCTGTCTTCAAGAGCACTAATGTATTTCTTGTCTTCAAGTCTTTCTTTTTCAACACGCTCAAGCTTTTTCAAGATTTCTTCGTACATTGCCGACATAAATTCTACGGATTCTTGAAGTTTAGAGTTCTGTTCTTTCAACTCTTCCTTAGCAATTTGCAAAGAAGATGAATGTGAAGCTTGACCCTCCTTCAGCTCCTTGAACATAGTTATAATTTCAGATTTGAAATCATCAAACTTATTTTCCATAAGTGAGTGATCTTCATCTCGTCTTCGTTTACTGCGTTGAGATAACTTGTACGAAGTATTTGAAATCATGTCATCGCCCATTATGTTCAAGTTCGGATCCGAGTGACTCAGAACGTGAGAAGCGGCGGCAGATACCGCCAACTTATTCGACTTGGGCGGAGTTCGTTTCAGCGACATAATATTTAACTATTTGAGGTACTAGGATAACAGAAAAAACCAGTATTGAAAGTAATAATAAATGCGATGGTACCAGAGATCTCACTAAACTGGTCGCAATCGATGAATCTTTTCAAATCAACTGTCCGTCCAGTATATATGTAACTCCGTACGTATGAAGAGAGTAATTATATTTGTCCCATTTACTCTTCTAGTAGATGTAATGTGTTGCATGTATGATCGGCCAATAGTAAATCAATTTGAAGATAATAATGGAATGAAACTCACGCGTTCCGGTCCATCTACGTCATGAAGGGAGTGGTTAAACCTTCTTACTCATTGATTCACTTCCTTTGACTTATGCAAGCCTAGTACTTAGCGGAATTAAATTTAACAATTAATTTAGTAAATTAAAAATTCTAATCGAAAAATGCTTTTACTAATAACACGTCTTAACTCCTAAGCGGTCCGAGGGGGAGAGGAAAATAATAAATAAAACGCTTTTTTTTTAAATATCACTTTCTTCAAAATTATTATTGTAAGATTTAACACCAAAAACTATTTGATAGTAATATAAAACATTACAATATACAGGGTGATTTTTTAAAGAAGGTATGTATTGCAGGAGGGTGATGAGTACTCTGTTCTAAACGGAATATTACAAAAAATAAGTAAAACATTACATTTTTTTTTAAATCTAAATTCTACAAATCTACCTCAAACATAAACAATTTCGGCTAAAAGAGTGTTGACTAATGACCTCTAGTGATCTCGCGTACCCCACACCTCCGCCGCACCCATCAGCTGTCGAAAAACCATCATTTTGCAAGAATTTTAGACATTTTTAAGTTGCGATTACTAAAGCATTAAGCCATATTCTTTGGTAATAATATTTTTACTGGTCGTATATAACCATCAGCTACCATGACCTTCAATATGTACCCTCTCTAAGAAATCACCATGTATAGTGCAGAAAGAACAACTCATCATAAGAAGAATTAGAATACCATTAATCTTAGTAATCATTGCTGCCCTCATTTTACTTTACAGAAAACCAACAAAAGAAAACATTAAAAAGAACACGAAACCATAAATAAATCAAACGTAACTCAGTAGCGACGTGTTTATTGTTATAATTAATAATCACGATCATTTCCAAAGATCTTTGTGGTTTTTCTCAGAAATATCTCAATAAAAATCAAGGTGAAACAGTAGGTATTTAATTGGTCAGTCGCAGCCTCCACCCACCGTCCCGAGATAAATCAGAAATGATAATTTTATAAGCTACATCCGTTTTAATAATCAGCTGACCAATGATCATGTAGATATGTTATGACGTGGTTAAGTAGAATTATGATATGCGGATACAAAAATCTGGGATTTATCAAGGATATCTAATGAATTATAATATTAAAGACAATTACGGATGTTTTGATATTTAATAGTTTTAGTGTTTGCAAGCACAATTGTTACCTCAATAATACTAGCTTAAACCGTTTCAAGTTACCTAGTATAATGGTTACTTTCTGAAGTTCTTCTTGACAACAAAGGATTCACCAATGGACATACCTACTTCTCGTAAAGACTACTTATGTTAGGTAAAAGGTTGATTCTAATTATTGTGGCGGCTGTAACTATTTACTCTCAGATGGGACGTTAACTAATTTGCCTTCGATAGTAAATCAAGAGCTAGTCAAAAATACCTAAAGTAAAAGTGCACATTGCATCTTTGTAGCTCCTCTTTGCTACTTAGCATCATTAATTTTAGTGTTAAAAGGAAATAATTTAAAAAAAGCGTATTTAACGAAACAAAAGACGAACTGTTGCTAGCGATGTTATATTAAATTCGTATTATTTTCGAAGACCTTTCTAAAATTAATCAAAGAAAAGACAAATTGAATTTTAACTAGATCCGATTGAGAAAGAGTGCCGAAACTCTATTTTCTAAAGTCAATAAATCGATTAAAGATGCGGAAGCGTAATCGATAAAATATCGATACTGTTCGATATCACGCACATCAGAGACTGGGCGCGGCGGTGTCGCAAGTCCGGCACGCGAACAGAGCATGCCCTGAACTCGATTGTACTCTAGTTAAATGTATTTCTATAAGCTCTAAAAGGAATTGTAGAATAAACTTCAAATACTGACACCTTTATGAAAGTAAGCAACAAAGTAAAAGTAAACAATCTCTGAGTTCTTTTTTTATGAAGAAAAATCATTTGCTCATCTTTTATACATTTTCAATTACAATTATGCAACTTTAAATTAAGCTATGCCGATTTGTGATTGATATTGATTTGTATACCTTAGACATAATCACCTTAAATTTACATTCGTATACTATTTAATTTAAATAGGACTCCAAGTTCGAGTGTAATGTTTATTCCCGTTGACTCGTCTGCCTGTACTGTACTGTACCTACTGTACGAACCCGTTACTGCCCACTGTTGGGCTCAGGTCTCCTCAGAAGAGGGAGGACTCTGCCTACATGACAATAATTAAAAACACCCTTAAATTGCCATTTTAAGCCTAATCTAAATTCACTTTTATACTAATTAAAATATTATGAAGTTATCTGTGTTCTTGAATTTATAATATCGTGAACTACGCAATACTTCGCAACTTCTACGTGGATTCCATCTCATAAACGGTAGGATAAGTTACAAAATATCTGCTTTGGAACGAAGACTTTACTTAATTAATACCTAGGTGTAATAAAAAATGAAATTCCCATGTATCCATAACGGAAATCGGTGACACAGCTCTCGGGTTCCGTATCATAGGGATCTAAAAAACCCATGACAATGTTATTAAAGATTATGTCGTGATTCATAAGAATTGGCTATGAATATTCATAATTATAACTCGGAAATAAGGATCTGAATTTGATAATAGTTCTGAGAATTAATTCTTTTGATTGCAATTATGAGTAGATGCAATTTCCAAAATACATTCTTACATTGCCAAAAAAGGATTGGAAACTCGATGTTGATAACCTATATTTCGAATATTTGCTATGAACTCCGTAACTCTCATCAGTTACTATTATAATATAATACAATTTTTACATTATACTTTTTTAAAAATATAATGTAAAAATAAGTGAAAATAAATGAATACAGATATAATATTACTATTATCATAATACCTAGTATTTCTGACATGAGAAAACATTAATGCAAAAAGTAAAGTGAACTGTAAGAGTATTTAGGGAACATTGTGGAAAACACATCAGACATATGACTGGTGCAATTTTTGCAAATAAAAGAGAGTGAGAAAATCTCTTTAATATTTTTTAACAATTCAAAAGATACTCGTAGATAGAAGATAAACATAAATGTGGGTACAGTTGATATTAGGCCAAAGGGAGATCTCCGACCGGGCGAGGCAGTGTATGCCCGGTCAGGTTGAAGCCCGTGTAGTAGATTTCAGATGTCGTATACATGCGAAGATTCTTGCAAATGTCGTAACCGCAAGTCAGGATCTCGCGCGTTATTATTGGTCGCCACAATAAATGTTGAAAATAATCTGTTACATGCAGAACCCTATTACTAATATTAAATGTTGTCTTGAACAAGTCTTTTTTAACAACAAGTCGAGCGAAAAAAGCTGAATCAAACCCAGCAACTAAAGATGTTATCGCACCAATTAGTTCAAGTAGTTGTTTAATTACATTGAAATTAAGTTCAAATTCGCCAGCCAATCATCTTGTAGCTTTATATGGAATAACTTGTTCCAATTAGATATTCGAAAAACTAATCCTATAAAGCGAAGTATTTGTTTTTGCAGGGAGATTCTCACTTGGTCGTGGAATGCATTCCTCGTAGCTTTCATCACAGTTTTTCAATGAGTATGAGAATGTCATAAACCTGATGATGACTTTGTAGAACAACTCGTTTAGTTTTCAATTGCAAAGTGAATGTAAGTAAAAATAGCTAATAGTTGTGATTTGAACAACAATATATTGAAAAGTTTTTTTTTCTTTGTAATGTCACGACAACACGACGACATAATTGACTATGCTCTGTTGTTGAATCTTTAGGATTTTTTATAAATTAAGTTTTAGTCAATAATTTAAGTTTTAGTTTGAAAACGAATATTACTAAAAATATACCCAACAACAATATTAATTATACCGTTGAAATAGACTTGTTTTTCTACGACACCACTAACTATAAAATAGACATCCGATTATTATAATTCATAAAACGATTCATTATTAATATTTATACGAAGTTATCGCTCGGACGTCGACAAGACAAAGTTGCTTAACAGACGACGTCCGCAGTGGAACCTGAATCAATTACCTTAATTAAATAATAAGATGACAACAAACCTGTTCCAGTTTTTACGTTTACTGCAGGTCAAAAATTATGAAATAAAAAAAAAGTTTATAATTACTGTCAGTAATCAGTTTGCCTCTAGCATCAACTGACTCACAAGGAAACCTGCTTATTGCCCGTTGGATAGGCGAAATTTCGAAGACCCATTAAGTAAGGATGAACGACAATGCTTACTTCCTCTACTGGGGAGGTCTAAATCCAGCAGCAGATGATAATGATCATGTTGATTTTTAAATAGCAATATCTGCGATTAGTAGACTGGTAGAGAATGCCTTGAGCATTAAATCCGCGTATTGTACTATTTTGTGCAAGTGATTGTGTAGGCAGTAAGTATGATCGACAGGTGTTTTTCTAAACCAAATATTCCAACAAAATTAATCGTAACCTCTTTTCAAACGCCGCTTAGTAGAAAAAGCTATTAAGAAACATTTAATTAGCAAACGCTTTGAAACTAATCTGTACCTATTTCGCGTCAGATGCCAGTGATGCCACATTACGAAGATGCCAACAGCATGCCAGCTGACCATCGCGCAATGTAAATTGTGGACTGACTCTGGCATTTAAAAGTTAACACATCACATCACATATGGTTAAAGACGAGCACTATATGCATATTCTAATAAGATTTGGAAATAAGGACTTCGAGAACTAAGTAAGGTGTAAATCAAGATTAGCGTGTTTTGCAATTAAAATGTGCGTCAAGTATCAAAAATTCTAGTACTTTTTTAACAGTATGTAAGGCGATTCTCACACTGAGTACGCCCTACGCGTCCAGTGTAGTAGTGTGGTGTGTTAGATGCCTAAATTGAGTATATTGATTAACAAAATTGAATTGCATTGCAGAATATCGTTATCAATTGAATGTAAATACATGATTGTGTAAGTTTTAAAATGAAAGAAAGCAAACAAATTTCTGATTCTGAATTTGCTTATAATAAACTTTACCATCTTTATTATACTCACAAACAGTTGTAGCTAAATAAATAACTAGATCACACTATGTTATGCTATAGTTAAGACTTACAAAATCAATTAAATCGTTACGCAGGAAACAGAACAGTACCAAGTTGCAACATTCGGAAGACACAAGAGCGCTGTAGAAAATGTACTAGAATCGCAAACAATGACCGATATAATCGATTCTAATTGGGTAAATCGATCCCCTACATGCGTTACTCATTCGATGTTTACGAGTTCTTGTTAAACGAGAGATACACTGATTGACGGATTGACCGGTTCGTTTAATTTAGAAAATCGTACTTAAATTGGCGAGTAAAATGTTGCTAATAAGTCGTTATACTTATCTGTCCATGTTTAGACGATTGAGAGAATTAGAACTAGTGAAATTAAGAGCTACGTTTAACATAATTTCAATTAAGAAACTATTTATAAATACTGGAGAGACGAAAGTATAAGCTTATATTAAAGAATAATGATTTAAATAAAATAATAGAATCTGAATGTATCAGAAACATGATTATGAATATGGAAAAACAATAAAATTTTTGAAGTTTTGTATTGTTATTATTTTCATTGCCATGTAGGCAGACGATACAACTGGCCACCTGATCGTAAGTTGTTACCATCACTCATGGGCCCCTACAATGTCAGGAGACACTGTGGGTCTGTCACCTACCGCCAACCATTGATTCTTTTCAAGCCTCGTTTAAAACGCAAACAATCTCATGAATACCTATTAAATTAATTTACATAAATTGTAAATCTGCCATTTTTAAATTAGTGGGAACTCGAAAGGAAAAAACTTGTAAGATTTATATTGCAATCTATTAATATACTTGTAATTTCAAAAATGACTGAATAGCTGTTACAAATACCAGGTATTCGCTGTATTTTTTTATCAATCAGTATTGAATTGAAAAGATTACGCGTTTCTAGAGCACAATTTTCGCACGATAAAGATATTTAAAAAAAAAACTTGCTAAGATCGCAACTAAACCAAAGATGCCATTGGTCGTGGTCAAGAAAAAATGTAGAACTTGTGGGTCACACTCCGATATGGCAAGTGTTCACGTAAACTGGACTCCCATATACAGTAACACATTAATATTTCATTAAAACATGCGTTAGCTCTCTACGCCTATGATATCTCGTGATGTGTCTAATTGAAATATATGCGACATGAACAGACGTTTACAATAGAAACTGTAAGTCAGTTTTGGTATCAATTTAAATAATATTACTGCAAACTTACACACTTTTAAAACAAGATTTGAAATTCTGGATGTGATGTAGCAGAAAACGATATGTCAAGTAAAACAAGCCTAAACACGAAGGGCTTATCTTGTTTTGTACACGACTTTCTATGGTTACATCTGGATGGATTCTCAGATCAGCTAAATTATGTTACCTTAATATTGGAACGAAGACCCTTATCGCGCGTTATCGAAAGGGAGCTAGACGGAAATTCTTATGAAAAAGGTGTGACGACACTTTTTTTGTTTTGGATGATTATCGCTAGATAGCGCTGTGATTAAAATCTTTAAAAACAATCCCTTTTTTTGTTTTAAATGATTAATGCTAGATGGCGCTGTGATCAAAATGTTTTATTTATGTTATAATAATTATAATTAGTTAGTTTAAAAAAATAAAATTTTATTACAATTCCCTCACTAATTAATCGAAAGGAACTTCGTTCCATCCGGGTGTCCCTTGACACCTTTCAAGTTTTTTTTGTATTATCACACGATATATTTATGCGTACCAAGTTTCAGATCAATCGAAAATCGGAAAGTTCTTCATATTGACTTGCAAGATTCCAAAGTAAACACGTGTTTGAGATAGAGTATAGATGTTGAGATTGTTAGATAGTTCCTCTACAGGTCTGTAATGTTAATTATTATAAGTCATATCCTGTCTTTATTTTACACTTATCTGTCTAATGAATAAAGTATGACTTCTCGTATTCATAAAACTATAAGCCAATGAGCCCGTGATTCACACAAATGGTATAAAATTCTTTTACATTATCATCTTAATAACTTCATTTTCCTTATATTGTCAGGTTATAAATCACGGCAAGCTTTTTTGCATCAAAACATGGGCATCGTTTGTTTTGTAAGAATAAACTGAATAAACATGACAAGTGGTGATGTTTTGAATAAATCATGTTTACAAATCTATTGTGTAAAATCAATTTATTAATACAAAAGCTGACTTTTTTGCTCTTTTTTGCATGAGCTGTTAAACAGAATGTTGTTTGGTAAGATAAAAACTACATTAACATCTATGGAAATAACTTACATAGAAAAATCATTTTGATATATTTTTTTTTATTTTTTTTTTACTGCCATGGCAGACGAGCCAACGGCCCACCTGATAGGAAGTGGTTACCGTCGCTCATGAACCTCTGCAATGTCAGGGGACACTGAAGGGTCGCTACCTACGACCTAACTTTAAGGACCTAAGGACTTTAAGAATTAGATTTGCGTGTTCGATGGCAAGTCTAGTAAAATCCTGCGGGGAGTAGAAATATGTAAATTTACATGTAAAAATACTTCATAGAAAATGCAGTAGGTATATTAATAAAGGGTATAGCCCTATGCCATGTTAACAAGTGATATTTTTGATTAAGAACTTTTATTTTAAAATTGGTTTTTAAATAATTGTGTTACATTTGTAACGGTACACGAATAAGCAGGACAAGTCTGATGAGCACTTTTTAAATTTTTCTTTACAGGTTGATCTCAATCTTTCATTCAAAGAGTCCGTAGATGGTCCCGAGTGTCAATTAAGAGATATGTTTAAGTCCATCTGTTGATACTTTTTATTGAATGTTTGAACATAAACTTTCATGCAGTTTACTGGATGGGCAGAACGACCATTTTTATTTACTTTCACACGTTCATAGAACATATAAGTAATATTTATTGGCCAGCAAATATAAGTAAAAAGTTGTTTTGAATCTAACATGTTAAATTATTTTTTAATTATTGGGTACCAACTGTTCTTATTCTGTTCAGTAAATACAAATAAGCAAAATGATAATATATCATCACTTATAATCTTTTCTTTTTTTCTTTCTTTTTATAAATAAATTAAAAAAAAGAATCTTACTAATCCTACTTCCTAATTCCTACTTGTATTATAAATGCAAAAGTATGTGAGCATTGTTTAATGTAACTTGAAGTAAAACCTAGTGAGTGGAATTTTGATGAAACTTGAAACTTGTATAGCGTGCAGATACATATTACTTACATTTCGCATTGCAGAGGTTCATGAGCGACGGTGACCGCTTCCAATCAGGTAAGCTCGTTTATCTAACTTGCAATAAAAATAAATTGGACTCGATATTGAGTGGTTCAGTATTCAGTTTGAACAACGTCTGTCAGAATCAACTAGTCAATGATATATTCCTTTATATGCAATTTATACTAGTCAACCTACCCGTATCTATTCTAATTATTTAAATAATCAGAAATCACTCTTAATTTTTTAATCTGTTTGTAGTATAACTTTGTAAGTTTCGTACTAAGTCCGGCTCCAAATATATTCAGATTGATACAATGGTCTTCTAAAATGGCTTCAGATTGCACACGATGAGTTCTAATTAGTAGAGAAAGTAGTCTATTGAAGCGGAGAGTGTGTCTGTAAATAATAAATTGGACTTTATCTAACTAAGTGCTCTATTCAATTGAAACATTGCGAAAATGGCTCTTGTTGCGATACAAATTGTGTTAGACAGCGATACCTATACAATGTTACCGATTGATTGATTACGAATATTTTTCAGCATAGGTAGGTACGTACTTACACATCTCGTTTGTAACTCCTTAGTAATCTTCAACGACGAATACTTATAAAATTAATTTAATTTGTAATATACAATTATTTTTTTATAATGTAGTATTAAATAAATGAAAAAGTAGTGGAACATTAAAAAGGACTTCTTAATTTTCACTGTAGATAATTTTACAGAAGACTATTCATAGCAGTTACTATCCATTATCAATATCATCGTGATAAGTGACTGTTTAAAAATGTATAATAACATGATCAACATGGTTCCAGAAATTACCGATCTCACTATAAATAAAGTGTATAAATTACATCATCATTAATAAAACTTCATCGCAACAACATGATCGCCAAACTCCAGACTAAACGCGCATAAGAAGAATTTAAAACACAAATAAAATTATCATCGAAACATCTCCGATGTTCGTAACCAGTCAATCATAAGGCATGCGCACATAAGAAAGGGGGAAATTCAGAGACAGCGCTTCTAATTTAAAGTGGACGTCGCTGCCGGTTCGACCAGTTCCTTACAAAAGCAGGCTTCATTCTAAAAAGGCTGTATACTGTTTTGTTACAAACCTCTTCAACAATTCCTGAGGTTGTTGTTACACTATTACACTATTAAGGAAACGAAACAAGTATCTATGTGTTTGTTTTAAACTTCGGTCAATTTGGATTTTAGTTATAACTGCTTTTAGAATTTTCAATCTTTAGACGACATTACTTAACAAATATTGCCCACATTTTTTTATTACCATGTAGGCCAATGGGCCACCTGACCATAAGTGGTAACCCAGCTGTCGCTAATGGACCACTGCAATGTCAGGGGACACTGAAAAGTTGCTACCTACGAGCTATCTTTAAGGACATTCTTTAACAATTCATAATATTACACAATGGTACCTGTTTTTTATTGTAAATTCTGATAAAATGTAAAATTTTGTCATTCTTCATTTTGGGGAATACCACTTTGCAATTCGAATCATTACACTGCATTACAGATACATATTTTTTACAACTATTGTGGAAACATGACATATTTTCAAATAACGCCTGAACTTTTTGTAGAAAATAACTTTTAATGTAGTATTAAGAATACTAATACTATACAATAATATTATGTAGGAATTTATTTATAAAATGTAGTAGTAGGCGCGTGGGGAGTCCCGGTGGCCGGCCTCAACACAATCGTATTCGCCAGCTGCGCGCTATCTCTCCCGAGCGGCCATATTTCACGGGTCGCGTTCCTATCACCTGTCAAATCGAACAAGTGTTCCGCCCTGCGAGAACCTATTTAAATATCAACCGTTTCAGACGCAAATACAACTGTTTATCTTTTATTGCGATTTCGGACGTGATTTCATGCTAATTGGGGTGCTGTTGTCACTTCAAAACGCTTTACGTGTTAGGAAATAGTTTCTATTTTCGATACAAATACGAAGGGTTTTTACATGTTTTGACGTTTGACGTAAACAAACGAGTATGTAGCATATCCACGAATGTTTTATTCATACATTTTTAACACATATTTTATAACGTGAAGATACTGTTTATCATATATTTACATCTAATTCGACGTACAAATAAACTTGGAGGTATCGACGCGTGTCATCCGTTCGAGCTTACAAAATGCTGAGCTAGGAGGACTTATCCATAAGAAATATTTATAACTCTTTGTATGCAAAATAACCTAATGCATTTCAGTACAAGAACCGATAGTGTCATTCTAATAGTCGCGAAGTAAGAACACGATTGTCGACCTTACAAGTATGCGGTGTCGATGCGCTTGGAATACCGACACCGAGCAGTCAAAGGCGAGAATCGAATGCGAAAACAGACACGTGGGTGCGTTCACAATAACAGTTGGATTTAAATAAAATCTGCATACGACCCTTGTAGTTTTTGATTGATGATATTATATTGTGATGTAACGCCAGGATCTGTGATGTATTTCTCGTCTAGGTGTGAAAGGTGACTGTATGTAGATTAGGATCACGTTTATTACCCACTGCATATCTTTACAGATTGATTCGTATGTCAAGGCCGTTTCGTAGACATGTCAAAATAACTATTTGTTTGATATTGTTCGATTCCTTGTAAGCATTAAGACTATTGTTCGATTTTTAGATCGAGTCACGCTCTGTACTGTGGCACACGGATTGTGATGTAAGTTTTTGTATCGATTAAACAGATTAATGACTTATTTGCAAAGGTGCGAACATTTCAAACGTCATAAATAACGGTTTGTATAGTTGGCACTTGTTAACAATGTGCGATGATTGTAATAAATTCATTAATGCACTTAATAAATTGTGAGAAACGGTTGACATATACGTGTTGTAGTTAGAACGCACAGGTGTAGTGTCGCATACATTTTCGATTCCTTTTTATGGATAGCGAGCAATTATAATAGAATAAGATTAGTTGTCGCTATCAATTACTAATGACAACGTATCCTAAGTTGAATGAAAATATGAAATGCTGTGTTGTACAGATCAATCTAAGTCATTGTAAATTTACGTTTTCTTGAGTCAGAAAGCATTTCCGCATTGTGTCTTTAATGAACTATTAACCTTTTTAAAACAGATGTTTTTATTAAGACGGAAAATTATTTTAATATTTTATTAAATATACTATGCACATGTGTCTTAAATAAGCAACTGACTTAAAGATGGATCTCCGTGTCACTAAATGTTTTTTAGTGCTTGAAATGCTTCCAAAAAATGTGATACGCAATAGTTCTATATTTTTTTCACCAGAATTTATCATACTTAGTTTAGATAAATCAAACTCAGACTATTAACATTTTCCTTCAATATTTCACAATACGAAAACCATACATAACAATTTTAGTTCTAAATTAAACAATTTAATATTAAATTTATTCAGTCAGCCGGCGTACTAAAAGAACATCGGTTGCATTCTATTGAAATACCAAGTAACAGCGCTGACCATACGCATGTCAGAAGGCTTTGCGGGTAACATCTCTATGGAGTAGAATGGCCGGGAAACGCCTTATCCGAACACCAGAATGCCCTGTGTACAACTAGCGTTATCCAGTGGATACCGGCCTGTTTCTAGTTTAGAAATGTAGTGTTGTTTATTTAGTGACAGTTAAAGTGTTTGATTAGACTGCGTTGATGGTGTTTTCTGCGAGTGAAGGTTCGTGATGACTGTTGTAAAATTGATTACAATTTTGTATTTATGTTTACAGTTGTGTGTAGTAGAAATGATACCTTCATTAGTATTGAATGAATGGAAAAAAAAACTGTTAAATAAATATGAAATTAAAATACTTTATTTACCCTAAGATAAAGCGGAACTTACACTTATCGGAAGTATTTCTAACAATTGTAATTGTAATTGTTGTATAATTCATTCATAACATAAAACTGAAGACTATTATAGAAATGTTAGATTTCATGTAGATCTACAAAATTACTCTATCTGGGTATTCAAAGGTCAACTTTATAGTATGTCATTCCGAATTCAATATTATTACCAACTAGCTGGCCCACACAACTTCGTCTGCGTCACATAATTTTCACACCGTTTAAGCCTTCCCTGGACTTCTACGAATATTTCAAGATTAAAATAAGCTAAATCGGTTCAGTCGTTCTCGAGTTTTAGCGAGACTAACGAACAGCAATTCATTTTTATATAAGAAGATTATAAAATTAATGACTGATACCTACTGCCAAATCGGATAATCCCATTAAACTTTAATAATCAGCTTATATAGTAGACAATTCTTAAGACTTTCAAGATATAATCCTATTGAAGACACAAACTTTACTACATTGTTTCATTCTACTACTTCTAATTACCTGCATTCTGTTAAACGCGATCCAGTTAGACATCGTATATATTATCCTTGTCTCATTGTGGACGCGTGGGCATTGTGGCATCCTGCGGTGCACATCCTTATGTATGCATAAGTATAAATAAACCTGAGATCCTGAGCTCCTGGTTTTGATAAATACTGTCTTGGTCAAAGGTTATTATGTTATTTGTAGTTTAAATGGTGGTGTTGAAGTTACACCTTTGAGATATGTAATTAGTAAGTCTAATTTTGATTCATAAACGTATTAGCTTTTTAAATTAAATTTTTATGTTTCAAATTATGTTTGGTTAATTTTGAGATTATCAGTATTAAAAAAATACGTAATTATATGTAATAGATATTAATAGATGCCGTCTAAATAAAATTTATCTAATAACTTTAATACAAAATCACTATTTTAAGTTAAGTAGGTATAGTTTCACCATTTATAATATTGCATGCTCTTGATAGTTTTTGTCACTAAGTCTTCCTACATAATACCTACACAACAATATGTTAATTAGTTCTAAAGAGCGGTAAATTTTATTTATCACTCATTTTCATAAAAATAATTAAAATATGTATCCACTCTACATTATATTTTATTCTTTGCGTCCCACTGCCGGTGATGACTGTGGATATATTACAGAACAAGACGCCCGTTAATTTAAACTTAAGATGTTTCTCTTCATTGTGTTCAACTAGTTTCTTGTGTGGTATTGTATGAAGATGTCAAAGAAACTCACGATTGTCACAAACTTGCGCTTTGAATGCAAACTGGAAGTATCTTACTGTATTAATTTGTTCTTGAGAAAACTAGTGTAGTGTAAGCTGGACATTTCATTTCATTTTCAAAAAACACTATCTAAAAAAACACGCGGAGCAGCGACGGTAAAGAATCCCGTAGTGTGTAACGCGTCGTGCCGCCCCGCATAAGTCAGTGCTTCTGACTTCAGTATGGTTGGAGGTTTTAGTGCGTTTCAACTACCACATATCTAATGATTTTTTACAACTTAACAACAGGTGAAACAAATAGAAAAAACGAAAAAAATATTTTGTAAATTTCGTAAAATTAATTAACGAACCATCTTCCTTCCTTGTTAAAACCCAGCATTTTCTCAATATTCAGCGCACAATCTCATTACCAGACCGTTCGTGTCGAGATAAAGTTTAATAATATTATTGTTTTCATAGCCATAATGCCCGATATAGCCGTGATGTTTCACCAGTGGCATCCGATATGGAGCTACCATCCGATAGCCCTCGCAGATCGCAACCTACAATACTAACTGCGCCATTATCTTTATCACGATGCTTCTTTATAGTTTGCAATATCCATACAGATAGTTATATTATTCTATTGTTTTATAATAAAGGTCTCGGGGTCATGACTTCATTCGAGGGATGTTAAAATGTGCTGAATTAATGAGGTTAAGGATCCCGAGGGTTTCGTTTGGTGTATGAAGTTGAATAGAAAAAATTGGTTTGTTTTAATTCGGGCATAAGTCGATAGTGACAAAATTTTGAGTAGGTAAAAATATAATTTACTATATGCATTTTCATAATTGAGTCAGTATAATCAATTCACAATTTTAAACGGCACTGGTAATTGACTGTCTGAAATTGATCATAAATAATGCAATTAATTTAATCTCGTACCTAGCCAACAATGTATTTACGTACAAAATAAATGTAGCCATTAACAAGTTACTCTAATTAAATTAAATCCATTTGTACTAGAGATGGGAAATTGAGAACAGATAAAGAAGAAACGATTCATTTGAGAAGTCTCATTGATTTGTTTTAAAACAATTTACAACTAATAAATAAATATTTCCCCTTCAGATGAGCTAATCCTCCTCACCTGTAGATTTATAATTCAAAACATTAAGAAGAAATTAATTGGAAAAGTGGTATTGAAGATGATAACAATTAAATTTTCAGCATACTTTTTTCTTTTAGATCTTAACATTAGTTGCCCTGAATAAAATAAAACTTATAATCAAACTAGCAAAGATGTAGAAAATGGAACAAAATAAAAAATGAATTGAAAATAAAAATAAGTTATCGATAATTCAACCACGTCATTCAACAAGTCGTTCAATCGTCTGTTCCCATCACTAATTCAAATCTAGGAATCGATAGGCGACATTCTTACTTTATCTTAAGCTATCTATCTTCTACTTGTCGTTTGTAAAATGTTCTAAATTACATTAGAAAGCCGGACGTATCGAATTTGCGTTCGTAAGCACGTTATTAATTTGCGTAGGATAATTGTCGACGGTCGGTCATCTCTATTATCTTGTTAGACCTGAATGTATAATGACACGATGTGGCATATTATCATAATTAGAGTTAAGTGCCATATCAATTTTGTATGTGTTGTTTGAATGTCTGAAGAAGAAAAGAACGGAGAAATGGTACAATTATTTCAGTTGTTTAAAGTGCATTATTGATCAGTTTGTTTTAAATGGAAATAATAGGTATTATGATTGCTACATCAAAGTATCTTTAGTTTATAAAATTTTGTTTTCGGTGTACGTTGAGTAATAATTGTTGCTGAAAAATAATCTTGTGAATTATTTTTCATACCGTCGCTGGCAATATTAGACTTTTTTAATTCTCTTCTCAATAAGCTATGTTAAATAATAAATACTTACAGTACATTCATATAATTGATTTAAGTAAAAAATATCAATGTTTTATTCAATATAGGTGCAAAAACATTGTTAGCGAGGAAAACTAGATTAGTCAACTCCACATTGTGAAGACTCTTTAACAATTCGTATTTAAGTAGTCTACCTTATTCCCAGCGTTCTAGTGGTTGGTTCCAGTACAAATTAATTCCTTGTCTATTTTGGCCCACACATTCCGTTGATAAATATCCAAGCAGATTCGCTTAGAGGCAATAAATTTCACAAGATTACCGACGGCATGATTAATAAACCAAGCATGGACAAAAATAAAGAGAACCGATCGATCAACGTGGGTGTTTAATTTGTGCACAAACTCATTTATCTTTATCGTTTAGCGTACGGTAATGATACGGGGTAGATTCGGACAACTTGCATGGCTTGTTAGTGATTAACGTTAGTTTGACCGACTTCCCAAGAGGGAAGTTGACTGTATTTTTTATATGTGTCCTCGTACGAGTTTGAGTCGACCGATTCTAATGTCTGTTTAATAATGATTATTTTTTCATCATTAGCAATGCATGTTTGCGTATATTTCTCGATCTCGAGAAATTCATTTTTTTGTTAAATCAGATCATTGGCGTATCGCTCATTTTCACTGATGATAGTAATAATAATTATTTATTTATATCTCTTCATACAGTAACCATTGTTATACAAAAAATATAAATTTAACCTCACAGTTTGTGAAGAGCTGGTGTCTGTGAAAGGAAAACCTGTGTTACAGATCACCAGGTCCCCACCCCTGTTTACAAAGACAATGAAAACTGTAAATAACAAATAGCACTTTACAATTTAACAAATTTAAAATTATACAATTATATAAAAATAACTTATTAGTAGCAAAAAAAGTTTTTTTTTTGTTTCAATACATAACTTAAACAAGAAGAGATGATTATGGAACAAATTAAAAATATGTAAAAATAAATATATTATAAATGTTCCAATTATAAGAAGACAAAGAGTGTGAATTGAAGTGTATGTGTTGTTGTGTATGAGACAGTGCAAAGATTACAAGTATAGGTACTATCAATATTTTACTAACAATTAATTATTATTGTTTTATTAGTCGTTTAAATGTCGCATAGTTTTAACTACTTGCATGAACTCTTATGGCCTGACGTTTACTACGAGAATAGTATAGAGTAGCTTGATACATAATACCACTAATATCTAAATTACGGATATCTATTTAATTAATAGCACCTACCCTTTTTAACGTTAATGGGATATTTATGTGAAAATCGTGCTCGGGTTAGGACCTAGTAGGTAGGTGAATTTACAGCCCCAAAGTATAGAATATCTATAAACGTGATTATTAGTAATGGTGGACATTAAGGCCAATAGAATGTAAAGAATACTAATTAAAATTTGTACTTTCAATTTTGAAGCGCTATTTTAATGCATAAAGTATTTAAATTTTGTCAAAGAATAAAGACATATATATTTATAGTTTTTTTTGTGATTTATGGACATAGTAAACATAGACATAGAAAGTATTAAAAAACAACAACAATTCATTTCCTTTTCACATCAAACCAGCTAAGACTCTATCTATCCTTGAGAAATAAAGAAGAATATTGACACAGATCAACGGGACAAATGCCAACTTCCATCATCATCGCTGGTTTTCAAGCTCAGCTGTTTTATCAATTCTTTCCTCCAAAACAAAAAACAAATAAATATTTTTAAGTACCTAAGTTAACTTCTATAAAACACTAGTTTAAATATTTTAAAATGTAAATGTTATTAACATCTGCGTGAATGCACCTGATCTATTAGTTGGTTGCCCAGCGCCTACCGACAATCACAGCGAGAAGTCGTGAGGCGTGCCTTAACTGCCCACATTATCGTTATCAAAATGATTTTGTTGAATGTCATTGTACGAACAATTTGAATAAAAGTATCCCACATTTTTATTTCCTAGTAACCTGTATATTAGAGATGGATGCTCTTCTAGCTAAACTCTGATATAAAATATCAGAATTTGAAAAAAAATAGTTTAATAATTCAGGTATTAAAGTTTTACCTTCGTTGTATTTTGTCTACGTGTTGTGGTGTTACTTTTTGGTAGTAGGTAAACCAATTTTATTAAGTTTAATTTGATTTTAGGTTTTCTGAATGTCCTATTTTAATTTGTCGTGAATCTGAGGAGACATTTTGTACCATGGACTTTAATATCTTAATAAAAGTGAAATTCTTTTTTAAATGTACTGTCAATTTATATTATAAACATATAACTTCTTGGCGTCAACCCACATTAACTTTGAGCTTCTCAAATATTTACTATAGCGCACCACCTGCGTATGTCGGATACACAATATCTCGGCAAAATAATTTTCATAATAAATGACCTAGAATATCACATTCTGCGGTTAGTGCTTTCTATATACATTTTTTGGCCTAGGTATGTCAACAAGTTAAGCGTTAAGATACAATTACTTTAATTTATTTTCACATTCTAGACCTGCCCAATGAACCGTTCCATGAATGGTTATGTTATATTATATTATATCGTAATCTGGCTCTTTTTTTTTATTAAGTGAGTTTTTCAACAATTCAAACGAGGCTTGAGGAGGGTCCTTAAAGTTAGGTCGTAGGTAGCGACCCCTCAGTGTCCCCTGACATT
Organism: Trilocha varians; assembly: GCA_030269945.2. Lineage (NCBI taxonomy): Eukaryota > Metazoa > Arthropoda > Insecta > Lepidoptera > Bombycidae > Trilocha > Trilocha varians. The sequence goes on along the minus strand of AP028257.1, from coordinate 6,645,249 downwards.
GCAGAGGTTCATGAGCGACGGTAACCACTTCCCATCAGGTGGGCCGTTGGCTCGTCTGCGTACATGGCAATAAAAAAAAAAAAAATTCAAACCTAAATCATAGTTACAATAACTATTGTATTTGACACGCGTTTTTTTTTCGACATCTTATACATTTGTTCGAATAGAGATATAAATGATTTTATAAATGCATGAAAGAATAAATGATGTTTTTTTTTTACTTTTATTTTAATGCAATTACAAAGTTACCCAGACAAAATATAGTATAACATTTGTATATATAAGTTCTAGCGTCGCACGCAAGAAGCACGAGCGGGTTGCGCGTGCGCCCGACCGCTCTAATTTCGCAAGTCCGTAGCCATCGCTTCTAGTACGATATATCACTGTGGAACATTGACGATTTATTAAAAAGTAACGACCTGCCTTATCACACGAGTGTATTAAATAATAAAAATTGTTGTTATGTCTATCATCATCATCATCCTGTAGACGTCCACTGCTGGACTTAGGCCTCCCCCAAACCTCGCCACATGGACCGGTCTGCGCTGTCCGCATACAGCTACCACCCGCGATCCTGACCAAGTCGTCGGTCCACCTTGTGGGAGGTCTGCCTACGGAAAGGGTCAACTAAAAATAATTATGGTATAATACCTATACGAAAATGTCATACAGGGCAACATAAAATATATACCTGCCTACGAGGCAATAAAAAAAAAAAAAAATATTTACAACTTACAGAGTAGAAATTAAATTAAATTATCAACGTTTTCCTACTTTGTATTTATGATATAAAAACCAGCCACTAAGAGTTACCATTTGTCAACTATCCCAACCTTATTTTGCAAGTTCTTGTATTTTAATTAATAATGCTTAAAGAGAACATGCAACAAAAATATTTTTGTAAATAGTAAAATATGTTAAAACTTCTAGCTGTTACAGTTATTAGTATCGAGCAAGAAACGGTAAGGAAAATCAAGTTTGTTGTATGGGAGCCCCCCCCTCGGGGACGGCGCGACGGAAAAGTGTGCCGAGAGCGTTACGCGTCGCGCCGTCCCACAAAACCCCGTGCTGGGTTCTGGCCTCAGCCGGGGTTCGGACGCTGAGTGTGAGCGGTTGGAGGTTTTAGTGCGGTTCAACTCCCAGAAACACAGCATCTGTGAAAATCTGTGAAACACAGAAGAAAGCAGGATAAACTGTATTTTCAGACAGCTTTTCTGCTAAAGAAGTACAATCCTTTTCTTTTCAGCTATCTACTCAAAATTCTCGTTTCTCAAATTCAGAGCTTCCATACTTCTTTATACTAGGTCCATGTTGTTAATATTTACGAGCCAGCCACCGCCCGCCACTGACAACCTTATCTGTTATCAGTGTATATACACCTTTATAAAATGCCGGTATCTATAGTTTTGTTTAGCCTTGATGCTTAGATACTGAACAAGTATTCGTGACTCCAATTTTGAAATATAGATAGTTTGGTTGTCGTTTTAATGTACGATTTGAATTTACAGGTAGGAGGTATTTATCTATTTATTATTAATGTTGTGTTAGGTCGTTGGTGGAAATTTAGTGTCTTTGGCTGATAACGGTGTAGTAACAGGTACTTTATAATGTAATTTAAGAAATTGAAGGTATATAAGAATTAAATAACAATGGTAGAAGTAAATGAAAAAATATATATCAATTTAGTTCGATTGTAGTGTAGCATTGATAAACAATTTGTAAGATAACATACAATTAGAAGACAGAACCATTAAAAACAAATAAACAACCTAAAATTTCACGAACAAAAAGCAATCACCAACTGAAAAGCAGTTTGAAAAGACCTCTCATCCAAATTACAGTAAAGATTGCAACATTCCATTTACTATTACAAATCATACAATACTAAGTAACTAAACATTAATCTCCAAAAACTCATTTAAAACTAACACAATGATTGTTTGTTAATCTCGCATAATGACTATCGATTAAGACTAAGTACACTGTTACTATAAGTACGGCACCTTTGCAAGTGAAAGGAAGGGTGACCATCTATTTAGACGAAGTAGTACACCTACATCTTATCAGTGTTAGTGTGTGCATAGCAACCTGGGATGCCGGAGAAAAAAATATAAATCCCGGCATAATGTCATAGCATTTTCCTGCCAAAATGAAATTTCCGTTAATATGTAAATGACTATTTGCTAGAGCATATCACTTACTACTGTCTTTTTAATAGACGATCTAATACATATAATCCTTAAAATAGTTTTAAGGACATTAAAAAGCGACAATAGCGTATCATCAAATGAACCGTAAGCTCGTCCCATACAATAATAAGAAGTGTAACGACGCAGTGTCTTTGACCGATGACTGGCAAATAAAAAATACAGTATGCAATTTTATAATCGTATAGTTATATAGTTATGTAGCTTATATTTCAGGCTATTTATATTTTTATAAATTAAATTTCATTTTTTGACAAGTCTACTATAATATTTACAGACACAAAAACGCTGTTTAACATAACCTGAAAACTAACTGTTCATATGTTATCTAGATTTAATTAAAACTGGCAACATTATTGGTATCACTGAGTGCATAACAGCGCATTGCGACAAGGGTTAGTGGCCTGGGTGTGGCCAAGGTAATGGTAGGAATTGATAGCCGACTGTTGGACTACATCATGCAGCTCCTGCACTATACAATGATATCAAACTACGATTTCATAACCAACGTGAATATTATAAGTTTCATTGGAAATATAAATACATTAGTATGTACTATACTACAAATAGTTAACTACAACTCATTTTTAGCTAATAGGCAAACAGATGCCCCTGTTGGTTAAGAATACCATTGCTACAGTAAGATGTTGATGTTGCAAATGTCGGATTTTATTGGTAAAAACTATTTTTATTGATATCTGATATTTTTCGTCAAAAGAATACCTACAGGTAAATTCGTATTCGTCGAATTTCGAAAAAGAATAGGGTGTCCAAATCACCCCTTATAACCGTCATACATGTTTACTTTTACTCTCTTTACGAAATTCATTAACATAGATTAAAAAAGTCCATCATCTTAATAAATTATATAGCTTTAATAAAGTTACCAAGAGCTTTACGGATGTCTAAATTGTTATAAGGAGACTTTAATGTTATGTAATGTAAGGCGTCTTTGTTAAACTTCCTATTTAATTATAATTTCAAAATTGATAATACATCAGTTTTGATCACGAATCAAATTTATAAATCAATTAAAATGTAAGCTTTAGAATTTGGCTTGGTCAATTTGCGTTTAACTATTTGATCTAGCTTCCGCCGCCGCCGTTTTTAATTATTATGAATAAAAACCGTAGCATTTATTAAGTTACTACTTTAAGTAATGGTTATAAGAATTACTCAAAAAATATATGATTCCCTTTTCAAACAATTATTTTATTTTCTTGCACTAAAAAATGTATAAAATATAAAATAATTCGGAATTTCAGTGTGGAACTTATATAAATTAGGTTATACAAATTTACATACTACGATGGCTCCAATACCCTCGGGTAACTGACAGTAACCCAAGGGAATTGGATGAACCAGTCAGATCAACTGGGCAAGAGTTTAGCTGACATTTTATTTTTTTGGCTTAACGATCATACTCCCATAAAAGATTGTTGCCACGTAGTTTTTTAACGGAGTCTGTTTTTTGGTTCACTGACATTTGGGATTGCTACAAGTTCTTCGAATTAATTTAATGTAATCAAGAAACAGAACTCTTTTTCGTTACTAACAGTCGTTTCTCGTAGTCTAAGTATTTGGACCTTATTCATTTAATCGTAACTGATTTTATTGTCTATTATTTTTCAACTGGTTATTTCTGACCTACTTTTGGAGCCTTCTACGACGTAAAGTAATTTATACTCAATTTTATGATCTGCATCCGAGATGATGAAGGTTCACAAACAATACAATTTTACACCTTAAATTACAGCATTATGCTTAAATGAGTCTGAATACTAGTTTTCGTAGATGGTGAGTAATAGCACAGCTGCGGATTCTGTGGTTCATATCCCAAATAAGTCAATACCATTAAAGGAGGTGCGTTGATTTACACATAGAAGACTTTAGTTTTAAATAATCTTTGTTTAAAAGAAACAATTTTTAAGATGAACGAGCAAATACGCTACTTTTTAGTTTAGCGAGCTTTCCGTCTGTGTCGGTAGCGTTGACTTTGTTAACATTGCCGTCTAAAGCTCGTGTATCATCTCTATTATAATGAGTTTTGTCACTCAACCGGTAAAATCGTGGATTATTTATTATTAGATTAGTGAAAAAATTGCAAAAAGCTTTCTGCATTTGCCAAGATTCCACACTGTTGATAAAACCAATCAAATGCATGATTGGTTTGAAACATCGATTTTTAAGATGATCGGAAATCATTGCGAAATGTATGCTTTAAAAATTGCATTATTATGACATTAAAATCTCATCATCACTTTATCGACGATCAGCAAGATCGACCCCAAGGTTGTCCCTAATAACCACCTTTCGAATGAGACGTCATTTCCTGAGGAACGCTTTTTCGTTCAAAGGTGTGAATTTAAATAATTGCAATAATCTCGACGTTGGATGGACACGCGAAGATAATGAACGGTTGTGCGAAGCTGCGAAGAAGACTGTCCGAATGCCGACAAAGAAATGTGATGGTTTTTTGAGGTCGTAAAAATTGTGTTTCAATAATGTAACATACATTACTTGAGAAGTCGTTTTAAAATTGTCTGTTGGTAATTCGTTCGTCTTTTAATTTATTCTTGCTGAACATTTGAGTTTGTGAATTGGTAAAAAATGATATCGAATTTTAAAGGGTTTGTATTGTTATTGTTTAAACTAATTGTTTTTAAGGTAAGTCATGTTCATCAGCTTGTAAGATCCACTTTTTACATGTTGTTTAAAGGCCAGCTTAAATCTAACGAACACGAGATAGCAAAGATGATTTTTCGATGTTACCAAATCATATTTGTGCTAAATACTAATTAAAAAATTAAACAAAAGAACAGACTTCGAATTGACAGCGTCAATCACTAAATTATGATATCACGAAGGTTGTTAACCATGTATTGTTACTGCAAATTTTCGCAAACAATTAGTTCTAATCAGTCATTCGCTTGTGGCATTCGGCATCAGCGTTTATACCTGTCTACACACGGCTACTACCGCCCGGATCCCAAGTGATGAATGCCCTAACTTAACCCACATGACAACTCATTTTCTCGTAACATATTCCATTAACAAACGGTCAAATAACATAGTAGCAACGATCACCTTCGCAATAACAGATCATAATGGTAGCCTTATTCATTCGGCCATCATTATTTTCTGTCTTGCAACAAGGCAAAAACAATCAATAAAAATAAATCATTTAAATAACCATAAACACGTATTACAATGCGCCGACATTACATCTGCTAATGATTTCGCTAACGAATCATTGAAAGTGGTCGGATCGCGTGCCCGAGTGCTTGCTGGTTCTGATCTAATCGTTAGCTGTACGTAGTGTGTGACTGTATGGGGTGAGCGAGGCTGTGTGTGTGTGCACTGCGTCCGTAATAATATGAAAGTGTTGTCCGGGCCCGCCCTAGCCTCAGGCCTACTCGCCGCTCCATTTACATCTGCTCCGATACTTTATTAAGCCTTCTGTCGGAGCTGTGCGCTGGAGCACAGATTTTGTGCCTTGTCGAATCATTGATAACGATAATAACTCACGTTGTATCCTTAATGTTCGGTTCTTGGTAAAACGAGATCAATTTAGAATTCTAGACCAATTATTTTGTACTTACGTAGGTATGAAATGGTTGTACGAGCTCTGTATCAGTGTATTTTGTGATAATCGACATTAACTAGATTAGTTTACTATTGAAGCAATTATAACTGTAGTGATCAATTCAAGTCAATTACGTTGCATTTTCTACGTGCTTAAACACCTGATCGATCGTTTCAACGTTTTTAATAAGCAATTGTCTTTAAACTATGCCGCAATAAGTACCTATAGAGACTTACCAGTGATCAATGGAGAATCACATAATAGTAATTGAGGTAATCAATAGCCTGAAGCTATCTGAGATATTTGTATAATTTACGCAACCAACAAAGCCTATTTGGAATTCAGAGTATCTAGCCCTCAGGTCGAGACACTGGACATTGTCTAATAAAAGTCATTACAATTGAAGACAATTTAATAGTAAAATCAAATGTTGAATGCGAGTCAATTTTTTTCCTAGTTGTAGGTAACATTATTCTCAATTCGAAAACAAATATGGATTTAAATTACTTTACGGAAGTTTCGGCGAAAAAGATTTATCTAAATTATAAGAATGATTTGCAAATTTTAGTAAAGTGTTTATTACAGTTATTTATTACCTAAACATGTCAGCCAAAAATGGTAGTCAAAAATATCTAATTATCGTTGTCATAACACATCTGAATGTCTCAATCAAGAAAGCAATAACAAGTCAGTTACGTACAACAAAAACTGTAATTCAAAAGTTGGGCCATTTACAATTGACCGCAAGTGTATTTAGTGTACGTAATAGATACTGTTCAGTCATTCTGGGCAGGAACATGTCGACACAAAAGGTTATATCAGTACGTAGAAGTAAATAATTATAATTACTCTTCACTGTATACTTATTTATTTATTTTATTTATTTAATACTTTATTGTACACGACAGAAAAATAAGTATAAAATAAATATGTAAAAAATGTTCACAAAAGGCGAGCTTAACTCAATACGGAGTTTTCTTACTTAAGTTTTTATGATATTTAAAACTCTTTGGAACCTTTTAGAAACTGATAATACAACATTGGTTTAAATTATTTTTTTTTGTGTAAAAATATTTTTATTTTAATTGCAAAGAAAAAAGTTCTGGAGTGGCGGCCACGAACCGGTAGGGGCAATGTTGGTAGACCCCCCACAAGATGGACCGACGATCTGGTCAAGATCGCGGGAGGTCACTGGATGCAGATGGCGCAGGACCGGTCGATGTGGCGAGGTTTGGGGGAGGCCTATGTCCAGCAGTGGACGTCTATAGGCTGGTGATGATGGTGATGATGAATTGCAAAGATACATACCAATGGTTTGACTTTTTATTAATTACAGTAAAAGTGATTTTATTCTTCAAACATCAATACATAGTATAAAACAAAGTCGCTTTCGCTGTATGTCTGTATGTATGCTTAGATCTTTAAAACTACGCAACGGATTTTGATGCTGTTTTTTTTAATAGATAGAGTGATTCTTAAGGAAGGTTTGTATGTATAATAAATGCATAATATAGTAGAGAAAAACTGATAAATTTAAAGGTTTCTAATGTGATGTCGTAAATAAGCATGTTTTTGCGCTTATATTGCAAACGCTGGCTGAACCCTACGAGATAGACCAAAATAATGTACTACAGTATTGTTCACCTTAAAAAGTTCAACAAAAAAGTCCGCGATGGTATATGTCTATCTCTTAGGGATAACCCAGCATAACCATTTTTATTCTTTACTAAAAAATGGTTATTTACGAAGTGATTTTAAACAACACAGCATTAATCCTTATCCAATTAAGTACCTTAAATAAATTGTGCATTTATTATAGATCAATATGCTTTTTACAGCATGTAATTTAAGTGAATATTACCGAAGATATTACAAATTTAAAATGCAGGGTCATAGTTGTTTGCGCCGGGCAGCGCCTATATAGGCTACAATTTTTGAACCCCTTTGTAACGCAGACGAAGTTGCGCGGGTCATCTAGTACCTTATAAAACTGATTTGATGAAACCAATTATTACCTAGAAGTAAAAATACAAAATGAGTACATTTTTTTTACTTCATATCCAAAATAGTATTTTTTAGAGCTTATATAATTTCACTATAGTAACCACGTAATATAGTATATTTACACTCCATTGATTTAGGTATTTTTTTACACTTTTCCAAACCACACGCATAGTAGTAAAATAACTAGAGCAGATAGAATGATATACGCAATTTCTGTGAAGCTTAGTTCGCAATTCAACGGTGAAATTTGTGAATTATGTAAAATCAATCGAATGCTCGCTCGTGCTTGAAAAATGAAGGCGATAATTTTTTTTTTACTTTTATATTGTAAGCTTTTGCCATTCCGAAGTAGGTTTTTGTAACAATAAAAAGTGAAGAAATTCTATCACAAGATGAAGTGAAATGATCAAGATTTATCATGCTACTTCCTTAAATGAAGGACGAGATTTCTAATGTTACTTCGAATAGTATTAAAAAAAATATACAGTGTGTCCCAGGACAATACTACATGAACAGGAAGTTTACTGAATGTAAAACTCTAAACAGACCGTACATAATTTTGATAGGGACACTTTGACATGCTCTACCTTTATTTAAAAATCTTGTACACTGGAGGTCTTCCTAGGAACCGTAGATATTAAGACTAGTACACACGAGACGCCCACAAGTGGACAGAGACCGTTGTCCCGACGTTATCCCGCGCATAAATCAGACTTACACCACATCTTGTACACTGCGCCGATAAGAACTACACGACTGACTAACTCAGATATTCGTATTAATTCAACTAGTCTGTTTAATGTAACTTAACTGTTGAAATTGAGTATTAGATAAATTAATTAATGCTTGAAAACGATCCTTTAGAAGACTAGAATCGATTACACCAAAACTAATTTATTGATTACAATTGTAAATCGAAATAACAGATTAGAGTATATGTGAGTAGGTATTAGGAAGCAATACTTAGTATTTCTTAATTCAAAAATTTTTGGCTCAAACAATTAGAATTTCTGGTATTGGACGTTTACTTATATTGTGATTAAATAGAAGAATGTGCTTGCTCTAAAATAGTTTGAATGGCTATGGCGATTACCACTGATAATATTATCAACGTATATACGTATCATAACGAATAAGAAATCTATCTAATATATAAAATTCTCGTGTCACGGTGTTCGAACTTGAACTCCTCCGAAACGGCTCGACCGATTTTGTTGAAATTTTTTGTGCTTATCCGGTATCTATGAGAATCGGCCAACATCTATTTTTCATCCCCCTAAATGTTAGGGGTAGTCCACCCCTAATTTTTTTTTTATTTTTTCGACGCAGACGAAGTTGCGTGGGGCAGCTAGTAGTTTATATAAGTGAAAAAGTTGTTACCGCTTGGTTCAGATTCAGACTTTATTAAAATACCGGGCGTTCTGAAGGGCAAAAAATAATGTATATAAATTTTGATAAATCTTCTTTTTTATTGCCTTGTAGATAGAAGAACCAACGGACCAGCTGATTGTAAGTGACTAGCGTCATGGACATCTGCAATATCAGGGGACACTGTGGGGTTGCCACCTACGATCTACCTTTAAAGACTTTCCTCAATCCTCGTTTGAAGAAGGACAAGTCATAGTGCATTTTATTAATGAATTTCTTTAATTACTAAATACAATAAATGTCCAATCAAGTTCTAGGAAGGATTTTGTTACTTGTTAATTTATCAAGTAAATTCACCGTATTTGCTTATCTAGATGTCTTGTGGTTAGGTTGATAAAAAATGTTTTCTGTTAAAGCGAAAGTGTGGTTTTCCTTGAAGTCCAAAGTCACATGTGCATCATAGTTATCCTGCTCTTCGAACTATGATCTTGAAAAAATGATACTTCCGTGTAAAATTATTGTAGGGTAACCATTCAGTAATACTAAGAACTTTTAATATTATAATTTCTAGTCTTTATTGGGTCTCGAATAATAAATGAATCGAATTGTTTCTTGATAATGATAATGCAAAAAGTATGCTTCCGATCATATGCTTGCTTTTGCTTTTTACGCCCTGGTAGATTTCTGCTGGCGAGACTATTGATATTATAATGAACAGCTTTAGCTGAATCTCCCAAAGACTTGCCTATCCATCTATTCTTGGCTAATTCCATACAGCAAAGTAGCAGGAGCTCTTAATTCAATGCCTTCAAAATTCAAATACTCAATCATAGCATCTAGTGACGAGAAAACCACAACAGCTCATTTGAAGCTTATTAATTGTTTGTACTCACTCAGAGGAATTCACTTTTAGTTTTGAAGGACATCTGGGTAATTAATCTTTTTAAATACAATGGGGAAATTCACGCGTATGATCGTATCCTCTTTGTGACGTCAATACATTTTGTTGAGAAATTCCAAAAGAGAAATATTGTTTTCATGTAGGAAATAAAAATAATCGGTCAATAAACTGTATACCTATTAATTGAATTGTCGTGTTCGAATCGTTCATAACAAATAAATTATACAATAAAGGTTCGTTGCACAAAACGGATATAGAAATTTGCTCAGCAAAAAGTGCAGTGTTAACAATAGTTCGTAAATTTAGAACAAAAAAGTTAAAGAACAAAGACTCGCCTACGAAAAACCTTCACATTTTGGCGAAAGATACACATCAATCATTATTATTTACATACATTGGGTTAGTCACGATTTTAGAGCTAACCTTAGCAACCATTTTCGTCGGAGCTCTATTCCCTAACTGTGTACTTCAAATTGTGGGTCCAAATTAATTGGATTTGCTATCTATGCATACCATAAGTAAATGACCGGTGCAATATATCGACCATTAACGTCTTTGCCGGCTTAATAAAAGTAATAAATGATCGTTTATAGTATAAGCTGCGCTGGTCGTTTAGTTTATAGACTCGGGTGCAGCCATGTAAATTTTGTGCTCATATATTTTTACGATAGTCTATTTAGAAAATGACTTTATAAATATATTGTTATAGCTGTATTATCTGTTTAAATCTAGAGTGTTCTAGAGCACGAAAGTTGATCTAAATAAGTTTTATGATATAAAGTGTTAAAAACTTCAACTCTTTTTAGTGACTAAGTTTGTTATCTTTATGATTTATGAGCGTTTCATGTTATTATCTATTTTATATTTTTCTTGAATTAGTAAACCGATATTATAAATTATAATTACTGTGAATTTCTAAAACTTATGAAACCAGACTCTAAAGTTTGCAGATCCTTTCCGGAAATATGTATGCAATGCAATAATAATCTACAATGTTGAACAATTTAAATTTGAAAAAGAAAATGCTCCTTTCTTCATTTAATAGGCTAGGCTTAGGTGGTTTGTTATCATCAGCCAGGTAGTTAATTTGCACACTAAACTGCATTTACAAAACAGTAGTAAATCACTTAGATTCTGTATTCAGTCTTCAGATAATTCACAGAAATAAAAAAAATATATTTTTAAGCACTATGTATGGGATACATTGTGCATTTAATTTTGTGAAAACCATCTAGAAAACTCATAGAGTTGGCCAGGACTACAATTAGTTGAGTGATTGGTATCATTGGTCCAGCCTCAGTTAGTTATTTTACCAGCAGTACACAAGTAGATGAAATTATTAAGTATTTTTTGATGTTCATAGCGATTCGAATGAATAGTCATCTAACAACGACTACTTTATGAACCAAAAAGTTTGAAAATCACAGCCGATCACCGCCTACCACAAGTACTCTATTAAACCTCGATCAGGTAACAGGTACTCCATATATTTGCTGTGTAACAATGATATATCATCCGCTAACCTTCGCAGTACACCTGTAACGCCTACTCACTGTTTGTAACATACTTATATATGTGATACATCATTTTGATAAAAATCTATCGCTGTAAGGGTTTTTATGCGAAGGCTAATCGGGTATTATGAAAATTTAAGTAGGAGAAAGTAATGCTTGCGTGTTTCCAAGGATCTCAAGTAAGAGATAAGAGACAACTTAGGTATGTGTCTTACATTAATTTTATAACAAAAATGTGTGTAAAATTCACTATATTCAAACTAGAACAAAGTCCAGGACGCATAAGTATTGTTAGTGAGTCTTAGTAAAGTTCTCGCATTACTGTGAAAATATACAAGGTAGATTAGTAACTTTGGACAATCTGACGTGGGGTGAATGACCTGTTGAAATTAAATGGATGGATAAAAAAAAAATTTCATCATAGTATGGAAGTCTGCAACGATAGTCGTACGTTTTCCTTACAATGTCAGAAAAATTTAAGCTTTAAGATTCACCCTGTTTATCTATATTACTAATATTGTCATGTGTCCATGAGCATTGGTAACCACTTAAAATCAGGTGGCTCGTTGGCTCGTCTGTCATGGCTATTTATAAGTGTTATTTATAGTAGTTTTGGCTTACAGAATGAATTAAGAAGCAGAGTGTTATTGGACAAATTAAAATTATTTTGGACATTATTTGACTATGTAACATTTTATTAAAATGGATTTGAAAATAAAAAAGAGAAAAGTTTTTCAATAACTTTGTAGGTACATACACAGCAATAAAACAGCAAACTATAGACATAAACTCATATTATTATCTTTTCTTTTGGCTTTAGTAATAGTTTGTGAAAGTGACGACAGTTAATACATTTATATACTTCACTGACCTAATTAAACAAACAAATTGACACTAATACGCATCGACTGACAAACCCACATATTAACAACACACAATTAATTATCATTAATAGACGCTACAAAAAATTCGGATGTTCGTGTTTCAGACGGCATTGAGATGACAACGGGTAGGATTATGTCGTAACCAAACTCATGTGAGCCGCACCGCCCTTATTGTCTTCAGAGGGATGTTCAAACAATGGTAGATGGGCGAAGGTCTTCTTATAATGGTTGATCCGTTGTCTCAAGTCACGCTTAAGTCGCGGCCGGCCACGACTGGGCGCCCTGTGGCATTCCTCATGTCAAACTTAGCATCAAGCTGAACGGGAAAAAATGCTTGGAGCACGCAAGGACAAACTGTTGGATTCGACGAAATCTAGCATGGAAATATGAAAGTCGAATGCTTCTGAGAATAGTGCATATCGGATTTGTTTTTCGGAGTATAATGCAAAATAAAATCACCCTAATTAAAACTGTTTTTTTGTTTATGTGTGAAATCTGTCAATGATTATTCGCTTAGAAGTTTCTATGGTTTACGCAAGAAATGTTACTACACTGTTAGCTAAATGGTTTGAGCTACTGAATCCATTCATAGTTTTATAATCCTGTAAATACATCGTGTAAATCGCAGTCGAATTTTCGATTGATTTAATTTTTTCGCAAAATATTAACGTAAGCAATTTAGTATTTTTTGCAATCCCAAATGATAAATATTACCAATGTTATCAAATATATTTTGAAATAAATTTCAAAACTCAAATTCTGTTTTTACGATTGCCTGTTTAAATTAGCAATTTACATCGTTTTGGTCGTAAAACACTTACAGCTGTCAAAATAACAAAAAATAACCATACACGAGCATTGACACGTACACAGAAACCAATGTCAAAAGTCAGAAATTAATTGAAACGAGAATTACATACGTTCCATCGCAAACCGGTCGCGCATTACATTGTCCATAACGAAAAAATAATAACATATTTCTTCGTACGCATTAAGCCTCTTGCCCAAGAGTGAAAAGTCCACTGCAGCCTTGCTCCCAATAACTCTAATAATTTGATGACCTTGGTGCGGGCCAAAGTAACTCTTTTAATTATTATCATAAGGATCGTGGTTGACATCCGCGCGTCAGCTACCAGAGTGACGGACGAGGTCGGTCCGTTCGACCGTAATGGCGATCACCGAACTACGATTAGATTTTTTTACTCGACCATTCTCGTCTATTGACTGGTAATGAGTATGTTATTTTTTAATATTTGTTATAGCAATTGGAAATTAATTATTGTAAAGAATTTTCCATTGATACGACTAGGTACATTGACACACCGTTGTGTTCATTGACGGCGTTTATTGCCCACAGACCGTTTTACAAACTCCCTCCTTTTTCACTTTATTCGGATATCATCGATCAAACATGTACTGAATAAACTTAACTTTAAATTGTACAAATCGTTTTCTACTAAAGCAAAACCACATTAATAGATTTTAGACAATTCTATGCACTCATTAGAAGCAGTTGATGTTTGTGAGAATTATTTATTTTATATTAAGAATATAATATGTATGTGAATAACAGATAGATTCTTAGGCTAGAGCTTGGTACGTAATCAGAGTTAAAGTTTCACTAAAGCGTTCTTTACACACTAATAAAAAAAATACTACAAAATTAAAAAAAACTTGAGAGGTGTCATAGGACACCCGAATATAATGAAGTTCCTTTCGATTAAAAGATATCTTATTTTTTTTTTCCTAACGTAACGCGCGATAAGGAACGGTTTAAGATTTTGATCACAGCGCCATCTAGCGATAATCGTCTAAAACAAAAATAAGGAACGTGTTTTAAAAGATTTTGATCACAGCGCCATCTAGCGATAATCATCTAAAACAAAAAAGTGTCGTGACAAAAAAAGTGTCGTTACAACTTTTCGTAAGAATTTTTTCCGACCAGCCCCCTTTCACAACGCGCGATAAGGAACTTCGTTCCAAAAAGCACATTAAGTGACATCTTATAAGAGTCGAAGCGAGAAATTTGTCGAGGAGTATTACTTATGTTATGCAAGTAAACTTAATGAGTTGAAATTTTTCATACAAAATCAGGTGCATTTTTGTGAATCAATAATTATGTGAGATGACGTAAACACTGTAGAGCAAGGTCGGTTTTTGACATTTCGGCATTCCAACTTTTCACTTGTTCCAGATTTAATGAGGAACCGAAAAATTATTCTTAATTCGCAGACACCAGAGTAAACTTACACGTAATCATTAATATTATACAAAGAAACTGGTTTTGCATATTTTTAAACTTTAAGCATTTTGCTTTTGCTTATTCGGTAAAGGCGTACTTTTTAAGGCCTACGTGTTATATTATTATACTAGGTGACCCGCGCAACTTCGTCTGCGTTGCAAAGGGGTTCAAAAATTGTAGCCTATGTGTTATTCTGATGTACAGGGTGGCGCAATAGAACGTGCATTTTTAAAATAATTATTAAAAAATAAATACAAAAGGTATAGTTAAAATAAAACTAAGCAATTATTAAGTGATAACTGAAGTTTATTTTTTAAAAATAACATCATCTAAATGATGACCCTCTCTACGTTGGCACTCCTCTAACCGCAAACGGAAATTACCGAAAACTTTCTTAAGTAATGCTGGTGTGATTGCTGCCATTTCACCACGAATATTCTCCTTGAGCTGACTGATGTTTCTCGGATTATTGGTGTAGACTTTGTGTTTGAGGTATCCCCACAAAAAAAGTCAGGAGGCGTCAAGTCTGGACTGCGCGGAGGCCATGGGATATCACCTCTTTTCGAAATCAGTTTGCCAGGGAACATCTGCTTCACAACCGCCATGGAGTCATTTGATGTGTGACTGGTAGCTCCGTCTTGTTGGAACCAAGTCCTAGAGTTCTTTATTCTTGAATTTTCAAGTTCTGGGGCCAAAAAACCTTCCAACATCGCAACATAGCGTTCGGTATTAACAGTGATGTTTTGCCCCCGTGCGTTTTCAAAAAAATAAGGACCAATTATTCCTTTGGCAGATATTGCGGCCCAAACTGTCACTTTAGGGCTATGTAACGGTTTTTGATGTTTGAGTCTGGGATTTTCACTATTCCAATAACGACAATTTTGGCGGTTTACGAACCCATTCATATGAAAATGTGCCTCATCAGAGAAAAGGATGTTTTCAAAATTTGAAAACCGATTGAGCATTTCATTAGCAAATGTGAGCCGTGCTATGAAGTCAGAGTCTTTCAATTCTTGAGTTAATTGCAGCTTGTATGGATGCAATTTAAGATCCAAGTTTAAAATTCGTTGCAAACTTCGTCGCGATATGTTTAGGACAGACGATCTCTTGCGAGTAGACATTTGTGGATCTTCTCGTACCGACTGCTTAACACTCTCAATATTGTCTTCGGTCCTAGATGTGCGTGGACGACCTTTCGCGTGTGGTTTAAACGTCGATCCAGTCTCTTCAAAACGCTTTATCCAGATTTTAATTAAATTAGCACTCGGAGCCTCCCTAATTTGCCGTACACCATACTCAGAACAAAATAGTCGCCTGACAACTACGTACGAACGAGAGTTTTCGTAAAATGCGCGCACGCAAAATGCGCGACGCTTCCCGTCGAAGTGACTCATAGTGACTAAAACTTTATGAACCGCGCTACCCAACGATATCGGTCTCCCCCCGCCCACGCCCCTTCTACCCCGCAAAAAAAGATGATGCAATATGCACGTTCTATTGCGCCACCCTGTATAAGCTATATTGTGGTAAAGTTTCATTCAAATCCATTCAGTAGTTTTTACGTGAAAGAGTAACAAACATACATCCATATATACAAACTTTCGCCTTTATAATATTATTATGATTAAGTATTTATAGATTGTTTTAAGTGAATCTTAAGGTGTAGTTTTCTGCAACAACATTTTTTCATAATTTTTTTAGCTATTAATTTATAAAATGTAACGTTAAGCAAGTGTTCTCCTATGAGTGAAAATTGAGAAGACGGAAGAATTATTTAAATACTTTGTTATTATACCATATGTAAGTTACAAATACTACTTCAATATTATGTAATTTATTGAATGAAGTAAGCTGTTTGTTATTAATGAACTTTACTGACCATGCTTGGATAGTATCCAATTGCTTCAAAAGGAAGACAATCTGAGTCTGAAGAAAACTTCAGAACAATTTGGCAGTTATTCACTTTAAATAGTAACATTATAGCAATAAACATAAATCAATTTACTAAGATCACTTATAACATTTTTTTATAATTTTCTTGTCTTGACACATAGGTGGTTTACGACAAATTAAACGTGCTGCAATAAAATTTTCTTACGACTTATTAGAGAACATAGGCTAGAAACATTCTTTACTATCATTAGAGTTAATAAATGTTCAACACTAAATCGTTAAATGTTAATAAATAAATCAGAGATAAATGATGGTCAGTGTGAAAATAGCATTTTAGTTTAACTTTTAGCTGAACTAATGAGTAATCTGGTACATCGGTACCAGATATACCTATAGTCGGTTTATTTGCATTAATTCGTTCGTTCGTTCGGTTCGTATCGTTGATAATCCCAGGCTCACGGACCATCTGGAACCTTTGGGTCTGCGAAGAGACTTCGGGTCTCTTTGCATTCTATACCGGTTGTTCCACGGGGAGTGCTCTGAGGAATTATTTGAGATGATTCCAACATCTCCCTTCCATTACCGTACCACCCGGCGTCGAGGTGGAGTTTATCCTTACTATATGGAACCACCGTGGTCATCCACGGTCCGTTTCAGGAACGGTTCGTTCGATTCGTATCGTTGATAATCCCAGGCTCACGGACCATCTGGAACCTTTGGGTCTGCGAAGAGACTTCGGGTCTCTTTGCATTCTATACCGGTTGTTCCACGGGGAGTGCTCTGAGGAATTATTTGAGATGATTCCAACATCTCCCTTCCATTACCGTACCACCCGGCGTCGAGGTGGAGTTTATCCTTACTATATGGAACCACCGTGGTCATCCACGGTCCGTTTCAGGAACGGTTCGTTCGATTCGTATCGTTGATAATCCCAGGCTCACGGACCATCTGGAACCTTTGGGTCTGCGAAGAGACTTCGGGTCTCTTTGCATTCTATACCGGTTGTTCCACGGGGAGTGCTCTGAGGAATTATTTGAGATGATTCCAACATCTCCCTTCCATTACCGTACCACCCGGCGTCGAGGTGGAGTTTATCCTTACTATATGGAACCACCGTGGTCATCCACGGTCCGTTTCAGGAACGGTTCGTTCGATTCGTATCGTTGATAATCCCAGGCTCACGGACCATCTGGAACCTTTGGGTCTGCGAAGAGACTTCGGGTCTCTTTGCATTCTATACCGGTTGTTCCACGGGGAGTGCTCTGAGGAATTATTTGAGATGATTCCAACATCTCCCTTCCATTACCGTACCACCCGGCGTCGAGGTGGAGTTTATCCTTACTATATGGAACCACCGTGGTCATCCACGGTCCGTTTCAGGAACGGTTCGTTCGATTCGTATCGTTGATAATCCCAGGCTCACGGACCATCTGGAACCTTTGGGTCTGCGAAGAGACTTCGGGTCTCTTTGCATTCTATACCGGTTGTTCCACGGGGAGTGCTCTGAGCAATTATTTGAGATGATTCCAACATCTCCCTTCCATTACCGTACCACCCGGTGTCGAGGTGGAGTTCATCCTTACTATATGGAACCACCGTGGTCATCCACGGTCCGTTTCAGGAACACTTTTTTGCCACGCACCATCCGGCTATGGAATGAGCTCCCCTCTTCGGTATTCCCAAAGCGCTATGACTTGTCCTTCTTCAAACGAGGTTTGAGGAGGGACCTTAAAGTTAGGTCGTAGGTAGCGACCCCTCAATGTCCCCTGACATTGCAGAGGTTCATGAGCGACGGTAACCACTTACGATCAGGTCGCCCGTTGGCTCGTCTGCCCACATGGCAACAAAAAAAAATCATTATAGAATGTAAATAATAATTTATGATTTTGTGTTAGTAACAGCAGCAGCGAGTGTTTAAAGTTTTTTATATATTCTTATTTTTTATTTATTTGGTCTATATAAAACTAGTCCATAAAAAAACATCTCAAAAAATCTAGTTTTATTATTTTAAGTTAAACTACAAAGCGCTCGTTTACGCTACACACTACACGTTACTGTAAAACATTATTTGCTAACAAAATAATAATAAAAACCGCACCGCATTACCTTGAAGTGTTTAGCACAAGCATTTATTTTAGAAATCTTTTTCTTTTATTACAAGGAAGTAAGAAATTATAACATCAACACGCGGTCGACTCAGTGGTGTTCTACAATTATTCTACGGTAGAGCGATATGTCTTCCGCAATGATGGCATTGCATGTTATGAATGCATACCTATTCTATATTATTATTAACAGAAGGTAATATTATTTAAGATAACCAATCTACAATAATAAATAGACTAATGAGTGTCAATATCAAACGGACCAATCATGCCAACGCGATGTATATCTCTAGAGTTGTGCAGAAGTTTCTGGTTTATGTAATAAGTTAATTATAATCTTCATTATATACTGCAATAATAAAATCATAATTAACAATGTACAAGGAGCAAAACAATTTCATTTATTAATAAATGTAAACATATTTTAATTTTTATCACGACAATGTTTTATAATTTTTTTTTGTTGGCTATAGTACTTAAATCAGGCGGGCCGTTGACATAATATTTACTTGCTGAGGTAATATTTTTTTACACTAACTTAAAAATATTACACTAATTATGAGTTTTTGATCTAAAATTTTAAATAAAATAGCTTTATAGGTTTAATTCTTACAGAATATTATCGTGAACATTCATAAAACTGTTTTAAAAAAATTACTTTATTTAATTGCAATATGATTCAATAATTCACCATCGAAAAGTTCAACAAGAAAGAGCAAGAGAACATTACCAATTTACGTCATCCCAATTACACAAGTAAGTCGAGTCCAAGTTAATTGCAATGAAAACATCTCATTATAATTCGTCTTGACATTATTGCTCATATTATCATCATTTATCCCGAACTCGGTTCTTTTTCGATAAGTGGTTTAGTCTGAAGGCCTTTACAACATTAACATGGCATCACTTACACTATTACTAAACGGGTTCTTACCACGATTATTTTTGTATGTGGAATCCAGTGTTAGACGAAAATAAAGCCAAAAAATCTAGATTTGAGACGGCAGCCGATACTGTCAGTCTGGATGTCGAAATGTGAGTTTGAGTTCCAGTGATACCGGCAAACGAACGAGAAAGAGGGTAGACAGATTTGTCTGCTCTTAAATGACCTATCCGCAGTTCCTCAGTCTTCCCGTGATCATAGCGCTTGAAACAGTGCTGAAATATCGGGACCCTTCAATTAAAAATAATCGTGGTAAGAACCCGTTTAGTAATAGTGTAAGTGATGTAGATAACCGCGAGTGTTTAAAGAAATTTATTAACATGGCATTCTGAGTTTAGCAAGGGCTCATCATAAGAAATGAAAAATGTTATCAAATTGCTGATAATATACATAAGATACATACGGCATAAGTTGCTTTCTCACTGTCATGTAGGCAGTTGAACTAAAGGGGCACGCGGGTCACAGGACCGGCCGCCATCCTTTACGACGTACCTTTATGTCGTCTTATTCGAGGAAGGACAAATCATCAAGAGAACACTGAAGCCTTATATAATATCAGAGAGGTTGCCACCATTTATTGTTTATTACAAAAAGGCTTGGTATTAACATCTCTATATGATAGTAAACGATCAAAAAATCGTGAGTTTTAGTCGCTCGAAGGTCACATGACTCTGGGTCCAATCGGTCAGCTCGAACAATGGACATCCACTGTAATTACTATTACTAACCAGTTGTGCAACCGATAGCTTCAAAGATAGATATTGTACACGCGCGATCATTCATACTACGCATTCGGTAACATGTATGACGAATATTTAATTCTGATTCCCTTTGTTTGAAGCTCTCATCAGTCTCATAGATGTGTTCTAATCATATAGCCACCGTTAATCTGACAGTGAAAGATGTGATGTATGAGATATTAGTATGAGAGAAAAGAAAAGGGTCTATGCCTGATCTCTCTATTTAGAAGACCTAAGCCTAACAGTAATGGGCTGTTAAAATATGCTAGTTACTTTATTTGTCCACCTCTCATTCTCACTACTGCAACTCTTGGGCAGCCAGGAATGACAATAGCGACCACTGACCACCGTAATGACTTTTAGTGAAGCCCAGAAACCTGAAGGAAACCTAACTTGTCTTGGTCTTTGATCAAAAGATGATTTACATTAGTAAGAAAAAATATTTACATCAGTATTTTGTATATTAAATGGTAGTTCGATTATGTTTTATAGGTAAAATACAAAGCTCTGTCGTCACCAGTACACGTTGACAGACCACAAAGCACTCGCATAACTCAGTATGTAATCAGCGTAACAAATAAAATCATCAAATTGCGTGTTTGTGCAACAAAAAATGATTGACCGAGATCTAGTTAGATAAACGGAACATTCGTTTTCAATATCGATTTCATTGTTCGTGGTATACGGAAGGCTATTCGGCTCTTGTAATTACTGTTCTGCACGTTACTATTGTGTAATATCATCGATCGAAAAAAAAAATCGATACCTCGTGTGACTTAAGTCTCCACGTTTTTTATTAATGTCATTATGGGGTGACCAGAATAAAATATTGATAACTTTTTCGCAGGAAAATAGAAGAGAAATAGAGAAGTGATTTGAAACCTAAGCATTGGAATTACCTTAGAATTTAGTGTTTTAATTCTTTTATTGCTATTTAGTGATGAATTAAAGTACACGACTTTATAATCCGTGTGTTCTCGACTCGAATTATACTAATTAAAAATACTAAAAGATGCACTATAAACGCTACTTAAAATAAGAATTAGATAGAGCTGTTAAAATAATATTGTTTGTGGTATATGGGTACATTTTCAAGTAGCAGTCGTAAGAGACAAATCCACTCAACTTATTTATATTTATGTACGTATTTGTGGTAGTTTTAAAATCAACATATTCTATTTTATGAAACAATTGAACTTACCTGAATTCAAATCATCTGCCTCTAATCGTTACTAGTGCTTCTCAAACACAAAAAATACACTATCTTTGTGAACATTTTCAACATCACTTATTACACTTACATATTTTTCAATGTTTAATTAAGTATATTAAGAATATTACTGCCACTTTGATATATTTTTTTCAATAATATAGCAATTAGTTAGTTAACCTTTTTTAAAACTGTGTGTCGAACAGTTTTTTTTTACGCGGGTAGTCAAAAAATTTTAGGTGGGTACTTTGAAGACGGTGGGTTTGTCTAAACTGTATAATTTAAATAATGCGCTGTATTAGCATAACTGATCGACTGGCATGCAATTAATTGTTGACGACGGAGGTCCAAAAAGGAAATTTAAAAAACTTTGCAATTTAAAATGAGGTCGAGTACAATTCTGTTAAATCCTTGAGTATTTGATACCAAACTAATTTCCAAAATGATACCAAAGCAAATTAAACTTAATAACTAGGAACTAAATGAAGTGATTAATTTAATCGTTTATTTACATTGACTCTCGTCCTACACTTCAACAAAATATGGATAGTTCATAAACTGACGCATCAACCAAACTCGGTCTAACCCATCAGACGATTTAATTGTACTGTCAAAGGCGCCTTAATTACTTCCTAATATTGACAAAGCTGGTTTTTGTTGATTCTTTAACATTACGAAGAAAAAACTACCAATCACAATACTTCTAATAGATCCTAGTTTTGACACGTCGTGTTTATTGACGTCTGACTTGTGTACTTAAGATTTAATCTATTGTCTTTTGTTTTTAAAGTACCTGTTTACTTTAGGGTCCTGTGAGTAAAAAACCAAATGAATTATAAAGATTTTTGAACGGTTTATGAACAGACTACAAGTTTAGGTTTTTCACCACCCAGCCATGGTACTCCGCTATAACTTGTCTTTATTTAAAAGGGCTTAAAGGTTATTAATATAAGCAGATAGTAACTGTGCAATATGTCCTAAAATTGCTGAGTTCTATAAGCGAAATTGTACTTGTGATTTAGGATGCAGATGAGCGCGTTTGCTTATCTGCATTCAAAACAAAATAAAAGACAAAATCACTTTTGGAACGAAGTTCCTTATCGCGCGTTATCGAAAGGGGGCTAGACGGAAATTCTTATGAAAAAGTTGTCACGACACTTTTATTGTTTTAGATGATTATCGCTAGATGGCGCTGTGATTAAAATCTTTTAAAACAATTCCTTATTTTGTTTTATATGATTAATGCTAGGTGGCGCTGTGATTATTGAATGAATGAAACATGAATATTTTATTTTAAACTAACTAATTATTATAACTTAATTTAATAAAATTTTATTACAATTCCCTCACTAATTAATCGAAAGGAACTTCGTTCCATCCGGGTGTCCCTTGACACCTCTCAAGTTTTTTTTTATCTCAGACATTAACCCTTAAATGCATGATTTTTTGTAGTATAGGGTGTGCGATCTAACTTTTGCATTTTGAACTACTGTTTATTTAGAGAATGACAGCTCAAATGCCATTCAATTTGTGTTCATAATTTAGTTAAAGGTTTGATATTTACGAAATGGGACGCTATACGCTTGAACAAAATTGGAAAATATTGAAAAGTTACTTCCAAAGTGGTAAGTCTTCAGTCCAAACTGTAAGAAATGTGGAAAAAAAATCCATAAAAATGATTGGCCTATGTCAATAAGCAAAATTGTCGCATCTAGGGGTCGGAAAATCCACACGTCACCATTGAGAAGCCAATGCACCCACAAAGAGTTACGGTTTGGTGTGTGTTTTGGTCCGGCGGCATCATTGGGCCAGCCGCCGTTACGGTCAATGGCGAGCGTTACCGTGCCATGCTCAACGAATTTTTGTTTCCAAAAGTTGAAGAGTATGACATGGACGACATTGGGTTTTAACAGGATGGCGCAACATGCCACACAGTCAACATTACAGTCCAAAAATGAAAAAATACAAA
Organism: Trilocha varians; assembly: GCA_030269945.2. Taxonomy (NCBI): domain Eukaryota; kingdom Metazoa; phylum Arthropoda; class Insecta; order Lepidoptera; family Bombycidae; genus Trilocha; species Trilocha varians. The sequence goes on along the minus strand of AP028257.1, from coordinate 6,621,683 downwards.
CTTTATATGGCCCACCCCTTACTTCCCAATCAATTGAAATAGATGGGATCAATTCCATAGATTATGGGAAAAATGAAGAAAAAAATTATGATTTTTTATATAATATATATGTAATATAAATATTATTTTATTTCGAAAACTATTGTTGATGTATGTATGAAAAAAAAACGAATTTGTAGTATCCGCGGCACACAGCGTAATAACTGTTAGGCGCCAAACTTATGAAATACTAAGTTTTTAAAAAATTCACGGTCAAAAGTTGGTTTTTGCGTTCAGAAATCAAACGTGTAAATATCAAATTCATTTAAAAAGTAAATAAATACAACTTCGCACACAGCATATTAGAGCCATGGGCTATTTAATCGTACGATGTAGATCTACATCATTATGCATTTAAGGGTTAAAAGGTATTTATTTTATAAGTATACGAGCAAAAACAATAGTTATTTCTTAGTAAACCTCGTAAACTACATGATAGTATACATCAAATTACAAGCGGCATAGAGCAATTACTAATTGCAATGACAGTATCGTTTGCTAATTAGCAGTCTTGCATCTTTTTATGCAAATTATTGAAATAGCTCTATCCAAGGATTGTGATTTATTTGAATTTTTTACTCTGATATAATTTACCTTGTCATGTTGTTAACAATTGTCACTCAGAATAAAAATGCTTTGATTAATAGCTACATTAATATCAGAGTAATTAGTGCCAATAATCTTTAGCATAATTAAGGAAGTGCAAAATAGAATAAAATGTAAATAAATCTTTGTAAAAACGCAAAATATAATTGTATTCATCGTTTGGATTATTATATTTATTCTTAGGATTTGGTAAACAACCAAGTTACCAATATTTACGAAACAGAATTTTTGAATAATCTAGAGAATACTTCCAATTCCTCTGTACTCTTTGTAACAAAGTAAACTTTTGTTACAAAGAATACAAAAGAACTTACTAACTTAGTTTGTCATATCAACGTCATTAACAGTTTAGAACAAATTTGAATCATTTTAGAAAAAAATCTAAGTGGTAAATTTAATTATAATAATTTCTTACTTTGTTACCAAAGACTATCAAAAGGTTGCAAGGAGTCATATTTATCAAAAAATTTCGTAAGTCACGTAACAGGTGCACACTTATTCACCGAGTCTTAGGCTGGACATACTCTTTACGATTGCCGCATAAATGATTATGTAAAAAATGGTACAAAAGATGAAAAATGAGTCGTAAGTATATATCAATAAGAAAAAGCGCGATAATGGAGATTCTATGATATACCTACTATATTCCTACTGTAAATATATTGCAATTATTTTTTCAAAATAATTTCAAAATCTATGTGTTTAATCAGTTTAGTAATATAAGTTATTACATAAGTTACTAAACTGATTTTATTTATTTTAATAATATGATTATTGTTGGTACGGATCAATTCGTTAGTTTAATTGAAATGTTTAGATTATAATGGCGGAATGGAACCTACCATAATGACATTGCATTTTGCTTTATCTTTTTAAAATATATGTGGTTAATAAAGATTAGCATCAATATTCTTACCGTAACTCGTGTTACTTCAGTGCTAAAATTATTATATTTGTGAAATTAATGTGTACAAAATTAAATGCTGTAGTGATAAAATACGAAACAAATTATTAAAACAGGACAATTATATAAAAAAATAAAGAGAAGTATTGATAGTTCTACTTGTTTTGTATGTTCTTCAATATTATATTAGAAAAGAAATACAATTTAATTAGCTAACAAAATCCATTTACCACACATTACCTAGTCCCTTATTTCTGCAATACTATTTCTACGTACAAAAAAAGTCTTCCATTTTTTTACGTTCATGCGTTTGTCGCATGTCTACGTCGGACCTTATTACAGTTAAACTAGAGCAGAATGCAACGAGAGCGAATGTATTATTCAAACGTGTTATCTGGGCGCGGGCGCACGAGCCGCACAAATTGTGTCCGCGCCCAGATCGAAATCATACTGATAACAGTTGCAATGCAAATTTGAATCGTATTCGCTAACAGATAAGGGATACTTTATGTCGTTTATCGATGGTAAACTATCATCTTCGTATTATTTTATTGGTCTTTAGTTATCTTAGTATTCTTTGTGTAAAGGAGCTTCTGTTCGCTGTTTAATCTGTATCATTAAATTATTAAATACCTATTAATTATATGAACTGTGTACTAACTATTAGAATGAAGTATTGCGTTCATTTTTGATAGAGTTAAAATCTAATATCTATTCTAATAGGATACGGAACATCGCTTTGTCGTATAGGTAGATAACTGTCAGTCGACCAGTTAGCACCAGAAAAATAAGCTTTATATAGTCATTGAAATAAAAAACTATAATTTTAATCCTTAATTCTTTCTGGTTCAAGATATATTTGTACGATACTTGTTTGATAACTATTTACTGAATTTGAAAAACTTTTTAGTAACTTAATTATAACTGTATAATAATAAGAACATATTTTACATATTTAAGCGTTCTACACTCTAAAATACAGTTACGCTGTAAACTAAATAAACTATATCTCGATTTAGTGCAGACTTTCATCGATATCTCGTAAGTCTAGAACCACCTGCCGGAGACGAGTTGTATCGAGTACAATCGAATACAAAACAAAGATTATAATCAACATGAATGTATTGTAGTTACATCGATATTTACACTAGTTTTGGTATTGCTACATTACAAGTTATTTTGCAATTTTAAACTTTATCATGAGTAGAAAAGAGCTGGTTTTATCGGTGTTAAATAAAAACAAAGTTTTCTCGTTTTTTTTTTGTATGAGTCGTGAATTCCTTAAATTATTTTAAAACAACTGAAGTGTAAACTTTACTAAGAGAGTATTTAAAAAAAAGAACTAATTTACTTTTTTATTATGGCGTATTTTTTTCATACTATTGGAAATGTGTTAAGTGTTTCGGTTACTGTAATGTAGTTTATTTTTAAACGATATCAATTATTATTAGATAATTTCAAGACACCAAAAACTTAATCTCTTCGTACGTTTTTTGATGAAAATATTTCTGATCAAAAAAAGTTCCTCTAAAATTTCGATTATTATTCACCACAGTGTTCAAATAAGGTGAGAGGCATATTTAATATTTCTATAAGCGAAACTTACAACGTAACTTTTTCTGTACGTTGACCAAGTTTTGCGTGATTGAGTTTCGAAAAAAACGCATCAATAAATTGATAATTTCTTTGTGATGGTTAACCAAAACATGGGGCTGAAAGGAATTGGGTCAATAGTTTTTTGTCCATTAATATGTAAACGATGTAAGTTTTTGTGTTTTTTTGGAAACTGTTCATAATCTGTAAAGCAAGTAGGTTTTTGGTTAAGTTAAAGTAAGAAAAGGGAAGAGATGATAAAATGATAATGTATTAGGATAGTACCTTTATGATTCTTATGAAGGAGAATTATTTGTTACAAAATGTTAATTTTTTTTCACATGGATTTTATTAATTTAGAACTTACACTAAAAAAATTAAAAGTTTTGCAAGTGAACGAAGGCATAAACTGATTTTTTTTAATGAATCTTAAGGCCTATAAATGTTACACATTGTTTTACTGAAGTAAATTAAATTTTTTATACCTATACTGTACTGACTACTAGTTTTCAGTAATCACTGCAGCTTAGGAAAAGCAATGAATCTCAAAATACTTCCGATAGATCAATAGTTTCGATAAATCATTGTAATAGTGGAAAGTAAATTGCGATTTATGAGAATAGTCAGTTTCTCGCTACTACTCCTCTCGAATAAATGAATAACAAGCAAGAATAAAGTGCTCTGTTTTAATATTTAAAACAATAGCTTAAGAATAAACATCAAATTTGGAAGACTTCGAAGTCCTAAGTATACAGGGTGGATCTGTAACTTTGGACAATCTGACTTGGGGTGAATGACCTGTTGAAATAAAACTTAACATATTTTTTATTTTAGAAATTGGATAAAAAAAATTTTTTTTCTTCATACTATGAAAGTCTGCAACGATAGTCGTATTTTTTCCATACAATGTCAGAAAAAAAAGTTTAACCGATCCAAAAAATAAAAATGGTGCTATGTTGTATTTCAACAGGTCATTTACCCCACGTCAGATTGTCCAAAGTTATAGATCCACCCTGTATAATTCTGTTTATGCTATGTACGTCTAGTAAGTACTAAAGAATTTGAAGAAATTCAGTTCTGAAACGCAAAGGTTCCTCTAAAAAATACCTGTAAATTAATAAACCGATTTCGTAATTTTGGAGATTGATAATTGTTACCTCTGAAATGAACATCATGAACAACAGAATGAAGCCAATTGAAAGTACGTCAATCACCCATAGTGTATCCGTTTAGCACACCAATATAATATTACATACATAAGTTCTTTGAAACTTCACTTTATTGTTCATGATGTTAATACAGATAGGTATAATTCTATGCTAGTAGATAAAGAAGATTTATTTACGTATATAGAAACTAAAATACGACGAAATACTTGTCGTAACGCTTTGTGTGTTTTTATAAACGTTTAATTAAATTGTCTATACCTAGAGGGAAATGAGTGAGCTCCAGAATAGCCCTCTGTAATCAGCTACGAGAATACTTTTAATTTCACACTGACCTTCGGATGTTGGCCGTTCACGAAAAGTGAAAACGAGATGCGATAAACAATCAAGATCGTGCACTACCCACAGAGATTGAAGACTATATAATTGTATTGTTAAAGAAAATTAGTTGGAAATCGATTTATTTTAAAGGTAATTTTAGCTTTTTTGGCAACAAAAACGGTCACGACAAGATATATTAGGTTAAGGTAACGATCCATTTTATAATATAAAGTAAACGATTAGTTTGCAGAGAGGATTTTAGAACATTACGTCTGAAGTTACTGCGGTCTTTTACTAATGATTTCAGTTTTTTGATTCTGAAATTAGTAATTTTCTTTAAATGAGGTATCCCTATTTAGACGAAAGAGCTTATAAGGAATTTTGTATTATATTCTAGACTACGTTTACTTTTATTATTACTGAAGTTCATAGTTGATAATTTCTCACATTAATCATCTCGTTGATTTCCATAATACAAAAACTTTTGACAATTATATATTTATTGACTACTAGCTTTTGCCGGCGACTTCGTTCGCGTGGACTTCAGGTTCGTTTCGTCTAGCCCGTCTAGTTCGCGACGTCTATAATATAGTACTATTATACCGCAATTTTTTTTTACGACCTTAGATACCTCAAAAATTGTATCCTATGTGTTATTCTGATGTATAAGCTATATTGTGGTAAAGTTTCATTCAAATCCATTCAGTAGTTTTTACGTGAAACATCCATACAAACTTTCGCCTTTATAATATATATTAGAAGTAGGCTTTATTGCTTACCAATGTCTACCAAATAGAACACTTCTTAAACCTCGTTTAAAGAGAGACAAGATAATTGACTTAATATACTTAGAGCTAAACAAAAAAACATTTACTTTGTTATTTAACTTATAATCGAGTGTTATTTGGTTGTGTATTACAGATAATGACTACACGAACAGCCAAGGTTTCGTCTGCACCCGTCAAGGCACGTGCCTAGGTAATAACTATTGTTACATTTAGATACTCTTATTTTCAATCAGTATTTTAGTGCTGAGCTTAAGTTTGTTTTAAGTACTTACTTTTGTTTTGATTTGACTTTGAATTGTTATTTGTTTTATTTAAATAAACACTTCAATTCTGTTTATCTAGTTTGTATTCAAAACAACTACTCCATTTTTTAAGAATATTTTGTAATATAGGTACATATCAATGAATGTTTATTTCAAAGTAATAAACTGTAACCCTTAAAGATCAATCAGTAAGTCCATCAAAGAATTTGGAATCTGATTTTCTCTCAAAGATACTTTAATTTCAGTGAAACTCAATTATAACCTATATAACGATTTATTATTTACGCAGTACCGACAAAACCTCATAAACGATGAACTACATCAATTATAAAGTTGTGACATGTCCACTCATATTACATTTACCATATAAGAACATAAAAGTTCATAAAATAAATCAGTGGATTCATAGCAGTTTAATTTCAATGTCGAAGAGCAAAGCGGAGCCTTTCTCTGTACCGCTGATTCATTATGTGACGACAATTTGACCTCACTCGGTGACAAGTGGTAAAGGCAAATTAATATTGCTCAAATTTAATGTAGATATGAACTATTAACTATATACTGCTTAATTTCTTCTCTCGAAGTATAAGAATGCTTTTTAATTTCAGAATAATTAGCTTTTATTTTAGTTTTTAAAGGAGTTTAAAAATTGAGTAAAATATGTATCGTTTAGCCTTATAAGTAAGCAGACTTCATCTCTTTAAAAAAATAGTTTTGTTGCTGGTCTTGGCAACAAAACATGGCTCAGGAATTCAACAAAACTCTGTTCACTTTTTCACATGTAAAAATAATCATTTTAGATTTAGAATCTACGATTTAAGTCTATAAAGACGTTTTAGAAAGACAATGGTTTCTATACCCAAACCGCCTGCTAACCGACTTTTGGCCATCACTTGCCAAATATGGCACATAACAAACAAAGAAATACCTAAAATATTATGTTTACATTCATATTGCAATGTAAGGAAGTCATTCAAAAGAAGGTTCAACCCACATAAATCATGTGAACAAAATAAAAATGTTACTAAATGTGAAATCTTGGTAACGATGTTCTCCGTCTTTTTAAGTTTTGCGAGAAAATGTCATTGTTTCTATAATAAAAGCTTTATTGGAAATTTATTTATTGATAGATATTTCCCGCTCGACTTGAAGAGGCACGGCAGTGTGTGTCAAGATTGTCAAGAAATGAAAATTAAACCAAACAATAACGTAAAAAGTTAGTTTGCCTTTGTTTGTCTTTCACTTGGTTTAAGTTGTTTTTGCTACTGTATTTAGCAAAGGTGATTCACGACATTTCTCAGATTCACTAATAATCAGATCCCTGAAATCTCTTAAACTATTTTTAATTAATACATAACATAATATATTCAAAAATGAGTAAGTACTTACTAGAATATAATATAAACCTCACCTGCACCGAACAAAAATGTTTGAAAATCATGATTTTTTCAACTTTTTTCGAGAGCTCTTCATTGGTGCGACAATATTAAACCATTCTGGTTTATTATAATGTAATAAGATTCACTTTAACTACATCGTTTTTTTATAACTATGTCTAAAATTACACATAATTTATAATATTCAGCTAAATACTTTGTTAAATGTCGTTTAAACTGATCAAATCCGGCTCTTTGTTTCTCTAACAACTTGTTATGTGATTTTCTAAAGATAACCGCCGCTTATTGTGTAATTATGACGGACTTTATACAAGATCTATGAACTAATTTACTTTACAATTGCATCCTTGTCACACATTAAAGATTATTAGTAGGTGCGAGCAGGATAGGAGATTAAAGTTCTCAATATTATTTTATATTTATTAAATCAATGTTAAACTAGACAAATAAGCGTGTGTCTTTATATTGACATATTTTTTGATAACATTGAATGATTGTTGTTGTTTTGGTACTAATTATAATTAGTTTGTCTTTGCATTCATTAGAATTTTAATGTGAATGTAATTTGTAATTTCCTTGGTTCAAACCTTGTATTCTAAGATTACATCGAATCGGATGTAAATTGAAATAAGAGATCAATATTAATACACAGCGGTGAGGTTATTTTCGATAATCATAATACTATTATAAAGGCGAAAGTTTGTAAGTATGGATGTATGGATGTATGGATGTTTGTTACTACAATATAGCTTATACATCAGAATAACACATAGGCTACAATTTTTGATAATAATTTTAGCTAGACGGGACGAACCTGAAGTCCACGCGAACGAAGTTGCGGGCAAAAGCTAGTTTTGTATAAAGCATAGTAATAAGTAAATTATATTACTATTATAATCCCTACTTAATGTTATAAATGCGAAAGTAACTATACCTATCTGTATGTCTGTCTGTTACGCTTTAGACATCTCAACCGATTTTGATGAAATTTCGCACAGACAATCTTTAGACCATGAGACCTTTAACATAGACATAGACCTTTTCATTGAAAGTGACGCATACAAAATTGTGCAGGTCCGCTAGTTTTAAATAAATTAATAAATTGATGATGAGTTTCAAAGGATCGAAAGCAGGAAATTTAAATTAGATCGAACAAAAAAAATCGAATAATAGGCCAGCTTGTCGAAAATGGTACAAAAATGAGGAAAGGTTATTAAGAAGTCTTTCTATTATGAGACGCAGATGAAATAGCACGGGTCAGTTGTATAACATAGTCGTGAGGTTCGTAATTAAACGTGGTGAATCAGTTGCTTCTCGGGAGCGAGGTCGCGTGGAGAGTGGAAATATCTGACAGTTACCAGAACTACATGCCACGCCTTTACTTATTGTTATATGTCGACTATTATAGTTTTTTATATTTCTTTAGATGTTTTAGGCATAAATCTTGTGATACTTCTTGCCTACTAGGACCAGATCGCGGCATGTAGCAAGATGAGGCAATAAAAAAAAAGTCTTTAATTTTATTTGATACATTTAAAATTATCATTACTCTTCTTCTCTATAGTCTCCATATATCATAAAACGCATACACTCGGCTCGGGTCCTATCTTAGTATAGTGTGATAAATCGTGCTTCGAAAGGACGGCGTAAGAGATATAGATTCCGACAAAGGAATCATCCGAAGTCGCTTCGTCGAGCTTAATTTGGGTTACGCTCTTCAGTATCTACACAAAACACAATGAAATGTCTGTATTAACTGATTTTTATTATTACAGTTGGCGGTAAATGGCTTTGTAAGTAGCAAGACATAAAAATAAATCTCGTTCACCAATGTCTTAAATGCTGTAGATCACTAGAGTATTGCGCGTGCGTCGAATGGGCGCGGTCACTTGCATCCCGCTGCCGTTTCAAACGACGTAATAAAAGCCTTGATATTACATTTTTTTATAATTTTAATAGTCGATTTACACTTATAATACTGCACGCTTTTTATTAAACTAATAGCATAGCGCAATTTAGCAGACGTCGAACAGGTAATTTTAGCAACAATTTTCAATAAGCGCTTCGTTTTGAGAGTTTGCCACGATTCAGACTCGACATAATGGTTCGCTCGAGCTCTATTGCACTTAGCCTAATAACGGCAGCAATCCGACAAAATTGCGAGGTCATCCATCCGGGCACTAATTGAGACAGTTTAGTTTAGACACCGTCCGATCGACAGGAATCCGCAAATTGGTCGTTTACGGTGAAAGTCGTGTCCATCGTGGCCCTATGTTGAAATGTCAAAGTTCATTGCAGCTCCTGATATTGCCGTCATGTTATAGGCTCCGGGGCGTTGCTTCAACTATAATCGTTCTCGTTAAGGACAGCTTATTCGAATCGAGAATTTGTAGAACGTCGAAAGAGGAAGTCGTAATTAGATAATAGCAGTTATAAAAAATATGCAAACAAGTTGCTACTGCTTTAAGTAACAATTTAAAGGTCCGCATTAACTATGCCATTATTACACCTAATAAGTTATAAAAACGTTTTGTAAGTATACAAGCAGTAGTTGGACGTGTGTAGATCGATATCTCCATGTATCTATTTATATTGAGTACTTCATTAAACGTGATTAATTAGCGTGGCTCATAAAAAACCTGAATTACATATTTCGTAACTTTACATATTGATTTACTTCTATAATTATAAATTAACATGGTGGTAATTAAAATTATTGTAGTTTTAACTTAATGATGATTATATTTTATAGAATTTTCCGCGAAAATATCGTATTTAATACACACTATTGAAGATATTTTGAAAAGTATTGATAAGATCTTATTCGGAAATAATTGAAAGTACGTGCGTCAAATTACTTCACATAATATTATAAAATATATTACTATAGAATTCTGCTTTACATTTTAATTGTAGCTTATATTTTACTATAATATTACTTGGTTAACTTTAATTAGTTTATATTTACTTTGAGTCATTTATTACATCTAAAATAGATGTAAAAACGGAAAAAAACTTTACTAATTGAGTGAGAAATCTATTACCCAAAACATCTAGCTCATAATTCGCTACATACATTTTACGACATAGATAAAACCATGACTCGAGTGTATTTGCGACAGTTTTGCTCAATATGTATGCAAAAACCGTGCTGAAAGTTGTAATGTAGAACAATTTTAATCAGTTAACTGTATCTTCGCGATCTATGTTTACTAAAATCACGTTTCTTCTCGTGTAATTTATTCGGTAATAGATTACCAAAAATGGTTAAGATGCTGGGAACAGTTTTATTGCAGATGTTACGGTTTCGTGTGAAACATGGCATTGTAACATGGATAAAGTATTCACGTAGCGACCATGATCCTCGTTGTTTCATGAATTGTACTTATTTTTTAAATAGCATTTAACAGGAGGCCAACCAAACCATTCCGTACGTACGCAACTTCTAGCCCGCATAGGTTAACAAACTTACTTGTGTAAAATACAATCATCGCCATCATCAGCCAATAAATACACACTGTTGAACAAAGACATTCTCAAATCTCGCCACAACGACCAATCCTGCGCTGTTTGCATCCAAAAACCTCCCGCGATCTTGACCACTATAGTAACGTCTATTTAATAGTCTTTTTAGTAAGAGAAAATATCTGGACTTCCTCCTGCGTCGCATTTTACGTGGGAGTCAAATCGCACTAAAATATCTTACGAGCAATAGGATGTTTCACAAACACTCAGCATCCGAACTCAGCACAGGACTGTGTAGAGTGAAGAGAAATTTGACACTTTTACTATCAATCAGTTAACCACCATGTTGGTTCTGCAATTTTTAAATCGTATTTCTGACCGTATGATCAGCATTATCAAAAGAAATGATTATATCACTTCTATGACCCATGGTAACTTAACATTAAGTGGGCTTCAGTGTCCTTGATTTCTTAGATAAAAAAATCATCAATCATTACAAAACATACATTTTCAAGACCTCGTACAAACACAACTCCGTATCAACTTTCATATACATAGCATGTAGGTAGTACAGATTACATCAACAATTATTGATTGGCGTTACATTCAAAAACAAATGAAGCGTAATAATTATATTACCGTAATTATTATAATCTAATTGTAAACAGGTTAAGCTTTTAAACGATCGATGACTAAATATTACATTTTTAAAACGTTATTTAAAGGTCAAATTTATCATAATAATTTAATTAAAGTATATTAAAATTTGCATAATATTTATATTCAAATTCGAGCTGTATCTGCTGTATGTTTTAATAATTTGTAATATCTATGAAACCAGACAGGCATTTGACAAGGGGTGGTCCATGAAATGTCTTTCTGTCTATTCTAGTTAATACAGGGACTATTTCATTTTCTTTGTTTGAAATATGCTATATTTAAATTATACAGGGTGATTTCCTAGTGAGGGTACATATTGAAGGTCATGGTAGCTGATGGTTATATACGACCAGTAAAAATAATATTATCAAAGAATATGGCTTAATGCCTTAGTAATCGCAACTTTAAAATATCTTAAATTCTTGCAAAATTATCCTTTTTCGACAGCTGATGGGTGTGGCGGAGGTGTGGGGTACGCGAGATTTCTAGAGGTCATTAGTCAACACTCTTTAAGCCGAAATTGTTTATATCTGAGTTAGTTTTGTCGAATTTAGATTTAAAAAAAATGTAATTTTACCTATTTTTTGTAATATTCCGTATTAGAACAGAGTACTCATCACCCTCCTACAATATGTACCCTCTCTAAAAAATCACCCTGTATAATATCAACCAGTGCTTTCAGGAACACTTTTAATAAAACACGTGGTGCACATATTGGACGGTGAAGTGTATTTTCTGTCAAAGTTTAGCCACAATTAGTATTTTAATTAATACCTTCTTATAAGTATCTGCATATTGGAAAAACATCAAAATTCTTACAGGATATGGAGATTCTACTGAATACAATTTTCGAGAGGTTTTAAGACGTTTCTAATATCTAAATTATAAAGTCCCAAATTTGATTTCTTCACTATAGAAGTTAGGGATTCATTTCTAGTAGCTATATGTATATTATATTCTTCACAATACAAATTTTATATATATATATTTTTTATTGCGAAATAGATAAACGAGCCTACGGCCCACCTAATGGTAAGCGGTCACCGTCGCTCATGAACCTCTGCAATGCCAGGGCAATGAGAGGCTGTTATCTATCGCCTACCGATACAGGACTTTTCTTAAACCTCGTTTAAAAAGGGACATGTCATAGCGCTCCGAGAACACCGCGGATGGGAGTCCATTCCAAATTTGGAATGGTACGGGGCAAAAATGATCTTCTGAAGCGAACCGTGGAAGATCGCGGCGGTTCCAAGTAAAGGTGGTGAACCTTGCCCCTGCGGCGTCTGGTACGATGGTAAAAGGGAGATGAAGGGATCATCTCAAACAGTTCCTCAGAGCATTCCCCGTGGACCAAACGGTACAGAATGCACAGAGAGCTGAAATCTCTCCGCACACTCAGAGGTTCCAGTCGATCCGTGAGCTTGGATTCCTCAACGATCCGAACAGCCCTCTGGAGGGAGTCAAATGGAATATATGTAGACTATAATTATAATTATTACTAGGTACAGTTTTGCAGACAATTTTCTCCGCATTTTATTAAAGCAGACGATCTATCCTCTACCTACAACGACTTCCACCAATATTTGGTTATAATGTGTAACAAGTATAGGTTACTGATACTTAACTACTTAACAAGATCCATCCTTTAATAAAACACGCATACTTCATGTAATTTCACAATAAGAGCATCTTCTTGTTAACTCATCGTTTTCAAGCCTCTCAACAGTTAATACCATGAGCCACAAAGTAAAATAACGTTCTAAAGTACTTATTACAAAGAAACAGTAGTACAGTTCTAAACTGGCTTTGTTCTAAACAAAGAGTAATGAGGTACTCTTGTCCTTAAACTAATACTTTAATTGTTGCGGTCGACATTCGGTATGTTCGATACTGATCTGTGCAGGGAGGTCACTTGACCGTGCCGTGCTTTTACTCAACTATTGCAAACTTCGTGTATTTATAGTCTGTGCTTTATTTTCATATATTTTGGAACTAAGTTCCTTATCCCGCATTATCGACAGGGGGCTAGACGGAAAAAAATCTTACGAAAAGTTGTCACGACACTTTTTTAGTTGTCACGACACTTTTTTGTTTTAGATGATTATCGCTAGATGGCGCTGTGATCAAAATCTTTTAAACACGTTCCTTATCGCGCGTTACGTTAGGAAAAAGAATCATAAGATATCTTATAATCGAAAGGAACTTCGTTCTATTCATATGACACCTCTCAAGTTTTTTATTACTTTAAATAGTTTTAAGCAAAATCTTAACTTAATTGCTAGGTTTTGTGAAGCATAATTGTAGAGTGAAAAATAATGCGGTGACAATTAGATCTCATTTTCAACCTTTTGTTTACACATAAAACATTTTGGAAATAAAATTTAATTGTATTGATATTGTAGTATATAATTTGGAAGTATGATTATTTTTTACCTTATGACGTCGAATTCACATAAGTTACATTTAGTTTAAAAGTCTATACAAAAATTAAAACCTTCCCTTCTTCTTCTTGCCTCTACCAGAGGTTACTTACTTTATATTTTCCAAATTATAGATCTGTGATACGCGCTGAGTTTTGTCTTCGTGATGTACACAAAGCTTACATAAATTAGCTAGTTAAACAACTAATAATCAATGTTTTGATAGTTTCTATTTTGTGCTAAAATAATAAATAAATATAACAATATATAACAATAACTTAAAAAAAAAAACAAAGTAGTCAACTACGAATACGACAGCAGCGTCAGTCAAGTTCGATGAGTTAATAATATTACAGAGAATTATCTCAGAACGAGACTCATAAATAATCGTAGTAGTTAATTTTTGTGTGCGTGCCATGTGAGGTCAGATGGTAGCGTTTAAAAATGATTAGTTTCATGCTAGTAATGTATTTGGCTCATTGTTCGCGTAATGTTGCAAATGTGTCCTTCGAATTCTTTGATCGGTTTTTGCTAATGCGTTCGTTTATGACCTATTGCGTGAGTTATATAAGTAAGAAGCGAGTTTTGTATTTTTTGGCTTGGACGTTGTAATAAGTAGATTTAGACAACTTAGACAAAACGAAGACGCTATTCACCGTAGGACGTAGGTATTTAAACTTTTTTTTTTATTGACATGTAGGCAGTCGAGCCCACGGCCCACCTGATAGGAAGTGGTTACCGTCGCTCATGAACCTCTGCAATGTCAGGGGACACTGAGGGGTCGCTATCAACGACCTAACTTTAAGGACCCTACTAAAGCCTCGTTTGAAGAAGGACAAGTCATCGCGTCGCTCAGGGAATACCGAGGAGGGGAACTCATTCCATAGCCGGATGGTGCGTGGCAAAAAAAGTGTTCCTGAAACGAACCGTGGATGACCGTGGTGGCTAAAGGCAGAAATTTATTTATTTATTTATTTATTTATTGCTTCATGCACAAGTGTGTACATAGGCGGACTTAATGCCGTAGGCATTCTCTGCCAGTCTACCTTTGGGTAATGGAGAGATCAAATGTGGTAGGCAATAAAATATAATAATTTTAGAAAGAAAAAATAAATAATTTAATAAACTATTATATAATATTAAATACTACTACAACATCGAAAATATGTAATATTAATATACACAGATATTAAATAGACAAACATACATAATACATATAAATAACATTATTATACGTACATAGATAGCTAAATTATACACGTACATATATAAAATAATATCAATATTTTTATATTAAACTGATTGTGAAGATCCATTCTCTCAGTTTATTAAATGCTTGACCTGGAAGTACTGTAATTTTGTCATTAAAATTAATAATAATTATCTTAAAAGTCTTGTTTTTAAATAAAACAGTCATTACCTAAAAAGATAACATTTTATTTTAAACATCTTTCGGAACTTTGATTTGCACCCAATCAAGGTTTTCATCATGTGGTTCTGGTATATTCGTTTCTACTTTCACTCCTGAAATCGAAAATTGAAAAAGTAAATAGGAAAACAACTTCACATTGATGTTTTTATTGTTAGAGTTTTAAATATTTTATTTTAATAGATGTTGACAACCCTACACTAAGGATTGTTATTTTGTTGCAAGCAGCAGTAGATTGTAAATAAACCATGATAGGGTTGTCTGACCGAATTACTATTTTATTTTTTATTTCCGTTTATTATTTAAAAAAGCTGTCGTATGTTACTTACGGGAAATTTTGATGTTTTTTGCATATTAATTATTATTGAAAACATAATATAATTGAAATTACCTCTCTTCAATATTTCCAAAATACGATTGACGTTAGAATTGAAATGGTTTGACGGTGGATAATTATTACTATCTGCACTAATAGCTGTAAAATAAGTATTATATGATTAAATTACCAATAAATTACTAATTAATAATTTTATGTCTTTTTGTACCCATTTAATCGTACCTTAAATTATTGGAGTTAAGAAAAAATAAATTATTATAAAATAAAAAAAATGTATGATTGATGAAATTTTATACTTGCCTTTTAGTTTTTCATTCCCATTCTGAATTTGGACTTTAAGCTTTTTCTCCATCTCCATAAGAGCCTTTTCCAAATCATCCATATAGACGATCCTTTTGTTTGGATCTGAAAGTATCAAGATATTATTTTTTATTTATTTATTACTCTTTAATTCCTCATACAGGCAAACGAGTCACCTGATTGTCGGGGCCTCTACGACTTAATAATGAATGCGTGCCTCTGCCTTTAGCCTAAGACAGCCTCTTAAAACGTGGTTTATAGAATAACTAGGTGACCCGCGTAATTTCGTCTGCGTCACAAAGGGATACAACATAGCCTATAGCCTTCCTCGATAAGTGGACTTTCCAACAGTGAAAGAATATTTCAAATCGTACCAGTAGTTCATACAAACAAACTCTGCAGCTTTATAATATTAGTATAAATTCGTTTTTAAGTTGTGACTATAGAAAAACTCTTCTTACCAGCTGTTGAAGGTAGTATTGAAACTTTTCGTGTTGTTGTAGGTGATGCTGCGGTGGTATTGTTACCGGCTAGGTTAAAAAATACATCAATGATTTTATAGTCGAAAAATAAAAGTTTTCTTTAAATCTATTTACCTAAATAATAATTTAGTTTATATTGAAAATCATTTTATGCGAATGGTTTTTGGCTGTGATCTTAACATGTACAGTAGATTGGCAGCACATAATTTTTTTAAATATATGTTTGAATAAAGTCAGAGGTAAGGATCGATTTTTCAACAGATTAATATTTTCTATTCTTATCAGTAACTGTAACTGTACCAACCCATTACTGCCCACTGTTGGGCTCAGGTCTCCTCAGAAGAGGGATTAGGCATAGTCCACCACGCTTGCCCAGTGCGCATTGAGGACTTCACATATCTTCAAAGGATTTTTAGAATCCTTTTCCGACATGCAGGTTTTCTCACGATGTTTTCCTTCACCGTTTTAGCCAGTGGTGTTGTGAAAAATTGCACCCGTTCGGAAGGAAGCGCTTCTACCACTCGGCCACCACGACTTCAGTCTTATTTAATTCTTCAGTATTAGTATGAATTAAGATTTAATTTTAATAATTTACTCACTTGCAACGACATCATTGTCTCGTCCTGAAAAAGCATCACTTTTAAAATTTCCATAATCACATTTTTATTATTAGTTATCTTTTTATTTAATAAAATTACATACTTCTCCAAAATTGTCTGTAATCTTCCGAATCTAAGTTGTAGTAAGGTTTTCTTTCATCTTTAGTGATATCAAACTGTACTTCGACAGCGTGATTTGGCAGGGCATCTGAAAACAAATAATATTAAAATAAGATATTCCAATATCAACATTACAGATTGGACATAAAAATACTATGTGGTGTGTGTAAAGTCATATTGTTATTTTGTTTTTATGAGTATTTTGTCAATAACTGAATTAAGTCCTGTATGGGTAGGTGATACATAACGGCCTTCATTGCCCTGGCATTGCAGAGGTTCATGAGCGACGGTGACCGCTTATCATCAGGTGGGCCGTAGACTCGTTTATCTATCATGTAATTAAAAACAACTAGGTATATATAACTTTAAGTTAAAGAATTGTTGTTACGTTTTACAATAGAAAATGTTATTTCATTTTACTACGCCCTGGAAAATCCATCACTACTTTTCTACTTATCACTAACCTGATAATTGCTTGATAGTCCTCATATAATTTTCCAAAACATTGTCAGTTTGTGTTAAAGTATTTTTGTTCACTAAAACATTAAAAAAATAATTTAAATAAAAAAATCGAATGTCTGCAAATTAATTTGTCTATAGAAATAATTATACCAATCACATAGCTATCGCAATTCATTATCCACAAAAAGTACAATAAAAATTGAACCATATTTTTAAATATTTGAGCACATTTTCAAATATTTTTTGTTAAAGCGAAGCAGAATATATCGATTTTATTCCATCAAAATTCTGCGATAAGGTACTCGTATTATATTGCGTCGTATATCGAAAAAAAACTATATATTTTATTGTACAGTTGTATGCATATACAGTACAAGATACATAGCAATTTCCTTTTAAATTTTTACTATTATCAGTATTAAAATTTAATTGTTATTGTTTTAGGACATTTTTTCTAATGATTTTATTATTATTTACTATTTTTCTCAATCATGATTTCTGATATAGCAATCGAACTTTGAAGACTGATATACTATCATGTTAACCTCTAAAAAAATTTACAGTGTCAATTTCAAATATGAATAATATGTAATCATTAAAAACAAAAGAAGGCCTTGTAAACGACCGAAACAGCAAACGCGTGTTAGTTAATAACATAAATATCCAACTATCGCAAGTATTCGAAGGCTGATTTTTATCGAGAAGTCATTTGAGGTCTAAATAATGCGGTAGTATTTTAGTAACAAATCGATAGGTCATTGCAAAACAACAGTACAAGTAATATTACGTAATTTAAAATTAATTTTGTGAAGCATATTATTACTGGTATAGCCCGAGGAGTACCTTGACGTAGCAATGGGCAGAGTATACTACTAACATTATAGACAGGTATGTAAGATTATATTGAGTCTTAAATGTATTGTGGTGAGAAAATAAAGATGATTTGATTTGATTGATTTGATAAATAAAAAAATATACAGACAAATAATACGACTGTGACTGTGATCACATTGGGATATCTGACTCAGAAGAAAAATCTGTATATACTAATGATTTTAATACAGTGTTACACTAAAATCTTCTCGTCACGCTATGACTTGAAGTACTTGACCAATTTGGATAATTATTTTTTTTATATCAGAAGAAAGTAATTTTTGAAAATCTTAAACACAATTTGAGCAACTATATGTTGACTGTCATAATGTTTAGGGACGACCATCAAACGTAAACAAAACAACTTTTAGTACTACGTCCAGTCGTGGTCGATTTCGGGTACTGCCACATACTCATTACTAAACAAACCAATTTGACTGGTTATACGGTGTAGACCACTAGTACCATACAAAACTAAGAAATACAACCAATAACAAAACCTGCAGCACCAAACAAAAATCGATCTAAAATACGAGTTCACGATAGCAAATATTAAATTTCATAAGAGAACCGATAAAACATATTGTGGAATAGAAATTATTGCATTCGTGGATCTCGATAGTTTTAGTTAGTTGTGAACGGACCTACGTGTTATCGTGATGGCGACAATCGTGAGAGACCACGTGTGATAGGACGCATGAGCGTGGCCTGCAGACGAATTCTTCAACTCTGACCCCACAATTTTGATCTTCATGTCATTAAATGTTAAATTGTTTTATTTAGTGGATGTCACGATGTTCAAACAAGTAATAATTACACAACAATAGAATTTAATTTTTATAGTAAATACTGGTCAGAATTTCATTTATTTTTAAAACGCGCAAACAAAATAATAATTGTAATCGATTTTGTTCACTGTTTGTTTGAAGATAATATTTACATAGCTTCAAAAGGTCAAGTTACGTCTTTATAAAGTTTAAATGAACTTCTACGATGATCACAACCAATTTACTAAAATAATCATCCAAATCAGTAAACTGAGGTTAACTTTCAACGGTACCATAAATTGTGAAATATAGTTGAATTGAAGACCTCATCTTTTTGGAAGTTATAAACTTATTCAGACACTCGCGGTTTTCTATAATACTTTCATGCATTTCAGCAGTCACTAAGGTTTCATGCTCAGAGAGTCTTGTAGATACAGTGAGTGTGGTGTGTCCTGATGTGAGTTCGAGTTCCAGTGGTACCACCCAAAAGCGAACGAGAAAGAGGGTAGACAGTTTTTTTTGCTCTTAAATTGACCCGCAGTATCCAGTCTTCTCGTGATCATGACGTTTGCAACAACGTTGAAATATCGAGACAACTCAATTAATTAAATATCGTGGTAAGAACCCGTTGAAAATGCATGAAAGTATTTTTGGAAGTTAGTCAAAAGTTATAAATTATCAATACTTTTGATTTAAATTAACTAAGTTATGTCTCATGTAATATTGAAATCTGAATTTATAAACAGATTCAGCGCCACATGTTGCCTACAAACATGTTACAGCAATGCATTTAACAACTTATTTAACATTTAGTTGCATACTTACAAAATGCCAATAACATTGAATAAAAGCATACTGGCATCTTTACCGACCGTGGGTGTGAAATCGGTACTAAAGAACGTAATAATATCATAAACAAGTCATTTGCACCAATAATAATACCAATCAGAAACCGTATTAAGGTTTAACAAAGTAAATTGAAATGGCTATGTTATTTTATAGAGGAGAGTGGCTCAGGACCGTTTTGGCCATGTCTGAATATCAATTGACACTGAGTTGGTCTAGCCGGTGGTCAGGATCTACCCATTAGGGCAGTATTGCTTCGCTAACAAAAGTAGCCTAGAGAGGCTCATTGCAACAATTGTATGAGCTATTTGCCTTTTGTGTAGCTCGCCGTAATCACAGTAAAGTAGAGATGGGAATATTTTGTTATTATATTATATTTTATAAATTTACGGGAGTAAATAAAATTTGAACAAACTTATTTAAATATGATAAAAACTTATTTTTTCGGATAAACACATTCACTCTCTGACTCTTTATCCATATTTATAAGCCAGTATTTTCTTATCTATTGGTCCATACTTGTCTAAGAGGTTTTCTATACAAGGTGATTTCCTAGTGAGGGTACATATTGAAGATCACGGTAGCTGTTGGTTATATACGACCAGTCAAAATATTATTACCAAAGAATAATAATGTGGCTTAATGCCTTAGTAATCGCAACTTAAAAATATCTAAAATTCTTGCCAAATGATGGTTTTTCGACAGCTGATGGGTGTGGCGGAGGTGTGGGGTGCGCGAGATCACTAGAACTCATTAGTCAAAACTCTTTAAACCGGAATTGTTTATGTTTGAGGTAGTTTTGTCGAATTGAGATTTAAAAAAAAAAATGTAATACTTACCTATTTTTTTGTACTATTCCGAATTAGGACAGAGTACTCATCACCCTCCTGCAATATGTACCCTCTCTAAAAAATATAAAATACAAGAGAAAGAAAACCACCGTATTTGTAGGATTTTGTACGTAAGGCAATGTTATTAAAATAATTTAATAGACTACTTCGGATTTTAAACGAAATGTAGAGCTATTAGGCCATCTGATCGTAGGTAGTTATCGTCGTTCATAGACTTCTGCGATGTCAGGAGAAGCTGCGGGGCCGCTATCTACCTTTAAGAACTTTCTTCCAGCCTCTTTTCAAGAAGGGCAAAGAGTCGATCGGGGAACATCGAGGAGGGGACCATTTTTTTTTTTTTGTGACGGGAGGAAATCGCCGGACTTCTACTCCACTCCACAGTGGGGTATGTGGGGGTTGAACCGCACTAAAACCTCCCGCCAACCGCGCTCGACATCCGATTAGTAGGGGTGACAGGACGCGTTCGCGATTGTCGCTCACGTATCGCCCCGTCACCCCCATAGTTTTTTATTGTGTTATTTATTTAGTAAGGAACATCACTAGCTGTGTTAGTGTGTAAGTAACCGCGTTATAACAGCTATAGGCGGCGCGTGATGTGCCCATACAGGGCGAGCGCTGGTTACGATGAACCAGCCCGCTTGTCATCTTACACTTATGCCGCTCCCGTTATAGCATTAATTATGGCTTGCTTATTCTAATCCCTGCTGTTACGCAACAGAGTAAAAGCTGCATTGTTTACTAAGTTTTTGAATTGATATTAGAAAGTTTTTAAGAATGTTTTTATTAGTCGTTTGAAATGTTTTGAACCAGATGATTAATAAAAAGTCTTTAACAGTAAAATTGAGCTTTCGTTCTGTTATATGTACTGTGTACTCTTCCATCTATTAAAAAAAAACTTGAGAGGTGTCAAGGTACACCCGGATGGAACGAAGTTAGTTTCGATTAATTAGTGAGGGAATTGTAATATATTTTTTTTTAATGTTTTGTAATTTGAATAGTATTTTATGTTTTTAATTTTTATTGTATAAATATTATTGTAATTATTCCTTTATATTGTAATTTTATCTAATAACTTTGATTTTGATTCTGCCTATGCTGCTATTGTTCGGTAATTGACATTTTAAAATATTAATATTATTATTCTTATTTTTTATGAATTGTTTATGATTGCTGATTTTGTCTAATTAAATTTTATTTCCGAAATTTTTGTCTGTCGCTAACTTCATAGTATTTTTTGTTAGTTATAAGTGGAAACTGTTTTTGGATAACGCTTTAACTATCTGTGTTATTTTATAATTTGTATATTTCTGTTGGTTTCCTAAATAAATAAATATATAAATAAATAAAATAAATAATAAAATGAATATAAATAAAATATTTTGATTACAGCCCCATCTAGCATTAATCATATAAAACAAAATAAGGAATGGTTTTAAAAGGTTTTAACTACAGCGCCATCTAACGATAATCATCTAAAACAAAAAAAAGTGTCGTGACAACTTTTTCATAAGAATTTCCGTCTAGCCCGCTTTAAATACCGCGCGATAAGGAACTTCGTTCCAATACTACGAACTATTGAGTTCAAATTTCTTTAATAGAGAATAACGTGTCTGGGTCTTGAGACAATAAAATAAACAATTAAATAATACAAACTACACTTTAAGTACTTAATTAACCATTCCTAATAAACTGTCAATTAGCAATATTTTTTTTACTATTTAACATTTACAGTTCTAAAATCGGCTTACGAAAGGTTGTATCACGACTAGGAAACGTCACTGGCACGTGCTGTTAATCCGAGCTTAGTAAAACAGAAGTGTTCGCGCCAAGCCAGTCGTGACATAACTCCGAGCGAGCCAGCAATCTTGGATAAATTGCGTACACTTTGTGACTCTTTATAGACCTTTTAAGGTAGAAAATTTAAGATGATGATCAGCACGCTCATAATTAAGATCTTTTTTGATAGGGGCGTCGTGACGTGGTGTGGGTGGTTCCGCTTCCGAGGTCATGGGTGGTCCCGTTCTAACCATTTCGGGTCTCGCCACTGTTTTTGTAATGAAAAAGGAATTGATCGGAGCGACGATACGAGGTGTTTAGTTCCCTGCGGCTTACCATATCCGGGTCTAGATTGACTTTTAAGGTAACGATGCTAGAGCTCCGAGATTTATAACGACGTTGCATGAATGGAGTCATTTTCTTGAATGTAATTATCTTTTAGAACGAGTGAAATGGTTTTTTTTATTTTTTATTGTGTCATTAATTTTTAGATTACTAACTATTCCAGATTTTATAGTTAGTTTTTCCGGAAAAAATATGCTTTCAAAATGCTCACAAGATATCTTAGTACATTTTTTGCCATAAAGGCAGACATGCCACCTGAAACATTTATATGATAGCAGATTAACTGGGGGTCCGCTATCTACCTATGTCTTAGTCTTTTTTTTTTTTTTGTTTTTTTTCAGTTGGAGGTAATCACCGTTCAGGTATGTGGGAGTTAAACCGCACTAAAACCTCCAACCGCTCACACTCAGCGTCCAAACCCCGGCTGAGGCCAGAACCCAGCACGGGGTTTGGAGGGACGGCGCGACGCGTTACGCCATCGGCACTCTTTCCCGTCGCTCCGTCCCCTATGTCTTAGTCTTAACGAGTTTCTAAAAGTCTTATGACTTAAAATAAATTAAATCATTTAGAAACTACTCATCCATTACATATTAGTAAAGCAGTACATTAAAAAATATTTGGTATAGAAAGCAAGTGTTATACTTTTGTATTTATGCAATTTACTTTCATTTTGTCTTATAAGGAGACAATTGTCATCATTCCTCGCTGTACGAGCTCTAAATGGTCACTTTGAAATTCAGAGACTGACGAAATCTGATATTCATACGATAATAACTCTAGCGTGTGAGCATTGAAATTCCAGAAAGGCACCATCATTGGCTTTCGCCTAGTGTCCAAAAGAAAATCGACTTTATCAAAAGGAAATTAAGTTGAAAATTCTGTTTCAAATTCTTTTTATCTCTCCAAGACTCGCACAGTAGCTACGTGTGTGGCATCTCTGGATGCCTAAATAATATACGAGTGTGAGACGATCCCCACATCTCAACGGGGAAGTATTTTGCATGCGGCAAGCACCAATCTTATGGAACAATCTGGAAACGAGAGTAGAGCACTTATTAAATGCTTTAAAACTGAGATTCGTAAGCAATTTTGAACCTTGTTCGTTTTCATTTTAGAATACAAATTTCATGAGAATGTTGTGTATATCGGTTGTACTGATTCGTGATTCCGTCAATAATGTTATTAATTATAAACACGTAATAACTGATTTCGATAAGAAACTTTGTAAGATAATGACGCTTCTCAATTTATTCTTGGGGTAAAAGTAAATGTTATTTAAACGCTATGGAAGCAACAATGTTCACGAAGTGCAGATAATAAGTAATTTTTTAAACATATTTTTTAACAGATTTTTTAAATTATATTTATTTATATAGTTTGATGATTGTTATTATGTAATGAAGAGTATAAATATCTCTTTAAACCGTCTGATGAAGCCATACTTTTTTTAGTTTAGAGAACATCGTAACAGATTTTCGCGAAAATGTGTTGAATAAATGTCCTACTCATAAATACTAAAGTATTTTACACTAACATTCCCCTCACACACATTTGGAATATTGTCAATAATATTGTAATCTGTATAAAGCTTCAACAGCAGGTATAAAGCAAAACGTACCTACATAATCAATAAATTGCAATAACTCATGTTGCATTTTTATTGATCAATAAAGTATTTAAAGGCAAATTATAAACACAATTACATTGACAAATCGTGATAGTATTACGCAGGTATTTTGACTGTAAAACGGCTACTTTAAAGATAATAAATGTTTAATTTAATTAAACAGATATCAACATTCAGTAACATAATAATTGAGTGCAATATAGTTGTGTAATTACACTGAATTACACATCAAGACCGAAATCGCTTGTCTCTTGGCTTGAAAGCTCGGAATGAGTTTACACGATACTGCAAAAATTAGACTTTGCGGAAAATCGATTTTCAACCTGCGGTAAAATTTAGTAAAATTAAAGAAAGAAAGAAAATACATTTATTCGTCCAACAATCTTACATGAAAAAAACGTTCAATTAAAAAAAAACAACAAATTCCACAGAAGATACAATAATATAAAAGATAGCAAAAGTAAAATAAAAAAAAATCTGTGGATGATTCGTATCTATGCAAGAGTGGCAATGAAAGGGTGACCAGCTCAGCATAATGCCGCAGCTCGAGGAACTACAGCGCTGATTTTCAATTGGACCGATTGTGTGAGTCTACTTCTGAGCACCCTACAGGACAGTACGACAATCAGATAAACATAAAAACAAATAGGATAAATAATTAGATCCATTAAACTTAGCGCTAACCTTAGACTCCACTGTTAAATACGGTAAATAGAAATGGTTCTAAAATCCACAACAATCTGTTTAAATTGTTTGCAAGCCCAGGATTTCCCTTAGAATATTAACATTTGCTTATCACATAAGAAAAAATATAGTTCGAATCCAATTTCCGATTCCAGAAGAAGTCACTTAATATGAGGAACCATAAAACTACTATGAAAAAGCTACATCAAGGCTTACTACTCACTAGTCCTACTACTGACCAATTTTCTATAAAATCAAGTTATCTTCAAAGAATATTACTTATTTCATAGAAACTGAACGACATTAACTCAGTGAGGTGTAGAAATGTACAAAAAACTAATTACACCCATTAAGAACGATTAAAAGGCGTGTTAAACGTTTTCAAGCTTGATATCCCACTGCGATAATTTGAACTGTATTAGTCCAACTATCTGGTATTAGCTACTTTTTAATTTTGTTCTTAATTTATGCAATTTATACTTGTTTTTCCTAATTCAACTGACATGGAATTAAATCTATTCCTGAATTATTTGAGTTAACTAAATTTGGTTCCGGTGTAAAAATAAACAGACGTGTTTGTGTTCGCTCCAAGCTTATTTACATTTTTCGCAAAGAAATCACGCAAGTAATTCATAGTGATAGTGTTATTAAGCTCGCAAAAGGAATATCAAGCGTTTGTCAAGCGTCAAACACAGGAAAAAAGCTACAAAACGTAAGGAAAAACGTAATCTTATCATTGATCTTGCATCAATCTAACCTTAAAAAATATAAATATAACCGAAAGTCATCTTTGTATTGACATAAGACCAGAGACAACTATAGATCACTACCACAGATCAATATTCATCACAAACGGTCTGTTGCAAAATAACTGTCAAACGTCAAAACCAGGGTTGCCGTAAAATAAGTGAATAATCGTACCAAAACAAAAAATAATTTCAGTTGAAAATAACATTCGAAATAAAATGGACAGTCAAATGCAATTACTGTTAGACAAAATTCAAGACCAAATGGATAAACAAACAAAAATTATAACAGAATGTGTAACAAAAAATGTAATGCAACAAATTAATGAGAGTTTTAAAAAGCTGAACGAAGAAAACAAAGAACTTAAAAACGATATTTTATTCCTTAAAGACAAGATAGCATTCCTAGAAGCGGAAAAGAAAAAGAATAACCTTCTGTTTTTTGGAATAAAAGAAGAACAACGCGAGGAGCCAAACATGGTGAAATCAATGAAAGAAAAACTAAATGAAATTTTAGATATCGATATCCACGAACAAGAAATAGATAAAGCATATAGAATTGGTCATAAAAAAGACAAAATTCGTCCCATTTTAGTCACTTTCACTAACAATTGGAGAAAAAGAGAAATTATGAAAAACAAAAATAAATTTCCTGAAGGAATATATTTAAAGGAGGATTTTACTAAAGAGGTATTAGAAACGAGAAAAAAATTACAACCTAAGTTAGAAGAAGAAAAGAAAAAAGGCAATGTTGCCTACATCCGTTACAACAAACTTATCATAAAAGAAAACAAAGGAGCTAATAGAGAAGAAAGAAAAAGGCAGGTAACAACATCTCCCCCGCAGACTGAGATCACATGCAACGTGCCTAAACCTTCTTTAACTCCAACAACCAAAAAGATTAATATAGCAAATGCTTTTGACTACATGGCCCGTGGACGATCCAATTCTCTTAAGGATAAAATTGTCAGCTAGCAACTAACAGAAAACACCGGAAAACAATCCAAGATTACGAAAATAACTAACCAAAATAAACTAAGAAAAACGAACCCTCTCCCAACCTGGCCGGTCACCATGGGAGAAAATGACCACAACCCTTCAGCAAAGACAGAGGAGTTTAAATATCTAAATATAGGCACTTACAATGTCAGATCTCTATCATCAACCGAGAAATTTCTAGAACTTACACATGCTCTGCAAAATATTAAAATAGACATTCTGGGCTTGTCTGAGGTAAGGAAAATGGGCTGCGATATTGAGGAACATGAGAACTTCATTTTTTGTTATATTGGAGAAACATTAGGGCTCTACGGAGTAAGATTTTTGATCAGAAAGGAACAAAAAAATAACATAATAAATTTCGTTGCTCTGTCAGAACGAGTGGCGATTCTCCAAATGAAATATGGTAAAGACATGCTAACTATTATACAGGTATATGCACCAACCGAAAGTTCAAAAGATGAAGATATTCGTCGCTTTTACAATATCTTGGAAAAGGCGCTAAGTATAGCCGGAAAATACATTATAGTGACAGGCGATTTCAACGCAAGAATAGGTCAACCAAAGGAAACCGAAAACTTAATCATGGGAAAATTCGGATATGGACATAGAAACGCTAGAGGTGAAACTTTAATACAATACGCTTACGAGCAAAACTGTCTATAATGAATACGTACTTCAAAAAGAAAAGTAATCGCAGATGGACATGGATTTCTCCCGATCATAAAACAAGAAGCGAAATCGATTACGTACTGACAAATACCCCAAAAAACGTCGAGAATATAGACATACTTAGCTCCGTCAATTTCCCATCAGATCACCGTCTAATAAGGGCTACATACCGCCTACAAGTGACAAGGAGGAGTCGAGCAATGTACAAGTCACGTCCTAACACCTTAATGAGTGACGAGACCCGAAAACATTATGGCAACAATTTAAATAACCATTTGAAGTCCATAGAACTGGATTCAGCAACAAATATTAAATTTTTTTATAACAAACTAGAATTGATTATCCAGAAAAGTTTAGAAGTAAAAGAAGAAAATAAAACCCAGGAAAAAGTAAACAACATTTTTACTAGACCTACATTAGAGCTAATTGCCAGAAGGTCAGAACTTATAAGAGTAAAACGTAAAACTAAGGAAGAAAAAACAGAATTAACTAGATTATTTAAAAAAACGAATAAAGCCATAAAACAGGACTATAGGAATTACAGAAATAACATAATAGAAAAAAATATTAGACAACATAGAAGTGCAAAAAGAGCTTTTAAAGAACTGGAAATGCATCTAAAATGGATAAAAGAATTAAAAAAAGGAACCGAAACAATAAGCATGAGAAAAAATATCATGGAATGTGCCACTGAATTTTTACTTTATATCAAAAAAGTGGCGAAGCTCACACCACTAAAGAAAAATACTTGGATGCCTGCAGTGAACAAATAGAGTTTCCAAAACCAATTGACGAGTCTGAAGTAATTAAGTACGCTAAAAAATTGAAATCCAATAAGAGCCCAGGGCCTGATAATATTTCAAGTGAGGCAATCCTTATTGGATGCGCCGTGCTAGCTCAACCCCTGAGCCAATTATTCAATATGGTTTTAAAGAGTAGACAAGTACCGGAACAATGGAAATGCTCGGACATTATTCTGCTGCACAAAAAAGGAAATCCACAAGAAATCAGCAATTATCGCCCAATAAGTCTTCTTCCTATTATATACAAATTATTCGCGATGATTTTACAAAACAGGATAAACCAAAACATTGACCAACAACAACCAACTGAACAGGCTGGTTTTAGATCTGGATACAGCACAATAGATCACATACATACCATGATACAAGTCATGGAAAAGTATACAGAATACAACAAACCCCTATATCTTGCATACATCGACTACGCTAAGGCTTTTGATACTATATCACATGAAGCTATTTGGAACGCTCTTGAAGAATGCAACATTCATAAAGTCTATATAGATATAATAAATAATATTTATGAAGGAAGTCACAGCAAAATTAAACTCGAAAATCGTGGACAAATAATACCAATACAGCGAGGAGTACGACAGGGTGATCCCATGTCACCAAAACTATTTATCGCAGTATTACAAAGTATATTTGACAAATTAGACTGGAAGACGAAGGGCATTAAAATTGGAGATAAATTCTTAAGCAACCTAAGATTTGCAGACGATATAGTTTTATTTGCGGATACAAGCACACGATTGGAAGAAATGGTACAAGCCCTGAGTTTAGAAAGTGAAAAGGTAGGTTTAATAATGAACGAAGAAAAATCCAAACTCATGACAAACCATATTGCCTACCCTATCTATCTAAATGGAAAGAAACTGGAATACGTCAAAAGCTATGTATACTTAGGAAGCCATCTTCAATCAATCAATTATCTTTCAGTCACAAAAATATTGAAGAGGAGCTAGATCGAAGAGTCGATATAAGTTGGAAAAAATTTTGGTCACTCAAGGAAATCCTAAAAGGTAACTTTTCTCTGGCTATAAAACGGGCAATAATGGATACATGTGTATTGCCATGCCTCACATACGGCTGTCAAACGTGGACCTACACCTCTAAAATTCAATCAAAGCTAACAAAATGTCAAAGAGCTATGGAGAGGAGCATATTAAAAATTAGGAAAATTGAGAAAATACGAAGTGAGCGAATAAGACAGAAAACTAAACTAACAGATGCCCTCCAATATGCCTTGAGACTCAAGTGGAATTGGACCGGACATCTGGCTCGTTACACTGACAACAGATGGACTTTGAAGACCACACAATGGAATGGTCCAGCCGGAAGGAGAAAACGAGGTCGTCCTAAACAACGCTGGGCTGACGATATTGTTTCTGTAGCAGGTGGGAATTGGATGGAAGCAGCAAAGAATAGAGATCGATGGAAGAAGCTGGAGGAGGCCTATACCCGTGAAGGGGTTCTTACTCAAAAAACTTAATTTATTGTGTTTAACTGTACTTATATCTTTATAATGGGTGGAAAAATAAAGGCTTTTTTTTTTATTTTATTTTATTTTTTATTTATTTTATTTATAAATTTGGTTACATTAACTATCTTTTAAAGCGTGACGGCTATTAGAAATCGCTGAGAAGACGCATCAACCTCAAATATTTTCATTTGTTTTATTATGAGATTATATATTAGTTCGTACTCAGTATATTTTTTTATTGCCACGTGGCAAGGTCACCTGATCGTCGCTCATGGATCTCTGTAATGTCAAGAGACACTGAAACGCCGCTTCATATGACCTACCTTAAAGAATTTCCTTAGGCTTCTATTTTTTATTATTATTTGTAACCATAATCACCTGAATTTTCAACTATTTGGGGTTTCTTCGAATGGACTTGAATTTTTTTTTAATCGTTTTCGCTATAAACTGTGACGCAGACCAAGTTTTAACACAAGTAGACGTATCTAGGAAGTCAATCAGAGCACATCGTTAGAGTGCCTACAAATCCAACGTCGCTTCTTTCTTCAAGATTGTGAAGGCAGATGGCACGGTACGTTTAGCTTACTATCGCTTCATTAGTGGCACAAGGGTCACACTAGCGACACCTCTCGTGCTAATGTACGGCGATGTTTACTACGATTGTAACGTGGACAAGTTCTATGAATGTATAGTATTGAGGCTTTTTATTGCAAGACAGATAAATGATACCGTCAACCTGATGGTGAGTGGTTACGCTAATGATCCTCTGCACTTGTGACGTTTTAAGGGGTAATCATTGGATTTACTGAATCGATTTTAAAAATTACTTTACTTATAAAAAGTTAGGTTAATAACAAGTGTGCTATGCTTTTAAATAATCCTAAAATTAAATTTATTTAAAACTGCCAACATTTGTGGCGCGGACAAAATTACTCACTTCAGCTATTAATGTTGACAAATTAATCAACAACCGACTAAAGCCATCAAACTATTTTATATTAATCCAATCCAGAGCCTAAAGTAATGGAATTTACAATAAACTCAACTAAAGCACGTAAACAACTGGGCCCGGCTATATCTTAATTAGAAATTGTGAGTGGCTGTAATGTGTTTTATTGGTTCATTTGATTGCGGATGCCAATATAAATGTACGTCAAATTAGGTTTGTCTGTTTGATTGGACCGGCTTCTCGGAGGAAGCTGCTTTATTGAATTACACTGGTGAAGTTGCGGTTATTTTGTTGGAGGGTAGCTGCGCGATTTTATTGGATAGTTTGTTTTTTTCTTACAAGTTCAGGGGGCGGTGCGACGGGAAAGAGTGCCTTGGGCGTAACGCGTCGCGCCGTCCCTCATAACTCCGTGCTGGGGTCTGGCCTCAGTCGGGGTTCGGACGCTAAGTGTGAGCGGTTGGAGGTTTTAGTGCAGTTTAACTCCCACATACCCCGGGGCGGGTGGGGATCCAGGGATTTCCTCCAACAAAAAAAAAAAATCTTACGAGTTCAAGTGATCTGATATTACGTAAATAATTACTTGAAGGGTTTTTTTTATAGGAACTACTCCCATTTGATTCTCAATCCAATTTAAAATACACTTTTATATTATGAGGTAGTTTGGTATCAAATTTTATCTACAATTTATAGTTTATAGTAACTTCAAATACTTAACACTAAATTGAAGCAAATTTAAAATATCTGAATGCTAGATGAAGAATTTCTAACTTGTTTATGGTAATTTACAGTGACTTTAACAGATCTCGGAACTATTATACAATTTGTTTCTGTATTCTCTATCTAGCATAATTATTGTTTTTATATTACAAATAGGTACTAAACTACCTCTAAACTAAACTACTCAAATATGTTTTGTATATCTCATTATTAACTTTACAGACCGCTTAATATTAAATCGCTATCAGTAAAACCGAGACTTATATAGAGTAAAGAGTAATATACTAGGAGTATCATAATGTTGGATTATTAAAATGATGCCGCTGACATGTTATAAATCGAAATGACCGTATTAAGTGACGCTATAAAAACAAGTAAAATTAAAGCATCTGCTTACTGAGACTTAATTAAATGTTAGTGTAATAATATAACTGTATTATTACCTCTATAGTACGGTTATTTTCCTTTTTTATGGTTATTAGTTGTGTATGGGAACTAAAATAGACATATAATTATTGAAGAAAATGTAACTCTTAACTAAATATATTTTAGAGGAATAGTAAAAATATTATATAAACAAGAAAGTCGAAGTTAAATTGTATTGTAAATCATTATAACTAGTGTTAATGGAATTCTAGGCTTTGACGTCAAAGAGATTTTTTATCATGGGATAAGCTGATTGATCGAACAACTGTTTTGAAACAAGATATTAAATACTATTTTGAAGTTTCTTCAAGTTTATAAAGTTGTGTATTAAAAAAACAGTTCATCTACAATTCACCCCGTTTAAGTTCAATACCGAGTATTGCAATAAATAAGAGGAAAGCTTATGACATCTAAATCAAGTGTACAGACAGACAGTACAATCAGCCGACAACGGTCCATAATTCTACGTGTAGATGAAGTTAATATCTCTCAGGCAGGTGTACTCATGTATTTAGATGTAGAATACATAAATGACATTTGTATTTATCTAGTTCTCGTTTATTGTAATTAATGTTCTTTGGTACGTACATTTGTTATTGTATTTTTAATTGCTTACTTGAACTATGCAGAATTCAAAATACATTCGATTTAAAAGTACAGTATGGTGTAGTTTACAAAATTAGTAGATTAAAATGAGATTTTGCAATTTGATGGTTGCTATTAAAATTAATTAGTGTTGTTTCAGGGGTAAGGAGGCAAGACTTAAGCCTTGATGTGTAACGCGTCGGGTCTTGAGCGTGAGCCGCAGGAGGTTTAGTGTGGTTCGAGTTCCAGATAACCCACCTGCAGGGCGGGTAAAAGGCCGCCGATTTCCTCCTGTCCAAAAAAAAAGTAGTGATTCAATCCATTTCAATATCACTGCGTGTTGTGCTGAGTCGACTGAAATAAAAGAAGATCTACCAAGAACTTGATTTTTTTGCATAGAGGAATTGTCTCAAAAAGGAAGAGGAGAAATCATTTTATTAAATAGAAGAAATGACATCTACTGTGAATTAGGGCCCAACGAAACAGTTACGTCACAAGTCCCTTTCGTAATGAATATTCATCAAATGTGTTTGACAGCACAGTACCAGCACGGACATAGATTATATCTCACTTTCACTGAGAACTCGGTAAACAAGCGGAGACGTCCGATAGATTGACGCGGACCCATTTTAATTTGTGCCCGCTTCCCGCCATTAGGTACGTTTTGTGGATGGGATCGTCGCAATCAAAAGTAATGGAATAAAATAAAAAAAACAGAATTAAAAGGAAATTTTATCATTCTTTCATTAAGTATTCCGATAAATTCCCTACAGTAAAAAAATTCAGCGTCCCTCAAGTCCCTCCCTCGGGTATAATATCGTCGTCGTTGACGTTGCCTACTTTCCGCAACTTAACTAACTTTTAGAAAAATACACTTCAGTTAAGAATTATGGCCTATGGGTCATATTATTGTTATCAGTTTCAATTGGTTTTGAACGACATTATTTGTTACAATACTACACTTACACCCAATAACGGTTGTTCGGAAAGCTCATGACCCGAAATTTATAATTTGTGTGTTATTTTTTTTGTAGTAATGTTTTTTGATACTGCCATACATTATATAGCATAGGTTCATGAACGAGGGTGACCGCTTACAATTAGGTGGGCCGTAAGCTCGTTTATCTATTTTGCAATGAAAATAAATGAATAAATATTAAACTTGTGTTAGTGATATTACAGCACCTGTCCATCGTCAAGGCACTCCCGCAGTCGATAGTTCTTCGCGGTTTCCTGCAACGACTTGATGTATTCCATCTCAACTAGGGAAATGAAGCGAGTAACGAGCGCTCTACCTCGTTTTTATTCGAGACAGATGAAGTAATAACGCATACAATGTTTCAAATGAATCCCACGCTAAGTACTTATACTTATAGTATTATGAGAATGATATATATTGAATGTTGATAGCATGAGATAGAATATGTATATAAGTTGCATTTACTAATTTTGATTTTTTGATTAAACTCATTTTTTTTTAAGTAACCATATTATTGTAATTAATTTTAGCAATTAACTACAAAAAATATGTGTACGGTAGAAAATAACGATAAAAATCTATACTTATTAATATTATAAAGCTGAAGAGTTTGTTTGTTTGTTTGAACGCGCTAATCTCAGGATTTACTGGTCCGATTTCAAAAATTCTTTCACTGTTGGAAAGCCCATTTATCGAGGAAGGTTATAGGCTATATTTTATTTTCAAAAAAAAATAGGGATCCGTATGAAAATATCGAATACGTAACACAAGGCGAATAATCGAAAACCTATTTATGCGTACGCTGCAAAAACTATTGACAATAGAACAAAATGATATACTACTTGGAAGACAAACAAAAAAGTCCGCGACAGCATATATCTAACTATCATAGTTTAGTCATAATAACCGCTTTTATGGTTATGAAAATTTTGTTGTCGTCTCAAGCGTGAATTTAACGTTAAAATGAGCATCGTTATATTAACCCTTATCCAAATTAAATATTTTGTTATCAAGAGTATTAATGTAGAAGTAAATTACTTTTTGTTTTATTCCAATCGGACTTTTCGTTTAGAAGTTATTACGAGTATAAAACGCAATGAATATGTGGGGCACTGCGGGCCGCGGAAATAACAACTAGACGGCATTGCGAGTACTGTTTGAACCCCTTTGTAACGCAGACGAAGTTGCGCGGGTCAGCTAGTTTTATATATTTTTTAAAAATAGGTAATCATCAACATTGCTTAATACACCAATTGTTTACCACCAATAGAACCGAATTGTTCGAGATCTTATTTATCTATCGTCTAATAAAGAAAACCTTCTTTTACTTTACTATTTACAGTTCAAAACACATCCTTGTATAGTTAAAATGCATACTAAAAATAGATAGACAGTTTATTTATTTGTTCCTTGAAATGAAAACAGCGAATCATCAATGTTTATTTCACGCTAATGTCAAACGTGTCCGTAGGCGTTATAGATGATGGGAAGTCTATAATGGTGTCAGTATTATTTTCTCTATATTAAGTTAAACGTGAATTATTCAGAATTCATTTTATTTAGAAATTAAATAGTATTGTTATTAATTGTTTAAATTTTTGGAATAAACAATATGAATTTCAAAATGATACTTTACGAAAATAAAGGAGAATAAAATATTTACACCTTAAACAGTTCGTAAAAAAACAAATATTTTTAGTAATTCGTTTATTCCCAGAAATAGCTTAGATCTCGTGAGAATTAGTTAAGATGTTGTTACCCACCTACATAGGCGTAAGAATAACATTCTTTGGAAACAAAAACCGTATCTGATTATACTATAATGAGACGAAGGACTTTTTGTATTTCAGTGGTAAAGCAAAACACAACGATCTGAAACATGCTCCAAGCGCATGTTATAGCAATTAAGTACTGACGATTTTTTTACGTTACTTGTTTAGTGTACAATAGTAAAATACATTGCTCGTATATTTTTAGACTGCTAGAAGAAGACTTAAAATTCTATTATCATTATTAAGGGACTGATCGATGTTCATAAAGTATCGAAGCTTGTATTCGTTGACTTATTTTAACTAGTTTTAAAAGATTTTCACGTAATTGTCAGTAGGTGGCGTCACCGCTGTCTTGGCATTCGA
Source organism: Trilocha varians (assembly GCA_030269945.2). Taxonomy (NCBI): domain Eukaryota; kingdom Metazoa; phylum Arthropoda; class Insecta; order Lepidoptera; family Bombycidae; genus Trilocha; species Trilocha varians. Next base: position 6,586,069 of record AP028257.1, on the reverse strand, counting down.
GAAGTTTAGTAATGATAACCACTTACCACTATATACCGTTTACCTATAAACATCAAAAAATTGGTAGCAAAAACAATATAATTTTTATGGGTTTTTGACAAAAAACACCCAACATATCTTTCTACTTGTAATTAAAATTGCAGTTCGAGTCCATTATAGAAGCTCCACATGATCCTGAGCACGAGATGCGCAGTTGCATTAGCACGGAACGACCGTGAAGACTGCAGATATACATTAAGCACTGAGGCGAGAAAATTTGCATCCAGTAAAACGTTGCCCTTAGACCCATTACTTCAACTGATAGCTGAGATGTTCTTAATTGTTATTTAAAATCTGCGAGTCTTATTCAAGTTAAGATGGTTACCTATATTGGATGAGTGGTGAGAATATTAGAAAAAAAAACTAAATTTTTACTTGTGTTTATTCAGCTGAAAAGTTATAGTTAAAATTTGTTGTTTATATTATTTTACAAATTTTATTCCGCTTAATACTAAGTAAGAGAGTGATCACACAGATGAAAATGGTAGACGACGTCCCTTCCCTAGGACGTCCTGTTATTACCAATTTTCATAAACTACAATAACTAATTGGATTTCATCTGACAGTAGATCTCATAAATCAAAAAGTTCACAAAAACAATTGACAATCACGTTCTATTTACAAATGACACCATTGTGCCAACTCGCAGCTCAAAACTAGCATAATGACTTCATTACATAGCCCATCATTAGAACAAGACCAACATTTAGCACATCACTAGTGAGACCCTTCTTGATACAGATGTGATTATTAACCGCACTGATTGTCATGTGCAGGAATATGATGTAGACGCTAATTTGCAAGTTAATTTGTATGTACGAGACGTATTAATGGAGGTTTGGTAAGAACTTCTAACAAACATTGTTATGTAAACGTTTAAGTGGTAATTACTTTTGTTTTTATGCTCCTGATATCATCGCCACGTTAATAACCTTAGTACATAACTAGAAATCAGAAATTATTCAAAATCTCTGTAACAGACTTTCGCAAGTTCGCCACATTACTGTTTAAAGAATTTGCCGGCTATCTAACCCTGCACTGCTATTTCAGGATATTGTAAGTTCAGTAAACGTGGTCAATGAATTGAAATATTCGTGATCGAGCAATAAACACAAACAATAAAGTTTCGTAAACAATTTATTTGTGAATCGTTCCTAGCCCACACAAATCAAACAGAATTCCTATCGGTCCAGCACCGAAACATTAGCATGGCGGACCGAACGAGAGTTGCGTGTCGACGCCCACAGCACTGTGCAATACCGTGCAATCTTACAGCGTATCGGCATCCCATTAAACATTGTAAACCCAGCACAATGCGGATTTCTCCATGGCTCGGTAAAAACTTGTAGGGTTTTGTTCATGTGACATGCGAAGATTTCTCAACGTTTCGTTACGGTTGATCAATCATTTCTCGGCGTGTGACGAAATTTTTGTATTGGTGTTAAATATTGAATTGGTGATTTTATTGTTTCCAATTATTAAACGATCAATTAGAAAAGGTCAAACGGGCGTGTTAGCGAAAAGTAATGAAATTGTTGGGATTTAAATGCCTATTTGTAAGTTTGGCATGGAAGGCCTATGGAAACTATTGACAAAAGTGTCGTCTGCCTTGAGATTTAATCACTCAAGATGTGACATCTTGTGTGTCAAACGCTATTCATAGTGGATGTACTGGTAGGTACCACTTATTGCTTGTTTACCTATATGAAAAAGTCAAATAATAAATGTGAAATATTACACTTTTTTCCATGTAGACAGATGTTAACACGTTGTTTCAGTTTCAGTAATTTTGATTGTCAAAATCATCAGTTTAAGATGCATTATTGAAAGCTTGGCCGTGAAAATGTACATGAAAGATAAAAGATGATCGCGACAATGCAACAAAGGTTTGAATTCTCAAGGCATCCCGCTTGCAGTGAAATTGAATTGTTGAGTTAAAAAGCAATTTATTCTACGCTCCAAAATCAAATTTAATAAATCTACTAAATGAAGTCAAATAAAAAACTCAAAGTTTCACACTTCAAATAATCGACACGAATTATAATTTGACACCTCGGATCAATTGACCAACATTTGATTAAACACAAAATATTAAACCAAAGTGAGTTTCACGATCTAATTACTCAGTAATCCGTACGCAGTTAATGAGTGCAATACAAGTGCGTTGACATTCTGCGTTGATCGGTCGATGGGTAAGTCGATCGCATCGCCGGCGACATCCAACACCGCGGATCGGCTGTCGACGACGATACTGCACAAGGCCACAAAATAATAACTGTACAGAAGTATTTTTTACTAACTTTATTTCCTGCAATAACATTAAACTCTAAAATATTTACAAACACTTCTTTCGCTCTTTCTTAAGTTGTTTAAATTTCCGTAACTGTGAAATTCTATATACCTGACACTGGCATTCAAAAAAGAAGGGACTCGAGCCATTCAAAAGAAAAAAATTTTTTTTTAGAAATGGTGCTTGATGAGTACTCTTATGTACTACTCGCTGACACGAAATACCAAATCGATTCAAATGAGTGCAAGGCGAGTATTTAAGGTTTCAGAAATCATAAATGAGTTTTGTTGACCTTGTTCAAGTGTAAGTGTCTGTGTCTATTTGGTAGATAGATAACTCTTTATTGAAACACCACGAGGCTTGATTCTTTAAAGGTAAGTCATAGGTAGTGGCCCCGCAATGACGCCTGAAATTGCAGAGGTCCATAAGCGATGGTAAACTTACGATCAAGTCTCCTGTTAGTTCGTCAGAAAAAAAACCAGTTAAATATGAAAAATAAAAATTATGAACCAATTACCTAGTTTAGTCATTTAGTGTAACAACTCGCGGCCTTATTACTTATTACAAGAGCGATATATTCCAGGCATCCATATGCACTGAATATAGATGATTCTTATTTCTGTATAATACAATTATTTTGTGACAGGGCCTTGAGATTGCGCATGCTGAATACACGTCTCATGCGTATCGAGTTTAACTTGCGTTCTTTAGAAACTGTATACTTTCGAATATCCTGATTTATTAATAGGTTTTGATCAACGAAACCGCAAGCTATAAAGCTCAAAAAATTGTGTCCTTCAAGCGGTTAATTTTATCTAAGGACATTGATATGAAAAGTTTTCCACGTAGTGGTAGGATTCCTACGTCTGCAGGAGGATACGTGAACCTTAGTGAGTAACGCATCATGTCACCCCACGCAATCCTATGCTGCCTTAGACGAGGTTCTGATTGGTGTATGGTTCAAATTCCACCTCACCTCACCTTTTCTCACATAACACAAGAATCTTATCTTGTATTTGATGCTGCTATCATACGTACATCCGTAAATAAAATAAAAGAAATAAAAATAAAATAAGCCTTTATTACTACTAATTTAAACATAAGAGACAAATTTACATTATCTATTTAAAAAAAAACAAAAAGTGTGAAAAAAAAATGTTGGTCTCTCTGTTGGGTCTTCAGAAATCTTCTCCTTCACTCTCCTATAGTAGCCGCCTCCTTGGCGTAGGCCTCCCCCAATTCACTCCAAAGCACTCGGTCCCTTGCCTTTGTCATCCAATCAACACCGACTATTTTATTGAAAATATCTTGCTACTTCTCTCGGGACGACCCCTACATCCGTACATAGCCATAGTAGTCACTGACCTCTTATGGAAAATAGCACAGCTGTTATTAGAAAAATAGAAGATTCGAGGTGATACTTACATAGTGTAAAATAAGTGTATCTATACCGATCCATGAATGCAAAATATAGTAAATATTTTTGCTACTACTAAAAATAAATTTCAAAATAACTTATCAAGCTATTATAATATCTCGCCGAAGTTCTGAGTATTAAAATCCAATATTTACTGTCCTCTCAAGTAAATGTATAAATGACTTCACTTGCTATTAAGTTATAAATGTAATGTAGAACCAATAATTAGTACACTAGCTTGTTTAAAGCGAGATAATTATAACGATGATGTTTTCTGCATTTAAATGAGATGTATTAATATTAATTTTCTGATTCTGTATGTATATAAGATAACGTGATATTATGCGAAAGATATGTAGCAAATAATGCATTGAAATAATAAAGACTGATAATGGAATGGGTCTGGAAGACTGATGAGAACATTTCTCTGCTGCAAGACAAATGTTCTTTATTTATTTCTCTATTTTTATTTTCTTTATTAGACATGCAAAACAAGTAACAATCACATAATCAATAAAAATAACAAGCATACAATAATAGGAAGACTAGATTGTTCCTCTAAATATGCACGTACAGATGCTTAAAATAATTAACTTATTGTGTTACATAAAAAAGAGAAAGTTAGAAATAAACAAAACTTAAAAACGTAAGAGAAATAAACTATAAACCTAAAATTAAAATCAAAATTCAAATACTAAATTTTACTGTTTTCGCGAAGGAATGACACTCACCGAACTCTGCAAAATTATAAGGAATATTTGCATAACTTTTGAAGTTTGCTGTTTGCGGAAAGTTCGGTCCGTCCAGTTTATATGTATCGTCTAATGGCAAAAACATAATACATCGTTAATAAAAAAAATATCTTAACTATACCTATGAAAAGATCTCCCCTCAGGCCATCCTAAGCGCTATGACTTATTTAATGCAGCCATTCTTAAAACTATGAATGACAAGTTGATTATGGTTTTATTATAACTAGGTCACTGTATTCTTAATCAGTAAATTGAGGAATATCCATTTAAAGAAGTTTAATATATTTTATAAACAAATGAATAACATAAATATATGTAGGTGTATTATTATTCTGCATTCATTTCCTTATTTGCCACTCACACAGATCTTCCTTTGCAATTACGTTTTAATACGAGATCTATTTAATGAATATGAATGCACTTAATTGTCCCTTGAAGTTGTCGCGGAAGAATTTGCCGTATGAAGTTGTAAATGATAAGATATTGTAATTATGTTATTATTAACGTTGAACTATTAAGCATGATTCACGTAACACTGTGTAGTGATCGGGCCATGACCGGATCATCGTAGACATACGAGCCAATAAGTCACCTGATCGTAAGTGGTTACTGTCGCCCATGAAAAGACTTGATTCAGGTTTTGCACATCATCAACTGTTTATGCAAAAAAATAATTTAATTTTATCACGACAAATTGAGTTTCTTGTCAAGTCAATATTGACAATTGACAATCGACTTGGCACATGCCAATCAGCAGGTTCTCTATTTTTGAAAAAAAAGGTGGTCAACCTGATGGTAAATGATTACCGCTGCTGTCATGGTTTTTGGATTTTATCTCTTCTTATTAATAAACAGTAAGATCCTAAAAAATAAGATCAAAGTTTGAAGATTTACACTTTCTTTATCTCTTAATCAAATATAAACTACACCATTTTGTAGGAGTTCTATGGCACAAATCCGGGTGAGTCCTTTGAGCATCCGTCTTGTCTTCGCCCACGTTGCGGATAAGTTATTTCGTTTTATTGATAAACCAGTACCGCCTGAACTGGACTTTGGAATTACAAATACTATTTGAATAAAGAATGAAGTTAAGAATGGCGTGAATTTTAATTGTATTAAAAAAAACATTTACTTTGGTCCCGTTTTGAAAGAAAAGAAAGAAATTTTTTATTTTTGACACAAAATAACTGTACAACAGAGGCACTATTTTACCACAAAATGGTACCCATCTCAGCTAAATGCCACAAGCAAGCAGACAGCCAGATGTAGTTCTGATTTTAGATGAAGGCCCGTGGCTGGTTTTGGATACCTTTTTGTTGCTAAGTAGGTAAAGTGACATTCCTGATAGATAGTATCAATCATGGACATGTGCATTACGCAATACTAGGGTAGAGTGACCACTTACGGCCTCTATCGCCTACCAATGTTTTTTGCTGAACCTCATGTAAAAAGAAAAAAGTTATCTCTTGATGTAGTAAAGATTTGCATAAAACTTTAGAGCAAATTTTTGAATAGTTCAAACACTGTTTTAAATCGAATTTATAGTATACAATTAAATCCAATGTTCGATATTTTGAATTTATTGCTTTTCTGATTGGCTCCTACGTAATAACTAAGACATTAGGAATGTCAAAAATGTTAATTTTATAGCTCGATATATCACGAATATTCTAATTTACAAGTTTATTTACTGCAAAAAGTACACTAGAATATCAAAAAAGCTGTTATAAATCTTATATCCGATTTATATAGAATTGTCTAAGAACATAAATTACTTTCTTATCTACCATACTTACTTGCTCTTTTAACATACACACATGAAAGCCTAAGCGTAAACGTGAAAGAAAAGACAAGCGTATCTACATCAAATTCTTAAGCAAACATATGGAATATCATAACATAGAACATAATACTAACGACAGGATATCCCTCGAAATTAAAGTGTCTCGTTTTACATGTAATTCGCGTCTTTTACGTGTCCATAACCCAAGAAAAAGGGACAATGGGGTAAACAACAAAATTTTAAACGTACTTAAAATGTGTAGTGTAGAATTGGTAAGACATAGTAGGTACTGATCACGATATTTTACTTTCTCTTTTTTCTCTATTCCTTACTAGTATTAAGTTTCCTACCGGCGGTGAAAAAATATCGAGAATAAGTTTACAAATATTTTCCGACAAATGTGTCTTTTAAATTTTTGTAGTGATGCCTTTACCTTCCATTCACAACCATAACAAAAATCTTAGTACAATTATTACAGACATCAACCAATATCAGCTAAGAATGGAACTGTTAATGAGTACCAACGTAGTATAAGTCTCAGTGAGCGCATTACCGTTGTACCAATGTGATAAGAGCGCTGTGCTCGCGTTATCACCGCGCCCTCGTCCACCGGTACACTCGCACATTCACTACTATGCACTATAAATAGTGTTGATACTTGAGTGAAATAAAGCAGAAATACTTAGGTATGTTTTCAAATTTTTATCCATCAAGGATTAGGGTTGTTTCTCATAGATCTTTACGACGCCAGGATATATATCTGCTGCCTAACTTACATGTTTTTTTTCGCTTTCGCTTGAAGAAAGCATTTAAGAAGAATAGGACCTGTTTTAAAGCGGGATGGTGACAAAAGAGATCTTCTTCAAGTAAGGATGTAAGGATGATTAATGACCGTATCTGTTCCATGTAAAAATTGCATGATGCCATGATAAAAAGCATTTGATGAAATGGTATTGCATCGATTTATGGGTAAATCCCCTTTATGTTAGCTACACGTAAAGGGTTGTAGGAAGTGTAGGGGTAACTAGAATTTGTCCATCTACCTATTTATTAAAATGTACCTATTTCAACTGTAAGCAGTTCTTAAGACAGTCGATCGATCGTATCGACTTAAATTGATTTTATTGAAAAATCCGGGTCGAAGGACCACAGCAACTCTAATCTCTAATATATCTACTAATATAACTATACTAAAAAATATCAACTGATCAAGACTAGTCAGATGTGCTATAGTACAGGAGATCATGCGATGTTTGACGCTGGAGTCAAGGAGAGCGGCCGGCGCCGACCACGCCCGCATCCCCCGCTTCACCCCTCCGCTCCCTTCCTCGTCCCGCTACGCCCGCGCTTCATGCAAACTATGCCACTATGCTTGATTCAATTGTTACCATAGACGTAATATTTATGGAAATTATAGTAAAAATCAAGTATATTATAAATAACTTAAAATTTTCTAACTTTGTCTCAGGTAGGCTATAAATTACGCCTATTTTAAATTTCCTACCAGACAGAGTTAACAGTGAGAGGACCACTAGGTGTTTAAAAATAAATCACAAAACAAACTACAGGTACCAAAAAGAGTGAATTGATCACATCTTTCTTATTCAAGTCGGTTAACGTTAACGTTTTTATTGATGCTGCAACCTCAAATTATGTTGTGACACAACTTAATATAAACACATCATACTCTGACCACTGTGAAGGATCAATTTTGCAACTTTTAATGGCATGATAGGGATTTTAGCAAACAATTGACTGTGAACGTAATTGTAGGCACGTTGGCAAACATTTGCGTATGCTTCGTTCATCCAAGATTATTTGCAATGTATGTAATTTGTGAGAACGTTGTCTAACTATTCTTTTTTAATCACTTTCGTTTAGGAGAGGTTTATCTTTAAATGTATAACCAAAGAATTCGATGATGATGATTCACAATATCTGGAATTTTGTTAATTCATTCAGGTTAATTCTTAAACAGAAGAATTACATTTGGCACAATTAAATATTTTTCATTTTCTATATTACGTCCTTAACGTTTGTTCATTACGTATCCTGTTTCGTAATTAGAGAGGGGCGAACTTATTCACTATCTTGATAGCGACGTCTGTTGAGATAAAGCGAGGTGGTTCCGTGTATGACTATTTCATGTTGAACAATTTCAATAATTGTTTAACAATTGTCATCGATGACGATCGATAGCAATTATTTGTGACAATAATATTACATGAAGCGATTAGGTTATGCTTTCGTGCGGGAGTTCGAAGGTTAATCCGATCAGCTTGTTCCTTTAAATCTGCACTATCATGACTACATAGTACTATCTACCTAGTATCCCATCCCGGTGTCTATTCCTATGTATACATCTAAAGTTCAGCACAAACATGAATAATGAAATAGATACAGTGATTTAGAGGTTTTAATTATGAAGGAAAGTATCGCGATGAAACATGTAGAAGGATTCAAAGCTCTTTGAAATAATAAGAAGTATCCATCCGCAGTAGACAAGTATACTGAACTATTTCTTCTACCTCTACCAAGAGAGAGAAATCCAAGTTCAGCATCTAACTATAAACAAGACATATCAAAGACAAGACAGGAAAGGATAAGAATTTTTATATTTTGTATACCGTCCGTAAACATTAACATTATTGATGGTTTTTTATCGCAAAAGTTATGGCAAATGTTATCTTTATTGCTACTGCTCTTTTATTAATCAGGTAACGTCAGTAAATTACGAGATTAATTTCACGTGAGAGTTGCGATTTATGACGGATTTACAATCATCTCATTTTTATTTACGTAATGAATTATTAAGCACGATTGCAAAAATAATACTTGTGTGAACTTACTCAATTATCAATTTTAGTTTTAAATACTATATTATGATTTTACTTCCTAATTTTTTTTTATAAAACCAGTAATTACTCTATTATCCCTTAATCAATATTTTAATTAATCTTTGAATGAGCTACAGTCAAGTTATTACATGTGCACCTACAATAATATACTGGCTAACCTACATGGACGGACAGAGCCTGCCATTTTCAGGTTTAAAGGCGAAAATATTGTAACACATTGTACTTGACCATGTACTTGAAATTTTAATCAATGTAGGTATATCTAGAATTTTCAGGACGACCTGACAACACAAAGTCACCAGAAAAAGGTCGAATTGTTCCGGCGTGTGGTTCTTGATGATCAAGTTTCTCAATCATAAATGAAACAAAAAGAACATACCTGCTCATTGTATCCATACGACAACGTTGTTTTTCTTTTCGCTTAGCTAAGTAACTTCGTCAAATAATAGCACATCACTCCTCCACAAATATTCAAGAGATGTCGATAAACTTGTTATTAGTATAACCAGAGGTATTACTTTATTGTGCTTTATCAGTAACTGAGTAATGATCTAAAGACAGCGTTTTGACACGCGACGGAGGACCTCGTATATCCGCGATTACTTTGCGGTAAATTTACACATTAATTATTAAAACAGCACAATCTGTAGCGGATCTGATCTAGCAATAAAGCTGAGGACAGACATTGTAAAATACAACGACGTTTTTTGTTGAATTTAATTTTTATGGGTTATTAATCAATTGTGGAGATATGGAATGGAGCTTGTTTACTATCATTTTATAGGCTAATTATTGATATTAATTATAATCAGCCAGAAATAAAGAAGCAGTTGTTTAGGGAAATAAGCTGTATATGATAATATACGGACGGAAGTTTTGCTATAAGCCCTTAGTAGCTATTACATCAAGATCGAAGAAAAAAGCTCTCTCTGCTCACCATAATAATTTTCGACTAAGTCTGACTGAAAACTCGCAGAGGGATAAGGAGAAAGTAGTGTCATAGTTCTATGGTTTCTTATAATCGACAGACGAGACGAGCAGACGGATCACCTGATCGTAAATTATTATCATCGTTTACAGGCCTCATTTAAAGATTATTAAGTTGTATCTATTTCACGACCTTATTAATTATGTTTAACAAGAATCATCTGGTCGAGTCTTAACTCGAAACCAGGCGGACATAGCAAAATTCATTAATTGACTCACTGCATCACAATGAGTAGAGACCGGTCCGGCAGAATCTAATTGTAAATTTTGTTGAATGCAAATAAGCTATCGATTTATTGTTACAAACGGAATACACTGGTTTTATGGTTCAACGGTACTTTTTGTTCAATATTATTTATTGCACCTAATAAACAGGCGGGCAGATAACATTGTACTTCATTGACCTACCTACTTCATTGATAAAAATACAAATTTTACAAGTTTGTTTAGAAGAAGTTATCGTCAAGAAGTTACTCGTATGGATGCCTGTAAAAAAAGATATCATGATACTCAATTTTGCTAATTAAAATCCTGATAGAACTAAAATGCAAAATAATGAGTTTTGTCCTAGTTTTGATGACAAAAACATGTATTAAACTCGATGCTTCCTCCAGTAAGGAAAACAAAGATAAACACTATAACAAAGGTATCAAATTAATATTTTATTTACCCATTATCAAGATAAATCTATGTATCTTTACAGAAGGTTTTCTCTGAGTCATTGAGGAAGAGATCGCAAGCTACATATAAAAGTGACGTTATTCCCCTAGAAAATCCTTACGAAAAAGAAATTATGTGAATAACAAAGAAACAACAACTATTTCACGGAAGGCGATCCACAAACCAGAATTATTCATGACGCACAAAAGCGAGGCAATTCCAATGCACTCAAAATCAAAAGAGAATTATATTCATTATTGAACACTCGTCCTATTTCAGTAAGACAGCGGTCTTCGTTAGTCCATATCTCGATTCGAACATGACTCGTACTCCATATTTGCCCAAGGCGAACTAAACGAGTGGGATCGTTTTCATCTTCAGCGCTAAATAAACACTTTAGCATAAAATACATTTTATAAATTCACTGCCGGGAGTATCGTTTCGCCGAATAAAATTAAGCTATAAAATTTAACGATAGCATCGCAACGGAGTCCTCACATAAATTAACATAAAGAAAACCCGTCGAAAAGGGACTCAAAGAATCGTAATTCGCGATACAGCGTTTACGCTGTCAAAATACAAAACCTGTTGCGCTCATTGTGACCGTAATGATTATTATTTTGGACTTTAATTTCGTTGTAGCGGCTGTCTGACCTTTTCACTCAAGATTTTTTTTATTTCTGGTTTATCACGAACTGGATCGAAGGCGGTGAAGCAAATGAGGCTGCTACATCCGTTCACTAAGGTCTCCGGCGGCCACGCCTAGTTCAAATGACTGCCGAAGCCTGTAACATGACTGTTACGCACTAGTCAGTGACTTTGAGTGCTCAGAATTCGTAATTAGCAGTTTCAAAGATAAATGGCGTGCGTAACCCGCCTTAAACATTTCGCAATTTCTTTCTAATCTTTGTTTAGTGATATTCTTAATTGAATGTCATGAATAATGTTAATTTAAAGACTCAATAGCTCGAGTATCATAACTAAAATTAATATTTTTAATAAGGTGGATTGACTTTGAATTGAAGAAACAAATGAGTTTTATTTTATTCAACAAACAGATATCCTGCTGTGAATTGCTGTCAAACTCAATATTATTTGAAACTTCCAGGAAATCAAGTGTATCTTCAACAACAAATTAAATAACGTTCATTTGCAGAAAAAAGTATTCAAATACTCGCTGCACTAAACCACATATTATATTAAACCAACGTCAATATCAGAGATATTATCAGTTCTTACTTAAAGATTGACGAACCATAATCATTTTGATGTGTTCAATACTGGTGCAAAATAAAATAAAGAGTGAAGTTTAGACGTAAATTAACTAAACTTCATATTATTTAATATTAATATTTTAATTTATTTTTGTTTTCGTTTTTTACTAACCTTTAAATTTTTGAGATTTCTTTTTCAAGAAAATCAGGATAAAAATGAAGAAAACGCAGTATTATTTTTAGCGGAACTATTACTTACTGAGATATTATTATATCACTCGTCATGTAGTAATTTGACTATGTTTTACACAAAAATGTCAATCTGGAGAAGACATTTAGCATTTTAAGTTTCATAAAACAGCTACATTTATACTACGTTTGAGCTCAAAGAACAGCGTGAACAGAATTTAATTTTACACTCTAATCACAAGTTATCTCCATTACTTAGAATTTATCGTAATATTACTTAGTAGCAAAGTTAACTAAAATGGCGGCATGCCTTTGTTCTTTGCAATGATCCTATCTCCGCTAACTAGAAGACAAAGTACAAAATGCACTGTTTCTCAATTCAGAAAAGTAGTCTCGTCTATACTATCTATACTAATATTAGAAAGAGGAAAGGTTTGATTGTTTGTTTGTCTCGAATAGGCTCCGAAACTACTGGGTCGATTACAAAAATTCTTTCAGTTTTAGAAAGTTATCGAGTAAGGCTATAGGCTGTTCCCTTTTGTGACGCAGACGAAGTTTTTTTTTATTGCCATGTAGGCATACGAGCCAACGGGCCACCTGATCGTAAGTGGTTACCGTCGCTCATGAACCTCTGCAATGTCAGGAGACATTGAGGGGTCGCTACCTACGGCCTAACTTTAAGGTCCCTCCTCAAGCCTAGAAGAAGAAGTTGCGTGGGTCGGCTAGTTAAATATAATTACGTAGTTATTATTCATTTTAGATTCTAAATTCATTAGAAGGTCATGCTCATATGTTTATACGATGCATAAACTGTTATGAAACGTTATACATGTGACAGATACATAAATTATAAAATAAAGTTCTAATACTAATTATGAGTGTTATATTCCACCTGTACCAACCCATTACTACACACTGTTGGGCTCAGGTCTCCTCAGAAGAGGGATTAGGCATAGTCCACCACACTTGCTCAGTGCGGTGCAGTGACTTCACATATCTTCAAAAGATTTTTAGAATCCTTTTCCGACATGCAGGTTTCCTCACGATGTTTTCCTTCACCGTTTTTACCAGTGGTGTTGTGAAAAATTGCACATAAATCTTTTTTCACATTTAGAGCTATATCCCACATTTTAATTTAATTTACAACATTAAGTTAGTGAATTCAATCACAATATAAGAGATCTAAGTGTCTCGCTTTGTACGTCTACAGTATTCTTAAGATAGATCAATCAACAATAATAATTTATGTATGGCTTCAATTTCGCCTTTTTAATTTATGGTAAAGTTGCATTTTAGTAAAATTAGCCAAACAAGTTCATTAACCCATCGTAGATTATTCTTAAATCTTTCATTAAGTCTAAGTGAGGACAAATTTGACTGATTTCGAAGACCTGTCATTTAAGCACAATATGTTCTGCTGGGAAGAATGTATACCTTCCAGTATTTTTATGCGATGATTTTGTACGCTTTTCAGTATTATACGATGTAATTAATAATTTTACGACCACAACTTTTAGGTTAATATTATATGTATTCTGAAGAGTCAAGGATGTGATGACAGAAAACATAAAATTTTGGAAGATGTAATAAATATGTAATTTTTAATTGCCCCAAATTAAGGTCTTGTTACACACAATGTGTTTATTAACAGTGGCGTGCATGCATATTTAAGTCAGGGTATGCAGACATATAAATCTGAGTAATTTTCCACATATCTATGTCCTATAATCAATTTAATTTAACTTTTACGCTAAATTTGTGCCAATAATAGTAATGAAAAGTGTATTTTGGTTAAATATACAACGTTTAATCGTTTTTTGTTACAATTTCTTAAGAATATTCGAAATGATAGGGTATGCAGTGCGTATTTGCTTGTATGAACTGCACGCCACTGTGTTTATATTGTGGAGAATCTCTCATTACCTCGCAATATTATTGATGTGAGTTCGCACGAAATATCGCAAGTGCAAATAAATATAACAGTGTGGCTTTTTGTTTGATGTTTAATAAGGCGCCGGAATTTTTATGTTTTTTTGTTAATATTAATGTTGTTATTTAATTTTTTTCCAGTCTTTTCATTTATCCAGAGAGTTTGTTATTAAATTTCTTTAAACACTCGCGGTTATCTACATCACTTACACCCGTTAAGAACCCGTTTACTAATAGTGTAAGTGAGTTTGTTAATATTTAAAAATTCACAATACCTACATACAAAACTACATTCAAAATACACTATTGTCCGTTTATTTGTTAATATACTTTGTAACGATTGTGTAGTATTCGCAATAAATACTTAAAATAACTGTATTTTTTCATACTTATACCACTCAATATTTCTTTTGTAAATTGTAGACATGACCTATATTCCCATTATAAAATGACAAGCTTCATAGTCCTTGAAAATAATTAAGACAATCAAGAATTCTTCGACCATGAACCTGCTGCCAAAAAGATGACTCCACTTGAAGATTAAAATCATATAAATTGTCCCACAGCGTTTTCGACAATTTTATCCCGAGGCCGAACTTATAATAAAGAGTAACAACGGTGTTGATTTTAATATAATGAGCGAAGTAATTTATGAAGTTCACTTATAATTATGTGACACACTGCTGATGAGAATGAATAGCAATGTGACACACTGCTGACGAGAATGAATAGCAATGTGACACAATTCTGATGAGAATGAATAGCAAGTTGTTGAAAATGATCTTCCAAGAAATCACTTCCTATTGTATCCAGTATAAGTCAAACATTATGAAGAATACACATAATAACATAATATTTAAAATGATCAAAGTCAAACTGAAAATTCTTATACAACTTGAATGAGAATACATGCTTGTTGAACGTCAAGAAAATCTACCACCAGTTCCAAAAGCCTGGCTACTGTCTGAGAGACAAGAACTGGCGGAAAAAACTCAGCGAATTTTTTTTAAATTAAATGTTTTTATCATTTTCATTACAACAATATAAATCACAACGAAATGTTAGGGCTTTATTCATAACACTGTGTTTTTATTAAGAATGTTTTTCACGAAATTGTTGTCATGATTTTTATTACATTTTAATAAGGCAGTGTCCACTCGAGGCCTCGGGCTGACAACTGTTTGACGACGAAGAGCCTCACCGTAAACATATCTTCACATCTTTTAATTGGGAGTAATTTATTGAGTGAGATTCAGTATCGTATAAAACACTACGTAATTTAATAAAAATACATGACTTTACGCTGTTAAATAAGTTTGTAAGCCTCTGTGAGGTAAACTTGTCCTTTGAACTTTAGAGGTTTGTTTGTTTGTTTCTTTTTATAATTAATAGCATTTTTTTGTGTAACGCTTGTGTCTTACAAGGCACTTTTTAGGCACTTTCTGTATAAATATAAAGAGAAAAAACACTTTCATATGCTTTAAAAAATGACAACAAAATAAATACGCTTCAAGAGGTCATTCTATGCGGAATTAAAAAGAAAATATTTTTTTTTGTTTATTTTAATTTCGGGAAACTTAAGTACGTTTAAACTAACATTTTCCTCGGAAAGGAACAAAAAAGTACGTACTAACAAAAAATTGCATTCATTCATTGTATTTGTAAGTTCATGCTCACACTGGCTGTTACGTAGACTAATGAAGCGATTTTCACTTTTAATGCTTGTAAGTGTCGTTTCGGAAATGTTCGATATGATTACACAACACGTTGTACAGTTGTCAGGTGCGTGTGTAAGTGGGGCAGAATTACATCGAGCGACATAAAATGTTGATCTTTGTTATATTTCAGGCGCTAGAGGCATTTTGAACTTTGAAGTGATTTCTAAAATGGAGTTTTGAGGTGGATTTTTTTTTCAGTTGGAGGAAACCGGATCCCCACCCAGCCCGCGGGTGAGGTATGTGAGAGTTGAACCGCACTAAATCTCCAACCGCTCACTCTCAGCGTCCGAACCCCGGCTGAGGCCAGAACACAGCACAGGGTTATGAGGGACGGCGCGACGCGTTGCGCCCACGGCACTCTTTCCCGTCATGCCGCCCTCTTTTGAGGTAGGTGGTGTTTTGTGTTTGTTTTAAATATGAAAATTGATCTTGGTAGTTAAAATTATTTGAATTTAAACTAACGCTAAAATTACAGATTTACCTATTTTAAACAAATGTCTTTCTCAAGGACATGAGAAGTTCTTGATGATTTATAAAGAGCAATGATTTTTTGAAGAATTCAGGCAGAGACCCGAAGAGTTTTCTTAAAGGTACATTTTTGATAACGTATGATAGAGCGGCGGTTTCCTGATACAACTGGTTCTGTGTCAGCGGGGTTTCGTTCGGAATACAAGTAGCAGTATCTATGATAGCTCTAGGTAGACCACCGACTGAGACCAGGATACTGTGTGGAGAATATTACAAACAAATATATTTCATAATATCAGGATTTTTTAAGTCCACCTGATAGTAAATGTAAAAAGTAAAGAAAGTCTAAATAATATAATAATAAACTTAAATACGATATACCATAACAATACTATTTAGAACATAATAGAGCTTCTTGCAGTAGAGTTTTGTTTTACACTTAATGACTCTGAGACGATTAGCGTCGTCACATCCTTCTAGTAAAAGACATCAACGCGAGTTCTGCGCGTTGCTGAAGTATTCAATTTACATAAAATTAAAAATACTTAGTATAATATTATTGGAACGAAGTTAGTTATCGAAAGGGGGCTAGACGGAAAAAATTCTTATGAAAAGTTGTCACGACACTTTTTTTGTCACGACACTTTTTTGTTTTAGATGATTATCGCTAGATGGCGCCGTGATCTAAATGTTCTAAAACAGGTTCCTTATCGCGCGTTACGTTAAAAAAAATATAAGATATCTTTTAATCAAAAGGAACTTCGTTCTATTCGGGCGTCCCATGACACCTCTCAAGTTTTTTAATAATGTATGTATATTACATCCAATAACATATTTACTATTTTTTTAATCTATATCTGCACAAATATCTCAAATATTTTTTGAACCTCTAAATTTAAATCACAATTCATTCAATAACTGTTGAACATAGCCTTCAATAAAAGAAAATCAAAATTGAACAAGACACATGTAGCCTTCATTTACGGAATAAATTTAATATGATTATCAGCAAGTGATTAAATCAATACCAGATATATAAGGTTGTTTAACAGATAACAAGTATGTATATATATGTACAAAAAGTCGATCGATGAAAAATAAACATGAATTAAATAAAATTTTATTAAATACTAAAAACTACGACGATATTTTAAATTTAAATTAAGGTTCAAGAGCGATGGTATCTATTGGCCACCAAGTAGTTCAAATCCCATATTATATAGCAATAAAAGTTAGTAAACTAAATATTACACCGCTGGTTAAAATAATAACTAAAAAATAGTTAAAGAGGTAGAGAAAAGTTTGAACCTACATTGCATTCTTAGCTAGAAAATAAATAACTTCATGATTTACAATATGTAGCCTAATCATATTTTATATTTTTATACTAATTTAAGTACGTATCAACAAAGATCAATTAATACTTTTTATCAACAAGATGTTTTTTAAAAATCGTATAACTTTAAACTAACCTAAAGCTCTTAAATGAATCGAATCAAAAAGTTCGAAGTGCAACGCCGTATTCGCACTCGGAAAAGGCGGGAAAAAAATGTACTGTAAGTATTAGTGAGAGACAGTGCACGTACGCACCAAGAGGCGTCGCGCTTGCGACTAGTCGCAGTAGCCGGCGTATCGTTCACGCGGCGGTCGGCGGTCGGCGGCGGTCGGCGGCGGTCCCGTTAGACAAAGAGAGCGTGAAGGCTGGCCGGGTGCGAGCGGTGCGACCACATCGCCCGCGCCCCGTCCGCGTCCCATCCGGAAGCCTTGCTGAAACTGGACCGTTTTCTTTTCTTGTTATTATTGAGATCGGCTCTAAAGTTCTGTTGTTGTCGCGCGCTGAGCCGCTCGCGCTGATAACGCGATGCTACGCCGGACTGAGCACGCGCACCTCGCCACGCTCCGACACATCGCGACTTGCTAAATAATCCAACCCCCCAATAATGGAATGGATATTTCTATGTGAATTGTGATTGACTCAAACTATTTTTTGTTGAACTTTTTTGTGCGTTCGTAGTGACGAAAGTGAAAACGACTGTGCGTAAAGATTTTTTTATTGAACCGTAAATTTAGTGCGTAAACTTTTTCGCGCTAAAAATATTGTTGAGGATACGGATAAGCGCGTGGAGTGCGAGCTTTCAAGATTGAGTTTTTCATCCACCAGGTAGGCAATTTTATAAACCTAATAGTGACAATTTTCTCATGTGTTAACTAATTAATTTATTTTACAAAAGTGAATATACAATCGAAAGATAACCGCAAAATAAATTTCAATAATAAATTAGCTCATTCATAAACCTATCAACAGTTTAAATAAAGAACACGCGCCAAATTAAAAGATCAAATATTTTATGCAAAATTAACGCAATAAAATCGAAAAACCGTGACATATAATATTTATTGAATGACTTAATAGACCATCATCACATTTTGGGTAAAATTAACTGACTATTTTACATAAATTAGAATTAATTCGGCGCTTGATGTTTCGATACAAAGAAATTAACTTTAATAAAAATTAGTGGTAGTATTAGTAATTAAAAGTAAAAGAAAAGTGGGAGAATAAAGCGAAGGGTGAAGTTTCACTCTTTACTTAACATCGACTAAATTAATTTTAGTGCTTGATTTTTCACTACAAAATTTTCACTTCAGTAAAAGTATTTAATGTAATAATTATAAAAAAAAACATCGGACAATAAACAAAGGGCGAATTTCCACAGTTATCACCTAACCTTATCAAATTAGGATTAATTCGGAGCTCAGTATTTCGATTATTTAAAAAAAAAAACTTATATTTAGTAATTAAAAGGAGCATCGGAAAACAAAGTGAAGGGCAAAGTTTCACTGTTTTCACTTAACAATCGGGAATAAATAAAATAAAGAATACAAACTAGTTGATTCGACCCAGTAAACCAGAAAGGCTCTGGTCGCCGCCCGCCGCGCCGCCGCCCACCGTCGGCAAATACTTTTTGCTCGGATTCTGCCTTTTGTGTTGTCTGTTCATTGTACTGAAACAGTTTCTACTCATCTCTCGTTACATCTCGTTTTAGTTACGATTTTAATGACTTTGAAAATGAAGAATTAATATAGGTGTTGATAAGATTGTTGGTTTGTGAATTATTATGAAAAAATATTTGAAAAAAAAAGAATATGGTATTTTCAAATTAAGGTTTTTTGGAGATCACAATTATTGTTGCCTTATTTTTTTTTATTAATTTCATAGGTATTGCAAAATACTTTAGCGTGGCTTTATATACAGATTAAAAACTAGAAAAAAATGATAATTTTAATACCTACACACATACTTATAATACTTAAATAATATAATATTTATTCTAAAACATGTCATAATAGATTTCTAAAGATTTCTTTTTCAAATCACGCGACATCACTTACTGTGAAACGCTACGTGTGTCGCCTACGTGACGGCTCCGTCGCTCCAGTTGTAATACGCAGCCTCTGATCTTTATCTCGTCTTTGAGGTTATTAAACTATTTTGAAAAAAGTATGTGTATATGATTACTAGATACAATTTTATGTCAAATTTGTAATTTTTAGTTTGAAAAATGTCTAACTAGAAATTTTTAGAAAAAATCTTGTCACACTTTTCCTTTCATCTCGAATTTCAAGACTAACTCATATACCTACTAGCTGATATACTGAAGGAATTAATCTGATGAAAAAAATCATAAATTAAAAAGTAAATTATATTTCAAATAATTTATTTATTTATATAATACAAATAAAAACTGTAACAAAGTCTTCATATTGAGATTCATTTATTAGTTCTCATTATTTACCTCATTAGTTTTAAGGCTGTAAATGCAGCGATCGATTTTATCCAAATCTTTATCGTTCTATATCAAGGAACAAATAAACATTTTGTTTTATAAGTAAAGGTTCCCGTTACATTTTACAACGCACACTTCGTTTAGCCTTTTTGGAATTGATTCCGGGAACTCACATATTTTATATATAATTATTAATATTTAAATAACTTAAAAAATAACTAGACAAGTATAATAACTTTATTATAGAATGTATTATTTATTTAAATTCATTTCAAATTAGTTCTTTCATCCATATTGAGACATGTAACTTCGTAAATTAAATTTCCTGCTTTTCAAACTTTTAAATGGAATCGTAATTCACTTGAAATAGGCATTACCGTAACAAAAGGCCATTATATATTTTTATTTACGAATTCATTCAACTGCATCATCAGATCTATTGACAATTTAAAGATTTTGTGAATGTTATTCAATGTTTAGTATTTTCTATCGCTCCGAAGACAAGAAATTGAATAAGAAATTTAATGAAATTTGTAACGCACATAACAACTTATTTCATTTAGCTCAAGAACTGCGCAAAAAGTTACTCAACATTTCAATTACTTTAAAAAATAACGAAGTATAAAAGTAGTTATTATAATAGGAATAAATTAAAAGATCATTATTATTGGGTGACTTAATGCAAATAAATCGTATTTAGCTGCAATATATAATAGTTATAGTTTATAACCATAATTATATACTCTATAATAAAAATTTTATTGAAGTTGTAAAACAAACATATTTTTATTATCTATTTTAATAACTTGTTCACAATTCGTTCGTTGTTTTATCTTAATAATTTATTAAAGTAAAAAATAATGAATTAATTCTGGACATTTTTCATTTTATACGAAATTAGCAGATGACGTTGTTTTAACTAATTATCTTGGCGATACAGTTAATAATTTTAGTTTGGGTTTTTTAATATGGCCTATCTTTATTTAAGAAATATACAATATTTGTTAAGAGTCAGACGATGATGCCATTTTATTTAAATATTATTTCCTCATTAGTAGTTACATTTCAGCTCCGTTATTGGTAAAGATGTCAATTTTTCCTTATTGTACAAAAAATAAACTTACTTCATACTTCAGAAAGAGAAATAGGTAATAACCGGTACAAGTATTTATGCGGAAGAAGTCGTTCAAAATGACTAATTCAAAAAAACAAATAAAAAGCAAGCGCCAAAACAATAATTGGCCGGTAAGAGATACTATTATCATTTCCGAAAGCGGATGTCGGGCGGATGCCGGACTCGCTTATAAACGTAATCTTTTATCGGCGAACCTTACTAATTTAAATATACCAAACAATAAACCTATTCTCGATCTCAATTCGAAAATTAAATCGAACCGGCGATGTATTCGCGTTCTTTTTTCAAACGAAAGTCAATCACGAACTGTTTTCTCGTTATTTAATCTCTATTTCACACTGGCCGATGAAGATTGCATTCCGTGAAAAAAAATACACTCGAACGAAACGCTGTGTCATCTCTGTTGTAGAAAAAAGTAATTAAAAAATTTCGCTTTCACCGATACAGAATAGGTGCGTGAAGTTAGGTAACAGAGATACCTGTCTTATTTAATATCGATCAGTGGTTAAGCGACAACTATCAGGTTTTTTATCTACATCGGTTCATGCAGGTGGAGTTGATTTCTACGTAGGCATACACTTTCATGCGCAGAAATAAAAACTGAGACAGTTTTACTCCGTTACATAGCAATGATAGATGTCTATCTGGCCGACGGATATGTGCAACATGTGAATGTCAATTATTTTTATTACTTTCATGCTTGTTGAATTATAATCGGGCTTGTAAGTGTTGTAATAAAATCTCAGTTTGTGGTTAAAAATATTTATACATCAAAGTTGCAATAAAATTTATCAAAGAAGTTAACAATGTATTCGTAATCCTTTAAAAAAAAAGAAACCCGTAGACAACAAAGAATATTAGGGTCGAGACATCAGATTAGTGTTTCAAATATAAGCATGGATATTTATAATGTAAACACACATATAAAATAAAAACTGCTATTTAGTCAACAGTCTCTCAAAAAAAAGTAATCAAATCTACATGATGCTTCTTTATCTAAAAAGTAGTACTTCTCCTGACGTCCTATTTTACGTTACAATATTTACATGTCGGTGTTCGTGTATTTTATTAGAAAATAATTTATTAACTACGTAAGTAGGCGGTCAGTTATTTAAAATTGAAATATTACTTTGTTAAAATACTACTACTACTACCACCCGGATCATACCATACCTTACGAGTTGTACACGATTTATTCGCACGATGACTTCTTCTAGGAATATGATGTATATCACTTTCACTATTCTCGTTCACTGCGTTTGATTATTATTTTGTATGACAAGACGCCAGCCAGTTGTCGATGCTCATGAATTTTAGAAATCTTTGTACAACTTCAAAGCAAGAAATATTGCGTTGTGACAGCTCCGTAAGATCACACCATATTTTCTGATTGTAATACTGATATATCTAAAGGTAAACTCGAGAAAGGAGTCTCTGAAATATTAAGGTTGAAAAGCCAACTAGCCGGTGTTGGCAAATGTTGTTTGCTACCTGTGACGAAAGAGGTCGAATGTTTAAATATAGACCATGTTACTACTTTCAAATAGGTTGGTTATTTATATTGGTTTACTTAATTTTGAGTTTCTTCGTTACAAATATTGTCTGTTAATTTTTGATTCTAGATTGTTGAACAACTATCTCATGCTTCACTTACAATACTTCACTTAAACCCCATTTACCCCATTTTGTGTTAGCAAGCATACGGTATGCATACACTTTTCGTCAATTGTAACCATAAAACTTTTTCTATACTACTTGAAGATGAACAAGTTGGCAACTGAATCCTAAGGATATAAAGCTCACACCTAAGCCTTAACTTTAGCTTCAACTTTTCATACAATCAAAGTTTTATGAATTAAGTTGAATCTCAGTATTCAGCCATCGACACCCATTCGTTCTAATTGTGTCTCTGAGTAGGAGTGACGGTTACAAAACGAGCTCGGTTTGTCGTCGATGCATTTGCATATAATTGCAGTGCATTCCTAATTATAAGCCTAGAACGAGTGCGAGTGATTTGTCTCTTCCTGTCTACATGACGTGATGGCCCGATAGATGAAGCTCTAATGATTTCTAAACGAACTAATAATAACAGGTCATAGATGTCAGTGTATGCTTTTGGTGTGCACTTTACAGTTACTAAATGTGTATGTTCATGAAGAAGATTACTAATATTTAAGTTGCAGCTCGTGAACAGACCAATCCTTTAATTTTATAATTTAAAAAATTAATAATTTAAATGAATATTGCAAATATTCGTAGATTTTCTTAAGAAGCAGGTAATTATAATTCATGTCACATAAACCAAATTTTGGCCATAATATAGTTACTACAACTTTCTACTACATTAACCTCGTCTTATACGTAAACAGCAATTCCTAGAAATAACGCTAAATTTCAAGAAGCGTAAAACCTTAGTGACCTAGTTTCCACAAATTTACACCATCATTGGCTTCTGCATAGCTAACAGAAACGTCTGAATACCGTTCATAAAATGACGCAGTAAAACCACTTTCGTCCACTAGTTTTTTTCCAGTTAATTTTACAGACACATAAGTTGCATTGTGACATGAAAAACGAGCACTTTAAAAAAATATCTGTAGCGAAAGCACGGACATTATTCGTCTACTGCATCAGACACATGAATCACGATGCAGACTAAAAAATATATTCTATTTAAGGGGTGAGCATACGAAATACGACATGCAACTTTAGACCGTATACGATTACCTAATCGCCGATATTGCCTTGCAATTGTCCGGGACATAACAGACACAGACTGAACTGACTGATCAAAATTCAAGGAAATTCGATATAGTCTGCATTCAAGTACATCGTTCTAGATGAAATTCAAATTATAAAAAAATGCACAGACGACGGCGTCGCATAATTTTTAGATTGATTTTCATAATGTGCAGTCTGTAGCTGAGGTCAGACAGTAACTATAAATAAGACAGTTCAAAGACAAGTAGACTATATTAAACGCTATTTGAGTTTAAACTTAAAACGACAATCAAAATAACTGCGCGTTGCACTCGCAACGAATCTCACTGTACTGCGTTTTTCTGCGTTTCATAAATTGCATTATACCTAATATTTGATGTGAACAATACCTAGAGCATGAAGAGGATGAGTTCATTTTTTATTTTGTACGAAACATAGATAATACCAGTCTTGTCTAAGTTTTTTTTTTCAAAATAAAACCTGAGGAATAACATAAAATAACGAACAATAACAATCGTAATTCTTGTTCTGTTTATTAGGACGGTACTAACAACGGATTTCCGCTTTAGGTTTGATCGCAGCCTCCGGGCCACGAAGATTTATCTAAACAAAACAATTCCCGCGCTGTAACGAGAAGATTAATAGGTACACAGAACAACCGCGCTTTAGTTTGATTAAAAATTTATATTTGTCTCAATTTAAAATCATCATAATTTATATAAATTACAAAACCGTTTGACTTTCAAATCTTTGTTTTCATCTTAATATAATGTTATTGCCTTTGTACTATAACATTTAAAATGTAATGTTTAAAGAAATATATTGTGCTTATTAATGTATATTTAATTGAAGAATTGTTTATAACTGTAATTGAGTCCCTTCTCGTTTCCGCTGTATTATTACTTTTCATTATACAAACGAGGTTTTGATAAGAAATCAGTCAGTAGTGGTCCGTTTTTGTATTCATTGTTTTTATAATATAAAAAAATATGAATAAATTTTCATTAGGTAATTGTAATAACGACCCCAATTTGCAAATGTTAAGTGTAAGACTATCATTTGTTTCACCATTCTCACACATCACCATGTGAAAAATACGTTCTGTCATACAAAAAAAGATTTAAAGTCGTCGATACCATTCAATCATTATAAGAAGGAAGCTATTTATCTTGAAGCGCAAGTAAAACTTATTCAATTAAAAGTCCAATGACAGACTAACACTTTCGCTATCCCGTCACAGAAATCGGAAGCGGCCAATCATTCATAGTCCAGATTAATCAATGAAATCGCAAACATCCGGTCAATGAGACCACATTACGATCTTAGCGCAACCATTTCGCAAAGATGATCGCTCCCCGTTTAGGCATTAATAAAACATGTCTGCAATCAATTTTAATTGATGGAACATAGTATTTCCTTTTGGTTTATTACCAAACAAAATTAGACGCAAGTTACCATAAAAGGAGATCCGCAAAAATAAAACGATTATTTACGTTTTTGGGCGTTGTACATTCTGGTACTGCTAAGTAGGGTTCTCAAGGGCAAACCACGTTTTTTTTTACTTTTCATTTGGTTATAGGTAGGAGTAATCTGGTTAAATAATAAGAGGACGAAGACGAAGTTCCTGCTAAACATAATCCTTCAAAAGATAAAAATAGAAAAACGAGGAAGGACAGTAAAATTGTGGTTACCGTTATTAGAAAAAAAACTAGTTATATTTCGACAAAATATATTAATAATTTGACGAGAGTTTTAAGATCTAACAAGACGAAACGGTCATCAAAATTAAAAAAATACAACTATTCATCCCACAAATCTTTTGTGAATCAACAAAGCAAAAATCTTTGTTCAACTTCGCAATTCAAATTAGGACAATAATTATTAAGCTATTGATTTACGGATACAAAAAAAACCGTATAATATGCTACTTATTTTAGATAATTGCAACTATAAACCATAATCACATATCTTTCTTACGGTCTTTATTATGCAACACTATCATTATTATAGGAAATCGGAATAATTTCGGGATGACGTCATGATTATACGTACAAACGTGATTGTTAATCTGATTTAACGATAAGTTGTTTACGATCTAGTTATTGTGATTTTATATTTTTTTAATGCTTTTTTGTCATTAATTTAAGTTATTTCAAAAACGAGATGTAAAGTGTCTTTAAATGGATGACTGCTTTTCAAAACTCCAATTCTAATTGAGCTGAAATTTTGATTGAAACCTCATTTGAAAAAGAATAAGTCCTAGTACTACCTAGTAGTACGAGATAAAGCTGGAAGGTGAGTTCATTCCGGCTATGGAATGGACTCCCCTCATCGGTTTTTCCCGAGCGCTATGACTTGTCCTTCTTCAAACGAGGCTTGAAGAAAGTGCATCAAAGCAGGCCATAGGTAGCGGTCATGACAGTGCAGTTCATGAGTAATAATAATTGCTTACGATCATGTAGCCCTTTTTTTTTTTTTTTTTTTTTTTTTTTTTTTTGGACGGGAGGAAATCGCCGGACTTCCACTCGCCCCGCGAGTGGGGTATGTGGGTGTCGAACCGCACCAAAACCTCCCGCCTCTCACGCTCGACATCCGATGATGTAGGGGTGACAGGACGCGTTCGCGATCGACGCTTACGTATCGCCCCGTCACCCCCGGACGTCGAACCGGCAGCCGTCGGTGAAACGACCACCGGCTCACTCGGTGGACGGGCCAATTCAGGCCCGCCAAGATGGGGCCGTGTGGTGTAGGGTCTCCCTCGGCTCAGGCCGGCCCAGGGCCAGCCCGGGTCGGGGAGCACGGCTTGCCATCCCCCGTACAGATGGCACGGAGGGTGCGCGCTGAAGCCTAGCGCAGCACCCCTCGGGTCCGATGTTGGTGGACCCGGTAGTCTTAGGGGGCCAGGTCCCGGGACAACTCCCGAGGTCGGCCCCCCGCTCGACGTCGGCGGCGACGGGGTTGGTCGGGGAGGGAAGAGCTCTCCCTCTCCCGCCCCGCCGCCTCCTTCTGCGAGATGGTGGACTCGCAGAAGTCGAGCATAGCTTTCCAGGACTCGTCGTCGCCGAGCATCGATGCCACGACGCCCGGCAACGACAAGTCCTGCCCTACTTGTGCGACCAGGACACGGCGCTGCTCCTCCCATGCGGGGCAGACAGCGAGCGTATGCTCTGCCGTGTCCAGGTCGCTTGTGCAATGATGGCACCTCGTCGTCGGCTCGACCTGTATCCGGTGCAGGTACTTCCCGAAGCAACCATGCCCGGTCAGCACCTGCACCAGACGAAAGGTGAGGCGTCCCTCGCCGCGACTCACCCAGTCCCTGAGGACGGGGCGAATCGCCTCGACGGTCCTTAGGCCCCAGTCGGGGTTGGCCAAGCGCCTTGACCAGGCCTCCAACACGGACCGCCGAGATTGGGCCTTCCGGTCCCGAACCGCAGCTCTGAGGGGACGCACAACGCCCCGAGCGCGGAGGTCGCAACGCCAACGGTAATCGTCGGCGAGCGCCTCCGCCTCCAGCTCCCAGGGCGGCGTCCCCGCCAGTGCACACGCCGCCTCAAAGGAGACGGTGCGGTATCCGCGGATGGCCCTGATAGCTACGACGCGCTGTGGCCGGCGCAGGCGCCGGACAACGGTTGTTGTCCGGTTTCCTGGTCCGGCCCAAACGGGCGCGCCGTACAGGGCCATCGAACGCACCACCCCCGCGTAGAGGCGGCGCACGGCACGGTTTGGTCCCCCGAGATTCGGAAGCAGCCGGCTCAGAGCGCCGGCCGTCCTCATCAGTCGGGGGACGAGCTCCATAAAGTGGGCCCGGAAGGTCCAACGGCTGTCCAGTATGAGGCCGAGGTACTTCAATCGCACCCCGACCTCTATTGGGACGCCTCCAACCACGATTTGGGCCCCTGCAGGTGGCGTCACCCCAGCCCTGTGGAACCACAGGGCCTGGGATTTATTGAGCGCCACCGCGAGGCCCAATCTCCTAATACGGCCGACGACGAGGGCCACCCCCGCTGTGGCGAGATGGGTAGCCTCTCTGAAGTCTTGACCCCGGGCCATGACGAGCGTGTCGTCAGCGTAACAAATCACGCTCAGGCCCGGGGTCAGGGCGCCTCTCAGCACCCAGTCGTACCCGACATTCCAAAGGAGAGGTCCGAGGACCGACCCCTGAGGAACCCCGCATACGACCGGAAACCGGTAAACGGTCCCATCGTGCCCGGTGCATACTACCGACCTGGCCTCCAAGTAGGAGCCGACCAGCCGGCGGAGGTAGGGGGGAACTCCATGTCTCTCGAGTGCCCCCCCTATCACGGACCAGGGCAAGGTGTTAAATGCGTTGGCGATGTCAAGCGACACCGCCAAGGCCACCCCGCCCTGTGATACGGCTTCATTTGAGAGGGCCCGCACGCGAAGGATCGCGTCCACGGTTGAGCGGCCCTCTCTGAAGCCGTACTGCTCCGCCGACAGATCGGGTCCCACCCCGACCAGGTGCTGGACGATGCGGGCAGCCAGAATGCGTTCCAGCAATTTGCCCACCTCGTCCAGTAGCACGATAGGACGGTAACCGGCGGCTGTATCCGCCGGGCGCCCCTCCTTCCGCAGAAGGACAAGTCTACCCTCTCGCCACAGCGAGGGAAACCGTCCCGACTCGAGGCAAGAATCGTAGAGCCTCAAGAGTCGGTCCCCTAGGGCATTGAGGGCCAAGGCCAGGACCCGGCCATGGATGCCATCCGGGCCGGGTGCCGTGTCTTTAGCACTCATCCTGACTACGGCCACACGAAGCTCCTCCCCGGTGATGTGGGGAACCTCAGCAGGGGCCTCGCCGCCGGTATCCTCCGGCGGCTCACCCATAGCAGGGGGGATAAATCCCTCCTGCTCCTGCGGGAACAATGTCGTGACAATGTCCCGCAGCTGCTGAGGCGGTAGACGCTCGGTTATGGGGGGCGCCCATGGGCGCACCTTGCCGCGCACCATCTTGTATGGGCGCCCCCAAGGGTCGTCATCGAGCGTCTCCAAAAGGCGCTCCGTGTGCTGCTCCTTGGCCATCTTGATGGCCAGCCGCATGGCTCCCCTCGCCTCCTTGTACAAGCCATGCAGCCGGGCCTCCTCCTCCGCGAATGCAACGGGGTCGTTGCTACGCGGAAGGCGGCGACGGCGGTGCCGAGCGCACTGGCGCCTCGCCCGGACGCATACAGTTCTCAACTGCGCTATCTCGGGCGACCACCAGTACGTCGACCTCGTGGGAGACCAAGGGCCGACCCGGGGCATCGAAGCGTCGCTAATGCGACGCATCGCGTCCCGGAGCCAGAGCGCCTCGGCCTCCACGTCTACTGGGTGTGGACGCATGGGCGTCCACGCCGCCACCGTAGAGGCTTCCATCAAGAGCTCCTTGTTCAGGAGCTTCAATGCCCACCTGGGGAATGACCGGGTCGTACTCCCGCGGGCGTCCGCAGCCGGCGTGGGGACGGAAAGATCAAACCGAATATAACGGTGATCTGATAACGATTCCGCCCCCACCAGCACTCTCCAGCCGCGGATGCGATCCGCGATGGCAGAGCTCGCGAACGTAACGTCCACGATAGACTCGCCCTGCCATCGCACGCAAGTCGCGACCGAACCCCTGTTAAGTAAACAGAGGCCAGTCGCGAATCATGTAGCCCTTTAGCTCATTTATTTATAAGGAAATGAAATAAAATCCAGATGGTATGTAACAAAAAAGGTATGCAAATTAAAGCCTAGCTTATTAGTATCATGAACGCCGTCTTCACCTACAGACCTAATAACCAAGCCCTGCAGTTCTCACACGTGTTTGAACACAAAAAGATATGTTTCATTATCTTCGTGGCGTACGTCTTGTTGCGTAACAATCAAGTTTACAACCACGATGGCAATCGAGTGCATGGGAAGCCGATTGTTCTGCAGAATGCGTTCACACACATGAACGGCAACATTGGCAAAGTTAGCTTCTGCTATTGTCTCTATTGAGGGTTTCTTATTTATTGGTCGTTTATACGTTTGAGAAAAATAGGTCAGGTTGTTTATGGATTATTGGGAGTTATGATGCAGTTTTGTGCTCAAAATATTGTTAAATTCAAAGAGTAATTTAAAGACTTAATTTTAGTGGCATGTCCTAAAACATTTTATTATTTCAGAGCTAGATTTCTAAAGCTTATAAAACGATTGTAACTTACAATAAAACATTTAAATACCTATAAAACGCAACTAATTTAACCGAAACAAGACAAAATCGAATGAATGGAAAAAACATCAACAAAAAATGATGAATACTCAGAATATGCAAATACGTATCATTTGTATATCCATTGCGAAGAGTTCCAGTTTTTGTCGACCACACATCGATCAAGTCCAATTAGCCACGTCCTAGGTAAAGCAAAAACGTCAAAACCACCAGTACATCCATAACGAATAGTCTCAAGGAAAATAATATGAAAAGATTAACAAGTTTCTGTTGAAAACGTAAAATATAAATCACAATTGTTAAAAGTAAAATTGATAGTTTAGCAAGAAACCTTGATTGGAACGTCACTTGCGATTTCGTTGGTACAGTCGCAAACATTTATTATTTTTATTTTTTAGTTTTTATGCAGTTAAATTGTGAAATGAACAATTTAGTTTCGTAGTTTTTTGATGGGTTAACAATAACTGAAATTATAGGATTTTCTTTTATATCTTATCTAGACTTTTATGCAACACAAAGACGACTCAGACTGAATAAAAATAGGTTAACTTTTACATAGTTATTGGCATCCAACGATAAATATAAATTTTATTTCATTTAATCTGGAATAAACTTTCACATTGTACTTTGAGTTGAATAAGTTACGTTTTTTTACATTATTTAATTTTAAATTGTTTAGTCATTAAATTAAATTTACAATACATTACATCGGATCTCATTTTCTGATATGAGTAAAATTTTGCTTGCGTTCTTTTCATAGTTTAATTAAATTTGTATAAAATCCAAGTGTTTTTGAGTGTAACTGTCCATATAGCGGTTTCGTTCAATACTATCGTGATTTTAAACAATAAGTCTGAACTCCCATCGGCGTAAGAAATCGCGAAAAATTGCCGAATTGCGTCACCCGCCCGTCTAATTGCCGTTACAGATTATTACAAACCTAATCGTTTACAGGCGATTTTGAAATACTTCGCCACGTTACATCGGTTACGCACGAGTCTTGTAATCAAGTTTTTTCTTAATTAATGGCATTGTGGAAAGTTTATTCTGAATTTTAAAATGTATTTTGTTATTGACTGTACTAAGGATTCAAAATTTAAAGCGTTTACGTGATCGTTAAATATTTTTTTCATTTTGAAATTGGAGTAGGAAATTCACAATCGTTTTAACTATTTCAATTCTCTTTTAGTACGGTGAAGTCATTGTAATACGATGTATCATTATTATCAAAAAGATAAGAACCTCTGTAACTGTCACAACCCATTATTGCCCACTGCTGGGCTCAGGTCTCCTCCGAAGAGGGAATAAGAACCTCATTTAGAACTAAAAGTTACTAGGTAGTAATTGATACTTAAAACTTTTATGTATTATGAAATCAAAACACATACGAATAGCCAAATAAAAAACAATAAGGAACCAATATCCTTTTGTCTAAACACCGGTTCTGATCTTATCATACAGAATGACCAACAAAACCACTTTTATGAAAAATAGTGGCGGTCAGATTCCAATCTCAGCTGTCGTAGAAAAAAATTAAAGATCGCACGCAATATAAATCAATGTTATTGTTGTATAGAATTATTTATTACTAGACATTTCTACGGTTCTACTTGTGCTATGTAACATCACTTTTTTGTCGCTTCAAAAACACATGAATTTTCTGAAAGAATTCATCTGAATGTGGAAGTTATATTAGTATCATCAAGTTGTGCTATAGAAGAGATATTTAAACGACCTTTAAATTATATTATTCTTTAATATTTTGCTTAATGTTAACTATTCTATGCCAGAATCATGAAATCGCAACGGGATATCAGTATTAGGAAAATACTTTTTTTTTTGGACGGGAGGAAATCGCCGGACTTCCACTCACCCCGCGAGTGGGGTATGTGGGGTTTGAACCGCACTAAAACCTCCCGCCGCTCACGCTCGACGTCCGATCCCCGGCCGGGACAGAACCCGGCGCGAGGCTAATAGTGGTGACAGGACGCGTTCGCGATTGTCGCTCACGTATCGTCCCGTCACCTCTAGGAAAAGACTTTGTAAAAATCCGTCTAATTTATTGTTTTTTTCATTAGTTGTACTTATATGTGAGTGATATGAATAACCTCAAGGGTTATAAATTCATATTATTATTAGTTCAATTTGCTGCTACGATACCAATTGCTCTACATAAATTTACCACAAATATTAATCGTATTTGACTAAAGTTTATTTACTAATCGTCATTATTAATTACGTTACCTCCTCTTTCCTATAAAACACTGCGAAATGGAACACCGTATAAATTAGATATTGTGGATGGTGCAACTATTTTAATTGAACGCAATAGTCATTTTAAATTTAATGCCAGCTCTAACTGTTTAGTTAAATTGATTAGAGTGAGAAATTAGATTCCGAGTTAATTGATCTATGTAAAGATGCTCAATCAATGTTGACGACATTTTTACGTCAATGATGATTCTGAATTAGAATTTTTTCATACTGCAAATAAAGAAGCCGATTTAAGAAATTCTTACAAGGTATATTTAGTTTTCATTGAATTATCATAACCAGAGTCCCTGTGGGTATTTTTCATTAGTCTATAAATGTCGAAGGGGACGCCGCCGCCGGTAAGAATGGAGCCGTAGCCACTAATCTCAATGTTTAGAAATTAACCATATTTATGCGTGAAATTAAAATGTATATATTAGACTTTAATCCCTGTTTGCACCATCTTAAAGTATTTTATTGTGTGAGCTACGCCCTGTTACCTCCAAGATTGCTTTAATATAACTCTCCTTGTCGACTTTAAAATTAATACCAATTAAACAAGATTTAAACAGACGCACTGAAAACTAGAACCATAATTATTGATCATAAAGCAGTAACCTAAATAAAATTTTAATATTCAATTTACAAGGGTTTGAATCATTTACATGGAGCTAAAACATCAGGAGACAACAAAATGAGGCCAATTAAAAAAAAAATAGATTCGTTTGACTAAGAAAGATTGGTATCCTGTTATGTAACATTTAGTACTTAATAGCTAGTTTGTTGGATTTATTCCTGATGTTTTAGTTCCACGTTCATTTATGCACAGTGTTGATTACAGCTTTAATGGTGCCGCGTCCACGTGGACCAACTGTCCGCCAAAATTAACATAGAACCTTCGAATAGTACGATCATTAATAAGAAGCCAATAACAAGTATTTGAAGTTGATAAAATGTCGCGACACATAGTTATTAATATGTTTTTAAACTTATTGCACGATGACGGTCATATTTTTAGATTAACGTGAGTTTTGCTAAAAGCATTATATGTTATAATAGTGTTCTGGATTGTCGTTGTCTAATACATTCTGGATAATATTCTATCTGATAGAGATATAACATATTTGACTAAGTATGAGTTATAGAACCACGAACAGAGCGAAAAGATACAAGCCAATTTTATTTATTTAACAAACTTATTTTGTACTTATGTGTGAGAGAAGTATATACCTAATCATGTAATATATTCCAATTTCGAGATTATGTACAAACATATATATCACTTAATTCCTTTATGTTTACACTCATTAATGGTCTATTTACATTACTTTGTACTTGTTGTAATGAAGGTTATGTTTAATTAAATTAATTGATAATTATTTCCCGAATAAACTAGTTCAGATACTCTTTGGTTTTGACAGTTTTAATATTGATATCTTATTAATGATGATAGCCATCCGCTTGTATCCGGAAGGAAATATTAATTCGAAACTTATCAAGGCAAAGTTTTCATAGAGCTACAAAATATTGAAAAGGAAAAAACATTGGACACTACGTCGGAAAGTACGTCGGAAACAGTATGTCGGATTCATGAAAAAAAACCGTCCTGAGTATTTATTAAAATCAAAACCATGTTACAGTAGAATCACTCAGACATTTCCATTTAAACTAAGTTCTCTCATAACTCTTTACTAGGAAAAAAATAATTCAATTGTAGGTACTTCTAAGTTGTTGTTGAAATTAGAAATCAATTGTAAAATGCAAATAATGCAAAATTACAATGACTTGATCAAACCTTGGAACCTTGATTTTGACGATAAAATGATAGATATAATGAGCATGGAGACAGTTGTTGTCGTTTTTCTATTAATATTGCTGATTAAATGCAAATTAGATGTCGTGATTCAGATTATGGTTGACGTCAATTTTAAGATTTATTTTCCGTTAAAACCTCTCCTTCGATAAAATTTTCTGATAACCTTCGTTTAAAATATGGTTGTCATTAAGTTTTTTTTTTCTTAATAGATACACGAACCTACGGCCCATCTGATGGTAAGTACATTGTAAGTTTAAATGACTTTAATGGATCAATTATAATCTAATGTGATGATTAGATAAGTAATTTATAATTTTTTCGTAGTTACTGTACTTTGTTCTAAAATAACAACAAATATTTTATTACTAAATAAATTTACGTTATACTAACTAAAAAGTAAATGTCTTAATAAAATCTTGGATTTTACAATAAACAGCTTGTCATAAAGAACATAGTGCCGATATTCCGAACGGCCTAAGTCCTTTGGAATGCGCCAATCAAAACTATAACAATACAACGAGCAAAAAATCTCCCACGGCACAATAATGAATAGCGAACGACGAAAACTAGGTGAATCTTTGTGCAATAGCCCGGTGTCTTTTAAAAGAAATATGATCATTTTCAATTTCATCACGATTCCCACACGATCGTATGAATGGGCCAGTGTTACCGACAAATGAGTGTAATCTAAAATAGATTTTATGCCGTTAATACGATTTGAGAACGCGTGCCTTCTTCGTGATCATGTCGTATTATGTACCGTAATTGATCACTCTAATGAGGATAAGATGTTGACAATTTATTTTAATATTAAGCTCACTTTAGACGGTAATTTGTAGATAGACAACTGAGACAGAGACAGTCGAAGAACTTACGAACTGTGACTTGAGCTCCTGAATACTTATATGACTTAATAAAATTACCAACTTGCAAACATTCATAAAGTATAGCAATAGCGTGGCAAGGTCATACTTACCTACTTTGATAAAGTAAGCTATACACCCTTTACTGTTTATCACTACATATTCATTTATTTGCTCATTTTTTACATTATATCTTTAAAAAAACAATCACAAGAAAATAAATTTAAAAATACAATATAAAAAAAAACAGAGGGCCACTGGAGACGGGGTCTACGACCCAAGCCATCAGTGGTC
This sequence comes from Trilocha varians, assembly GCA_030269945.2. Taxonomy (NCBI): domain Eukaryota; kingdom Metazoa; phylum Arthropoda; class Insecta; order Lepidoptera; family Bombycidae; genus Trilocha; species Trilocha varians. Next base: position 6,550,705 of record AP028257.1, on the reverse strand, counting down.
AGGGCTCAAGAGAGAGGAACCTCCTCACAATACGTGCCGTGTCAAGAACGACCGCCTTTTGAATCAGGCCCTTTACCCAGCCGGAGAGCGAAAGCTTCTCTAGATGACGGTCGAAGCTTTTCGCTATTAGACCGTGCACAGATACAACGATCGGAACAATGATGGTCGATTCAACACGCCACATGTCGGTCACCTCGTGGGCCAGGTCCAAATATTTTAGCAGTTTTTTCTTTTTCTGCCTTCACAAGGTTCTCGTCATGTGGAATGGTGACATCGATCAGCACCGCCCGATGCGCATCCCGATCTATTATCACTATGTCAGGCTTATTGGCAACAATAGTCCTGTCAGTGATAATAGATCGGTCCCAGTAGAGCGTTACATGACCATTATCGAGAACCGGCTGAGGCCAATACTGGTAATAAGGTACAGCGGCTTCAACAAGGTCGTATTTCAGAGCAAGTTGTTGGTGGATAATCTTAGCTACCTGATTATGCCTGTGCAAGTACTCGCCGTTAGCAAGACGAGAACAACCGGAAACGATATGTCTAATAGACTCTCCCGGACGGTGACATGCCCGACAAATGTCGACCGTCCCATCCTTTAGAATATATTTACGGTAGTTGTTCGTCATGATAACTTCGTCCATAATTGCAAAGACAAAACCTTCAGTCTCTCCGAAGAGGTTACTGTATCGTAGCCAAGATACGGAGGCTAACTGATCTACATCGGGGCTCATAAGGGCCCGGTAGAACCGTCCGTGTAGTTCCTTGCTCTTCCATACGTCCGTGCGATCCGCCACACTCATTACCTTTAGCGTCCGCCAATTCTCGTTCGCTAAGGACAGCGGAGTGAGTCCCTTATCAACTGCTGCTACATTACGGTACATACCCACGCTTACCTTAAGGAAATATTCCCGAAGGTTGTTTACCTCTCGGTTGTGTAGGTCCTTGACATTTAACATGCCACGACCCCCACACTTCCGAGGAATATACAACCTCATAACAGATGAACGTGGGTGGTGCATCCTGTATGCCGTCAGCAGTCGCCGAACTTTTCTATCCAGGGCATCTAGTTCTGATTGCGTCCACTTTAGAATGCCAAAGGAGTACGTCAGTACAGGCATGACCCAACCATTGAAGGCTCGGATCTTGTTTCCGCCAGATAAGAGGCTTTTCAAAACCTTTACCAAGCGGCCGAAGAAACGATCCCTCACCGATTGTTTCATATCTGCATCGACTATACTCAAAGCTTCGAACATTCCAAGGTATTTGTAGGTTTCCGACTCAGAAAGAGATCTGAGCACCTCACTTTGGCTAAGTTGCAAACTCTCAGAGTTTACAATTTTACCTCTCTGTATATCTATGACCGCACACTTATCTACTCCGAATTCCATTCCAATAGCTTTACTAAAATTGTCGGTTATTTTGAGTAAAGATATTAGGTCAGATTTTTTAGAAGCAAATAATTTGAGATCATCCATGTACAAGAGATGTGAAATGGGCTCACCCCCTCTCTTGAGTCGGTAGCCTAGCGTTGAATCTCCAAGCAACGTGCTTAGAGGATTAAGCGCCAGACAGAACCACAAAGGACTCAGACTGTCACCCTGGAAGATACCCCGCCTTATCCTTATTAAGCTCGGGGAGGCCGGAGATCCAATATGTCCTGGTTGACGAAGAAACGTAGACCACTGACCCATGCATGAGCTAAGAAAGGAGCGTAGAGTGGGATGTATTTTATAAAGCTCTAAAACTCTCATTAGCCATGAATGGGGCACCGAATCATACGCTTTCTTATAGTCAATCCAAGCCATATGGACACCCTTTTTGCCTCGACGAACTTGTTGCGTGATAGTCATGTCAATGAGGAGCAAATCCTTTGTACCCCGAGACCCTATCTTACACCCATTCTGAGAAGGTGACATTATGTCATTTGCCGAGATATGTATTTGAATTTTGTTTCTCAGAATGGATGTAAGTAGCTTATAGATGGTGGGTAAGCAAGTTATTGGTCTATAGTTTTTAGGGTCCGAGGTATTGCCAGATTTGTATATCAGATGAGTGACCCCTGATGTCATGAAATCTGGGAGGGTTCCCGACTCGAGGGCCTGTTGAAACTGAGCAGCCATGCGCCCGTGCGAGTTGCGTATCCATTTCAGCCAGTAGCTGTGCAGCCCGTCCGGTCCCGGACTTTTCCAGTTCGGGGCCGAACGCACCGCACAAGCTACGTCAATCGGCGTGATCGCTACGGTGTTCATGTCTGTAATAGACTCGCACGCGCGTCCGACCGACTCAGTCCACTCCCCCTCGGAGTGACCGATGGGCACCGACCAGATATTTTTCCAAAATGAGGTCATCACATCCTCATCAACTGGTGGGAGTCCATCGGTAACTCTTCCTCGAGAAGCCTCCCAGTTTCTGTAGACACTCCTCTGATTGCTCTGGAAGACTCTATTCAAGTGGTACCGCTCCGATCTTATTCGGTACCGACGAATACGGTTCGCCCATGCGCAAACTTTTTGCTTCCAGTAGTCAACACGCTCGACGACACGAGCCAGGTAGTCGTTCCTGCTGACACCGGTGTCAGCGAAGGCTCGATCGACGAATCGCATTACGCGCGGGCGCGTGTTGCCTGCCTGGAAGCAAATAAGCTTCGCTATAAGGGTCCTGGCTGCATCTATGCGCCTCTCGATTCTGCACTGCCATTGCGGCTTACCATCATGCCGGCGGTACGTCTGGTTCGGGTTCGGGAATTTTACCCCTGCCACGCGACAGACAGCAACCGCACCGCAGTACAGAACCGAGTGGGTGTCGATAAGGTCTTCAGTCGACTCAAAATAAGGTTTTAACATGCAGTCCAGGGCCAATACCAGCGAAACATTGCGTTTACACATGGGCAACCGCGGTAAACGTGGCCGCGAGCATGGCGGGACAAACCTAAATTCTTGTATAGAGTCCTCCAGAGCGCTCCTCAAACGCTCATCGTCCTGGATACTTGCACATGCCTGCACCTGAAGCTCCTCCGCTGGTGGTATAGCTTGGGTGACAGTGACATTTACCACTTGTGTTGATTGTGGTTCATGAGGAGCAGGCAGTGCTTCGTTGCGCAATCGGTCAAGTACAGTCTGATCCAGCAACTTAAGTCGCTGAATGACCCGCACCTGATCCGCTAACCGTTGCACCGTGACGTCGACAGTTGGGCACAAGACCTGAAACAGAGGCAACATCCTTGAGCGATACGCAGTGAGGTTAGTTCCCCCCTCCGTAGCCCTGTAGTACGCCCGCATGACATTTTTATTTACTTCTGTTTATCATATTATTTAGTGCTGTACAATTTGGCCGTTTAAACCGGCCACAAAGTTTAACCAGGTTAATTAGTTCAGCAGCCAGCTAATTTTTTGAAATTAACCGGTTAAATTAAATTAACCGGTTAAATTAACTGACTGGCTAACCGGTTAATTTGCAAAAGATTCTTAACATTGAATAAATCATTTATTTTTATTTTAATTTTTAAAACTTTTATTTTATTTTTATTTTTAAATTTATTTTTATTTTTAAATTTATTCATATTTTAAATTTATTTTTATTTTTAAATTTAGTTTGAAATTTATTTTTATTTTTAGTTTTAAATTTTTTTTTTTTTTTTTTTTTTATTTATTTATTTTTTTTAATTTTTTTTTTTTTTTAATTTATTTTTATTTTTATTCATATTTTAATTTTTTATTTTATTTTGTTAATTTTTTTTTTTTTTTTTTTTTTTTTAATTTATTTTTAAATTTATTTTTATTTTTATTTATTTTATTTTAAATTTTTTATTTTTAAAATTTTAATAATAAAATAAAAATTATATTTTTATTTTTAATTTTTTTTATGTTTAAATTTATTTTTATTTTTAAATTTTTTATTTTTATTCATATTTTCAATTTATTTTTATTTTTAATTTTTTTTTTATTTTTAATTTTTTTTAAATTTATTTATTTTTTTTTATTTTTTTATTCTTAATTTTTTTTTTATTTTTAAAATTTTACATTGAACAAATCATTTATTTAAAAAAAAATTATTTTATTATTAAAATTAAAAAAAAAAAAAAATAAATAAAAATAAAAATAAATTTAAAATATGAATAAAAATAAATTTTAAATATGAATAAATTTAAAAATAAAAATAAATTTAAAAATATAAATACATTGAAAAATAAAAATAAATTTAAAAATAAAAATAAAATTAAAGTTTTAAAAATTAAAATAAAAATAAATGATTTATTTAATGTTAAGAATCTTTTGCAAATTAACCGGTTAGCCAGTCAGTTAATTTAACCGGTTAATTTAATTTAACCGGTTAATTTCAAAAAATTAGCTGGCTGCTGAACTAATTAACCTGGTTAAACTTTGTGGCCGGTTTAAACGGCCAAATTGTACAGCACTAATATTATTAGAGAAGAGAGAATTAGAGTGCTAGACAAAGTAAACAGAACGAGCCCAAGTATGATGAATATGTCTTGCTTTGAACAGGAGTTCATAAGGCTACCTGGAGTAGTAAACTCCGTCACCGGGTTAGCTCTTGGCATTGTCACGCGATATACTAACAGTCGTACAAAATGTCAGCTCAATGGATCCTGGGATGTTTGTCAAATTCAACTTGAAATAATCCACCCTAACTTCCATACATAGTTAGGGAGATAGATCTAATCAAATTTTAAATAATGGCCTTTGAAAAAAGGCGCATACATATCATTGCTTTATTTTTGATAAGACGCCTAACAAATCTAAGAAATGTTGGTCTGTATGTAAATAAGGCCCGTGTCACATCGTAACACATAATAGCATTACACAATCGTGCATCATGACATTCATTTATCCGACGAACAATTGTAGTTGTGCGAATATTTCTCACGTCACACGATACACGCTCGTCGAACCGGCTAAACAGCGTTTTAAGATATGCCGAGCTGATCTTTATCGTTTTTACGATGTTAATTCCAAAAGCCTCTACAAAACTGTGTCAAATAAGTATATTTTCTTGTTTACTTTTGAGCCTGTGACTGATACACTTGATATTTACTAGATTTCAAATTGGCTAATACTCACTAATTATAACACTCAAAATAATCCGATGTTTCCAGTCTTCAGATTTAGAAAATATTATAGGAATGAGATACTGAAAGTCCAAGTCGTAGTTTCGTGCAAATTCAAATCGAAAGTAATTTAACAGTAAAAGCATCTATATAGTTGTGTCTAATCTACTAGATATACTCGTAAACTATCTATGAACTCAGTACTTAGGTACGTTCAAGACTCTTCTTGGACCTCATTTAATACTAAAAATAGGCTTTAAGCTAACTCTGGCAATAACAAAACTGATTAGCTTAAATATCAACAACAATCGCATTACAATTTATTCGTTGAGGAAACGATAGAATCGAACGTGAGAAATAAAACGGTTTCCGGCGGCGTGTCCTCGACAACTCCGGTCAAAATTAAGCAATAGAGAACACAAGTACCGAAATTACGACGCATCCAATAACCAATCATTACAGAGACATGTTTAACTCACTTTGTTACTTGTTCGGATTTTATAGCCTTCTGTAGCGCGGCAAATACTTTATAATTACCTAATAAAACGTACAGAGCCTCATATTACCTTTAATTTGATCATCTTACTCACATTTCTTATGTCATTACAGTCTACGTTTCTGTTTCGATTGTATTTTAATCATACGAAAACACAGCTTCTTACTTACTGCGTAACGAGGGCCGGCTAATGATTTTGATTTACGAGTATTAGCTTATCAAAGATCGAGTGAAGCTAAGGTTTAAGTGTCGATAAATTAAGGTGTTTTTCCGCTTTTTTAAAGCCATTATTTTATAGGCCTGATGTTACCTGTCTGCTATTTTTCCGTAATGACTAAATTATTAAAATAAAGTTTTCTAAACTAACGACTACTAGGTACACCTCAGATGATGCAGGTTGATGCAAATATATTTTAATTTTTTCTACAACATTACCATGCTCTATTTTTCTCCTACATGGAAAATTATTTAAGTAGCTAACAAATAAAACAATAATCAGGAGACCTCGATTATAAACATGACCTACTATATGAGTTCAAAGTTTCATACTAATTATTATTCTACCGCCTGCTTCACTTCATTGCGGAAATAGGTAAGATTCCCCACAAGCAAACGGTAAACTTTGCATTCACGTGAACTAGGGAAACGATTCCCAAACATCGATACCGAGCAATTAAAATAACAGAGATTTTTTCACCTAATAACATCGATAAAAATCGCCGTTTACATCGGCCTACACATCCGACTGCTACGCCCATCCACTTATAATTTCTAATAAGAAACTCACGTTAGCCAGGAATCGATGTAGATTTATGATCGATTACGAAAAGCAATCAGAGGAGGCGTGACGTTCTGTAATTATTTCTTAACACCATCTTCGGCGTTGCTACTGAACACTTATATCTAGTTTCTTTGATATAGTAGCTCTGATTGAGACGCGGTTTGCTATTGAAGGGATGTGTAGCAGGAAGTCACTACTTTAATCGTTTAACGGTTATATAATTCAAATTATTAAAAAGATACTCATACGAATGAGAACTTATTTAAACTCAACGTTTACCAAGGATTTGTAACTCTTAATGAACATGATATAAAATCCTTTTAAACGTATATTCATAACTTCAAGAACCAAAATGGATACATTTGAGTTACCGCTATTTTACATTAGCAAAATAAATCTTAAACGATAAAAACCAGCTAACTTTTTCCTTATACAAAATCAATTCATTCAACACATCTCCCAATTTAGTAACACGAATGATTTAATCGTATTTTAATAAAATACTCTGCGGTATTCGCGATCATATCTTTGTATTACACTTCATTTAATTCATATCATCCTCTCACTATCTCTCACTATAGACGAATTCAACAACACTTTGGAAAGTGTTTCAGATGTTAAAAAAACTTTTACAAGATATATTGTTGTAGTTATTGTATATGTATGGATAACAAGTGATGTTTATAAAAATTAAATTTGAAGAAAATGGTTTATTTTATAACTTTGTTATAAAGGTAGAGATTTACTATTATAACCGACAAAATACTAACAATGTTTAAGATTAGAGATAAGTTTAATAAGTACCTACTATTTATAATCAATTTACATAATTTTATCAAAATAAATCCTCCTCAATTTCAATTAAGAATAATTTACTGATATTGGACACGCTTTATGGATCCGCTCTATGATTTTCTGAGCATAAAGAAACTGTATTTGCTAATATTTTATACAAACAGACAGGATCGCAATTTTATGCCTTTATAATATTAAACAGTCATGTGCAACGACTTCTTAACTACCTATTTGAAGATAGAAATATTGCCTCTAAAGTGTTTAGTATATTATTATTGTTGTTCTGATGTTAAGTGATCATTAACTTGTGTATCCTATCTGATAAAACATAATAAATAATAAAATTAATATTCTATACATATAACAAAATGGTAGTAAAGTTAAAGCTCTACATTGATTTTTTTTTTAAAGAATACTACCGATTTACTACAACTGAAAAAAAAAAAAGAAAATTAAATCCACCGCAATAGAAGTCGATTACCACTTATCACTAGAACATATTATCTATGCGTTTCATATCAAAATCGTCATCAACAGACTTCCACTGCTGGACATAGGGCTTCCCCAAACCTCGCCACAATGACTGGTACTGCGCTTAAGATAAAAATAATTGAATATGTATTGTATGAAGTGAAGTGTATTACTAAAAAACGTATAAATAGTAAATACTTTATACCTACTTAAAACTACTAACTTTACTATAACTATACTAAATAAAATAAAAAATCACACACCCATTAGTGAATGTCACAAGTCGATTACCACATAAGTGTGTAACATAATACATGGTCTCGTGGGTGCGTACATCAAACCGCATGTCTGGTAGGTCGAAGCTACATTTCGGATGCCATCTACAACTTTGGATGTAACTGTCATTGTCGTAGACATCGCTGTCACTGTCGTAACGCACAACCTCGAAAGAAGTCAATCAACTTAGATAGGGCTGTCGTTGTAGCATGGATCACTTTTGGAACCTGATCCTGTGGTAGTTTATGTTTAAATTAGCTCAGTGGGTTTCGAATTTAAATTGAAGTCTTTAACGAATTTAACAAAAAAAAAAACGTTAAATGCATTCGTTTTTTCGGGTCGACGATCTTTTCTCGATGTTTTGCAACATTTAGTGATATATTTTTTCTTCATCCCTTATTTCAGAGCTCGTTATAAATTTGAAGTAAAAAAATCTTTGAAACGCGTGGTAAACTCCGTAATAGGTACATGATTTTTGAATAATTAATAACCTTGGTCAATGAGCAAGTACACTTTGTAGATCCGCCTCAAACTTTTTGTCACTCTAACAACCAATCGGCACTCTCTAGGACTGCGGACGAACCATCTGACAAGACTTTATGACAGACTGACAGCCGGTTTGACATCCTGCGTGATGAGAAGATAAAACGCGATAGCTTAGCACGCTTGATATTTGTAAGCCGTTACCCTTGAATGGATCTAAACAAAGAAGACGGTTCCATTGTCATTTAATATATCGGTCAGTCTGGTTGCGTGTGTGTATGCGTCATACGTCACTTGCAGAAGCCTAGTCGTAGACGAAAATGACGTGGAATAGATCTAGAAGATACATGCGCATGGACAGATAAAGCTTCTAGCTCTGATCTTTAGTGTCACCTATATTAAAACCTCTTCATGTAATAAAAGTAATTTAGAAAAAAATAGAATTGCAGATGTTAAAGAGCAACGAGCCACTACTTGACTTGCAATTTTAAAAATAATGCTTGAACTATCGTCCAAAATATGAAGCTGATTCTATAATGGAATAGTATGTATCGATACAGTCACACAACTTACAAATTAGCTACAGTGTCTCACAGTACATACAGATGACATTCAATCACAATGCGTGTTCTAATTCCGATGCACAATCAATTTAGATCAAATTAAAAGACAATATCAAGATATGTTGTTTCAAAATCGAAATTGCTTGTCATTAGTAGACCTGAAATGTCATAGAACAATACGAAACATGTTCGTTGTCACAGTACCTACGGTTGAAGCACAAAATAATTACAGTACAGAAGTTAATTTTACTACAAATCTTTACGAACTCTTGTATACCTCCTTACCGACACGAGATATGCATGAAGTTCAGTTAAAAAATCTAAATGAAATGAAATACGTACGAATATAGACTATTTACAAAAAAATATTAAAAAATATTCAAAATATAAATGTGAATACTGAGTTGAAAGCGGTAGGTAGTAAAATGTAAGATAGATGAAACTTGTATATATATGCGTTATTTAAATTTTTGTAACATAGTAACATATCTACAGTTTTATAATATCATTAAACAAATATATAGCATCAAACGAGTGATTTTTCAGAAACATTCGGATTCCAAAAATTACATAAACAACAGCTTTGGCAGTTACCTGTCAACTATTCGTATATAAGCACATTTATTTTAAACAAATAAGTTCTGGTTACTCATTCATCTGGAAAACAATGATTATTCTGTATAGTTTAATTATTTTGTGGTCGAAGGTTGCACGTGATTGCATTTCCTCTGATATTACTCTGCACACAGTCACGCAACAAATATAATGCACGCACTTAATGCCGTTAATGTTTTGGCTGCAAACAATTCTATCAAATACGACGAATGATTGAATTATTTGATTGAAAAACTCAATTTGTTTAATAACGCTGTGGTTTTGTTTCGCGGGCCTGAGCATTATTAGCGTCACTACTCAAATTAAAGTCACTTTGTTTTGATTGAGGTAGAAACCTTAAAAGTACTTGTTCAAGGAGGTCTGAGGTGAGTTTGAAAGTAACGTAGTACTTTAAAATAAGTAGGTACAGTAAAAACTACTTTATGGTGACCGCTAATTCTAACATACAATCATTACTAATAGTGTTCCAAAATTTTCAATACAAACAGTACAATGTAAATTTGAGCAATACTTGGACTGAAGGCTTGTAGTCTTGTAGTAGGTATGAATATTATCAATGTATTTATTTATACTAAAGCTCTAACACACATTTGAAATTGTCAATACCTGTTTTTAGCAATCAAACATAATTTAAACGTCAACTGGGAAGTGTTTAAAGCTACAGAAAATAAGCCCTTACTTCACCAGACAGTGCACACATTTTATCACGATATTTGAAGGCTGTCCTCGGGGCATGTGTCGGTGTCTATAAAGCAGGCACACAAGGCACGGTATTGCAAAACGTTAAGTGTTCGCTTTCATCTAACCAATCAGAATGATTCCAGCACGTGTCGGGGTCAGAGGTAAAGTTTGCGCTTTGTTGTTTCGTAATCGGCACGCGTTATGTTTCAACAAATAAAATAACAATATCATATTGTGATACACTACACACACCTTGACTACAAAGAGAATTAAAATTTGAAATACTTCTATGTGAGTTAAGTATAAATTTGGTAGGTTATTTTCTGTTTTATGAAGACAAATGCTGATGCTGTTTAAGTAGTAACTTGAAAGTATTATCATAAACGAAAATAGCACAGATTTCTTACAAAAAACAAAGGTTTTTTCGAAGATATCCTGTGATTCTATTTAACCAAATCTAATAGATAAGAAGAACAATATGTAGTGCCTATCTAATCTGCGTTCCTTCAACGTATAGGCTGTTTCGCGACACACATTCCGTTATCTACACTTTGACAACAGGCTTTAATTCAATCAGACACGAAGCTTAGAGATAGTCTAGTATCTGGCTGTGTCATGGATCACAGAATGTAGAGGAACGGTATGATACTGGGTGGAATTAAATTCTAAAGATATGAGTCTGTAACTTCATACTGTCCTAAAGACGTTAACGTGGCGATGTAAAACAATATACCTACCTTTCAACTTGAGTTCATTATAATCTAAAATATAACAATTAATGCTAAAAATATAACATACAACAAAGCTCAACAACGCTTGGACCAATTTGGCCAAATCTTTGTTAACGATTGTTATTGTTAAAGTTCAAGAATGGTTTTTACGGGTAAAATATGAATTGCCAGGAAAATATATAATCTAATTTGCTATATAGGGTTCACTCAGACGACGTCGCGGGCAGCAGCTAGTTTGTTATAATAATGATAGAATTATGGCTTACCATTATTAAAGGTAGTATTAGTAGCTTCCACCACTACAGCAATTCTTTTAATTTTTATTTTGTTAATCATTTTTTCTTAGCTTAATTTTAGACTAATTATGTTAATCTTTATTATTGTTGTAGTTCTGAATAAAGTTATTTTCTTTCTTTCTTTTCTTTTCTTTTTCTTCCATGAAATGATTTTCTAGTACTTGATACCCAGTATTTTGTTTCACTCGGTATTTTGTCCTCTTAATAGAAGTAGTTCTTCTTCTCCAGTAGAATATATCTTCATACATACACATACACTGTGTCAAACTCATCATCACTTCATACCATATTAAACACTAATATTAAACATACCATACTGGTCTATTGTTACGATGGTCGTGTCACAAGAGGGGCGCGCCGTCCAATAAATCGGCACGGGCCTGCCGTGAAAGATGAAGTGCCCGCTTAACATACAATGAGTTTGTGCTCTGTCGCAATAGAGGCTTAGCCTTAGGACTCGGAGTTAGGTGACACGTATATTTACACTATTATACTGCTAGTTCGACTTATCTTAATAAAATCGATGTATTTTCTCTAATAGAAACTTTAAACAGTTTTAGAAATTGTTAATCCAATTTTGGACACTCGAACGATGCTTACTTTAATTATGCATTTTTTTTATAAAGATATAAATATACTAAAATTTACATCAGATTAATTCTGATTTCACATTTAAATGTGCCGTTACTTTTTTTTATTGGCTACTTTGACTTCCTGATGTCAATAATCTCTAAGAAAGATGGTGCTGAAGTTTCCCTACTGCTTCCTGCACTCCAACAAACATTTACAAATAGTATTTTGCTATAAAACTACACTTCCAGTGAACACAGCACAGAACAAATGCAATGGAAGAGTAATAAAAGCGCGCAAGTAGTTCAAACGAAGCACGATGTTAGTCGCTAACGAGTTTGGGTGTGTCTCCTGCACCAAATAACGATTGTTATTATAATTGTGGGTGCAGTTAACTGCAATAGTAAATACTCCAGCTTTATAAACTTAATGTTTTAGCAATTAATCCAGTTAATTCTCTTTTAGTTGTAAATTCCTCTGTTTTACGATCGAAATAATTTCGCAAATCGTTTGTTTAACAGGATTTCTAAAATTGTAGAATTTGATAGAGATAGAATTTGTTTGCTGATATGAGAACAGTATATTCTGCTTATGTAAAGTTTATCTAACATTTTTAGAATATTCTAGACTCAACAAGCTGAAACAAAGAGGATTATAATAGATCTAATATGTACTCTTCAGTAGACATTCCATCTCGCTATTGGTCAAACACAATTAAGTATTACATTTCAAGTCCCAAACCACAATCTGCAACACAATAATTAAAACATTCCACTAGATTAGTAAATATTCCAAGTCAAATAACAATTTAAAGATCAAACTCAATATTAATTACCGTTCGTAACACATGATTAACGAAGAACGACCAATTACAACGTCAAAACATCACCTTGAGAGTCGAAATAAAGAAAACATCAACACAATTGGCGCCTCGACGTACAATAATGGGTCTATTGTTGCACAAAACGATCTCGATTCTGACTCCCGATAGCGTTGGCATGTGAAAGAGTAAAATGCTTCTTTTGTGTTAATTAAGATTGGTTAAGGTCGTATGTTAGTATATTAAAGATGTACCTTGATGAGGCCGTCATTTTTGACGTGGGAGGAATTTTTTGGAACTAATAAATGTAATATCGTAATAATTTTTCTCCTTTTCCACAAGATCTGTAACTGTAACTATAACAACCCATTAACTGCCCACTGCTGAGCTCAGGTCTTCTCCGAAGAGGGGTTAGGCATAGTCCACCACGCTTGCCTAATGCGGATTGGGGACTTCACATATCTTCAAAGGATTTTTAGAACCCTTTTCCGATATGCAGGTTTCCTCACGATGTTTTCCTTCACCGTTTGTAGCCAGTGGTGTTGTGAAAAATTGCACATAAACCACAAGATCTATCATGGTATTATCATTGAAATAATCAAACCATCTTTAAAGCTTGCCTTTCTTGTTGATGCATCTTTTAAATTCACAATTCGTCTTGAATAAAAAATCACCGTTACTAAGACTAACTACTAAATCCACTTTACGATATACTTTTGAATTCAGTGCTGAATCTTCTAATATAATTAACTTTAAAACTTGAAGCTTGTGTTGTTGAAAGTTTTGTGGTGAAATTTAAAATACTCACATTCATTACCTTGTTCTTTTGAGTTCCTAATTCGATATTTATTTTTTGTTTATTTTCTGTCACAGTGCAAAGTCGAAGTCAATTTAAAATTGAGGTGGCCACTAAAAGCGATAGTGGAATGTTGAACCATAATAAACTGTTATGTAAAAGGCAATAGAAAAACCGCAATGTATTTATAACAACGATTGTTATCGGGATGGGCCGAAAGCGAAAGTGGGCTAACATAATTGCTAGGTACATTTGAGTTATAATATTAAATTAGTTATGTCCAAAATTTACAACAGATTTTTTTTTTGTATACCAATATAAATTCTGATTTTGTAATCATCTATGCCATAGCAAAATTTGAATATACGAGCATAAAATTCTCTTCCATATTCCTTCTTTGAACAACTTAGTTACTTTTATTTGCAACATAATTAACGTATCAAAATACAATAATCCTTTTGCGAACTATAAACATTATTAAATCATGCATCTCCAAACTTGACATGCACTCCACATGTATAATTACGTCCTAGACATTTCAACAAGTCCCACATACAAGCACTAATATCTAAAAGCTCGGATTAAACACTAACCGAAATGTTAGCTGATCGACTGGCGAACGAAACAAGAAGATTAAAATACCGGGTAGCCGAAATAATAAGTATGGTCCGATGGCATCTGATAGGCGAGTGGTTTTCGTAACGCCCCCGAGCGATGTTGATACAATCGGCTCTACGCGTGCGCATCTCGACCATGTGCTTCGAACGAACAAATACGTAACTGAACATCTGTGCGATCGGAGATTACCGTTCAGGGCTTCTACTAAACTATGTTAGATGTAGACTGTTAATTTAAAAATAGCAGAATTAATTATGTATGAGAAAATTACGTTTTCATCATACGTATCACTGTTTACTAAAACTGCTGAAAATTCTTTCAAGTATGTTTACAAGTAAACTAATTAAAAATCAGCATTGCAGAGACTTTTGAGCGACGAAAACCACTCACCGTCAGTTTGGCCGTAAGCTTGTTTATCTGACTTGAGATAAAAAAACAAGTTCCATTATATGAAAGAAAACTTTAGGTAATCTAATCTTGAAAAGATTTTTAATCATTTTGTGCGACTTTTAACATATCCTCACTACTCACTCACACTATTACTAAACGGGTTCTTACCACGATTACCGGTGCCGGTACCAAACGAACGAGAAAGAGGGTAGACAGATTTGTCTGCTCTTAGATGACCTACTCGCAGTTCTTCAGTCTTCCCGTGATCATGGCGCTTGAAACAATGCTGAAATATCGGGACCTCTCAGTTAAAAATAGTCGTGGTAAGAACCCGTTTAGTAATAGTGTGAGTGATGTAGATAACCGTGAGTGTTTAAAGAAATTTATATCCTCACTAGTTTAAAGTATATACAAATGGTAGCCCTACAGTTATCGGTGTCTTCTTTTCGAATAGTGACAAAGACTAATGCGTACTGTCTAATGGATGCTATTGATATGATCATTCGCTCACAAGGACAGATGGCCGCGTCATTAACCCGTACTGGCCACAGTCATTTATAATATGTTTTAGATAACTTTATTTTTAAAGCTTTTCTTGTTATCGTTTTGTTACACATTTACACGTAATTAAATAAGGATTGTGTTGATATTCACTTAAAGGATGTTCTCGGATGTTGCACTCGGCAGTGTTTTATAGTGTTGCATTTTTTTCCAACAATGAAATTTGCAATAGAGTGGTTTTAGATAAACGAGGGTAGTAATTTGAAATCTATCAAGAGCTACGTTTTCTTTGAATTAAACAAGCGATTTCACATTACTTATAATACTCAAATCCGTAACAATACCAAATCATAGTAGGTAGGTATATTATATAATTACAAGATATTCATTTTTAATATTATTTATAAAATTTTTTAGAGAAATTTGGGAAATTTCAGATGGATCTTTATTCAAAAGCTAAATGAATGTAATCATTAAGAGTTGATAATAAATCCATTTATATTAAAATTCACAAACCTCTCTTAAAAACAACATAACTCAACTTTTAATAAATGAAATACCGCTGATAATCTTTCGATCATAAATATAATATAGCACTTAAAGTGAGTCATCGAAAGAAAACGTATGTTTGATCGTGGCTTCAATCATGCTCAATGGCGATCCCTTTTATCTGATCAAGTCGAAAGCAAGGCTGCAGGGAGCGGTCAAGGGATAGCTGAAGCCTTCACCTCTGACCTTGATGAGTCAAGCGATCGGACCCATTGTTTGATATCGATCCTAAGACGTTTAGCACCATAGTAATTATTGCAAGATTTATAAAGCGATTGATTACATTTTTGCATAATATTAGTCTGAAGAACATTAGTTTTATTTATGTTTGAGGGTTGTTCAAATGGTGAAAAATGGTTTACAACTAGGAATTCAAAAACTACTATGGAAAGTTAAATTTTCCCAGGAGAGACTATAGGTATCATATGAATTGAGTTTATTGATATTGTTGTCTCTTTTCTTATTTCTGATGGAAGCTCTATTTGTTCTTTTAAAATATTATCACAATATAGTATATCCAAATTAAGTTTGTAAACAATTAATAGTGTATTTCTTGTATACCTTGCACGTCAAGTAGATATTCGCTTTCGGCGCATAGCAGTTAAATCTTATCTGATCACATTTCGTAAGTAAACTTTTGACTCACGAGCAAGAATGTTTTAGATGACCATGGAGTCTGCGTGATCTGTAATTAATATTGTTCGATAGGATTGCAATTTACGTTTTATGACAACTTCGTTTTGTTAAACGTTATAAGACCAATAATATAATTGTTGTGAAAAATCTTTAAGCATACTACGCGAATTAAAAAAATTGTATGATCTGTAATTTGAGCACTAAAATAAGATTACTCTAACATCATTATTATGTTCTTAGCCAACGATGATTACTTTATTCGCTTATTGAAATTATTATCTTTTACAAATAACTTGCAAAAATTCAAAGTTAACCAGGAAAATAAATTAGTACCTATTGAAGTAGGTACCCCTCAGTGTCCCCTGATATTGCAGAGGTTCATGAGCGACAGTAACCACTTATTATCAGGTGGACCGTTGGCTCGTCTGCCTACATGGCAATAAAAAAAAAGTATTAAAATTATTAGTAAAAAAAGGTAGTATTTGTACACTATTCCTTTAAATAATTAGATATTTTTCTTAAACAAATAATAAAAACGCAAACATGTTTATAATTAATAACATTTTGTTGTTTTACATTAATTAAATGAACTTATACCTTAAAGCTCGTATTAAAACTTAATAACGAATGGTAACTAATCACCCATTACTTAATTAACTTTGAATTAACGGCCTGCGCTACTATCTAATATTATAATTGAATAATCAATATCATTTAATAAGAAATTATAATTAATTCATTAAGTATGAGTATGTGTATATTTTAGAGAAACATTTATATTTTATGCGATCTCAAACTCTAAATGAACATACCTTTATAATACTTAATCACTTATTTATACCTAAATTAATGTACATGTAATTCATAGAAATAATTAACTGCAAAATGCTGAAACCTTTGCTATATTTCTTAGCTGTCTCCATAGTGAACTATCTTTGCAACTTTTCAAGAAATAAATATGGCTGTACTTTCTACTATTATAATAACCATATAATTAATTAGCATTAGGACAATATTGCAAATTGACCTATTTAAAACTATTGCTTTCGAAGAAAAATAAAAAGAAAAGTGAAATTTGAAGCCTTTTTTGATATCGGTCTTGAAATTTACAATACATCAATTTCTCTATGTCATATTGTATGGCAACTGATTTAATTCATAAAGATACATCAAAACGAGTTATCCGGGCGCGTCTTCGTTTCTTCAACCAACTATCAAGTTACTCGTCTCTTCCTAGAATATAACAACGTTTTTTCCGTTTTATTTACTCGCTGACTTTGTTAATAACAACTCATGCGTGAGAATCGGATCTAGTTTTGATACAGTTAGTAAAAACTATGTTGGACTTTAAAACTTAGTCTTTGTTTTAAATCACTTACATTATTACTAAACGGGTTCTTACCACGATTATTTTTAATTGAGAGGTCCCGATATTTCAGCACTGTTTCAAGCGCCATGATCACGGGAAGACTGAAGAACTTTGTTTTAAAGTTTTTTGAGTATTTTTGTGGCTTTGAATGAGTTTAAATAAAATAAAGTTTTTGATTAGAAATTTCTTGTACTATGAAACTTAAGAAAATGCATTAATCTAGGTGCTAACTTATGTATTACTTTCAAATAAACACTATACTACTTTGAAATAAATTTTCTTCTTCAATAGTCCACAAATATCACAACATATCGTTACTCCTAATTACCTAATTTAATAGATATCTTAAAATTTCTCAACATTTTGTTGTGACCCAACATATTCAATATAAAATACTAAACTAAAACTGTCATGATATACTATTAACTACCAAGTTTATTCACAGTTTATTATATTTAATTAAATTAGTTAATATTTCAAGTTATATTGAGGAAGATGAAGATGTAATGAATATCTTAATGTGTGAATACGTAACTTACATTTTACGATGTGTAAATCGTTCGACTTATTTCATTAGCATATTTTCACTCTTCATTTGGTGTCATTATTTTTAATTAGGTATAAATGCGCGTGAGTTTAAGAACTCGTATTTACTTCATGCACTTAATAATACATTCATATTTATAAAAATAAATAAAATTAGGTATTAAATATCTACCGAAAAATATTTCGTGCTAACAAAACAGTCAAAAATAAAAAATAGATAGACCCTAGAATAACGTAAAATAAATTCTAAATCTACCTTTAAAAATTACTCTCATTAATATATCTATTCCTATCTTTTAAAACAAATTAATTCAATCCGCGCTAGCCCTTGATAGTTGTAGGTCACTCCAAGGTGTCGGCATGTAGAAGATTACCCGGTCCATTGTGGTTAGTACGACAGTTAGGCGAGAGGTATCTCCGTACCGTTACATACAAGCCAATATTCAATTAAGCCGGATTACATTTCAAGACTTCCTCGGCACCCCGATTTCGTTCAAAATATATACGCAATTGATTTATAAAAGTAATTACGATTAAATGAATGACAATCTGTTTCTATATATATATATATATATATATATATATATATCGCTGTATTTACTCTTGGAATTATTTTTGATGTTTGGTGTCTTAATATGATGGTTAAGAGAATTATTTGTTAACACAGACCTCCTGCGACACAGGCTTGTCCTAGTGCAGGGGTCACTGCTTAATATTGTATGTCCTAAATTTAGTTAAATAAATGTTTCAGTTCATTTCATTTCATTTCATTTCATCAGTGCGTTCAAACAGTCAACGTACCTACTATTTAGTAATTTTCGAGTTCACAGTTTCATGGTCTTGTACCTATTACAATTTTCGACTTCTTAAGTTCCTTTGTTTTTCTACTGACTACTATTGTTTTCAACTAATATGGTAAATTTGAAGAAAAATTTGACATTTATTAAATACATTTACAAAAATCAATGAATTACGATTAACAGAATAACATCGAACATCCGAACGTGCTAATAACTTAACATGGCAATAACTAATAACATAATTAAATAACTTGACGAGATTAACATAAATTTGTAGGCTTTCCCACAACGCTGTCACAGATTAGTTTGACGTGAAGGTCATTAAACTACGGAATTAATTCTCACGGACTCCGCATTAAGATGCTCTGATCCGTTGAAGATGAGACATGTGGATCACAACTTTATTTTTGCTGATGCTTTGGTAAAGTTCAGCCTTATGACTCAGGTGTTAAGGTTCAAGGTGAAAATTACGTAATTCAATAACATTGTTATGTTGGAACGTATCTCGATCGAATCGAATCAGCTGTCACTTCACACGAGGCTTTGGATCGTCTGCGAATGCAGTCGCCAGCTCCTTTGATATTATCTTCGAGATATGAAACTTGAGAAGCTAGTTACTGAACTTCAAGTAATTTGAATCGTCATACTTAGGGCAACTCTCTCTACTAATAAATTCTTAGCACTCAATATAGTTACCATAAGAACTATCAAGTTCAATTTTCATATCATTCACAACATTCACACTATTTTTTTTTCTTGCATATATTTACTTTCAAAATCAGACTTCATCTTACCACATCATTTTATTTTTTAATTACGAAAAGCTTCGTTAAAGGAACAATGAACACATAAAACACGCATTTAAAAACGTAATTCAATAATTACAGTAGCTTCATTAAGTGAATTCAGCTTTTAATTATGTGCTCAAACATTTCATATCTCTCCTCGGAAACATCAAAAAACATGTTGTCACCAACAAATAAAGGCGCACAATGGGGGAGCAATGTTGATGAGCTCAAAACTGTCACTTAGTTTTGGTGGTCACGATATTTCTCTTTTTAATTGGCAGTATAAAGCGTATTTTACACTAGATATCAGGAAAGCGAAGTAATCAAGTTTTTGTTACGCTAATTAGTTTTATTTTCGACCTAATTCGTTATTTTTAGTAGCAATTAATTTGATTGTAAGATTACATTTTCAAAACACTAAAAAAATTTGAACTAGGTTGAATTTTTTTTTGCATTTTTCATTAGTAACTTGAGGTACGATCTTATACAATTTACTTAACGGATTATCAAAAATATAAAAGTATTTTGAGTGAGTATTTTGGAAATACTCACTCGAAATAAAAATATATCTTATAAACGTTATTGTTGGGTGCCTTCATTTTGGAGTTAAATGTATTTGCCACCCACATCCTAAGGTCAAATTTCAAGGAATTTATTTATGGCGTTACATACAAAGAACAATCAAAATAATAGTTATTAACATAGCCTTGGTTCTTCGATCAATTTTTATTTTATTATTTTATTTTATGTAGGTCGTAAATGAGAGATCACTAAAAACTCAAAAGGACAGAGAAGTCGAAAAACTTTTTTCGTAAAACTACTATTCGAAATTTAAAAGAATAAAAAAATAAATGTAAAATAAAGAAAAATATTAATGGCGATATTGCTATCAACTTATAGATATTTCAACCAGACAACCATATGACGAAACCAACAAGTTAAAGAGGAGAAATTCTAAGATCGGTTTTTAACTCATATATAGCAGACAAGATTGAATTCAGGACTACACTTAAAATTCTAAACAATTACAATTTTATCAGTGCTCGGCGGATTCCTACACTGTAGACAAAACAAAGACCAAGGAACGACATCCTAAATTTGGTATTTTACTATACAATTATTTTAAATCTCAGTTTTAATCTTCAGTTCTTATAATTCAGCCTTATATCTGTTAGTGCGATATTTTTCGCCCTTAATTGGAAGCGTAAATGAACCGTGCGGGTCAATTTAAAACGGTCGGCGAACATCAAAGGCATCACTTATTCATTGTGCTTCATGGAAACTTTAAACAGATTAGAGTTGACGCGAATAATTTTAATGGTGATTTTAACGTTGTGGAAGTAAAACTGTGTGGTAATAAGAGATGACATTGAATCCTCTAGTTTTCACTATTATATAAATAAAGGCATCATAAATAAAGTTCAAAGAACATAATGTGTAGTATTATGTTAGTCTTAAAAACTTCAAACTAAAGGAAAAACTATAAACAAAAAAATATCCTGAGTAAAATATAAACCTACGATGGTCTGATCAAAAAAAATTGACTAAAACAACACGAGCCAGCTTCTTAAGTAGTGAATTAGTAGCAACATATAGGCATATATAAAAACTAGTAGTCAGTGATGTACAGTCACCGACAAAAGTTTCGTCAGTCCTTGCGCCACTAATATCTTATTCACGCATGCGTCACTCCATTTACTATCTCTAATATCAGTTTTCGATCACGGTTGATCTCTTTGACCCTTAATTCCAGCTACCGTAAGCACGATTCGAAAAAAAAAACACGCAAACTAATTTCGCTTTTAATGCAAAGCAATTATGACGATAATTGCTTGAACGCGGCTCTTTTGTAACATCTCATGTTAACAATCACAGATTAGTATGTTAAATAGTTACATTTCACTGTAACGATTGGTATTCTGCGATTAAATAAACAAATAATTGTTTTATTGATTGCTTTTAGAGTTGTAGGTGATTTGTTAACGTCACTCTCCTGAGTACGTAGTGAAGCTACTTTATCGATATATCTTTAATTTGTTCGTAATATACTATTTAAAGAACTTTCGAATAGTAATTTAAAAGTGTTTTATTGGAGATTTCACTATTAAACACAGTCTTAGAGATGTGCTTTTTATTTGAAAAACTTAGTATGTGATATCTTTTAATTGGACTCGGACTCGGCACATCCCCACTCAAATTTAACACTAAAAAGTGAGTGATTTCATTTATATATATATGACATACATGATATACAGACAAAGACACTGTTTCGACCTACCATCAAGAATATTAAATTCTAACTACTTATATTCATTAAAAAATATTGAATTAATGCAATTATGTTAATTTAGTATTTTACGACTCAATTGAGTTGAATCAAATTGAATGTAATAGTTAATATAGATTAATCTACATTGAAGACTTAATCAGATGTAACTTTGATCAAATCATCCTAATGGTTGTAAACTATTAATCATGCATCTTTGACAGTATCAATCGATTTCGCAACCCTCGAGAAAAAAATTCAATTACAAACAAAATCGATTTCAAGATTCGTATCGATGTTTCGCAACAAAAATCATCGTAATCCCAAAGCCATTAACTTAATGAATAGTGTATATGGAGCAATATCCTATGAACGTAGGAAGCCGGACCAGTTTCTGACTAATAACGGACAAGATGCTCTCGCATTAAACCATCCGTAAATACAAATTTATATTTACATTCGAATACACACTTCGAATGATGTCTCGCTTTCAAAATGTACTGGGAATCCAGCAGACCTAATTTTGTTGGGTGTAAAGATAAGTTTGTTTTTTCTGAAGTGCGAGGACATTATTAATGCATCCCTGCTTTTAGTGGGCAGTGGTAAGGTCAACTGTAATTATGATTTAAAGCTTAACGGTCATTAACTCATCTACGACTCGGCATCGCCATTTACTCGAGCTTTTAGTATTTTTGGGCACGAGTTTGGACTATTTCGTCTAAGAAAAATGGGGACGGCGCGACGGGAAAGAGTGCCGAGCGCGTAACGCGTCGCGCCGTCCCTCCAAACCCGTGCTGGGTTCTGGCCTCAGCCGGGGTTCAGACACTGAGTGTGAGCGGTTGGAGGGTTTTAGTGCGGTTCAACTCCCACATACCCCGGTGATTTATTACAACTGAAAAAAAAAGTCACATAAAATGAAATAAATAAGATTGTTCCTATGAATTTTCTCACCGTACAATCCTTCCGTGGACTTCCTCGAATATATCAAAATTTAACGAAACTAACAAACATCAATTTATTTTTATGTTTAAGACATAAGAAGAAATTCACTCAAGGACAGGTTACTAAATTGTTAAAATAAGAGTTAATCTTAAATATAACGCATTTATTCGATTTAAAGTATATCGATTTTATGATTCGATGTTTACGTGAATCGAATATGTTTTATATGTTTTTCTTCGTCATTTCTGGTTTTTATCATTAAATGATGAAGGTAAACGAGCCAATTTCCTCCCAGATGTTGTACAGACATCATCAAACATGACTGTTATCCGGTAAACTACTTTAATATATTAAACGATTACTTCATAAGTAATAATGTTTCTGTACTTCGTTTGTTTTTGTATATTTCAAAGTTTTCCATTAATATTTTATCATAGTGATTATCCTGTCATTAACAATAATTAGCTCAAGACATGGTGAAATTATGGTATAGTAATAGTAAATTTGAATCATAGCAGTGCAGATTCCCTAGACTTTTTTGAATATACCAAACAAAAGTTTGAAAAATGTATATAGCTATAGAAAATACAAGCACTATAAAATAATCATTTTTTTATTCTGATAATTTATTTATTTAATGCTCAAAGCGGACCTACATTAGCTATATATTTTTACAAAAAATAAAATAAATCCTAAGGAACTCAAAGGAACCTGTTCGAACAACTCTGGCATGTTTTTATGAATGAATCCGTAATCATACATTAAATCAAACACGATATGACATCTTGGCTCTTGAATACTTTATCTCATCGTTTGTGCAGAATGAAAACGTTGTAACTGACATTTTATAATGTTTATATAAATGTTGGTTACATGGTTTTGTACTTTTGAGACGAGTATTGTCTTGACAACATGTTTTAAACTTACACACTAATTTATTATTTAAAAAGTAGTAAAAATATAATTTCAGTTTTAAATACCTACTAGTCTTTAAGTTACGCGATTTACAAAACTTTTTTTTATTGCTTTGTTTGATACACTTAACAAATAAAACACCGCATACAACGTTTTTGTTTCAGTTTTCTATTCATAAATCTATTATGGATACAAATTATTCATGCGCATAACAAAATGGTCAGGATCGTGAGCGTTGCATTTCTTCAGGACTTATCTGATTTTGCATCATAGATTACATTATTATATTTATATTTTAACTGTACATGAATTACATAACCTCAAAATAACTGTTAAATATTTAAACGTACTATTTTATATCATCATGAGGTACCAAATTATTAGGTTGATTTTTTTTTTCAATAAATCGTTTACTGCATTACTTTTAAATGGTACATTGTTAATTAACTTTATTGCGTTAGTTTTATTCAAGGAACTTTAACTATTTCCTTTGTTTACGACCAATCCTACTAATTTAATCATTTTATCCAAGATGCAATGAAATAAGATTTTAATAAATAGTAAAATAATTTTATTATGTACATATAAAGAAATAAATAAGTTTAATGAAAACTCATTACAACATATATAAGGATATATTACATGTTTCATAAGGAAGGCAATCAAACCAAAATCTGGTGAAGAAAACTCATACCGGAAGATATTTCACCCCATCCAACAGAGATTTAATCTTATTACACATAAATTATTTTCATCAGTGAATTGCACAAAATCTGCATACTTCCTTACTTTTGTAACAATTACTTATGTTGTCAACCTTGTTTTATTTTTTGCATATTTTCAACGAAATTAAAATTACTTTAAACAAGTACGAATTCTTTGCATTTTATTCCAGCTCTTTCGGAAAGTTTTTGAGTTTAATAGATTATCTTATAAATTCAAGCCTATTTTATTTTAAATAAGAAACAATTTAACTGTTTTTTTTAGTCTATTTATTTATTCTGTACTATACTGTAACAACCCATTACTGCCCGCTGCTAAGCTTAGGTCTCCTCCGAAGAAGGGTTAGGCATAGTCCACTACGCTTGCCGTATGCCGTAATGCGGATCGGGAACTTCACATATCTTCAAAGTACCAAAATGGATGTATCATCAATGAACTACGTAATAAAATTTACACAAAATTAATCCTTATATTAATTACTATATGAGTCAGATGTAATTACAAAATAAGATGAACTCCGCCAACCGCTATGATCTATGCCCCTAGCGATTTCCTTATAGCCAAGTTGACATCGAAATACGGAAAAAAATGTTCAATTGCCGTGACTCACGCGTTTTCCACGTAAATCATAATGGTAATTATTTTCAGGTTCTCTCAGTTTTATAGTATGTGATATGTTAACTTTATTACGGTAGTCTTGTGTTACGAATATTTATCGTGGGATCTAAGAAAATTGCTGCTAGATTTCCACTATGAATGTTTAATTGAATGAAAAGAAATCTCATACTAGATATCTGATTCTAATAAACAAAAGAATAAAGATAATCCTTTTGAAATACCTACGAGATATTTTATCTTCGATATTTAAATTAAGAGCTTTGGTGGTGACTGATTTTTTCACATATAATTATTTGCAATAACGAACTGCAAATAGTCGTTGGCCAAATTGCTTTTTAATATTCCCTTTTAAAAGTCCAATAAAGTAATAATGTTATTGTTAATATCGTGACAAGTTATTCAACATTTTGTGCTTTAAAAACCATCAATACACCTGGTATTGCGCCGTCGCCTTTAAATACAATAAAATACAAAACTTTAATTACAACACATAAAACAGTCATAAAATATCGTCCTCGTAAATTGAGTTGATATTACGAAACATCAAAAATCACTTTCGAATGTAATAAAGTTGAATGCATCTCGATATTAAGGATGCGTCACTACAGATCAACAGATGTACGTAACCGACTTAAATTACATACGTTATTCCGTAATCAAAGTTATAATTTCATTTTAACTGGTTCTCGTTGTCACAACGATCGTTAAAAGTTATTCTGAATAAAACAAGCTATAAACTCAAGAATTTAATTATTTTCAACGTGATAGTAAACCTAAAAATGTCACAGCATATTTCGTTGTCATCTATATTAGTTTCGGAAATGTTATAACCACTCTTTACCAACGACTGCACTGATATTCCTCAGTTTATAGAGACAAAGAAACAAAACAAAAAACGTGCACAGTTTTTGCACGTAGAAAAACAAAATGTAATAACATAATTGAATTAATAAAATTTTCACTTCATTATTCAATTATCTAAACCAATTTACATCTTTTCTACACAGTACCAACAATTACACAAAGTAGAACATACGCAATCCAAACATAGGCAAAGGAAAATCTGTTTTGAATCAAAGAACTTCTTAATTATTGTTATTTTAACTGAACCGACGTCGGTAATTACGGGGCATCGTTCGTAATCCAAGTCCGTACGTAATACAGTTTAAACGAGCCACTACACGACCTTGTGTATGTTACTTAACTTCGGATGTATCAAATAGATCATCAAGGATTATTGCAAAACACTAGTTCATATTAAGTGTTATTGTTTGAAAGGACAAAAGCATATATTAAGGCGTGACGGTTATAGTGCACTTAGATCATTTGAATTGCTAGTGTATTATTGCTAAACTTGTTTCTAAGTAACGATGGTATTGAATTGAAATAGCTTGGAGTGTCTCCACTAGGTACTAATAGCTTATAAGCAAGTACCTAAATGTTAAATCAGCATATGCTAGTTTCATGCATTTTGAACGGGTTCTTAGCACAATATTTAATTAATTGAGTGGTCTCGATATTTCAACGTTCTTGCAAACGTCATGATCACGAGAAGACTGAATACTGCGGGTCGATTTACGAGCAAACGAATCTGTCTACTCTCTTTCTCGTTCGCTTTTGGGTAGTACCACTGAAACTCGATCTCACGTAGGCTCGTTTATCTATCTTGCAATAAAAAAAAACATCACAACACAATGTTTGCAACAACAATATTGTGGTAAGAACCCGTTCAAAATGCATGAAAGTATCAGTAAACTTTATAAGTATGTAGTAACTCATTGTTTTGATAAAGAAGAATTACTTTAGAACAATAATCTTTTATACAGATTAAAGCAGATTTTCGTCAAATTTTGACACCAAAACATCAACAAGCAACTTTTTGGGACTCAGGCTATAGTTGCTAACAATAGCAACAGTTTCAAAATATTAATTAGTTGTTTCATGTTTATCACTTCTATTGTATTAAAGAAGACTTATTGAATGTTTTGGGGCTTGCCCAACGTCGAGGCCTTAACCTACATAAAATACAGCACATTGTCACATCAATCTTAGGAGAGGATTTATAATGAAGCTCCCATTGCTTTGTGTATTGGAATCATTGACTATTGTATTTTGATATGCTGTATAATACACATTGACACAAAGTTCAGTAAGTATTTTATTATATTTTGTATATAGATTAGACTAATCCATTTTGTAACTTTGCTGCAACAAAACTCATGTTAGAGTTGGGCTGGTCTTGTGTTAAATAACAAATCTTTAAATTCGGTTTTATTTTATATCACAAAAACAAATAATTTGTCGACAAGTATTTTTTTTGTTCGGAAGTTGAATTCATATTTTATTTTTAAAACATCTAGATACTGACTAACCAGTAAATCAAAATCTTCCATCCGTAACAAATTATGCTCATAAGTTTCGATTTTCATTATTAGTATGAATTACACAAAAAGTCGTGGTGGCCGAGTGGTCGAAGCGCGTCCTTCCGAACGGGAGGTTGCGCGTTCAAATCCGGCCAGCTTGTACCTCTAAATCTAAATGTGAAAAAGATTTATGTGCAATTTTTCACAACACCATTGGCTAAAAACGGTGAAGGAAAACATCGTGAGGAAACCTGCATGTCTGAAAAGGGTTCTAAAAATCCTTTGAAGATATGTGAAGTCTCCAATCCGCACTAGGTAAGCGTGGTGGACTATGCCTAATCCCTCTTCTGAGGTGACCTGAGACCAACAGAGGGCAGTACCTAATGGGTTGGTACAGAGGAATTACACATTAACTAATTTTAAAGATGTAGAGAATCTAATATTATTAAAATAAACAGAATATGAGTGTATATTAATTAGATATTAATAATTTATAACGCATTTTAAGGCCTCTAAATGATATTAATATTAGTGGCACGTGCCGCGTTGTCCGAACATCACAACCGTGTGTCGCTTTCAACACATCGTATTTTTTCAATAGCCTATCATCTAATGGAGCTCACAAATTGTTTATGCCTTTGTTTCATACCGTACAAGAAATCATACAGGCATACGAAATATTCATCTTGTTAGGCAACGGACTAATCATCATTTGTTATGAAACGTATTCTGTATGTAGCTTATTGGTGAAGATGCTTTGCACTTTAAGATTTCAGTGATACAGATCTTGGTATGTAGTTTCTAAGTAATTTTGTTTTATAAATTAATGCAATTTTGTGGAATGAAGGTTCTGAAGATTGTTATTAATAAGACACGATTTTTTTTATTTTTTTTTATTGAAATAAAATAACGAATTGGATAGTTAAAAATAAAACGGGATCATGACTTACCAACGAAGTACTTCAAAAACACTTTAACACGCGAATTATTGTAAGATTCTTTTAAAAGTCAACAATTATTTAAGTATAATGAGAGTTATTTACGATTTCATAAAATTTGTTGTTTCTCCACTTAAATACACGTTTTCATTCAGAATTAGCATTGAAGTAAACAAAAGTTATAACACTGGTAAAAATATTTTACGATTTTTTAATAGTATTATAAAATTGGTTCCAGTTTACGAAAACATTTTCTGATTCAAAATAACTTGAGTGGATTTTAAAATAACTTAATAAAGACATATCATTTTGGATGTTTTGTATTTTTGATATCATATTTGAAAAATTCGACGAAATGCGACGTAACTGGTATAAAGACACTTCCTACGTTTATTAACCCACTTTTATCCACACTTAATTTTTCAGATTCATTACAGATTTGAATACTTCAATAAATTTATTTCACTTTATTACAAAATTTTCAGTTAACTTGAACCACACGTTGGAGTTCGAGTAACTTTCACTGCTATGACTGATATGATTTCGAAACGTCACATAGAAAATATATATTGAACAACAATGAGCTCCATAAGCCAATAAGATCAAAGATCACGCAATTAATTCTGTGCAGTTGATTCTGCGAGACCATTCCTACAGTCCGCGTCACGATGCGTCTAATTTAAACATGATTCTGCAATGTTGCTATGAAATAATTGCGAGTCAACTTTTGTCGCAATTGGACAAGCTGTGCCGTCCGCTGAAATAAGGCCAAGTCGTTTTGTTTATATTAATTATGAAATTCGTTTGTAAAAAGCATTCCTGGTGTTTATCTGATTGAATGTCGCTGTTGCAAAGTGAGACCAAGACCATGCTGAGTCCATGACCAAAATGTACAGATATTTAATTGATTTTGCATTTTGAAAACTGTTTTACTTTTGTATCAACTTTTTTGTTTCTGCCTAAATCTAGACTGGTTCTATAGTCAATACGACCCAAAACGACCCACCTAATCATAGCTGATTACTGGTACTCATATCAAGCGTACAGTGATCCAGCTGTTAAAATGGGAAACAAACATGATTTTTCACGAGACTGGGTCAGCATCACCTTAAACTAAAAACACACTTACGTTCATCAATGTTGACAAACATATGTGGGGTGTTCTAACAAACAAATTGCGCAATAGATGACGGTAAAATTAACTGGAAACTTCAACTTATTATTTGTTAACGACCGTCATTACCTGTTTCGTCAATCACTATTATTATGACCGGGAATTGGCTGTTTGTTTGTCATCAAATCATACGGTTTACGTAAGATTGCTCATGTAGAGCAGCGAGATGCCAAAGGTGCACTGTAATTGATTATTATGTATTGGGTATAACTATTTCAAATACATCGAATTATCGGGTTATTTCTCAATAATGAATTGGAAGTAAGAACAATTCAAGAGAGGGACTTAAAAACTTACATATTTAATTGAGTAGCTTAGGGAGCGCGATTATTATTAAAAATTGCGACGTTGAGGCACGACATTTCGGGAATTGTTCAGTCATCCCGCGTTTTTCTGTATATTTGTAATAATTATTATGTGGCGTAATTTCCTGACTTCCCTGCAACAACTTAATGTAGGGGCACTTGTCTTCGATCTATTGTCTCTCGTCTTTCTTATGTTTCCGATGCTTAACTCACATAAACCGAGTTAGATATATTATAAATTTGATTATTAGATAGTACTGAACAGTATGTTGTATGAAACATAGTGTAATTCTTCTTTTTGTTTTCAGAGTGAAACCAACGCCGCCAAGCTGACTACCGCAAATGAGGTTAGACCCTGCAACAACGTCCAAGCGTTAATAGGTAAGTAAACGATACTCCATTACTACTCATAAGTAAATAATTACTGGATAATAACCAAATGTTACTACGAGTATGAAATAATGAAATTAAATTAATTTACTTACCTTAAAGGATGATTAAGATTCTTCGTCTTTTTATTATATCAATTTTGTTTTTGCTCT
The DNA here is from genome assembly GCA_030269945.2 of Trilocha varians. Classification (NCBI taxonomy): domain Eukaryota; kingdom Metazoa; phylum Arthropoda; class Insecta; order Lepidoptera; family Bombycidae; genus Trilocha; species Trilocha varians. The sequence goes on along the minus strand of AP028257.1, from coordinate 6,520,277 downwards.
ACTACAACCGCGGTTAAAATTAAAATATCTTCACTCTTCGTTGAAACCAGTAAAATTAAATGTGGAAATAATTTATACACGTGCATTTCTGATAAGCGTAAAGGGCGATGAGCTTTATAATGGCTACCGAGGCTTATTATAATAAACGTGGTGGGCAACGCTTGAACACGGCTTGACCCCGGGCTGCGATTAGCTGGCTACCAGAACAACATATCTGTTTCTACTATACGTTACATTAGATTTCCATATGTAAAGAATAACTGGAACGCTTTCAATTGTTTTTTTTACTGTTTTATCTGGCTTGCAAAGGCATTGCTTATGGATATTACAATTTTTATTATCAGAAGGAGCGAAATATGAGTGCTATTATCATTTAAATTTTTTCTTCTTCTTCTTTTATTTTTCTTACACTTATATTATTCACACATAAAAGCGATAGCGAATAATTATAAACGGCAAAACGAAAATAACAGTCTAAAGAAACATCATTAGATGGGACCTATTCTCACTTTATCTGCTGTTAGCAAATAGGTTTACAAAACTTGCTATTTTCTACCAGTAATATCAATATTACAACATAACATCTCAATAGCCATATTCAGTATTGTTATAGGGCATTGTAACAAAACTATATCGTCGTCTACATTACATGTTGCTGAGCATGCATTACACGGCCTGATATAATCGCGGCAAATGATCGTCGCATGCACATCGCTGCTAGAATATTACTACTTTATACAATGTTAATAAATGCATTGCTTTTATAAACCTGTAATATAAATTATTATTTGGCAAGGATGAACGAAAAAAAAAAGTATGAACGATAGTAAGTTTGCAATTTTTCATCAAACCTTGATACATATTATTTAGAACATGTCTAATTTAAACTACCTTCGAAAAATGGAACAAAAACCCAGTGATTTAGTATCCTAGAAATAAAAAGAGAAAACCAGGCAGACAGTTTCGAAGATGGGAAGACGATATATGGGCAATAGCAGGAAAGACATGGACTAGGAGAGCGCTAAACCGAGCAGAGTGGAAAGACATGGAGGAGGCCTTTGCCAAAGCTGGTCAAACAGACGAAGTTGTCGGTGTCAACGACTCATCATAGTCACTCATTTAAATTTATGTAAATACTTTGTCTGAATAAAGGCTTATAACATTAATTTAAACTACAACTAACTACAACTACTAAATATCAGAATTTTTTGAATGCACTCATATATCATTAGACGTCTATCTCAAAAGAAGGACGAAGGTTTTTTTTTGTTTTTTTGCACTGCATATTCGAGACAAGTTCAAATAAAAGAATTCGTGTCATAGTTGTATCAGATATAAATCACGCAGGGTAATAAAAAATATCTAAGTAGCATGCATAGTTAATTCGGCTGGCGCGAGGTCACTAATTTTGACACACGTCTCATAATGAAACAGAGTCACGCGACTGTGATGAATTACATGAAATAGACTAAAGAATATTTGGAATTGCGTCTAATAGTCGGTACATATTTCATACGATTTTAATTAAGATCTTAAGTAATTTTTGGTGGAGTGATGTAATATTCGCAGTCATAAGCAATCTAGGTAATCTAGACGTGTAGGCAATTCTTTTAATCACCTGAGAGACTGGACAGATTTTGAGGTACTTTGTATTTTGCAATCTGCGTAAGAAGAATATCCAAATTTGTACCGAGTTAATTTATAGGTCGTTAGGTTACAAAAAGTAATAGAGCTGTTGGAGATGGTCTGTTTTAATTGATTTATCTAATATTTTAACTGTTTGTTTCATTTCATTATGAGTATTCAATTCTATTCTGGAACTCATAAATCTACAAAAAAAACGGGTATTTAAAATTACACTATTAACAAAAACGAGAAATAAATCAATAAAAGTGGGACCATTTCGAAGTGCAGTAGCCTCAAATCTAGTTACATAAAAAATATAGACGGTCGTAAATTAAAATCCATACATGCTTAGTTCCAGTTACGTACTACGGAAACCATTTGATCTGTTTCACGTCGTGGGAGGCATCATTAACATCAAAAATACTTCAATTGAACTCAAACAAACACTTTATTTAACTTAGTACCGGTATATTGACATGACAGCTTGTAATACATACTGCTTGTGCTAAACAGGAAATCGACTAATTGAAAAATAATTTCCATTAAACGATTTTAAATTGTCTATTTAAATAACCAATCATAATCGATCATAACATTTTCATAATCGAATTTAATTGAAAACGACTTCGGTATTACTTGAAGGCGCGGTGGGTTTAAATTGTCGCACATTATTATAACGAAGGTTTTAAACGGTTCCTCGTAACCACATTTTAAATTGTAATTTGCCATTTACTAACTAAATTATTGAAAAATAAATAAATATTTATGAGCAAGACTTCAAAGATAAAAACGAAGTAGGTACCATAAAAGGGCTAGTGGTCAATTAAACAGAAAGGGGTAAAATTCTAAGACTCTTGAGAAATCTTACCTCTTATTACCAACCTATTCTCACAATTGAAATCAATACAAGTTTCTTAAACAAACCTAAAGCTCGTACTAAATCAACAACAACACGCAAATAATAAAAAACTAAGTATCTAACTAATCACTCTGATGGCGAATACTTCACTATGATCGTCCGCATCTAAATAACAATCCGTTAAATTCATTCAAATTAAATATACCTCTATCTTAAGCAAGTTGCACGCTTGCGATAGAAGCGTTAATGGAAAATAAATTATTATCCGTTCAGCCCAAGTATTTTATTAGGCACGGTTTGGTTTAGTGAAATCACTATGGATTTCACTGTCAAACGTTTCTCTTGGTTCGTGGACAGTCGATAAAAGATTATCTTGCATTATTTTCCTCTGAAACCATCAATTATTTCTTCCTTTCTAGATAAGAGAACAACAAATCGCAGGATTATCTGTAATGGACCGTTATTTTGGCATAGACCGAGCTAATTTACTATTTTCGAATAATATAGACCATTGTTACTTATACTTTAATTTAATCATAAACATATATTATATTAAAATTTTCATGATATAAACTTTCAAACGAACTTTATTTTGAAATAACTTTATTTTGAATAAAAAAAATTTAAATTTATTATAAGACGGTTTGACACAATAGCGATATAAAATCAAAATAGAATGATGGTAGGCTTTGAATTACAAGATAAGAAGGAAACACAGAGATGCTTAAAATTTTGTAAGAATCGATGTTCTTAAGACTACTGTCTTTCTGCATTATTAAAGCAACAAAACACATGTGAATTAGCGTGACCTTAAATGCGAATTTAAATCAATTAAACAACCGTTATAGTCGATCTTTTTGTTGAGGATACATAAATATCCAAATAGCAGTCACATTTCGATGCACCGGACATCCACGCCTTCGCAACCGCAGTGCACGACCATTCACTTTCCGCCGGTAATTCTTACGGCGTCCGTTCCCAATTATTTTTCCCAGTATTAACGTTAATCCTAGGATGAACATGTCACTTCGGAGTGACGTTCCGTGCAATTGACGAGGAATGTTGTCCGAGATGGCCGGTTTGTTTTTCGTAACTAGGTAAGTGCTCTGTGTACTTTGAGTTGAGTCAGCTGCGTATTGGTCGATAACGTCAATTTCTGACTTAAACCTGCAAGATTTTTATGTACTGGTGGTTACCTAGACTCTAAAGAACTAAAATTTGTATCTAATTCAAGATTGAGTCATGAATTTTGAACTGAACCAGGGTCAACATCTGATAAGCAATAACTGATATACGTTACATATATTTATCTTTAACTATGCAATAAATACACCAATACCATTTTCTATTTATAGGATAATAATAAATTAGACTTATATAGCCAGAGGAACAAAAAAATAAACTAAAAAACATAAAATCACAAAACCGCATTAAAAATACCGCTATATTAATTACAGTGATTAATAAGCGCAGGCTGTGTCTAGAAAACTAGTTAATAAAGTCATAATATAGAGGTCTTGGCTAATAACGCTTCGGACGCATCTCTAATGCAACGCTTAATCGAATTTCTCGATACTTATCGATACGATAAGGTAATTGGACAAGAGCTGAGCTAAATTATGTTGTTTAGTAGTTCTTCGATTTTATTACTAAACTTTTACTACCTATAACTTGCGTCTGTAAATATCTTTTATTACAATAATAGATGAGTTCATAAACCTAGATTACTCGGGGCGCTATGACATTAATAATGCTATTGTTGAGTAAAATGCAATGGTGACGTCACATCTCATGCATTTTATCTATACCTACAGAATGGTACCTACTGTTCTATAGAAAAAGGTGAGAAGATCTCAACTGCTCGTTCGAAAATAACTTCAATTAGGTACGAATTCTCATATTTTAGCACAACTTGTTTTGCACTAAATATCTTAATTTTGCCTACTTAGATTAATAAATATGTATCATAATAATCATAATGTTTTTTAAAAAAACTACTTAGACTAAAAAAAAGGGTACTAATTCTCACTCTCATTTTCTTTGTATATTTTCTACACCAGGTCAAATTAGATAACAAAAGAAAGTTACACTGCAAAACCTAGTTTTCTTGCTGAGCGCCATAAAGACAAGGAGACAACGATAATTTACAGTGAATTATATCGTCTCGGTTGACAGTTAATTTTGGACATAATGCTTATAATTTAGTGCAAGCGTTCGCAACCATAGTTTCACTGCAAATCATAGTGAAACAGCGGATTGCGAAGTGTGATAACCATTTGAAAAAGTTTTGTTTACGATGAAATTTTAACTCGTTCCTTTTGTTAGCTTCTGCTCACTACGTGATCTGTTTAATACCCATACAGTAGGCAGACAAGCAAACGGGCCACCTGATAAGTGATTACCGTCGCTCGTGGACATCTGCAATGTTAGGGGGCACTGTGCAACCACAACTTAGGGTCTACTCTTGAGGGCTCTCTTCAAGTCTCATTTGAAAATTAGCAAGTCATAAGTGATTCATTACATAACAAAGAATTGCATCTTTGAAGTGGCAATGGGCAGGACACATTGTGCGAAGAACGGATGGCCAATGGGGTCGAAAAGTTCTGGAGTGGCGGCCACGAACCGATAAGCGCAACGTTGGTAGACCCCCTTCAAGATGGACTGACGACCTGATCAAGGTTGCGGAAGGTCGCTGGATGCAGATGGCGCAGGACCGGTCGATGTGGCGAGGTTTGGGGGAGGCCTATGTCTAGCAGTGGACGTTTATACACTGATGATGATGATGATGAAGTCAAAACACGTAACGTTTGCATATTTTGTTTTAGTACATGCACGAATAAAAAATCGAGCAGTTACTGTCTATGATTAAAAATAATATAACGAAATGTCAATAAATAACCACCAAAAATGACTTTCGGGCGGCATTACTTCAAACAAACGTGTTAGGAAATTAGTCTGCATTCGAAACTCGTACTATAAATATATCAATTAAGTTTCATCTTTAACTTAACAACGTTCTTAATCTTAAAATTTGCATACTAACACAGATCATGCTGTAGGCAACGCTTGAACGCATCCAATACCTTTATCTGGCATCTAAATTATTCTATTATAATTATTGACGCTGAGAAAGAGTCAGTTACGTTAGATTTGTGTTATATTTGAAACGTAATAGCGATAAGTGGCATCAAAGTTTTAGGAATTTAATTTGGGGAATAATTAGTGATACCTATAGTAACTCGATGCAAACTGCATGTGTCTGGACGTTATAATGTAATTTGTTTATTACCTAATATTGAACATTTACGAATGATAACGGTGATGTTGAAAATAGATACATTTAAACATAAACATTGGATTTTTAAGACAGTATTTTAGGTTAGAACTTTAGATGCAAATGCACCTTCATAGTTGCATTTTAAAATTAGTTTTGTATCTTACATTTTGATTGAATTCGTAAACAAAACACAGAACGTATTAGTATGTTTAATCTAAATAAATCCGCGTGAACTGGTTAGCGGTTTTGACGTAGAGCCGTGTAATTTTCAATAGTAGGAAACCGCAAATACCTTGAATCCGTTGCTTTCAAGACGTGTCATGTGGCGGTCGAAAGTGGGTTTATATCTGAGGACTGTCAAGTACTACAAATATGTACTATATAGCATTTAATAACTGACTGAAAATACCATGCCGAATTGAAGTCATTTGTTGGTTATGTATGAAGGTCAGTCGAATTTTAAGCGACCGAATCAGTGTCACCAAAACTAGATTCTATAAATCGGAACCCTACCGATGTACACAGTTTCAGGTCTAAGATTTTTAAAAATCATACTATGTGACAATAAACTTTGCATAATACAAAACTTACACATACATATGTAATACAGTCTAGAATATGGTTTGGTTTTTTTTAGATCATGTCTTAAATTCTATTAAAAAAACAATAATATCCACAAAACAACTGTACTTCGAAAAATGTATTAATTAATTATTTAAAAATTGTGACATTACTGGCGTGACAACTGCGAAACGGTACGAAATAGAGAAATTACTTGACAATTTGTCCGTAGAACAATTGTTTAGAATTTAGTCACGTATAACAAACAATCGAAAAATGGCAATTACGTGATCGAACCTATTGTGAAGTTGTTCGTCCGTACATCAACTATTTCAAACCACGAACCACTCACGCGTAAAATGATTGGAAAAAGACATTAGAACTTTTTGGACAAATCACGCACTTTTACCTCCATTTGCGAGAAAGTTGCGATAAATCTGTTGTTTTGGTAATTGGTTAAGATCATAAATAAATGCGTAAGTCTTGTTGGTCTATCTTAGAACCAAATTATAAACCCAAACTAAGCGAATTTCTAATCAAATTGCAAATGTAGTTAAATTTATAAAAAAGAACAGCATAAAGCCGTCTATCCACTTTCCAATAACGAGACAAATAATCCTTTAATAAGAAGAAGAGATACATTTGTATTGTCATACACACATAAATATCCACAAAACAGAGAACAACGCCGATTTCTGTCAGTACTCTGTCATTTATAGATGATATTTGACAGTCACGAACAGTGTTTGACCATAACATTTACCTACATAGTTGTAGGTAAATATTATGGCCATGCAGCAAAAAGCTAAACAACAGAATTGGCCCAAATTATTGTAAAAATATTGTAATAAGAAAGGCTAAGCTAGAGTTATAAGACGCGTGCTCTCGACGTGTTAGGCTTTTATAACGGGTTGGTGCCGACGAACAGACGAGGCACGCGCGCCCTGAGACCATCAATTACCGGGTCGTGATCGCTCCCGCACTACAGACAATATAAATAAAAATAGGGCTGTCTAAATATAATTACTTTTATTTGTGATTGCTTTATATTAAGGAGGTTATGTCAAATGGGGATTACAAGTCCGTGCATATTTTGGGAAGTGTTAGAGAACACTTAGCATTAAATGTAATTACACAATTTTTTATCAACATTGTTTTCTCGTTCAAGTATAAAATAAATTCTAAAACTCAAAAAAACAACATAACATTACAGTAACATCTATAAGCAGTTAACTATATTACAACTCCATATTATAAACACCCACGTATTACAATATCGAGCATTAAGACCATTCATACATTAATTACAATCATAACTCAACTAATTAATAGTACTGAATGTAGAGCGAGTAAAAGTGGTATACAAATGGCGCACGGTCCAACTTCACAGTTGCACAATTGTAAAATGCTAAATCGAAAGGTCTCGGGTTCAAACAGCTTATCTTTACGTCAGATATTCACATAGACGTTTAATGTGTTCGTGGGCTGATGGATGTTCGCGCGTGCCGGCTGAACTTTACATGTGGCAGCATGCGGCCTTCGCTGTATCAGATCGTGTCGATTATAAAACTAATGTACGTCTCGATGAATGGGTGTGCTGCACGGTCATTAAAATTGTACAATCGTTTTTGCATGTTATTAAGAATGATTCAGGCTAGGTACTAGGGTCGGGTCTTGGCCGGGACACGGAAAAATTCACTTTTATTTTTGTAATAATCAGTTCGTATTACAATGTGGTATGGGTGCATTTATCTACTAAGCTCAGAACAAAAGCTTCTTATTTTAAGAAACCATGGATATGTTGCGCTTAAACCTGTAAAGGAAAAATTGGATTGGATAAGCTGTGACTATACATAACTATAAATCACATCGTAAACTATTTTAGAAGAAGAAAGCACCATAAACAACATTCTCGTTTATTTGCATCGATTTAAACTTCAAACTAAAAGGTCCAGTTAATCCGATGAAAATCTCCATATAATCACAGAAACGTGGCACAAAGAAATACAATTACCGCTTCTCTCATCTCAAACGGTCAATAAAACGTTACGAATCGACGATGCTCCCAGATTTATACAATTCGATGACCATATTAATCTTGGTCGTGACTAGCGGTGACGTCGCAAGTAGCACGCGCGCGGCGATGCGTCACGGCCGCCACAAAAACGTCCGGCGAAGCGCACTGCCGGATCATTCTTCTATTTTTCGTGGCGTCCCATTTTCCCTTTCCTAACAATGGCCTCGGTCACGCACTCTATTGATAAAGGCGATTGATTCGCTTTCGCTTCCTCGGCGGCGACGTCGCTGTGACGACACGGCGAGCCCTTGTCGCCTGATCGTGTGCACTCGACCTTAACTCTCTTTGTAGTTTGACGCAATTTTGCAACGTCCGTGTCCTTAGATCAACACTTTCAATTTCGTATCTATAAAAACGTCGACGTAAATTATTTTGAAAGCCTATTTAGACGTCAAGTTCGCAATTTTGGTGAAACTTTTATCTCAAAATCATAACAAGTTAACGTTTAAGAAATAATTATTATCTATACAGATCTCACAAGAACTAACACAATCTCTCTTTCGCAGGAAAATTAATAATATTTAGTTACATTAAATTTTAAAGTCACACATTTATTTCGAAAACCATAAAAATTCTGAATATAGATCGTGTGAACAGCGCTTTTAGAGTTGTAACAATAATCGTTATTTTAAAAAAAATATGCGGTATAAAACGTTATCGATATTCAAAAGATCGCTAGCGATAAAATATAATAAAAAGGATTGTGTCTTTCACAAGCTAACACACAGTTCGGATATTTCGAAAACAATATCGATATTTAAGAACTGCTTTTAAATGCGTATGTCTCTGTCGGAAATATCATTCGATTAATCGTTACCATAAAACAAGATCATTACAAAACTTGTGTTAATGCATCCGTTCAGATATCAAATGTGTAACAATTATAATGCGTGCTTATCAGCGTGTGAACTGAGGCTTTAGTAGGTAATAGATTCGAACGTTTTAGATTAGTTTTTATCTAATATTAACCTAGTATATTAATGTTGGACATTATGTGACACAAGCTGGACCGACGCGATGACCTGATTAGGTCTGTGGGAATTCACTAGCAAATGGCATAGGACCAATTCTTAAGGCAAAATATAAGGGAGCTCCATCTAGCTCTGTATCCTGTAAGCCTACGGGCTGAATATGACGATAATTACGTGGTATTTTTTTTTAATGAAAAAAAAAAACTACTACTGTTAAACTACCCTTTTTCTTCAGTAATGAAATGTGATCTTATCAAACCACTTCGGTGCTTTAACATTTCTTTCAAACTTTATAAAGAAATGTAGTTAATTGAATGTGGATACATTATTATATTTGTCCGAAAACTGCAATATGAAAACTTACTAATATGATCATTCACTGATTATCAGTACCTACATCCGCTCCATATATAGCGCAACGCACATCAAAGAGTATTGCAAAAACTTAGCTCTCGATACGGTCAGATAATAATTGCGTTTCAAACTTCACCTTTAAAGGACAATACAGAAATAGAGGCCTAATCAATAATAGAAGCCCATCTATCTAACCTTCGATGGTTATTAGTTTCTCCTGAACAATCGATCAGCGAGTGACCGCCGCGGGCTCTATCTGTCTTATCGCTGCCGAGACTTCGAACAAACAAATTCAATTAGGATTAAGAAATTAAAGTTTAGCTCAAAGAAGCCGCCGATGCTCCGAAGCTATCCGAATGCGGTCATCGACACTGGTTATCGAATTTTGTGTAAATTCCGCATCGGCTACTGTAGTTGTTTTATTTTAGTGTGCCAATTATCGTTCTACAAAACGACAAGCGCGTTTTGTTTTAGGTTTCTTTTATTTTTGAAATAAAATGAGTTGTCACGTATTTTATACTGTTTTTATTATGTGAATACGGACAGTGTCTTCGTTAAAAATGCTTGCGAACATGACACGAACATCGTGCAGTGTTTTAGTCTTAAAGCTAATAGACATACAGTCCTTATTTGAATACAAAGTGTTCTGAACTTTTTGACATAGCATCATGATTTTGTGCTCCATATTCGTGCGTACTACAAGTCTTAAAATGGACATTTCTTGAGCTTCGTGATAATTAACATGATATTTCACGTTTTAACTACGAGACACATAATCTTTGTGAACTGCCCGAATGGCATTCACACCATAAAAACTGTACTTTACTCTAAAAGATGCCTACCGCATTGCCTTATATGTTTATGACCATGACTCATCTTTTCTAGAATACACAAAGTTTTTTAATGTCTCCGCTTACTCATAACAATATTAATTATTAAGGTCGAGATAGGACATTTTATTTTTGACTGATGTTTGTTTTTGTTTGTAAAATTACTTGTGCAAGGTTAATCACTATGCATAGTAAAAAATGTAAAACAATGTTAACTAGAAGCGAAACGCGATATGCGGTATGCGAAAGTCATTAGATCGATCCAACGTAGCAGCAAAAAGCACAGCAAAAGTCAAACCGCATTATTGAACGCTTTATCGGCAATAAAACGAGACTACGTAAATAGAAATACAGAGGCGGTATTTACGAGACATCTAAAAGGGTAGTCACTAACAACTTTTCCTTCGATCGAGTTTTCTCGAGCGGAAACTGTCGTTTTCGATCTCGAAACCGGAGCGATGAATCCTTATCAAATTACGGGTTGTTTAGTGAAAATATTCCCACATTTTCTAACAGTTGTTCGGTGTGCAGATGATATGAATCAGGGTGAAATTATTGGTTGTTTTCTCGTTCGCCGCCGGCATCTAATGGCTGGTCATTTTAGTTTTCACTGGACGCCCGTTACGCACCATCGAGCTCTTGTCGTAGGCCGATCAGTGTGCCGTGATCTTGTCTATATCATCATTTCGCTTTCGTTTTTGTTTTCACAATAAATAAGTGCTCGTTAATTAAGTTTATTATAGTTTTTCTCTTGGTATCAAGCTTTACAAAAGTTGTAAAGAACTTATAGTCACTCGGTATGTGAAAAACAAGCGACATTTCGGTCCTATAAGTCAGACATATCGAACGGAGCGAAGAAGAACGCATCTCTAAAAAATCTTCTGTCATTGTGGCCGTAGAAGCAGGGGCAGATCAAGACTTAGGTGGTTGGATTCTCGACAGGGAGATCTGGAGCAAGAAACTGGAGCAGAGCAAATAATCTGATCATTTTATCAAATTTACTATCGGATTACTTTAAATGCAACATAGTACGGCACGCTGTGGTAACCTTTCTCAAGCGCTAACTAAATTGATTGCTTTCAATGTAATAATTAAAATTATGACACTACTACTGAGCACGACATTTTTAATTGCTTCTTGAGCAATGATTCGCGACTATTCTCACCTGCTGCGGCTTATATCAATTAATATAAGGTGAGATAAAGATCGGAAAGCATGCCGAGCACCCCGCGGAGAACCGAAACTTGTCTCAGAAAGAATCGAACCGAACCTTTCACAACACGCTTTGCATTGTACTCTCAAGGATTTCGTATCAAATGCAACTCTATCAGATCGTAATTAAAAATGGTAACTAAAATCCTATTATAAACTTAATCCAAAATTAGCTTTGAATATTAATTTGTAAATGTATGAATCATGTTTTATTTAAGTCGATGTAAATTAAAGTACTCTTAAGTTTGAAAGGCAATAAATAACAAAATGTAATTAAAATAAATTCGTAAAATGCATTTAAATATTTTTAAATAGTACACTTTTATTCAGTTATATAACAGAGCAAATAAATCTTGCAAATCACTTTAATAACATCTGAACATTTTATTTCGAGATGAATTTAAACATAAAATATGGCTGAATAATTTATCAACTCAAAAAAACTTCATCAATCTCTAAATTATACTACAACTTAGATAAATTTGAGTAATCTACATTCTCAGACATTTGTCGAATCTTTTATATAAAGGAAAGTAAAACTAAATTTATTTTATTAAATTTTTCCTTGTTTCTTTTTTAGGCTTACAAATTAAAACATATCTAAAGTTGCTCTTTATCCTTCTTTGTATAGAGAAATAAAAAATTACGCTAATTAACTTTCGTTTGAGACTGCAGCTGTGCAGATAATGATAGAGTATTCTCTTGTGAGGTTATTAACCAAGGCACGACAGCCTCGGGCCACAGTCCTCGGTGGACTGAGGAATGATGAGGAAATGATACTATAACGTTTACACGCACTGTTAAGGGAGTGACACACGGGCAAGTGACCTTTGGCTGTAAATAGCTACTGGGTCAGATTTTTTATATCAGTAGTCGAATTAAAGCTAACACACGAATGAAAAAGCTCACCGAGCTCGTGTGTCACGTTATTTTGTGTGTTTTGCCCGACTTCTATAAGAAGAAGGCTAATTTGTGTACCAATGCAATTCAGAAATGTAGTTTCCAAACGTAATAACAATTAAGAATCCTATAAATAACTTAATATTACCCACTAAAGTACAATGTATTTCAATGAAATGATTACTTGTTTAATTAATGAATTAAACACTCACTTAATCGAAGTAATTTAGATCGCTTAGAAACCGTTAAAAGGCAATAAAATTCAGTTTCTCAATTTGACTAAATTCATTAAATAACTCCAGTATTTTCTAATTAAATTAGAAATACAATTGCAACATAAACATGTTAATATAGTTGTAGGATATAAACATTGCGATTTACGTCCAATGAACAATAATGTTGCTTTAAAATACGCATCTTGGTTGGTGTATCACAACGCCTTTAGGCACAAACTTGATAGCAAGTAATAGTAATAGTTATTATTCATTTAGTTCTCGATATTCTTTGGATTTAAATAATCACAGGAGTTTTCGTTTGTTTTTTATTTTGCTTTCTGTGAAGTTCGTTTTTCTCAAGTTTGTTTTGCAATACCTGCGAAAAATGTTTCATCAACTTTACCTACTTGAAGAAATACGGAACTGCAATGAACAAAAATCCGAAAGTTTACATACAATATTGTCACTCAAGTTTCCCTTGAATTTAAACTATCAGACCTCTTGTAACGAAATAAAATTGATATACAGATCTATTATTCGCAAACACCAAATACAGTAAATCTGCTACCAGCGTAAATTCAGATATCTGTTTTCGAAATCAACATCCGGTCTCTAGTAATGCATTAATGCGGCATTAAGTGCAGTGCGTGGGCCGAACCGTCCACATTTCCATGATGTATCGCACTGGCGCCGTCATGTTACGAAAATTCGCGACGATTTTCTGTATCTTGTAACAGTGCAGTATGATTCTAACAGATGGATACGTGGATATTTGCCTTTATTTTGCAGGTATAGCTTTCTTATTAATGTGTAGGGAGTATTCTACGAGAAGTAGGTACTATGCAATATCTTCGAACGATATAACTTCATTCAGAAAAAAACGATTGTTTTCATCAGTCAATATCATAGTTAACGGATTCTTACTACGATGTTCAATTGTTTCAGTGGTCCTGATAAGTACGCTATACATGTGAATTAAAACAGTATTGTTGTAGACACAACATTCCTTTAAACGGTTTTTATCTGTAAACGACGATTTGGTATTTACATTTGCACTAATAAAACCATTAAAGTCTTTTTCAAACCTACTTTCAATTTCAGTAGGTATAACTCTAAATATAAGACGTATTTAGAAATAATTTATAAAAATCTTAGTATTAAACGTAGTATTTGAACGGACTTCCGCGTCTTTACTGATTGCGTACCTGTCATGTACAACGTACCGCCAATAGTTCTATTGTAATATTGTTACAAGCGTTATTTATTGACCACAACTAACAACCGTTACGGTGGTCGGACGGTGAAATATACACGTACATTACGTATATACCTATCAATGTTTTATGTATAACTTTCAAAGAGACAGTTTGATGTGACCTCTTAATACAGTGGTAGATACAGTGTACATTCAAAGTTTATGTCAGGTTTTTTTAGGTAACGACAGATTTAACAAAAACTTTAAAAAACAATACTGCAGATTATTGTAGGAATTGACAAAATCTATAATCCTAATAACAGGGAACGTGATCCTGGTCTGAGCAGAAACAATAATTTGAAAGACAAGCCTTAGTAGGTTGAATAATAGAGATTTTTTTGTAATCGATACTGACTAAGCCTATGACAAAATAGATCAAAAATTGAATACCATTACACACCCAATAATGTAACACATCAGAAAACGACCTCAAGTCAAAACAAAGGATAGTCAAAGACAATACTCGCAGACGGTCAAATGTTAGCCGTTGCAAAACCAAAAGCATTAGAACGTCACGTGATAACGAATGGTTCGCCGCGAGCAGTGATTGATGGGAGCCGTGTGGGCGGGAGGCACACGCTGAAACACTCGCCAAATTACACAGTACGCCGTCAATTGACACTACAGGCACCATATTCGAGGGCAATTCTCGGATTTACTACGATTTGACAAGCGAATTGACGCTCGCGGCGATTTGGGCGCGTGACATTGGAGGTATTTTGAAAATGTAATATAATTTTGTATTGTTACGTCAGGGTTAACTGGTAAATCATGTTTTGTGGAAGTGTGGGTAACCTTTTAAGAAGTAGGTGCCGCCTGATGGTCAAATGGATTGTGATCCACCGCTAGGCGAATTTGTTACCGAAATACGTTTTATTATTTTAGAGCACTTGCTGGAAATTTCTTAATGCTTTTTTGGAGACTTTTGTTACAAAAAACGGTTTTGACAAGTTTATTTATTTAGAATGTAAGTCTTCACTCTTTAGTTATGAATTAACTACAAACCAATGTAAAGTTAAACTTTCGTGTTAGTAAATTATTTGTTAAGCAAACAAGAATATAAATATCTCATTAAGACATGGTTACACTACACATTATAATAAGATGATTCTGATTCCGACAGACGTTATGGATAGTTGATGTATTCCTGTCTTAGTACCAGTATCATTATTCTCTCTACGAAGATTCGATAGACGATTGAATTCAATAGTTTTATTAATGAACGATGATTTTAATTTACGATTTGCTTGTAAATTTTAAAAGGTGTTGAAGTAACAATGGCTCTCCCGAGTTATCGTTTGACGGATTACATCAATAATACCTGGGAGGTTAGAGGTTGGAAAAAATGTTACGCTGTTTTAGAAGCGACGATGTTTATGATCTGGGTTAAATGTTAGTATTGGAACTTTAAAGGGAAGAGTGAGAGATTAAATTTTAATTAACAATCGTTTATAAAGTTGGTTGGATTCCACAATTCTTGATTTTAAGCATTTAAAGTGTTAAGCTTTTTTGTTTATAGGGCACATTCAATATTACAATCTATTATTGTTTATATTCAATATTGTAGTACATAACAAATACACGACTCTTTAAAAATCAATTATAACATTTATGATAGCAAGCGCTAACAAAGCTTAGGTATGAAACAAACGAAATATTAAATTCACATAAACGATAAAATATCCGCGAAGAGCTTAATTCTCGCCAACTATGTAGAAAGCAGGTACATTAGTAAACATTAGCCGTCTCGAATGCAATCAACTGGCTGTATCAGATGGAATATTAAATAGTTAACGTTATGTTGTAATGTATACTGTTTCAAATTTAATAGCACATCGGAACGCACGCGCACTGCACGCGCCGTTAATGATCGCTTGGATTTGATGGCCATTTCAAATGATAATTCAAAATTTGAATAATTTGTATTATAATTTGGTGTTGTATTTTCATTGTATACTTTGTGTTTTGAATCATTGTTTATTTGATTTTCACGCTATGGTTTTCTATGGTTGAAAAGGAAACTACTTTTTGAAGACTATTTTCGATCGTTCACATTAATGCATTGAATAGGTATAGGCCAATTATCTATGAGTCTTCAAGAGACACAGCCTTCTAGGTCATCACAATATACAATTTCAATGTCATTATATTATTATTCAGATTATACTTCAAAGTTCAGCTTTTCACAATCGTGAAATTTCACAATCTTCGATCGACAAATTTCGATCTCTTATTCAAATACATTTAAATTTCGAAAAAATCAAAGCCTTAAATACCTGACGATGTCTTGTTCTTAATCAAATCATGTAAAACAATCAACGAGATTAAACAACTTAAGTTCCGAGAATTTCTCTCGGCTTAAAGCTAAGACATGACGTCATTAGGCCGAGAGCCGCCGAGGCCCGCGGCATTTCACAATTACTTTGCTTCTTCAGTGTGTATTACCTTATTATTTATGTCCGGCATTACTCGTGCCTTCACTCGCCCCAGCTAGACTTAATAGTCTGTGTGGGTATTACAAACTATTATTTGAAAATATGGGATTGTTGAGAAAACATTAAGAAGTTCTGTACGAGGTCGGAAATGCTTGTTGAGTGAGCCCCGAGCGAATTGAAGTTACATTGCATACGAATTGGTAATCGTTCACAATTATCAATGAATTTACGATTGTAATAAAAACTATTAAGCTTAACGTATTCAGCTAACCACGCGTACTTTGTTTGATTTATTTTATTAAAAAGTCGTTTTGAAGCAGCGGTTTATTAACTTCTAAAGATGATTTAAATAAAAATAACAAATGAAAAACGACTTTATTGCTTACTAAAATGCATAATACAATTTAAAACAAGATACTTAGTCATGTTCACAGATTTTCTTCTTTTAGTATGTTATAACTATACTATAGCACTTTTAATTTCGAATGTTGACCTATTTTATCGTCACAGATAAATAATATAAACACAACAAACCAAACACTCACAAAATATTCCACTATTTAACTAAGTTGATATGAAAAAGCTTTAAATTGTATACTTAAGTACTATTCATAGTTGCTTATCATATAAAGCAATATTAAATTTAGCTACGTCGCAATGTATCTCAGGGAGCCAATAAAACTCGCGTTCGAATGGACACTAAGTTTAACACATTGATACAGGATCCCATCCGTTCCAGATTGAGGCAATCTGGATTTACTGTTCAGTAGTTCATGCAAGCCTCAATGAATCTTGAAATTCTGAACGCAAGTTATAAGAGAATAGAGATTTTGACATTATGGAAATTTAGCGGAATTATGGATTCGTATGTCTGTTAACAGGTACAGTGTGTATGAATAGTAGGTACCTCTAAATATGTTTCGTAAGCGAAGTGTACTTAAAAGATGCAAGCATTTCAAACAAGTCAAGATGATTTGAATTTGTTTGACATCGAACAGGTTAAGATTTTCGAATTCCATAGTCAAATTCAAATCACTGTAATTTCGTCTTAAATAATTTCAAGATCTAGATTTTATAATTCTCTATTTTTAATAAATCTTAAAAAAATATTGAATATCATAAAACAGCTCAATTTCATACATTTGTGCCACACAGCACACGCCTCAGTGGTATAGTTTGTGACTCTAAGTACGCAATAGAATTAAGTTGATTGTGAAGTATGAGCCGATGTCCTCAAATTGATTTCTAAGGCTATTATTACAATTTACAGAGCAGTGTGTAGAACGTTTACTGTAATTTAATATGTTTTTATACGTGTATTACTTCTAAATAAACTACACGATATTGAAATATAATGACTAAAGTATGACTTTAAATGCTGTGTATAATGATTTTTTCATTATTGGTATCTAAGAGCAGTTCAAAGGAACCTTCTATTACAACCGGTGTGTCTGCTTAACACACTCTGAAAGTCTATTGTTTCGAAAACTTTGAATAACAACGTAAAATATAAAAACAAATCTAAATACAAATTACTAAAACCAATTAAATAGAATGCCCGTCTTCTCTAATCAAGTTAAATCTCAGTCTAGTCTAAATTACGGGGTGATCGGGACCTTATAACTCGTCACTGAGACCCCATTAAATCGTATTGACACGAGCGAGCTATCTTCGTGCTCCGTAACTTAATATCGTCAAATCTATTCACGGAAGAGCACTAAACTATTTAAATTTATCATCCATTTACATTGAAAGTTGTGCCAGTAATAGTAATAGTGACCGATTTAAGATTTCTTAAATTCAGTCAACCGATTTTAATGGTTATTTTTTGTTAGATAATGACAGATCTTTAACACTTCAAAGCTTCAAAATGTAACTTTTTGTGTGATTAATGATCATTTAAATAGAATGATTGAAAAAATTGGGACTTACATAAACAAATACAGTTTTGGTATTTAAACGGTAGCTGACCACAAAGAAACCTTGAACTTACTTATCTTTAAAATTAATAAAAAATCTTAAAAGACACAAATCCTTTCTGCACTTTAACACTTTAGTCGCCGCAGT
Source organism: Trilocha varians (assembly GCA_030269945.2). Classification (NCBI taxonomy): domain Eukaryota; kingdom Metazoa; phylum Arthropoda; class Insecta; order Lepidoptera; family Bombycidae; genus Trilocha; species Trilocha varians. The sequence continues at coordinate 6,501,638 of AP028257.1, read as the reverse complement.
GACTCACATATTTCCTTTTATTCGACTCGTGTTCATCACAGAATAATTATACAGAAGTAAAACTTGATCCAAATCGATTTAACAAACTCACATTTTTGTACCTTTTATCCATACGAGTAACAATGTTGTCTCATACGAGTTTAGAAGCGAGTGTCAAACATTGTTGTGAAATATATTTTATGGAAAATAATTTCATTATAAAAATTAGTAGTTAGTAAACAGTAATGGTAATTACAAAATATTTTAAGCTAATTAAACATTAATGTACCTCTTGAAATTCAAAAATTGATAATTACCCTTTCTTTGTTGACCCTAAGTTCACTCCAACGGCGTCTGTCAAAAGGGTGCAATATTATTTTTAAAACTTTATTTCTAAACTAGCTGCTGCCCGCGACGTCGTCTGCGTGAACCCTATGACCCGTTTTTTTCAATTCTTCCCGGCAACTATTCGATTTTTTCTCGCCGTAAAAACCATCCTAGAACTACAACAAATTTTTTTAAAAAAATTTGGCCAAATTGGTCCAGGCGTTGTTGAGTTATGCGCTTACCAACACATTTTGCGATTCATTTTTATATATAAGATTTTCATTCTGTATTCCTCTGGTCATTTTGTGTCTTAATGTTGACATTTAAAACGCTTACAAAGAAACGATGATAAGGATGAGTGAGCATATTTTACGTATTTTATTACCTTGGACTAAATAGCCTCAAGTCCTGCGATGACCTTTTAATTTAATATATAATACGCAACTTAACGGTCATATTATAATAATCGCAGTATAATAAATCATTATATGATATCTAACATACCTTAAGCTAGGCTTGTCACTTTAATAAAAATATGTTAAAATATTTTATGCGTTGATTTCGTCTATGATTTTATAGAAATAAAGTGATACTATTCGCTTAATAATGGTGTGTATACTACTTGTTATTTCTTGTAGCAAAATAAAAGTAGATGCTATCAATTCGTCATCAAGACAAACCTGCTAAAACAAAAACATCATTCGAACATTAAAAAGCAATAATTCAATCGCATTAATCGAAACCGCATAACGTCGTATTCAAAAAAAATTGAATTTGATTTATGAAAGCATTCACGACGTCTTCATTGAGTGGCTTCGGGCTGGTCGTGAGTGGGAGTACCTCTGATGACCCGAAAGTATCCCGATGAAGTAATAAATCAATGTTATTGTGTGTAAGGTGCTTAACAGAGTCTTTTGAGGCGCGATCCGACAGCATTCATCATGGACGCCCCACGCTCGACAATGGCACCGAATTTCGCGCATGCCGGTATCCTGTTCAAAATATTACGATACAAGATTAAGATTAAAATTGATTTATGTGTAACAATAATGTCAAATTACCAATCAATTTACTGGCTCAATTTGTGGTAAAAGCCTTCTCAGTTTTTGTTTACTGCATGGAGAGGAGAGTATGACACACTGCTTTTTTAATTCAACATAGTCAGGCGAATAAATATTTGACTGTAATTGGTACCTGAATCAAAATATTTTTTGTAGTAATTAATCAATACTTATTTTCATCAATTAAAATAGATTTTTAATCGTTTAGCCAATTTACTATAAGACTTGATCACATACCGGAGACGTTCTCAAAAAGACAACAATTACATTCATTTAATTTTAAACGGAAGCCCGAACGCATTTAACTGCTAATACCTCTTACTATCAGATGCTCCATAATCTGGTAATAATACTAAACATAAACCTGCGTTCATTTAATTAAGGTTGATAGCAGATATAAACATAATTGAATTCATTACGACTAAAACCTATGTAGCGTATTGTCGGAATCCAACCTGAGCTCATTTTATAGTTCTCGAAGGATAGTAGAATTTCACTTCATTAAAACGCGGCTTTGTTTATTTCTCTTCACCTTATTATAAACTAATGAACACAGCTTAACATGAAATTATAATCCTACCTGTGATGTTAGGTTCTTGCATCTTTATAGCTTGAAACACGCTTTTTTTATATACATGGTGTAATAAAATGAAATAAAAAAAATATTATCCAGAAAAAATAAACCAAGTAGTTAAACATTGTTTTAAAATTAAACATAACACATGTAAATTTTAACCTTTTAAATACTTGAATAAACAACGTTACATGTATGGATTTTTCGAAAATTTTATCTAAAAAGAAAATCGTAAACTCTACTTACTTATTCTTGTTACTTCTACTATACAAGGTACATTTAGTTGATTTCAAATAAAAAGATCTAAATACGTATTAACGTAAATACTAAATAAATCTTTTATAATTCTACAAGCTCAGAAGCCAACGAACCAGTTTACTTCCTTATAAACCGTTTCAAAACACATCTATCAAATTTGAGGACTTGTTCGACTTTCTTCACAAAAATTCAACAGATAAATCTAAATAATTACACTAAAACAACTCTAAATTAATGCAGAGCTTTTATCATTAAACCACACTAAATCTAAATGAAACTAGTATAAAATGATCCACCATTTTACTGTTCAATTTATATTGAATGGACCGGAACAGGATAGTCACTGAGAATTATTAAGTAGCATATAACCATTTTATACTGCTTCGACGTCTTCTTTAATGTTATTGGTTATCGGCGATTAAATTTTAATGGGAGTGAAAGGTCGATAATGTTGGATTAAATGTTTGAACCCTAATGTGCACTTAAAGTTAATTCTTAAGGCTATCATTTACTAGTTATTGGAATGCTTCCACTTTGTTTTATAAGCAAAACTTTATTTAATTTCGATTGCTCAAATCTCAGCACAAATTAATTGCTCTTTGGTTTGTTGGTTTTCTTTTATGTTTTAAATAATGATCTCGCTGCATCATTATATATACTACAAATCAAGAGTGTACAATATACAATTTTACAATCTCTCTTTGAACCATGAAGGCTTACTTAAAAACACAACTCAACTCTGTATTTGTTTTTCAAATAGTGACTTTAATTTTCCTATCTCTGTATCTATCTGTAATGTCCATTATATATCTCTATTTTAAATTTCAATCAGCCTTAGAAAACCATTTTCATATCAGCAATAATAAGGATGTTATTTTATAACCGGTAATGCAGAGCACGGCATCATTACCAACAATAGTTCTCGAACAAGGAAGTACTCCAGCGAAATATCGAGTTATCGAGTGTGCCTAAGTGTAGTGGACAGAGGGCAGTGTCGCAGAATGCACCGTTGTGCTCCGTGGCCCGATTGCATACTTTCACCCGTTCGTTTCCCGATACATCTATAATGAGCATTTGGACCGAACACACAATGGGTAGGACAGTAACTGGATCGCCCAGTTATGGCACTTGTGATAATGACCATTTTAGAAAACACCGTTAGAGAATCTCTACGTGAAACGCAAACAATATTACATAGTATCGTAATTTATTAATTCATAAAGCAAATCAAACTGGTGCTTGTTAGGCTTGTATCGTAAATAGTAGATGAATCGTAACCAATTATATTTGATGATTCAAATTAAACTATTCATAACTCAATTTAGTGAACGTGCAAGTACATTGGCAATTGTAAACAGGTCGTCAAAGCGTTTTCCGTCGGTGCGAGCGCATGTTTCACATAACTTATAGCGAGCACTCGCTCGTAGGAAGCAACACAACAAATGCCTACAGGCTGTCTTTATTTACTCAGTTTATTCAACACATACCAACTTGCAAATGTTGCGTTATTTGTTCAGAAAATAATATCAGTAAATTGCGTATTTGTTATTCGTGTAAAACTTGAACATTTCTGCAATAAGATCAACTTATTCAATTGTTAGAAGCAACAACGCAATGTTTAGTGGTCTTACTTACTAGTCTTACTTAGAGTTAAGTTATTGACTGAAATAATAAAACTTGAAGTTTTAAAGTTTAAATCTTAGTCGTCGCTTTAGTTAAAAAACTAGTTAACCCGTAACCGCTTACGATCAGGTGGGCCGTCAGCTCATCTGCCTACGTGGCAATAAAAAAAACTAATGATATTCATTGTAAATATTCACTATCCAATTAAAATTTCTTTTCAAACATTAAAAAAATCAATCCTATAAAATACTCTTACATAAAACAGCAAACTTAGTAGACATCTGCACAAAAAAATGGAATATTCCAGACCAAAAGTAGTATAAGATGTAATCTGTCAGACATTTCACAAGAACGTTCTGTAAATGTTTCGTGGGTATACTAAAGATCCCAAAATAATACGTACGGTAGCTTATAAACTCTCATATTTACGTCGATTTACTTTTTAACAGATCGTCCTTAAAGGGAACAAAGTCGTAAGTTTAACGATAAACAACAGCGGCTTCTGCTTTGCTTATTTAATTATTTTTGTTGAAATTTTACTTGCAGTCTAATCGAGGACTGTGAACTTTGACAGGATAACCTTTTCAATGAGAGTATATTGATGTCGTAAGAAAGATATTGTTACTTTTCAAAAACTAAGTACTACTGAGTAAGCAGTTTAAAAATTACATAAAAACAAATTCTTAAAAACATATATCACCAGAATTTGAAAGTTTCAAAAGTTATACAACCAAAAATTAGTGCAGAAAAGTACTTTAATTATAAATTTACGTTAACCCGCTTATGGACTGACCTTTTCAACTGGACTCCTTAACATTTAAATTTCACTTTCATTTCGTCAAGTTATTTATAATAAAAACATTAAAACTACACTTTAAATACGTTCGAAGTCATTATCGTTTTAAATTACGTGAAAACAAATATATAAATTTTATCCAAAAGTATGTGGGTACAGTGGATTTATGGCCAAAGGGAGATCTCCGACCGGGCGAGGTAGTGTATTCCCGGTCAGGCCGAAGCCCACTGTAGTAAATTGTCAGATGTTGTATACATGCGAAGATTTCTGCAAATGTCGTAACCGCGATTCAGGATCTCGCGCGTTATTATTAGTCGCCACAAGTACATTATTTGCCGTACTTGTTTTTTTTAGAATACAATTTTAAAAAATAAGAAATATTTAGTAAATATGGTAAGAAGGATCCTCAGTCAAGAACTAATGATCACATATTATGCCAAGTTAACCGGTTCCAAATTATTATTTTTTTGATGCTTTTTGTAATTTAATTTTTAAGAATTGTCAAAAATAGACAGTTATATAGTATATAACAACTACTCGTACATACAAAGTACAAAAAAAAATTACAACACTTTAAATAAATACAGTTGAATGTAAAATTTACATCTATTTACTTTTTAAATTTATTTGACCCTAAACTTAAAATATCAGATATAATTGTCGTGACGCACAAACAGGGTTACAATTGAAACAAGTTTGATAGATTTACTTAATATGTTACGAATTCCATTTTAGAACAATCTTAATTAACACTGGTACATATTTGGTCAGGGTCTCGGAAAGTCAATAAGTGCAGGACCGATCGTTGGCAAAATTTGGGTAATGTCTATGTTCTACAGTGGAGTTTACGAGCTGATAAGATTGCCCATAAACTTTGCCTTCATATAAAAACTCATACCCTAATTAACTTTCACGGAATGATTTAAAAACATTTTATAATGTATCTAAAAATGTACGCCCACATAATAACAGAAATCACTTCGCAATATATTTATTGAAGACTAGCTGGCCCACACAACTTCGTTTGCGCCACATAAGTAAATTTTCTCACCATTTAAATCTTCCCTGGATTTCTACGAATATTTCAAGATTAAAATAAGCCAAATCGGTTCAGTCGTTCTCGAGTTTTAGCGAGACTAACGAACAGCAATTCATTTTTATAAATAAGAAAATGTTAATTAATATTAGGATACCAGTCATCCTCTTAAGGGTTCCGAAATTCAGACTAAGAAACTATACGGGATAGTTTCGCCATGTTCGTCCGCCCGAGCTTTTTCTCAAAAATCATAACAGCAATTTACAATCAATCAATTTACAATTTATAGATAAAAACCTACATTTTTCTAGCTCACAGAAGCCTCACAGTTTTGATCATAAACAAAGCAACATCTCAGAGATTCCATCGACTCAATAAGTTATTGGCAATTTATCTAACGACTTTAAATAGATAGTCGATGTCGTAAATTATAATAAACTCTTAAAACTAGAGCACTTTTATCAAATATTTATAATATGCCAATCATACGAGTTTACGAGTTTATTCATTGATTTATTTATTACGTTTGAATTTTTTAAACCGGTCCTTACATCCGGTGCGCATGTACATCGGGGGGCTACTAAGAAAATTTGGGAACTCACATGAGACTCACTTCTTTCCGAGTGTGTAAAATTATTCACTGTGAAGTCTTTACTTCTGATTTGTGAAAAGTGAGCAGAAATGGAGATAATAATTGTTTCTTTTTTCTAACTTTTTCTTCTCCATGTTCTATTTTAAATTACTTTTAATGAAACTTCATCAAATCAGGACCGCTTATTTATAAAAACCGTGGTATAATATTTATGTTAATAACGTAGATAACCGCGAGTGTGTAAAATAAATCGTATAATCGATTTTTGCTAAAGCTTTTATTTAGGTAAATTCAAAAAAAATCTTGCTTTCATTTGTTGTAAATCAAAAATTTTAACAAACGTCCGAATTCTTAAACCAATAGTAGCCTTATATCTATTAAACCAAGCTACATTTTTTCTGTAATTAAACTATTGATGTTTATAGAGTATCTTCTAAATACCTGACGCTAATAAAACCAAGATCTAAAAAAACTACATTAAATCATTCATACCGTAATTCGGAGAACCAGTGAGTTTCTGCGCGATGTTTTAGTATTAGACTTAAGATTATTGCGTGGGTGCTTAAGGTTATAGCTCGAAGGAATCTGCTGTATGAAATTCAGTAGCTCTAGTAACTCTTAAATAAAATGATGGACAGCTCATAACTTCTTGTCAGTTCAATTTAAATATTCCAAGTTGGTTTTTGTTTATTAATTTAAAATAAATTGTAATTTATATTCAGGAGCATAGCATTACACTTGGCAAATCTAGGAAACAAAAAGTGTAACGTATTTATTGTTCAAACATTTCAAGGATGTTTCAAGCTCCGTTTGTTAGTTTTGTTTAGATACATAGAAAAATTAAAATTTCTGCTATCAATCAAAACTCCATGTACATATGTTACGTGAAAATATATTTATTATTTGTCTACGGTTCTATAAAACCATCGAGTAGAGAAGAAAAAATATGGTGAAAAAGTGGAAAAAGTGTTGTAAGCTCACTTCACTTTTCATCTTAATTTACTCTCAACCATCCACGTGTGGCTTCCGAAATTAAATCGTGACGTGTTTACCAACGCCAGTAATTATCAGCACTTTACGAGTATCGAATTTAATTTACTATTTATTTTAATTATACAACAACAGATATATCTTCCTAAAAAATTGATCGATAAATTAACTAGTCGTCCATTTAATGGGTCTCTGTACTTATAGTTATATTAATTTCCTTGTTATGGTGTCGCTAAATGAGGTTTCAAACGTGATCTCATAAAACATTTTATTTGGAAAACATGTCCGTTCAAGCACATCAAGTACCCTTCAGAATAATTTAATAGCATATGGAAGTGTAATAGTTTTTCGGAAATGATCTTGGTTGCTAAGTCGTTTTTTAAATTTTTCGCATTTCATATTTAACTATTAGTAGTTAACAAATTTGTTTTCAGTGTATAATAATACTTGTTCGTTCATTGAAGAATTGTATTTGCTGTAATTGTAGATCTAAATTGTATTTTTAATAACTTAGAAATAAATCGTTGTCTAATGATTTAATGTGTTAATTAATTATATATTCAAATATTATATTATTCACTGCTAATTTTGTCGTTAAAGGGATAAAAATAAATTGATATTTAATAGGATTCAATAATACATCCGCAACCGACTATTCATATTTCATCACGACACCATAAACTAAACCAATTGAAAACACATTTGCCAAAGATAATATCATCGCTAATTTAACGCTCATAATTATTTAATTTCCATTAATTTATACAAATTAATTCACGATACTCGATCAAAATCAAAATCTGCCGACAAAATAAGTGATGTCACCTCATAATTTACATGACACGCAAGCTCGGCTCACTACATCAAATTCATTAGGAAGGAGCAAGCCTTGCGCAAATGTGTACCAAGGTTTACTGGCATGAAATATTATTAGTTCTGAATCGCGTCCGCTTGTCCGGCTGTCGGTACGCTTGTCGCCGGATGCGTGTCCAACTATATTGATGGGACCAGTCTTGTACTGCGCCGCTTTTCACCTCCGCACATTTAATTGCACCACATGATCACCCCATTGAAGCAGTCGCTCGATATTCACCTGAACGTAGCAATAAAATTTATATTCTCAATTAAATTAGAAACGAAAACGATGTGATAATGAGGCAATCAATAAAGTCTTACACGTGTGTTTTTCGTCCGCAAGGAGCGTGTTTTAGCCCAAATTAAAGTTGTGTTCAATAAAGCAAGCGGTGCAGTGGCGGCAAAGAATTTAATTGTACACATAAATTTGACGGTAGCCTGTTCTTAATATTGCTTTGATAACAACTGAATCAAAAACAATAGTTGGTTCTTAATTGATTTACACTGCGAATCTACGACACGTGTTTACAAGTTTACCATTAAAATCAAATTATGAACAACTATGTAATCTTATTATGACATTGTAAATATCTCGATATTGAAATACGCTCATTTCAATATCAAGTTTCAAGTTTTTAGAGTGAAGATATATTTTTAATCAGTTATTATTAACAAAAGATATAATGCGATTAGCTAAATCCAATTTCATTCAAATATGTAACGCGTTCTTTAAAAGAAATTGTACGTAGTCCAATTAAAATCGTTGTTCCGGTACTCGAATAAATTAGCATAATTATATAAGTGAAGTTCGAGTGAAAACTCGTGCACGAACGCAGATGTCCCCCGACAAGACCGCGTGTCCGAGACTATCTGAATTCCGTGGTGTAGATGCGGACGGTAAGAGAAATCGATGCGGGACTAACAACATTTTATATTGTTGATATTATAAGAATTTTCCAAGACAAAAGAAATTTTATTCTTTATTTTTCACATAACAATCATTAATAAATTTAACTCATACCTACATTTAAATGCTTGTACAATGACGAACTTCATTTAATGTTAAATCGTTTATTAAAATGCTAAACAGTAGGTGTAGTAATTCGCTTAAAAAGACCGTGGAGCTACGACGTCCATTTATGACACTAAAAAATCTAAGTTAATTTCAAAAATGAACTCTAACTTTAGAGGGAACATAAATTTGATTTTTCAGCACTAAAATTCAAATATTCACTCCAACTTTTTATTAGAATAGCCGTTGTCTTCAATCAAGGTATACCTACTAAATTTACACTAAAACTTTTTTCACTAAAAAATAGTCAAATTATAACGATTAATTTTCTGTTTCAGGTAATGACACAAAACTACATACTGCTTTTCAGATACAATGCATATCTGGTAAGTAAACAAGGTACTTTTATTACTTGATTTTGAAATAAATCAAAGTAAATAAAATATAATACTCGCCGCATGTTGACTATAAAGATGTCTCATAAATTAGGAAAATCGATTAGCAATAAAATAATTTATATTACTTTATACATCTCGTTATGTATTTAAGTTTTATAGTATTTAACTATGTTTAACCTTCAATTGAATTTGTTTATTACTCTATTTTAAATAGATCAAATGAGATCTTACAAATAAAAATCAAATTTAAATCAATTCAGCTAAGACTTATCTTACGTTATCCGTTAATTTTAAACAAAATGAAACAAAAAAGTGCATAAACTAACATACAAAATATATAACTAAAAATGTTTACATATTTCCGACAGTAATATTATACACGCTCTGAATGGTGAACTACCTCTGATCGGTTTCACTCAAGAACCAGTCCTAGGTCCGAGGATGTATTGAACCACAGTAATCGTAATTAACTATCCCGTGAAATCGTATTATGTCGACAAATCGATTCGCAACGATCGCTCAAGCCGTGCATTATTGCACCTGATTCAAATTTATAGCTGTTATCAATCTACTTGTGCGAGTATATGATAAATTATCGTAAAATAAAATTATTAGTTTGTAATTGTTGAACTTGTCTAGTAATACTAGCTGCCTTGGGTTCACGCGACCAATATCTTGGGTACATAATATTGAGTTTTAAGATTTGGATTTAATTGTCTTGTCTATGGATGTATCGCTATAATACAAGAGAAATCTTAATACAAAGCTTTTGAATGTAGAACTTCGTTTATTTACACAGTACAACGTGTTTCTGAATAAACAAATATGGAAATATTAATACGCTGACTACGCATGGTAAATGTACCATAGTATGCTACTTTTCCATCAAATAATTGGTGTCTATGAGTTTTTTAAGGTTAGTATAGTTTGTAAAGATTTAATAATTCCTTTTTTCCAATTTAGATAATTAACTAAAATATACACCAAAAGCTCTACTTAAAAAATAAAGTGTGATTTTATCAACCAACAAACTTTTATTGATGTACAACACACTGGAAAACACAAGAACTTGTAATAAGAGAAGGGAAACTTCACCTCCGTGTTGAGAATGTGCGAAATTTTGCTTAAATTGGAGTACGGTGAGCACCCTCCGAAATAAGACACCGACCAGCGTTGTCAGAACTACGAACTGAAGTCAAATTCACTTTAGGAAGAGATCACCGTAAAATGATCTTCAGTTAATGATCTCCTTGCGTGTGGTCTGAATACAGAATACGAATCCAAATTAAAAATCTGAAGATACAATTATAACGTGGATCATAAAAACAAATACATATTAATGATCGAATTTTCGACATCAGCTTGGATTAACACGAAAAACAAAATTAAATGTCAATTAAAATCACATTCAAATTAGATGCTGATTAGATAATGTTAAGATATCGATGTCGATAAACTATTAAAAAGTGGATGGTCGTGCTACGATGGAATGTTGACAAAACACGTCCTTCATTTAAGGCTGATTGAGAACTACAAGTTCACAAGATCGTGACTAAATATAGAGTAGTACCACTTTTTACGGCAGTTACTACAGTAGCCATCTTCAGCGCATCATGCTTATTAAGTTGATTACTACGAACGTATTCGAAGGTCCTTCTAATTATCGATATCGATAAAATAAAGAAAACATTTGACTATATATTTCTGATTTTCTTCTTTCGCTTTACTCATTGCTCATTTAAATGGAGTCTACTTAATACCTCTTCTCTGTTTATCTTGACATACAATATCTATCACACCACACAATGAGATCGTCTTTTCTTAGGCCTTCCTTCCATCTACTTTCATCATAACAATCATGTAAAAAAAGCGACTCAACAAACATAAAAATAAATGCTATCTATGTTTTAACGTTAATATTAATTTATCACTCAACGTTAAACTTTGTATAAATATAAATTATCGATAACTCAAAATATCGACAGCTTCCCATCCCCCGGAATTAGTGCAAGCCGCCGGATGGACAAGATCAGTATGTAAAGCAGGTGCGAGGTTGAGCCTAGTAAGGCATAATGACTTACCTCCGTACAGGCTTACCAGGACCGGGCTGTAAGAGAAAGTATTTTGACGCCGCGGTTTCTGATTAAAGAAGCCAAACTAGGCCCATGATGTAATTGAAGCTGATATTTTTATAGCGTATTTTGAAGGTAATTATAGTGAAAAAATTGTTGTTCAATAACATATACAACAATAAAATAATAAAATTTTATACATACATATTTTAACAAAAAGAGTTACTTTAAAATTCAAAAAAAATCCATAAAAGAGTTAATTAAGCCGTCGGAACCATGAAGTCTGTCATGTAAAATTCGTTCAAGATTTCGTATTATGCCAAATTACTTTCAAATAACACTGAACAATCTATTGAATGAACACAAAGGAAAAGGAAATTGCAACTTTGAACGACCGAAGATAAAATTAAATAAAATTCGTTATCAATCTACTACGTCTCACTTAGCCCGTCAGTTTGACAGCGCAAAACTGTAAAACAAAACACTTCCTTTTTTAAAATTTGACGTTGTTGTTATCGAGTCGAGATCTATGAAATGATTTTATATCCGGAATATAGTTTTACCATAGAATACATAAGGACAGAAGTTAAGTTGCAGAAAGCTTACAAGGATTGAATAATGTTTTTACGCAAATAAAGATGTAAGAGTAAGTACCATTTTGTTAAAACTGGTAAAAAAACAAAACGCTTTGCCACTTTCTATGGTTCAAGACATTGCGAGAACATTAGCCCATCATAGATTAAGTACGTTTCTTGATAGGGTCAGTACAGTGAATTTGTTCACCCACGATTTCTCCTTTCTTCACTATCTTTCTGGTGGACTAACTTTCCGAAGAATTGTCATACATAGATTTAACTTCTCTACATTAATAGTATTCTGTGACCCTTAATTTGATGCGCTTCCGACATACGCAACACTAGATACATTGATTATCCGATTATTTCGTAAGTTAGCTACCTGTTTTATACAATTTAAAACAGGAAGAAGGCCGGTTCTTAGTTCAATTCTAATTAAATACATTATCGATATGATCGAAGTACAGAATATTGACATGAGCCTGATTAAAATAACGCCTTAATCGTAACAAAACCAATCAATGATTGAATGAATGGGAACATTAGGCACGATTTAATTAATTTGGTAATTTATAGGTTATATTATGAGTTATACTCAAAGGTCAATGCCGATTTGATAGCTGATAACAGAATGCTTTATTGGATGGGGTTAACAAGATTAATACAATTAAATATTGCCGGAATAATAATTGTTACACTAAAGTATTTCAAGAAAGAAGAAGAGAAAATAAATTTAGCATGTTAAAGACAAAGTGACACTTGACTTCATTTTCAAAACACTTCTTAAATTAAAAGTTGTTTAATTTCTTTAAGTGTCCAGAGTTTCACTTTAGAGACACTATTTCTAACACTTTGTTCGTAACTGTGTCATGTTATATTTGATTGAAGGATCAAACCATACAATTTCTTACAATGTTTCAATATTTTAACGTCGTTTTGTAAATTAATAAGTAGTTGTAGACAGTAGCAAATCAATAGTAACAGTTGTTCAGAAGCGATACACACCGCCCCCGCGCTATTGTACGCGCTTTCAACCAGCCGCCCTGTATTTACGATCTATCTACAGTAATGCCTGCCTATCCTTTATAACTCTCTGATAGCTTCTAATAGATAGCCTTTCTTCAGCTCCAAGCTAGAAAATTTTATAGTACGAATAAACAGAAGATTAGAGGTAATCTCTTAGATGAAACTGATTTATAGTTTATAGTAAAGTTAAGAATTAATTATATTTAGGGATAATTAAAAGCGACATTAAATGCACTGAAGTCCCTTTCGGTAATAAAACTAAATGAGAAAATTTACTGTCTGACTGTAGTTGAAGATACAACTCTTAACAATTAATTGTTCTTGTTTATAAACTGCAATTGTTTTACAAAAGTTAGCAGTATGTTAACGTTACTCGTGTCGTTGTTGTTCTATATGGTAGGCCGTAGGTATCACAATGTCCTCAGACATTGCAGGGATACATGAATGATGGTAACCACTTACTATGAAGCTACTAATACTTAATCAACTTTTTTTCTCCCAAATTCCACTAGTCCACTGTTTGGGTATGTTTTCCTGTAAAAAAATATTTTATAAGCAAACCGATTGTTAAATTATCTGAGGGACGCAATCATCGCACCATAGACGATCTGATGCAATTTAAAACTATTAATAGTCATTTCAAATACACTGTTTACTTCAGAACATAATTTAAAGAAAGAAAAACAAGAAATCACTGAGTATTCATATATTAATTGTAAAGTATAGTTATTTAAACGCCGACGTGAGCGAATACCGTTTTTTGTTCATCGTTAATGAGGACTATAAAAGGAATGGCGTCCGCTCCAGAATTTGCATCGATCGAGATCAGATAAATTAGATTAAGTCTTTAATTACCGTGGAGATTCACTCAATCACTTGCTCAATTAGGACCAAATAATAATTGGGACCGTTTTAAGGCAATTTATTTTGATTAGTCTGTAAGACGTTTAAAAACTGATCGTAATGAGTTGTTATAAATTATTTGTTTTTTTATCTTTAAATGAGTCAAAATGCTAAAGAACTGCATGTATGACGATATACTTTCATTTTATATTATATTCAAATTGTATATTTCATAAAACTAATTTAAATTTATTTTACTTTTGATGTATTCAACTCTATCACAATTGATCACTAAATACAATTTTAAATTTATTTTACTCACAATTGTACCACATATTCTGGACCGTCCAAAATCTCCTACATCACATTCATATCAAACAGAAAAAAACTCTTAAGATAAATCTACCTATACACTATTCGATTTCTATACCATTATAAATTATCTCCATCATATTAATCTTAAAACCATTAACGCGAAACATTAGCCGACCTCGTGCCATCCTCATGAATCTGCCAGACATTTCATCTTAATGCCAAGGCCTCGTATGTGGGTAGCCTATTGTCAACCAATATCACTGTCAATTTGTATCACTGTTGCTTCTATTATATTGTCATTGTTATAAATGTGATGATATGAATATAAAAAAGGGACAAACACGTTTCGCTACCTGTACTGTTTATCAAAATACCACACATTGTCTAGTGTAATGATAATGTGCAAATTCAATGTTATAAAAAATACAATAAAAAGCGTTTACACAAAAAACTTACTCTAGCCAATATAGCACAAAAGATTATATATTATTATTATTTAATTATTATTCAAGCGTGGTGTTTGTTTGCCTCCAAATTTCATAGTAAAAAAATAAACATTATTAAACTTACGTCACAACACTGCGCCGACCCCATTTGAATGGGATGAAGTTGAGCTAAAGAAGACTGTCGATAATCAGAATAGTCTTAAATCTCCTTTGAAAAAATGTATTTGGTAGGTTGAAATAAATTTCAAAAAAATAGCAAAAAATAAAAATAAAAATTTTACAGCTTAACATTGTTGACTATAGTCACATGACAACTGCCTAAATATATTTGCCACTATCACAGATAAAAAATCCATAGTAACCTCACAAACTTTAGAGTTTTTGTTAAGTATTCAATTAGTCATTATTGCCTTCCGCTTCGATTCATTCTATTGATCTGTCATTCGTTTATCTTTTCTAATTCAATTATAATCGATTACTAAAAGTTTATATGATGATATATTTACAACGATCAATCAATATCGTTTACTGTTTTAGAGTACGATAGTGTACGAGTAACAAAAGATTCCATTTAGTGTTGTCAAAACAATGTGGATAACACGTTACCTTTATCGAAATGTACTAGGTATATATTTTCGAACTAAAATAAACGTACGTATTTTGCGACATTTATTAGAATTTCTAACATGATTTTTTTGTAGGCTTCGTTATGGCGACATTACGTCAAATTGCTGTAATATCTCAAAAACTCAACACCTTTTAAAATATCTTCTCGAATTTTTTTTTGTTCGCGCATTCTATGACCTATAATAAAAATGTTTTAATTATTTATTTTTCTATATTACTTAATAACTTTCAAAAGATTGTACTGTTTGACTACATTACAATTACCTGCACTTGCAGAACTGTATCAATACGTACTTCATAATGTGTATTATTGCACGATATTTTCTCTATATGATTGCTCTATAAGTTTATTAATAGACGCCTTTGAAGATGACTGACACACCTCTCTTTGACGAGATCTTGATATCGATTTGAACGACACAAATTACGGTAATCATCATGGTATCAGCAATTTTGTACGGAACTTGTACACCTGTTTCTATTGCCTGTTGTTTTGACGCAATGAATGAATTATATTATGATTCAGCAACTTTCATTGAAGTGTTGTTATGTAACTGGATGTGTGTTTTTGTAGGTACTTAGAGCTTTTTTTATGTATTTTATTGTTGATATTAATTTGAAAATAATTGATTGCTTCGTTACCTTTATCAGTGTAGAACGCGTTTTAAGATACTAAATGTGTAGTTAACATAACCTATGATTCTATAACATTAGCATTCTTCAAATTAAAGTTGCAGCTGGAAGCAACAAGGTAATAAATTATTATAAAAATAATTTCACGTATCTAACCTTATCGATTCGTCGTATCGAATTATAAACCATCGCCAAATGTACTCCGAGATAATAACGTATTGACTAAAAGTAATGAGTAAACATACAGGTTGTAGGGTGGAGACGGCCTTGCCCGAGTTAAGAACACGACACACACATCACGCGCCTTTAGATTTACGATGATATGCCCCGAGGTGATCCAATATCGATTTTAATAATCGAGATCGTAATTATTGTAAATTACTATTCGAATGATTTAGGAAAATTTGAAATACATTTATGATTGCTTAATTGTGATCTTGACTTAAGACTTCATGTACTCTTTACGTAGCTACTAATTGTATAACAATAAATCAAAACTGCATAGAAAGTTGTAACTTGAGACTTTTAACTATAGATACTGTAATTATTTTCAATTGTTATTCGAATGATTAAGAGAAATTCGAAATACCTATTGAATTATTGCGATCTTGACTTAACTCCATAAAATATACTGCTTAAGTAACTTGCTTGAAAATCAGCAAAACTTATCACGTTAACTTGAGACTTTTGAAACTTGATACTTGCTTTGTTTTATTTTTAATTTATCATCATTATATTATTTCCAATGAAATTATTTACTTCTGTAAAATAGTTTATAAAGTGCAAGAAAACGTAATGAAAATATGTTTCTACTGCGTACCTGATCGAATATAAAATGAACACCAAGTTTAAAAGCCGTAAAACGGTAATAAACGTTAGTGGAACGTGTGCAAAGCGATATACATAGAAATTGTTACTTATAATAAAATATTATTTAAAGTATAAATAAAAGTACAACTAATAAAATGTGATCGATTTTATATAAAACGATTTCCACATGTACAATATTACAAGTCAAATTACTCTATTTTTGTTGTTAGTAAACTACACTGTTTCCATTTGTTAAGTAATAACGGGACAAAATATGGCATAGAAATTAAGTTAAGGCTTTTATCTCGATATTTAAGTATCTGGGAATTAACTGATATTTTCCTTTTTTGCTGCAGATAAAGTTATGAAAAATTCAAATCATGGTTTTCTATTTCTACCTCCTTTCTTATTAATATATAGGATATATAATATACCTTTATACATAAGATATTGAAGTAAACATAATGTACACATCGGGGTCAAGCGAGTATTGAATCCTCTGTAACAATGCTAACTGCTTTATTAACATAACATAGATGTTATAAGTGGAACATATGGAAGGTCACGATGTTTATCGATATTTATTACTCGGATCTATAAAAGCGGGTATTTTAGATTATTGTTCATAAGCTTTTAGCAGGATAAATATTAAAATTTAAAAATTTTTAAATCTCTTTTATTAACGACTGAAAACTGATGCCTAAACTTAATACGTGTTTGACATCATACCTCAAGTTACTCGTTGATGACTATAACGAAACAACGATCATAAGTATATTTCAATTCCCAATTGTTTAAAATAATATGATTTAATAGTAATGCAATTCCATTAGAATCAAATAAAACTAGAATCATAATATTATGACAATTTTACAACAAGATGGTTTCTCGGAAGTATAAATACATTCGTGCTAGTAAAAGACATCAACGAAGGTGCAGTATAACGTTCCTCCTCAAATCCATGTTTACGAGTATAATCTATAATATTTCAGTATAATTCTATAGTGCACAGAATTGAAATATAAGTGTAACGAAATAAATAGCAAATTTATACAGAGGTACTAAAACAGCTTTTTGTTTATTTTTTTGTTAATTCGTTGTTTAATTTATTTTATCAGCTCAACATTTGAACTGTGTAAACTAAATTATATTAGAACAATTTTAAAATTTAATCCTTAAGAATCCAAATAGTTAATACGATATAAAGCTCGTTTCATATCAATTATTACTAAAGTCTAGTCGAAAGAAGAGACATTTACTTAACCATTACAACGGCAGGTTTTACTACTCGAAATTTTCTAGGAGAACTATTATACTTTAAAGAAGTACCAACTATCACTTCAACATTATAATTTTGAAAATCACCTTACATAATCTAGTGATCTACATAAATATTAATATCGAGCAATGTCGGTAATGAATCAAATCACATCACTTTCACCAGCCAAAGTGTATAATTACAGCTGACTTACATTGGTAGCGTACACTGCGTACATCCTATATCCAGGGTTGACACTCGAAAGAAAAATAAAAAATAATATTTTCGAATTAATAACACTACCAAATAGGATTTACATTAAATAGAAAAAAAGGATAATAAAATATAAACTGCATAACTTTACATTAGTATTATTGAGTTGTTTAAACGTCTGCTTATTTTTATATTACACATATTATTATACTGAATAAATCAATGATTTATTTATTTCTTAAAACATTTTTTTTTGTGTACTTACTATATAACACGTCAGAGGAGTAGATCAAATAATGGCATTTAAAACAAAAGTGTACTATTAAACTTTCTGTAGTTGGATTTACGATTAACACTTCTCTAGGGTATTTATTTTCGTAAATCTTAAACTAACCAATATTAAGTAAATACTTCGTTACAGCCCTGCAGTAATACCCATGACACTCGCAGCATCCGGACAGCCTCGAGCGGTGACAAGCTAATGTTGAACGATAAACTTATCTGGTTTAAAGAGAAAACACTTGTAGCGGAAAGTCTAACTTACTAATAAACACATTTCAATAATATATCTATAATCCTAGTAAACAAAAATCATAAGTTGTTCTTTAAGTAATATTTCAATATCAAACCATATGCTCAGTCACCTAGAGTCGAGGAGATAGCAGACATATTGTTTACTAACAGTACAAAGCTTTAGAATAGAAAAAATACTATACAACTGCAAAACTAATTACTATATGAATCTATTATTAACACATTTTTAAGGACTCAATAGCGTGAAATGCACTTGATTTCATGTAGTACCTACATGCATTAATATGTTAGTGACGGAATATGCTGGTTTAGTTAGCACATCTAATTACATATTACACAATGTTTTTGTCTAATCATACCCTCTTTTTTCGTGGCATATCTAGAGTTGTCTATCTATACCTTCTTTTTTCATAGCATACCTGGCGTTGTTTGAATAAATAACGAGATAAAAACTAAATGTCGCTACGATCTAAACCAGTGACCAATATTATTTATTAATTATCCTTAATTTCATAATCAATATTTACGGCGCCATAAAGACGTATCAAACTTGTTTCGTGAAATTATTTTTGGCGAAGCTTGAAGTGATCAGTCAATATTAGAAACCGAATCAAAGTAGTTTGAATTTGCGTCATTTGCAAAACGTGTTCTTTAAAACATTCTTGGACTTTGTAATTGGATAATTATATATAATAATTAAAGCTATCAGAACACTTATTAATAAGATAATTTGTATAGTTTTTTTGAGTAGTTACACCCATTTCCTATGTCCTGCAGTGACCCCTGACGGTGCAGAGGTCCGTGAGCGACGGTAACCGCTTACGATCAGGTGGGCCGTTAGCTCGTCTGCCTAAGAGGCAATAATAAATATTTTTTTTTATTCCATATTTTATTTTATTTTATTTTAATAAAATATAGGTATGTTGTGGAATTAAATATAAAAATTATTTGAGAAAAAATCAATGAATTTTACTCAGTATTTAAATTTTATAATAAACACAGTAATAGGTTCCAGTACATACCGTTACTTCCCGTTAACACACTAAACTATATAATATTTACTATTTAGGTAAAACATAAACCTATCGTTAAACTAGACTGACGTTAGATACAGCCAAGTACCGCTTTATCTCGCACAATGAGCTCGAGAGTTTTCCTAGAATATTAAACGACAAATATTCGATATGACAGTGTGATCTTTAATTTTTGACATTGACATACTCATTATGACATTTAAATTGATGTCTTGTTGTTTTTTTTCACTCATGCTCTTTGTAGTTATCTTTTAAAATTAAAGACGGCTTATTCCAAATGTTACTTCTTACATATAATTAATAATCTATCATAATGTCATTTGCAAAGTGTTTGTTTTTTATGGTAAATATTTAGATAAAACTAAGACATTGAAAAAAACTTTATCGTTTGTAATGTTAGCTGAGCTAGGTTTTTCTTACCAAAAGAACTGCTTTATCTTACAAAAATAGTTTTCTACCTATCCCAAAAAAGTAACAGTCTATTCCTATTCGGACTAAGGAGTATAAGTATACTCCTTAATAAATATTGAGTTCATGTCATTCATTAAAGTTTATCTGTAACCGGCAAGCTACGAGTCTTTTCACGACGCGGTAATCAAACATCGATACATCATTTCAGTACTGGACATGTCACCGCAAATCCGAATCACCAATGCAAATGAAATGCAGTGCGTTCGCGAGGTACACTCTAATGGTGGGCTATAAATTATAAGACTGGCCAGTTTTGTTATCTACGCGCGTCTATGTATAGGATTTCGTTGAGATTATAAACTGAATACGTAATAAGAATACATTATTCTATACGTTTCAAGATATTTCGTGCAAAATTACGAGATCCGACGGAAATTGCTCGTTAACCGGTGTTGATATAAAATGGACGAGCCCTAAAATGGTTAAAAGATTTAAATTGCGGCGGTGTTTAACAAGTTTGTAATGATAGAAACAGGTGATTAAATCTAGATCAAAGAATAATCAGACGGTATAAGTAATTGATATACCAATACTGTGCTGAATTAATACATCATGTACAAGTCCATAATAGACCTTTCAAGATTACACATATTGTTACTTGTATTATTTTGATATAGTAATTAGTATAGAATATTATAATCAAATGGAGAACACGTTTTATTAACTGTTGTATTCGCTAAATTTGAACAGTTTAGAACCGTTGTTTTCTGTACGTTTGTCAGTAATGTAAATTAGACGTGAGGTTATCAGTCTTCACTTCAGCTTGAAGTGACTGAAGTTATGCCTGGAGGCCTTCGACAATGTATACAAAACATTATTCACTAGAACCAACTAACATAATTTACACTATCCAAAGTGTCTGGACAGCATTTCTAATGCCAATTTGAAATTCAATCTATGAATACTAATGGCATCAGCGGGCATAGAAATTGACAATCACTCCTCGTTTGTACATTTAATAACATCGTTTCAACAAATCATAAATATATACTGAATAATATTTGTGTTTCTGCTGGAAGTCAATCTTTGATGTGATAAAGTTTTGACATACCAGACTCTACCAAAGCTGGATATATAAATTGTTGCAAATCATATGTGTAACTTTATTAATAAGTAAAGTTATCCAAAACCTACTTTTGTTTGAAATCCTAATGAAAATTATTTTCATTCTAATTTGACTAGGAACAGATAAGCAAAAGCAGAATTCTGTGATAAAGACTATGCTTTGAAAAAAGATATAAAATAATAATACTCGATATGTATCTTGTAATCTTACTATCCTGTACCAACCCATTACTGCCCACTGTTGGGCTCAGGTCTCCTCAGAAGAGGGATTAGGCATAGTCCACCACGCTTGCCTAGTGCGGATTGGGGACTTCACATATCTTCAAAGAATTTTTAGAACCCTTTTCCGACATGCAGGTTTCCTCACGATGTTTTCACCGTTTTTAGCCAGTGGTGTTGTGAAAAATTGCACATAAATCTTTTACACATTTAGATGTAGAGGTACAAGCCGGCCGGATTTGAACCCACGATCTCCCGTTCGGAAAGACGCGCTTCGACCACTCGGCCACCACGAGTTTCTATTATCTTCCTATCATTGTAATAAAAAAATGCATCTGTGAACACACACGAAAAATTTTAGAATATTAAAGCTATGCCAAGTTACATAAAAGTACAGTAAGATCAAACGCGATACGAATGGTCTTTAATTCAAGTTAAAGAGTTAAATGTTCACGTTTTCGAGGTACGCGATACGCATCACTTCTACAGGATTACTCATTTATCTGTGACAAAACATCAGGCAACGATGAACTTGCGAAATTGCTCCGGTTTACTGGCGAGAAATGAATGTCGCAACAGAGCGCGTGCTCTTAGATTTTACGAGATAACGTTAATTAGATCAGACTCTCACATAATACTTCTATTAATAGCTTTGCAATACTGCTCAGATTTTAGCTTAAGTAATTTTAAGATTTAAAAGTTCTGTTGTCCGAATGTGAAGCTAAAAATACTTATCATACATTTAAGATCACATTCTTCACAAACCAATATTGACATTAAATTTAATATAAACAGAACCAGGTTTAAATGTAGATGACAGTAAAATAAGTATTTGTCGTCGCTACTTGATTTCAATCAGCAATAATAACATGCTGTTAAAATATTATTGCTCCATACAGAAATATCAATCGATATTTTCTGCGTGTGTAAATATTTATTGAGAATAAACGAGTCTATACTATGCCTATGCGTTTTTTTAATTGACAAATAATTTATATCGGACGTCGCACACATACTAATCATTCGCAAGAGTTGAATATAAGGCGGGGAGGCAAAAAGTTCTGATTTCCGGCGGTTCTCACGACGTGTGTCGCTCCGATTCCCATGTGACTACGAGTTTTTAACAACATTATTTACAAGAGCACGCAGGTATTGAGTAAAACAGCCATTGGCCAGAATTGACCTGCCTAGGCGTATTAAATACCGCGTCTAAAATGCACGGAATTCCGTCGTGAGTGGTCTATAAGGGCATTGCGATAATGAATTAAATAATTATTTCGTTCAACACGAACATCAGTGGGAACTGTAAATTGTTTGCATGCTTTGAAACAAGCTGGTACTGACTCAGTCCTCATAAGAAAACATTAACTTTGTAAATTTAGGTTACTCCGCAGTTTAACTGTGGTCTAAGCAATGCAACGAGTTATAACAGCCATTTCTTGTATTTCATACATTTTTAAATTCTATATCGATTGAATTCATACCGGCTACAAAGTTAATTCCATATAGGGCGTATCGAACGAAGAAGCTTTAAATGACATGCCCTATTATAGTCTGTGTAATGTGCGACTATAGTGAGGATTTATACGTAGTTTAGCAATAACCGATCGATATTACAAGATATGATACTCAGAAAGACAAGTCGTATCCATCTAGACATCAGAAACATTCTATCTACGCCGGTGTTCATACATCAGATAGTCATTTCATATCTCGCCATAAGGAGATCGGCGCGACGCGTTTCCTAAAATAGTGATGTGTAATAAATCAAAGAGCCCACATATCGGTTGTTGAAAAACAAGTGCGTGCGAATCTTTTACGAGTACGATCGCGTGTGATAATCTCATACTAAGTACCGGGTATCGACTATCAACACATACGTGCAACGAATATTTGTATTTGCAAGTTTGTTGCATGTTGACTTGGTGATTTAAAATGATTGGATCGATAATTTTGCAATAGTTTTAACATTAGTACCAGGAATAACATCTATTAGAATTTTTTGATCCATGCATGTAGGTCAATACATTCAGTTAAATTAAAAATGCATAGATTGGTGTAACGTCCAGGATAGAAACAAAAGTTTATCTTCATGTAAAAAAAAATTGTAAAATGAATATTGCTCCATTTTTACATTTATTGACTCAATCGATGATGATAGATGCGGTTTTATATTCATTTTTTAAGCGTCTATGAGTACACCATCTTACACCATTTGTAACCACGATGGGGTTTTTTATTTGCGAAGTGAATCGATACTATTATTTAGTAATCGATAGAAATATTATTTGAAATTGTTGCGAAGGACTTGCTTCGTGACTACGCAGAGTTGCGACCTACGTAGTTTTTTTTGGATCATTATATCGATACGCGGTGGCAATAATGACAATCTGCTAGTGATGCAACCACCGTTCTAGACCCATTGTTGTTGAAATCACGCTTTTTTAGATAATATTTTACTTGAAACGGTCTCCGTGATCTGTCGTAATGAAATTATGAGATATTTGTACTATTTCTTTTGTTTTCATTATTATATTCTGTTATCGAACTTTTTATTGTTAGTATTTATCATTTCAATGAATACGTAAGATTTTCGGTGGATTCATTAAATTAATTATCGCTAATTTTATGTATAACTTTGATTTTATTGCGAATCAAACTAAAATTAAGTATACGTACATTAAATGTACGTAGTCTATAGTAAAGTGTAAATAGATGCTCATCTTCAATGCAATCAGCGTGACGAATACAAACAAGGCTATATACTAAGCATGTATGTATGTATATATGTATGTGTGTATAAGTCACGGAGTTGCAACCACGTGGAACCGACTACCATTGGCTCGCTGCATTTACACATCCAAACAACACAGTGATTGATGATCTTGCGTGCATCGCAATACGTAATTTAATTCAACATAATGTATTTAAAATAATATACAAATTACAAGTCAGAACGTGATTGTTTTAATAATATGATAAGGATAAACGTTGAGGGCAGATAATTAGATATGAAACGAGTTATACGTCGCCATGTCGCCATTATGTTGCGTCTTCGTGCCATTTAATTTTAAAATTTCATTACCTTGTACTGAAATAAGGTCGTAAATTATAATCACCTGCAATGTCCGAAAATTATTTCAGTTTAAGATGCAAAAAAATCTAAACAGAAATTTAATATCAATGACTTTATTTTCATCCAGTACAATCAAGACATATTAACTCATAAAAATATTATTACTAAAGTTTGTCCTCAATTTGTTTACATGAGACACGTTAGAGAATAGCTGGCACGGGTCAACAAGCAAATATAGAAACATTCAATATCGAATAGTCCGAGACAAAATAGCGACGTCTCATTTACAATTCACACTTCGTTCCGAACGTAATCCCCACATTATTATTGGCTGATAAATAAAGCTATTTATCGACGGTGTAGACTATCGCGCTGCAACATTGGAATTCGTTGAATACGTGGTTAAGAGAATTGTAATTTATTAAGTTTACGTTTACATAACCAATCAGTGGGACGGTTCGAGCGACGCGCCTATTCGGAATGCATGAAATCCGACAAAAGTCATCGGTGCGTTTAGAGTGGCTTCACTCGTTGGAGGTGAACGAATAAGCGATTCAAATGCTAATATATCACGAGCCGGCGTGGCGTGACGCCGCTCATTGGCCGCGCTATTTACATTAACACACATAACTATGTTCGCTCCGCCCCTTCTTCTCGTACGTCACGACGCTTCCGAACACTAATTACCGATAATCACCGCAATAGCAGTACACTATGCGCTGTTTGCGGCTCGCGTGCGCTACTCCGCGCCTCCGTGTGACCGAACAACGTAACATCGCGACTAAATGCAACTCACAACGACTTCGTTTAAATGCAAAAGCTTGTCATTAATCCGCGTCTCTTTTATCGGGACGATGCTGTTATTGCACTTGTAATGGAGATAAACTTAAGCTGTAAATTAATATAGCTTTAGGCCTTCGCCGCTTTAATAATGAAATACTTACTTGCTATTAATGCATAACATAACCGTTCGACACATACATTATTAAGCGGATTTTAATTTGACATATAATTTTTTTTTGTTTAATATATCTCTTGTATCAATCTACTTAAGGATGAAAAACTATGCAAGTATAAAATGTTAATTAATGGTGAATGGTGATGAATATTTAAAGATAAACTCCTAACCATAATATTCATATTACACTTTCAAAATTAATTACAAAATGCGGTCACTGATTACGAATTCCAGCAATGAGAGTAATTATTATAATCCGGTGCACACTGTCCGCGTGAAGGGCCTGCAAATCATAAAGCATTCGGCGTATCACGAACCGACCTTATATGGGTACCAGGACTTAAATAGTCGACCCTTGTCAAAGAATTTATGTGTACTGCTTTTGGTTCATATTAGCGCGAGTCCAGCCGTAGGCGTGACTACGCAAAGTGGCTTAGAAGATCGCTAAGTCTAGAAACTAACACGGGCCTAAACATGACTAAAATGTATTCTAAGCCTCTCTGAGTTTTAGCAGGAATTGGTAACTGCCTAGATATGTCTACGGAAATATTAGGTACTATTAGGTACTAAGCTGTATTTTAAATATAAGACTGGTAAACCATCACTACAAAAGTAGCTAAAAAATCAATAAAAAATAGCATGGTAAATTATTAGAACTAAGTTATATTACACAAATAATTAATCTGTATAATTTAACTAAGACATTGTCCTAAAATTACTGTTAATTACTGAAATAGGTAGATATATTTTATTTCAAAACATCACTCAAAAATCATTTAGACAAGTGTACTTATATCTAATATTTATATGTAAATATCTAGTAATGACAGTATAATTAGATTTGACATGCAAATAGAGTTGCGCAGGCGACAGCTAGCCCCACTCATGATCTTGCTCGTGATGGCATGTGGGTGATGAGCGCTGCCCAATCTATCAAACTAATGGACTTGTCCAATTTATTGAACACCGATTATATCGTCATAGTTTTCTAAACTCCTACCACATACAGTGTGGGCTTAAAGTCCAAATTATTAAACTGAAGCGTACCTACTAGTTATGGAAAAAATCCACTTCCATTTGCCGAAAACAAGTTTTTGCAAAATAAATTGCAAAAACATTTACGTCGTTAGTCGAATACAAACAGGTAATTAATCGAAAAAAACAGTAGTTTTGGTAGCGAGTGCTCCAGTTACCGATGTCGCGATGTCGTAAGAAAGTGGGCGTGCGTCGAAGGCGAGCGTAGGAGCTGACATCGATCAGCCTCCCCCGCCCAAGCGGTCCGGTCGCGTCATTTCGCAACATTTCTACAGGTTTTAGCATACCTTCAAAGATTTAATGATGAGGTCAAAATTGACTAATCAAAACCGATCACATAATTTACATGTACAACAAATTACCAAATCATTTCATTGGATTGGAAGACATTCGCCTCCCCGACGTACCGGTCCTGAAATACGTGTTTTGTTCGTGTCAATAAATCGGCTCATAAATATAATTTAAATAATTAATTAAGACTGCGATTGGCTAATGCGTTGTTTTGGTTGTTGCAGGTTGGTGGCGCACGAGCCTGATGAGCGCGTGCGCGGCTGCCGCCATGCGCGAAAAGCACGCGGCGCCGCGCCGCCTCGCGTCCCCGCCGCGGTCTCCACACGACCGACTGCCCAGCTCCCCGAGACCTGACGAACCCTTAGATCTCCGAGTCACACACAAGCGTCCGCAACGCATAGAAGATGAGAACTGTAATTTAATCACACCTTCACCGCCGCCGCATCCTACACATCCTGCTCATCCGGCACACCCTGCGCTACTGCGATTTTGTCCGCGGTTACCATTAGCACTACCAGCTTCGTTTGGAAGGTATCCATTTTTGCCAGCAGCTGCAGCAACTCTACTAACCCCGGGAGCTCCTCGTCCGCCACCCATTCCACCAAACTCGGGCGTAGCTCGAGCGAGAGATCGATACACGTGTTCCTATTGCGGCAAAGCATTCCCTCGCAGCGCAAACCTTACAAGACACCTTCGAACCCACACAGGTGAGCAGCCGTACCGCTGCAAATACTGCGAACGTTCTTTCTCAATTTCGTCAAATCTCCAACGGCACGTGAGGAACATTCATAATAAAGAACGTCCATTCCGATGTCGACACTGTGATCGTTGTTTTGGTCAGCAAACTAATTTGGACAGACACTTGAAGAAGCACGAAGCGGAGAATGGTGACGACAGCCGCCGAAGATCTCCAGACGAAACTTACTTTGAGGAGATCAGATCGTTTATGGGCCGCGTGGCGCCCGCTCGCCGAGCCGCCGCCGCCGCTACCGCCAGTGCCGCGGACCACACTTGATAGTGAACTGCGCAGACCACATTCCCCGTTACAATAATCTGGTCGATGAATCCAAATGACTCTTTGTATTTACTGGACTACTCGTGTGTTTGCGAATCGTTATTCAATAAGTAAAATTTTGTTGTGCGTCAAAATGTATATTTTGCATATGATATTTTATTAAATTTAAGAAATTGTTTATTTTTGTATTAAATATTCTATAACGAAATTACTGCCACAATCAAATTGTCGGTTTAATTTTTAAATCAGTACTATTGTATTATATAAATACGTTTTATCTTTTGTACATATTGTCCTCTCCTTATTTGATTTTCTTGACTTTCTATCAACTGGCGCACGTTGTATTGTATAGAAAGAAGTGATCTACATACATACCTGCCACAAAGTCGGCTATTAGGGTAACCATTGAAGTGATAATGAATCTCGTGTATGTACTTATGTAAATATATATAGGTTAAGATAGAGCTCGTACCGAATTGAATACCGATAGTAATAAATTAGAGTTTAAATCTCGTACGTATAATCCTTGTCATAATGACATTTAGACAAATAATTTTGTAAGTGTTCAGAGAGTGTTCGCTATGTTAAGATTTTATGCTATTTTCGTTACATTATACTATTGTCTTTGTACTTATATTTTTGGAAATGTTTCGCTTAATATAATTTAGTATTATTAGTCTGAGAGGAAACGCCGGTTACCAATAAAAATATTACTTGTTGCTTATTGATGATATTATAGATGTTTCTATTGTAAAATGTTAGAAAAGTTGTGTTAAAAATTATCACTCGATTTATTTACTTTGTTTTATGTAAATTATATGATCTTGAGCTGTTATAAAGACATTAATTAAAATGTTTTAATAAATCGCTCAATTGTTAAGTTTCAAATTATTAAAACATCAAGATATTTTAAAAATATATTTAAATGTAAAAACGATTAAATCAAAATGTATTTTTGTAAATTGTATTATAACACTAAATTGATTTTACTAAATTAAGAAAATAATAAAACTGTGATTTAATTTATTACTGGACATATTGATCTTACACGCTGTCTGTCTCAATCAAATATTTCAAAGAACTAGCAAACGTTCCTGTATGTTTAGATAGATCTCTATTTTTTGTTAAAAGTGCAAGTTAAACTTCATCGAAATATAAATTATCGTAAACAAAGATCTATAAAGTAATTATCAACTTACGATCAAATATAAAAACATATTTTCTATCTTTAAAGAAAATTACAAATTTACCTACTGCAAAGAAATTCCCTTTTCAAATTTAATTTAAAATTTTGAAAATGCCGGAAGTAACTACTCAATTATTCCGGATTATAGGCATGTTATAGGTATGTTAAAAGTCAAACGTTTTCATTCCATTTACAAAGTTTATTTTATAGATCTCTCTCTGTCTAAGATATATAAAAAAAGTTTCTTTATTAAATATATTATATTATTAAATATACGCATATTGTACTTTCAAAGTTAAGTTTTTCATATCATTAACATCAATTACAAAGTTTTGAAAATAATAATGTATTGTTCTGTATTTCAAGTACAATTTCCCAGAATATTCATTAATTTATGTATTTTCCATTGAACATTAATAAAGCTTTTTAGTTTTGATATAATCAAAGTAATAATAATTGTTTCATTATTAAATTAAATTCAACACTTTAATTGAAGATTACCGATTACAGATTACTGTTTTCTTTTTACTACTACTATTTGAGTTTTCATAATAATTACTGTCATGAATATTTTTTATTATTTACAATATATATATTAAGTCCGTTTACTACAAAAACTATTAGTAGTACGAATTATACGCTGCTGTTATTTTTATACATTTTATATTGTTATACATCTGTGGATCATGCCAAAATATCATAACAATGAAGCTATATAACTTGTCACTAGTTTGAAGATGTAGAGATTACTTTATATCGTTTTAATTTTCTACTTTTGATACCTATTAGTCGTCGAAGGTCACCGATTACCTTGTCAAAATAAAATAAATAATATAAATTTATATATGACTTTCATTTGAGTTACCTACTGATAATATTATTTCATAATACCTTTTCGACATTTGGGCAGAATCTTAAAATACATGGGAGAATGCTTTTTATAAGAATGTAACAACATTGTTAATTCATTATGGTTAATAGTAATTTAATGATTGGGTAAATATGGTGAAAACTTGATTATTCTTGATAAAATTACATAAAATAATATATAAAAAATTGGAGGATCTCATAATCCCATAGGATGTTTTTTCTTACATATTGACCACTCTTGGAACTAAGTGCAAAAGCGCCCACAGAACAAAGTAATTCAGAACACGGAACCATTCTGGGGAATACTATTCTGACTAATAACTAGGTATGTCTACCGATAAAATCTCGTTTCAAAGTCTATAAAAACACACAAAATACACAGGATCTTGAATAAAGAAAAAAAATATTAATTCAACCGTATCTAATTGTCGATTTCACTAAAATAGAGCAATAAAGAAAAAAACCGATTACTAATCGAGAACTCGACCAAATTCCAAGAATACAACTCAGTACTAGAACGAGTGAAGGAAACAAAAAATATTAATTAAACTGCTTGTTATTGAATGAAAAAATATTGAACGACAAAAACGCGGCCAAACAATTTTGAAGAAGCAATCACGGATCTAAAATATGGCGTATCATGAAATTCATTGTTGGAATACAAACATGAAAGCTATGGCAAATTTATAAAACTATTTTGTGTTAATTATGCCTTTATAGCAAATGAGAAACAGAATTACTATTTTGCACAATTATAAAGGTATTTTGATGGTGATTATCAAATCCGAGGATATATTTAATATCTCAATATTTCTTATGAGCTTTCTCCTGAAAGTGTATCTGTCAAAATTTGAGAACAACGGATAACCTCGTCAATATATCTGAGCTTGTACTTAAGTATACATATTAACGCTATAAAGATGTAAAATTTTAAAAAAAACGGTTTTTAACGGGTACCGTTGAAATGACACTGGGGTTAACTTTTAATTTATTTATTTTTTGATACAATGCGTTTTCAAACATTTGACTCTCGCCGCCGTATTTGTTTCAAATCACTTATATTTATGTTGAGTAGAGATACTTATGTTTTCTTTTTGTATTTCAGTAATAGTAGATCATAGTTTAACGGTACGATGTTATAGAATATGAAGTTGTTTCGAAAATATCAAGGAATATGATTAGCTTTATCTCGAAATACGTCGACAGTTTTGCGAATTAGTAAACTCGAATTAGATCGAGATATACATGAATTTTAAATGAAGACTAGATGACAGCAAATATGATTGATCATTGCACATACTCATAACACAGAATTTAATAAAGATAGGATCTTTCCAACTCGTTACTGTCGCAAATTGAAAGCAGGACATTTACTTTTTCCTATATACGTCTAAATTATTTTAATATTCATTTTCTAGTTTTTTTACATGATAAATCCTGGTAAAATTTCCTATTAGGTATTATGTTTTCCTTGTTCTTATAATACGGTTTTAATGAGGAATAATATTTAGTATGTTAATAATATACCTACTCACTGGAATAGTACTACTGCTGCTACTGCTACTGCTTTAGCAAAGTCAACAAAAAAAATACGAACAGTAACTATTGTATTTGGTGAGCAGAACAACTGTTTACCACAATAATAAACCAATGTTTGGCATTTTATTTCGTAAAGTCATAACTTTGACTGGTAAACAATCAATCACCATTAATTGCCATCCATACCACATACCATAAAATGTGTTGCCAGCTCAAAGGCAACAAAAAGTTTGAGATATTCAAACGTATTCTGTTACTCTAAATATATTTCTGTATTCTCAAGCATATTTCTCAGTTCCTTGGAAACAAAAACATCAAACAGTATTGTAGTGTTGTAACTGAACCGCCTGGAGGCACTCCGGACTCCACGAAGGCTTTACGATACTGATTCTGCTTTATTGCTGTTAATTTGCAACAAACGGTGCCACCCAGCCGACCGTTGTGCCTGTTACTTAGAAATTAGATTTATTGTACTTGTGAAATGGACCGCTTACCATTATAGGATACAAGAAAAGACGACCATAATAGGATGAAGAACGTACGGAGATGCAACTATAAATTATGTAAGAAGTTGGTATTTTCTGAAGTTATTTTAAATAGGTTTATTTGGTTTAGATTAAGTATGCACTTAAAACTTTAGATTGTATGCTATAGACTAGTTTAGAGAAGGTACTTCCTAAAGGAAGAGCATAAATATTTTACCAAATAACTAAATATTATGTTATTTCCAAAAATATCTTTATAATAACATTATTTAGTTTACAAATAGTCAGTGGTAGAGATAAAGATAAAACATAAGCAAACAAAAATAAGCACAATTACCATCTATATTACATAGAAAAGTTAGTTAGAGTACAGAAACAAAAAATCTGCCATTTTTTCTAACAATAGAATCTAATAATAATTTGATAGGTACTTGCGCTTTAACTATGCAACATATTTATCATAACAATAAGGAATATAATAACTACTGTTACGTAACAGTCCGCCCAAACTGATACATAATAATTACAAATTTAATGAATAAGACGGTATCTCGATTTGGTATTTTGTTTTCGGTCATCGATACCGAAACCAAGCGTTAGAAAGGTTTCATTCAAGGACAGTACATTTTTTTTAAATCTGCACAATCATTTTTTGTGCGACAATAGGTAGCAAAAGTTACGTTGTTTTTTGGTCGGTCGACGTCGCTATGTTACAATGTAGATACAGAAAGTGATTTTATAGATATGCTATTGTGCGTTATATATTATAGACACGAGAACTGGACAAGAACGGTATCACTAAGGGTCTGGTTTAATGTAAAGGCGTTCACGATATTAAAAACAGCAAAAATATTATACAGACAGGATGATCCGTTGAGTCGTTTTATACCGATTAGAATACACTAAGAACTGTGTAAAAAACGTACCAATATTGTATCAAAATTCAGAAGTTTAGAAAACGACATTAATCACAATACTACTAACATCAATGTCCCCTGACATTGCAGAGGTTCATGAGCGACGGTAACCACTTACGATCAGGCCCGTTGGCTCGTCTGCATACAGGGCAATAAAAAAATAAAAAAATCGACTGACTTAAATGGGTTTAAAAAAATATGTTGTTTTAAAATAAAACTAATAATACATTTCAATCTAATCAATTTATTACTCACCATAGTAACACACACTTGTAGACGCGTCATTATTATCTGGTTTGGACATGTACAAATGGTCAATTTTCAATGAAACCTACGTCCATCAGTAAAAACTTCACCATTAAAATAGTGATTTCCATCAGCTCCATTTCAAGGCACTGTTTTTTTGATACCAAGACGGAAGAGCTAACGGGTCATATTATCGTAAATACCAAAATTATAAATTTCTTTGAATTATCTTATCTACATCATCTACATCACTTACACAATTACTAAACGGGTTCTTAACACAATTTTAATTAAATCAGCGATACCGACAGTTCAACACTGTTGAAAGCGCCAAGATCACGGGAAGACTGAATACTGCGGGTAGGTTATTTAAGACCAGATACATCTTTCTACCCTCTTTCTCGTTTGTTTGCTTGTACCGCTGGAACTCAAATTCACGTCTCGACACACCACACTGACAGTATCGACTGCCGTCTCAAAAGCAATAAATCAATAAATATCAAATAGCGGGATCACCCCTTTAATAAAAATTGTTGTAAGAATCCGTTTAATAACTGTGTAAGTGATACTTTCATGCATTTTGAACGGGTTCTTACCACAAATAATTAAAGGGTACGAACCCGTTCAAAATGCATGAAAGTATTATAGAAAACCGTGAGTGTCTGAATAAGTGTAAGTAATACCAAAATTATGCCTTAAAAACGCTTCTAACTCATGTATTAAGTCCCGGAGTGCCAGTACTGGGTGGGGCAGGTTGCACAACGATGGCACGACGCGGCCGGGCGCCTTGTTAGCGGCGCGTGCTCGCCACTGTTGCATTACATTATTTATTGCTTATTGAAAAACTCTTGCTGAAACGCTCGACAAATTCAAAACTCATAATTAGAACGTTGACGTGGTTGACACACATAGTTACCATGTACGGTGATGTTTGTAGAAACTATGTATTCTGTCCTATACCTTTCTTTCTAATATATAAAATTGTCGTGTCACGGTGTTCGAACTTGAACTCCTCCGAAACGGCTCGACCGATTTTGATAATTTTTTTTGTGCTTATCCGGTATCTATGAGAATCGGCCAACATCTATTTTTCATCCCCTAAATGTTAGGGGTAGTCCACCCCTAATTTTTTTTTTCGGCGCAGACGAAGTTGCGCGAGTCAGCTAGTAAATTTATATATTAAAGTAAAACATTCGAAAGTTAAGGTGCGTCTTGTCCTTTTATACTTAAATAGGTCAAAATAGTTCAGGACAATGGCAAGAAACACTTTATTCTGATGATCTTTACAAATTCTAATCCACACGAATGGAACTACGAAGTAGGTTATACCTATTTTAAAAATAAACGCACTTCCAAATCAAAAGCATCATGTTAAATGGGAATAATTAGGTATTGAATATACGTTTGTTTTTTTTAGGGAAGCCTTAAAATGTAAAAATCATTAGTATTAATTGGTCGTAATTTTCATAACTTTAGTCCTATTAATTAACTATTGATAATACGAAGCTCATGCCTATCTAGTATACAAAGATGTATTATAAAACGACTCTTAACTTTTTTTTTCTACTAGTCAAGAACTAGAATCCATCAACAATTTATTTGTAGTCACTTTCGTTAAGTTTTTGCTCAGTAAAATTGCCTGCTTAATCAGCAAAAAACACAAAGCGTTTGTAGTAAGTTCGAATCTGGAACCAAAAAACAAATAAGAGTTTAAGCGGTTTTCGAAATACAAATGATTACCTATTTAGGTTAGGTCTCAAAATTAAGGCGCAAATTGCTTGAACACTTTTAGAATGTAAAACGTTTTAACATTTTTTTAGTCTTCAACTTCCTCGATACCACGACTAATTTTATTATTTTTTTCTTGTTCTATTTTTAGAGATTAAATTAAGTTTTTTATTAGTGGGAGTTGAACCGCACCTACGTAAAACCTCCAACCGCTCTCACTCAGCGTCCGAACCCCGGCTGAGGCCAGAACCTAGCAAGGGGTTTGGAGGGACGGCGCGACGCGTTACGCGCTCGGTACTCATTCCCGTCGCTCGTAAACAAATGCTAGCGGATTCTGGAACAAACGATTTACTACAAATAAACATTATTTTCGAGAACATATTATAATAGTTGCTCGATATGATTTGGTAAGGTCGTCAAGATATGAAATACTTTATATGTACAACGAGAACAGATAAGATGTAACTATTGAAACCAACCTGTCTGTGGTCAGTTGCGTTATTTTTGAGAGCGTACTTTGCGGTGACACGTCACGGACATAAAATTATGGAAATGACTATCGAAAGTTTTTGATTTATGGATTTGTAATTGTAGTTACTGCTTGAAAGGTAAAAACTGAGTAGATACAGTGCCTAAATCGTAATAGTTCCATGGACTATGATTTTAAAATTGACTGATATTTTGAATACAATTTGTCTAGGGTTTGATTGGATGTTTGGATATTATGTTGCTTGTATAGTTCAGAGAGTGAAAGTGATTACTATCATAAATTACCTCTTTTTATCCTAATTTACCTATTCATTTTAACTATCTGTATCTGTCTTCAAAATTAAAGATATTAATGCTCGATTATGAGTTTTAATATCTTAAGTTAATACTTCAAAAGTCATAATAAAATCATTATAAGATCTATTCCAAATCCACGTATCCATAATTCCAATAAGTTTATAAAAAAATCATAGTTTACCACATCCATTATTACTACATCGGTGCATTCGAACAGGTGACCGATCCATCACAGACGGTCAGCGAAGTGGCTAATTAACGAGCAGCAAGGTCGCTGACGTAACAGGCCTGGAGCACCCACTCTATCTCACAAAAAATGTAACTCAATTAATTGAGCAACAATACTTCTTCGTGTCGTCTTTGTCCAACTAGACGGGTAATTGCATCAACGTAATGTAGGTAGCGACAGCGCCCCTGGCATCACGACTAGCACAAAAGAAAATGTTGAATGTATTGGATAATATTGGATTCGTTTATGTCGTTAGAGTAACTGTGAGGCAGGTTGTGCTTTTATTAAGGAGATGGATTTTGGAATATCCTTTAGTAAAGCTCGTTAATAATATTTTTATTACAGAAATTAAAACGACCGACTTCCATCGAAATCTTGTCAGTTAAAAAATTCACATTTTTAAGCACAGATTCAAAAATTATTTGACCAAACAATTAAATGGTACCCACATGACAATCACCTTTCATCTGACACTAGAATCATCTTAAATTCGGTTCACCTAAACTAAGGTTATGAAGGAGCTGTATGGGTAGGTGATAGATAACGGCCCCTCATTGCCCTGGCATTGCAGAGGTTCATGAGCGACGGTGACCGTTTACCATCAGGTGGGCCGTAGGCTCGTTTATCTATTTCGCAATAAAAAAAGCAACCATAAATAAGTCAAAAATACAAACGAATTGAGTATCTGCTTGTTTATGGAAGTCGATCAATATCAGAAGTTTTTTTGCAAATGAATTGAGTAGTTTGAGTTTCTTTCCTTTTATAATATCTCAAATATCTGTAAGCTTTTTTCTATTCAAGTATTTCATTTAATCAACTTTTAAGTAAGAAGCTTAGTTCCACACTCGTATTGACAGCCTTTAGATATTTTATATTCTGTACTGAACTATAAAACTCATCATTGCGTACTGCTCAGGTCTCCTCAATATCAGGATTAGGCATAATCCACAACGCTTGGAGACTTCACATATTTTGTCTTCAGAATAAACTTATATTTTAAATTACTTAAACTAATTGAAAAAAATCTTCTTTGAGTAATTTATTAATTTCCTTTAGTAGTTGATTTTACTTTTACACGTTATTAAATGTCAGCGACATTATCAAGTCGCATAAGGCTACTTCCACCAGGATTTCGTGACTCACTGAGATATTTTGATTTTGGTGCGATATGCACTAACAGCTTTAAGCTGTATGTACAAACTAAAATTAATTGTGTAGTAGATATTTCTGATGACTATATAATAATAATATAATATGACTATACTCCATCTAATCGTGAATTGTATCATTCTTTACCCGACATATAGGATAGGATATAAAACTTTACTTTAAAAATGCAATTTAAAAGTTTTCCTTTACACAACATAATTTATTGTTAAACTATGATCGGTACTTAATATTCTTTACGACCTTAACCAACTGCAAGTAATCTCAAATTCTTGCAATCACTTTTATTGAGTTTCCAGTAAACATTTTCCTTAATCGCAACTCTTGAACAAAAAGTGAAACACACTACAAAACCAAGTAATTTTGAGTGCAACCTTCATTCAAAACAGGTGCATATTAGGCAACAATTTTTCAATCATGTATCCATCTTAACACGCTAAAATTATGTGATAAAACCGACCGTAAAGCATTCAATGATTTACGTTTATAAATTGTAACGAATGGTGTGACGGTGGCCCGAAGCTGCCACAATTACCGACATAATTTTAGTAAGAATTCATTATCCAGAGATGGACGTTATTATGCATATTACAAATCCGACAGTGCGATAAAGTAGGCGGAGCTGTATCCGTGAGTGGACTGAGTAGCGATAATTATACGGTAGTCCGATCGATAAACGTCGACACTATTGTGCATAATGTCGTCCAGTCGACTAAATTATAGTGCACAGTTCTGTAATGAACAGCCTGTAATGTTAAGTAATCACATTAAAAACAGACGGTGTTTTCTCAAAAGGTGACTGTTACTAAAAATGACGAACTATAACAAAAGTCTCATATTTTTGTTCAAGTATTTTTTTTTATATCACTTATTTGCAAAGCTACATCCTACTGTCCACAACAAAATAATTTGCAGTAACAAATGAATACGATTACCTTTACTCATTCTTACCACTAAGATCTCTGTACTACATTTACGATTACTGGCCACATTTATAAAAAGAGTTTTCCCTCACAAAGTAAAAACCTTCATAAAAGGTTCGAGGCAAGTCTTTATGTTGCGATTAGTTGTGCTTTATTATGCTTCTGACGTTGTTGTCATTAGATCAACAACTTCTTCGTAAACAGCAACAGGAACATTAAAAAATTATGGGTAAAACTGCTTATAAAACATTTAACAACTTAACCAAGTTATAATGGTGTTTACTCTTTTTTGCACAAATGCTACAACGCCTACAACAGATACTTCTAAAAATACTTTTTTATTAAATTAAACTGTCATAAGTAAGAGTTCTTTATTAATTTAACGAGTGAAAAACAGATATAATACATAACTTTAGTAGGCAAATACTTAAAATTTATACTTTTTATATAGTTTTTTTTGTTGGTATGTCGCTTTACACATCTCCTTAAAATCAAAAGTTTTTGAATTATCTCTTTGCTACACTGTTCTCTTCAGAAAGCTTCGATGTATTCTCGTACGATTCCACACTTATTAAAATACACGTTCAGCTTAAAAAGAAAATGTATTTCTGATCGCCGAAATAAGAGCAGATTCCGTAATAATGAGGTGCTCGGAAGACACTGGTATTTCAGAGCAAGTACGTACCTTAATTGTGTACCGGTTGATTTAAACTGTACCTCATCGATATGAGGTCGACTCGTCTTGAGAACTTTTTATTTTG
The DNA here is from genome assembly GCA_030269945.2 of Trilocha varians. NCBI lineage: Eukaryota > Metazoa > Arthropoda > Insecta > Lepidoptera > Bombycidae > Trilocha > Trilocha varians. The sequence goes on along the minus strand of AP028257.1, from coordinate 6,462,784 downwards.
CTGTTCGAAAACAGCACTTGCTTTGTCTTTAATGGTGTTCGAGTTATGTTAAGGGCTTTATTTTCGAGCTCATTGTTCAATTTATGTTAAATTATTAATTTTCAATTTATTTTAAATTTTCGTATGATATCGAGTATGTCTTTTTCTGACCTATAAAACCTATTTGAACATGTCTTACAACAACGTAGTTTTATATGGTCAAGCTTTTGGTGCTGTTGTATTTTTTTTGTTGATTGCTATACATAACCATAAGAAAATAAATACCCGCTAATTTAACAAGTACGTATAATTTAATTAATACATATTAAAGAACTCAATCGTTCAAGATCGCCAAGTTTCTGATTCATTCAATAATTTCATGTAGTAATCATGACGCAAATTCCGCATCAATATCATTGAATAATCGGACCTTGCTCGTTCACATATAATTTCATACATCATCAAATAACTAGGTACCCAAAAACCTCTCGAACGACCTCGCAAATTATTAGTAATTTATGCAGCATTCCAATGTAAACAAAATTATGATTAACCAACTACCGAGAGTGAATAACACCCTGATATAGCCTAAGGCTTCACTCGCGTCTCTCTCAATAATAGACATATTGAAAATAGCGCGATAAACATTGACCGTCCAACTTAAGATGATCTTCCCCTCCACACTTCATCATGAAAAAAGTATTTCAAGTCAGGCGATTGAATGTCATCATAGAGGCCTATTTCGACTGGTCGCATGAGATATTCCACGGTTGTTTTCACTCTCTATGCCATCCCGCTAGTTGATTTCTACGCTGATACAGTTTTTCATTTGGTGTACGGTTACGCCATTTACAAGACAAGTTTTCACTTATTGACACTAAGCCGTAGTTACACGATGTTTTATCTTATATTATTTGAATATTTAAGAGTTCATATAATTATGAATATGTAAGTAGGTTTGTTTGTTTGTAAGAAGTACATATATTTCCTTTTAATATTTTTTTTATTTTTTCATAAACGTCGGTTTAGGTTAGTAGTAAGTAGGTGACCTTGAAAACCGTATTTTCTTACGATGCAACTCAATACCAGAATTAAGACAGCATCTTTTTTCAGATTCTCGCTATCACAAACAAAGCTACAAAGTACTTTATTGAAAAGTTTTGTTACAAAAATGTTTTCAGGTCTTTCCAGTAAGTGATTTTAGAATATTGCAAAAACACAACAACAAATGTTTGAACTACGTAAATAATATGAAAAACACGTTCGATTTACTACAGAACAGAAAATAATGAAGAAGCATGAAATTATTGTATACTCACGTTTTGCACGACTGACTTAACTTTCTCGGCTCGAGGTGAGTGCGTAATTTTTTCTTATTATAAAAAACTTGTTAAAGCCGCAAAAAATCAAATCGGCCGAGCATGCGCAGTGAGTTACGCTGTGTTGAGTTGATATTTTAATTACAAATATTAGTAAATAAACTACACAAAAGAAACTGTTTTGACAATTATTATTATTTTTTTTAATGAAGAGTCATTTGTTGTCTTATTTTTTGGGTATTATGATGCTTGGTAAGATTGGAAGAAAAACAATCGACAGAACTGAGAGATGAATTGGGCATATTTGATGGACTGAAAGTATACCTAAGTGCTATTTGATATTATTTCATTTCGAATAAACTGTACACTAAAATGTCATGATAAATTGAATCTTAAAACCTATTAATTAGGGTAGTGATTTTCCTAAAACTAACTTTCGCACTCTTGGCTTTACATAACACAAAGTGCAACTAAATAGTTAATATTGCCTGCGAGTCTTCGATACACCCCGCTGAGTGGACTTCGTAGAAACAAATGACGATCAGCCAGAACATTACACGTAATGGCCGAAAGACACGAGATTGCAAACAGGGTTAGCACTACTAAACCTTTACTGGCACCTTAACTTTGCAATGAAATAACTGCAATTTAGATTCAAACAAATTTTAATACGACATGTTATATGTTCACAACAACGCCGGAAACAAGACTTTAATTTTTAGAAAAAAAAGTTTACACGATCAAAGAATGTATTTGATGTCATCGGTGATATAAACTCAAGAGGACTAAGTTTGACTGGTTAGTTATCAGATCAGAAATGAGTCTTGATAGGCACTAGGATTTAGAGAAATTTTATTCCTGTAATAGTTTGACACACGCAGTAATTATTTTTACTATAGTCAATTTTTGATCTCAATAGAATCTTTATCAGTAAATAATGTTATTATTATTTATATGTATATAGAAAGTTATCACCCCACTCACGTTTGTGTAACACCTACTTAGTGTGATTTCATACGGATCTGTGGTTTCAAAAGAAGCGATCTGTGCAACCGCATCGATTGAATTCTATCTTTCAGATAATGTAACAGAACTTGATGGGAAAGTTATGACGATCTGTGAACTAGTTACTAAACTCATAACAATGTATCGAAGTAAATTAAAAACATTTTTTTAAGTTACAATGAGTAGGAGTTGAGTTTTATTAGAAATTAAAGAAGTTATAGCAAAAAAACATTATAAAACATGATAAAAAAATCAAAACTCTGTGAAATTGTTTTACTATGTCAATGCAATTAGGTAACGCTATATAAGTAATTTAAACCATTTTCTTCTAATTAAATAAATAAACAAAGTATAACGCTTTTACCAATTTATTCTAAATATAGCATCGTTTTTCGTCACTACTAAGGTTCCTTAGAATTTAGGTGCCTTAGAATTTCTTGTGTCCTAAAAGTATTTTCAAATGAACTTTATTAAACCCACAGAGCGTTTTTAGATTACATGAGGAATTATATGAAAGTTATTTAATATTTATGTTACGTTTTCAAAAACGAAGATTAGAAAACTTAAATTGAATTTCAATTTCCTATGTTCTTCGACGTCTCATGTTGATATTGATATACTGGAACACTCAGTAGGTATACTAAGAACACGATAATACATCATATCTATTTTATGTATTATTCATATGACGACTTGAGATTTTGATGTCGCAACCAGAACTTGCCTCACTGGACTGTTTTTGCTCGACTATAGAGATTTGAAGTAACCAATAAATGTTTAAATTAATACAAATAATGCGAGAATAAAATATAGAAGACAATAAAACAAAATATATTAAACATAATTAAAGACATCCAGTTTTACTTTTAAATGCTATAAGGAGAATAGAAATATCATTCAAGAAGTTTATTTTATTTCATTTCATACATTATTTAAAACACCAGTATCATTCAGAAATAATTTCTTATCAAGATCTACTTACCTCTGCTCATAAAGTCGTGATAAAAACATAAAACATAGTGACAACTTTACAAGCTTGCTATAATATAAACTTATCTACAGAATATTCCATTGTAATATATTTTTGAATTCTGTGCGTGAATTTTGTTTATTATAGTTTGATAATGATGGTCACTTTTACCTAACCGACTTTTGAAAAGTCTTACACTTCACAACTCACAATATGAAAGAGTATTTCAAATTTTGATTTTTAAGTTCAATCAGACATATTTCTTCTAGACTACAGGCCCATGAAGAAAAATTATGGGTCATTTGAACCACCAGGTGACCTATCTAAAACGAAATTCTAGCATAAAATAATAAGATTCAGTACTATGCCGTCACTTGTAAGCTGTGACAAAATCAAATGACTAAATATACCCCGGTAATTGTCGGAAAATTAAAAAAAAATCCGACTTTGTGGCCCAACATTTTTGTACGGCATTTGTATCATACTGTGGTTCGGTGGTTCAAATGACCCATAATTTTTCTTCATGGGCCTGTAGTCTATTCGTATAAGAATTCCAATCAATTTCTTAGGATTGACTATTTAAGATTTAACGAACACTTAATATTCAAAATGTTTATTATATAAAATAATAACACCACAATAATGCTATCGAAGTACCGTTAAGAATGTAGGACTTCAAAGACAGGAAACAAATTTGACAGTGGTCCAATGACTTATCTGTATCACGATCAAACGAGTAAAAAAAAGGTCAGAATTCTATTATTCTTCAACAGTTGTAATAAAAACCTTCAGAATAGCCCACTGTCTAGGCACTATAAATCCCGTTTGCCACCTACGTAATAAAAAAATAACAATAACTAAGGTCTCGTGGCTCATATCATTACTCGCTCGGCTCGTGACTCTGGTAATGCAGCTCTGTTAGTAGCCAGTACTTATACATTGAAACTCGGCATCAATCATTCTAATGAATCACCGATCACAGGTGTTGCCAGACGGAAAGTAATGACAATACACTACGTATTGTGTATGTACCAATCATTGTATGACTTGGTCTCTATTTGACTCACTATTCTTAGAAATTATTGACACTGAATTTACTAGATTCTTTCTATACTAGATCCGCAATTTTCTTTCACTCAACTGCTATCTTAATCCCTTTAAAAAAACTATTAAATCTAGAAAGACATTGCAATTCAGTGCAAGTATTGTATGCACTTGAATAGAATTGGTATAATTACTGTTTTAAAAGTAATAACTATAAAAATACAATTTCGCTTGCACTATGAGACATAGGTAGTTAAATATTTGTGTTATCTAAGCTCGGCACTGCACTTAAACACAAACCGTTTTACGTTAAAACCAGGTTTCTCGTAACAAACTTATCGCACATTTAATGTTTTAATTTAACGCACCGATATCGATAAATAGGGTATAAACTGTAGTTAGTTTAGTGATATGCACGCAACGGGTTTACGGCGAACGAAAGAAAGCTGTCCCGAGCGAACGGCCTGATGCTATTCACAAATTGGCACGAGCTAGGCACACGTTCCACCTTCAAAACAAAACAGCATAACACCCTAAATTATCCAAGCAAGAACAGTCTTTAACTTTACAAATTTAAAGACCATTTTCAACAAACTCTTTTGTTGACATCTCTCGGATTGCTTGAGAGAGATTAGCTGCGAAGATTGAATGGCGCTGCACAATGATAGCGTGGCCATTAGTAGGAGCAAAAAGGTTGGAATTCTTTCGATTGTTGTTTATTTTCTCTTTGATTAATAGATTAGGGTGAAATTTATTTATTAGTAACATCAATAGTCTGGCACACCATCTTATAATCCAATTTATTTTCTTGATTTGAATAGTTAGCAATCGTAACCCTGTCTAGCTAAAACTATATTTTTAAGAGTTATCAAACTACTTTCATTGAATTGCTTCAAATGTGAACATTTCAGAATCTTTGTTCTGTCTGATTTTATACATAATATGTGCTTACCAAGAGATGATACTCTCAAAGAAACGCAGTACATGACAAATAGTACTTTTTACTCATCAAATTTTTTAGATAAAATCATTAAATAAGTAGTAGAAAAGTTACTTTTTGTTGACTGCAATCATAGACCATTACAAAATGCATAACATTGAATTATAATTATTCCGACATGATATTAAAATTTCCTTCATGTAGAAGACAATGGAATCATAAGGTTAGTCGGCCTCACCTACAACCGTCAGTAATCAATTAAGTATAATCATCTAATCAGCGTGCCCGCAAGCACACAACAGAACATTACTCACTCGAAACGGTTAGCGATCCTCATTTTTCTGAAGCAATTAGTTTAGTTTGTAGTGTGGCCATCGTTGCTTCATTCAATTGTGCAGCCTTTCTAATATTTTTTTTTCTATTTGGTGACACAAATATGAAAATTTAAAGTTGCCGATGTTTTATTATTATTTATTCTTAATTTATGTATGTAGAATTAGTTAGTGAGACAAATTATTGGGAAGGTAATAGATATAAAGATAGATAATAGATACAAACCGAAGTAATAGTTAATGGTTACTGACAGTCATAGACTTCCACAATGAGCAAAGCAATGGTTCTGGGTAGCTTTAAAATCTCTTAATTATTAATTGGTTCATAGCATTACCTATTCCAGGATAAGATAGGACCTGCCGCTGCTAAAGTTTTGGTGATAATCGAATTTAATTATGAAACTATTTGCACCTGATTTATCAAAAAGGCTAAAACCTAGAGCGCCAATTTATAAAAGTTCGATTATTGGTAAGAATTGTTACAAATAAGATATGAATAGTATGAAATAAATAAGTACAATATTATTAAGCTATAATTTTTAAATATGAATCAACCGTCCTATCGTTTGATTTATTAGAATTTTGGCAACCCTACCTAAAAGTCTTTAATCGCAGCGTTAATTATAAAACTCGCCTCCGCAATGACGAAAGAGTAAATCAGTTGTTAATAAGGCATCATAAATTGATCGTAAAACCGCACATAAATCTAGTGCCGCTGTAAAATTATATAACTAGGCTTTTGTGTTGCCAAGTAATAGCGTTTCAAACGATCTTCAATAATATGATCTCGTCAAACATCATAAAGTACTCGTGCACTTCATCAATCAGATTTATGACATGCAAGGATACTTGACGTTTTAATACATACATTCAATACATAGTATGATATACACTTAAGTATTAATTAATTAAAACTTGACCGTCAGATAATTAACGGTAGTCATAATTTGAAATAGCTGTATTTATTGCTCTTTGGGTATTGGTATGTATTGCTGAAATCATTTAAACCTAAATAAAACCCGTGTAAGAAATTACTTAATACACTATAATATAGAACATATTAATTGTAAGGTATAGTTATGTCTTTGTTATTGATAGATCCAATCGTACCACGTATCCTCAGATGAACATAAGGTATAAGTTCTTTTGACTTACAAATAGCCCACTTACTGACCGCTAATAATGTAAACGTGACAATAACGAATACTATAATAGTTTCGTCATTACAACTAATGAATGCTTTAAACACCAATTAAATGTCTCTAACTAAAGCCATTAGACATTGTTACTATGTAAATTTATAATGGATAGCTCGTCTAAACACAACTTCCTCTGTCACGAGACAATTTCATCTCATCCATCTCCCATTCAAATTGGACAAGTAAACGCTCTCAAATTCAACCAATGAAGTATTGACCTATAAAATCTAAGTTATTTTGGGCATACGTAATAGTGTATTGATGTCGTTAGTTCAGTTCAAGATGGGTGCGTGGGCTTGTATAGAATACATTAACATGTATTTAGATCAGTTTTTTTGCGGTGATACTTTTATGATTACATTTAATTTATTAGATTTGATACTTTTGCCAATTATAGTTTTAGACGAGTTTTATTTGAGATAAAATCAAGGATGTTATTTATTACGATAAATAGAGTTTGAACAAAGTTGCCACCTTATCTAAAGTATGTATGTGAAAATGAACTGTCCTAGTTTGATGATGATCATTTAACTATTGGGAAGTGCTTCACAGTCTTTTTACTGCAAAATAGCTTTAACATCATGTTACAGATTCTCCGACGAGAGCTAGGTATTCGCCGCAAATACGGCGAGCAACTTTCAACGACATTATATTAATAGACATAAATACAAGTTGGAAGCATTTAAATACCTACAATGATATAATTGCTGGAAATACAAGTAGAAACGCTGTAAGGTGCAGTCCGAACAATTTTCTTGTCATGCAACTAATACGGTCTTGATGTCTAGTTTTCCAACTGTATTAAAACTGCGTATAAATTGTAGCAATCTTGAGCGTGTTTTCTTTAATAATTTAATCTTCATGGGAGAGTGACATCTTTTATGAAGGTAAACTAGAAACATTTAAACATATTTTAGTAATTTATTTATTTATTTTATTTATTAATATATATATATATATATATATTAATATATATAATAGGAAGACCTACAGCTTAAATTAAACATAATAGTCGACGATAAGGTTGTTTCATAACTTGTCATAGTTATAACAATAAACTTGAGAATGTCAAATTCACAAAAAATGTGTTATACAAAGTAAATATCCTTTTTTTTGACACTTAGGTATAACAATGACATATCTTAACACTACTAACTACTATGCTATGTTCAGCTTCAAATTAATAGGTACCCTAGTTATATCTTCTACTTGAACTCTCAAAGTATGATGGTACTTAAAATATTTTGTATTGACGCTCATTCTCATCTGTCTACATAGATACAAATTACTCCAATCACAAACTGCAACTGTAACAACCCAGTAGTGGATAGTACTGGGTTCGGGTCTCCTCAGAAGAAAGATTACAAACTAACAAACATTTTTTAAATATATAAAACAAATGCGCATCGTACAACGAACATCAAAAGCATAAAGTTTATTTCCACAAAACAATAAGCATGTTCTCGTTACATGGCTCCCGAGGTTTAGCGTAACCGGCTCCTGAATTGCCTTAATGATGTCAAAAGGCAACATAATGTGTTCTCCTTAAACGGATGTGGCGGTTCGTTACTGTCGCCTCTCGTATCATGACGACTCACTGGCTGCTGTCCGTCCGTCTGCTGCACATATTAACAACAGTTCGATGGACATAAACATACCTATTGTGTTCTGTGGGTACACCTGTTAACTTAAAACAAGAAATGGTTAACTTATTTAAGAATTTTCAAAAAATTCCATGTATTTAATGTGATTTTTTTTTCGACCATTTTGATGGATAGAGAAAATACGTAGATAAAAAACTGTGAAGTCAATTTAAGAAGTGGAATATAGCAAAATTTTAAGGTTTTAAATGCAATTTAGAGTCCAAATACCCGAATGTCCATACATAATACAATGTAGATAATAATTACAATATTTTTCCAATTATTTATCGATGTCATTAAGATTTTGATTGTATGAATTGAGCTACAGGTAGTGTGCAGTCATTTATCTTCAAAGGTCATAAAAAATCAGTTGCAACAATCTTTCATCCGACTCTTAAATTACTTCCAAGTACCACAGTTAATGAATGACCAAATGCGATTGGTACTTAGTAATTTCTCCTTTTGTGGGCTCTCATTTCTTTAAATGTCTCAATTTCGAAATATCTTTAAATCGATAAATTCAACGGAGTACCATTGAATAATCGTGCACTTAAACTGTAATGGTTCAGTAATAACGTTAATGTTCGGCAATTTCTGTGGCTGTTTTTGAGAAATATCTGACAAGAAATTTTTGGTTCTTTTTCAGTATTCAGGTGAAAAATTATGTCTAATTTCTGAATCATTTGAATATCGAACTCTGTGAATGAATAAAATGGTAAAATAAAAATTTTTAGACAATATAAATTTAACTATATTAACTATTATATATGTATCTCCTTTTTACCATCGCACCACACGCCACAGGGGCAAGTTTCACCACCTTTACTTGGAACCGCTGCGCTCTTCCACACTTCGGTTCAGAAGATAATTTTTGCCCCGTACCATTCCCATTTGGAATGGACTCCCGTCCGTGGTGTTCCCGGAGCGCTATAGCATGTGCCTCTTTAAACGAGGTTTAAGAAAAGTCAAGGGTAGGATTCAAGAAAAGTTAAGGGTAGGTGATAGATAGCGGATCCTCATTGCCCTGGCATTGCAGAGGTTCATGAGTGACGGTCTCCGCTTACCATTAGGTAGGCCGTTGGTTCGTTTATCTATTTTGCAATAAAAGAAAATAAAAAAATACATATAATTTACCCTTAATATTGTTAATATCCAATACCTATAACATTGCTGTATTCGATTTCGCTGTGTCCCCGAAACTACAAAGACAGTAACTATTAACAATCAGATGGCTCATTAGCTCGTCCACGCAAATATTTGTCCTAATCATCTTTTTTTAATTTTTGACCCGTAATTTCACTAGTTTATGGCCCGCGTGGTGGTAAGTAGTTACCGTCACTCACGAACTCTTGCAATGTCAGAGAGCACTATAAAGCTACCACTTACAACTTGTAGAAATCTTCTCAAACCTCGGTTAAAGAAAGACAAGTCATAGAGCTCTGGGAACACTGAAGAAGGGAATTTAATTTTAAAATTTTTACATCAGAGTACATGATCTGTATTTTCGATTTAAACAGATGGTATGTGAACTTTAAACTTACCTGTAGCAATTAAAATTTATAATAATATTTTCTTTTGTATTTCTTATAATCATAAAGGTTATAATTATTGAACACAATGGTCATCCCTGAATCGCTTCTGCGTTATTTACGACATAATAAAACTTATTTATTGTAGCAATTACAATTTCATCTCGAGTTTTTTCTGTGTCGGAAACAAAATTTTACAACTCATTGTGTGTTAAACGAATTATAGTGTAAAATTGTTAATATCTTGTTGGTTCCGGCACAATACAATACAACATTATTGTGTAAACAACATAATTGATATTAATGGTTTTATAAAAATACTTGACACGTTCCGGAATTCCACTGTAATTTGGGACCTTCAGTTTCCTATTATTATCACAGTATAATCAATAATAAACATAGATTTGAAGTGTAATATTTTATTGTTATTACTCATTGGGACAATTTACAGGATCGTTATCATGTAAGGTTCTTAAATCAACGTAGGATTCCCAATTTTTTTTCTAAAACAACGGCTATATTGCGTGTCTAGTAGTCGTAGTAGAATTTCGCGACTACACTAGGTGCAATCACAGACACTTTAGAACTTTGCACATTATTATTACAAGCTTAAGATCTTATATCAACAACAATCAAATATACCTATACGTATAGTTGAAGGCTCGTGATCAGTCCGTGGTCGTGAAAGTCGTGGTGTCCGAGAGATGGACGCTTACTGTTCTTGTGCTTGTGGGAGGTCGCAGATTCGAATTAAACTTAAGATCCCAGAGAAGGTCTGTTTAAATTGTTGATGGAGCCAAGCTTATGAATTTATTGAAACCACTAGGTATGAGCGCTCTGTGCATTCTATACTAAGCTCCATGGTGAATGCTCTGAAAAACTCTTTGCGATGATGACCCCACATGCCGTAGTTCATCGCGTGTAAATACCTACTTGGAAACGCTGCTTTTATCTACGGTCCGCTTGAAAAAAATCTTTATTCTGCGCACCATCCAAACTTGAAATGAACTCGCGTTCTCGCTGTTCCCGAAGTATTAATTATATTATTATATTAATATTTCTTTAAACGAAGTTTAACAAATTGTAAAGGTAATGAAGATAACGACAGCTCACTTACCATCTGGCAGTAGGCTTAGTTATCTGTCAAGCAATTAATAAAAAAAACTTTGAACTTGTCTATCTTTTATGCAGAAGTAACTCATATATTAGAGGAAAAGGTAAACTCCTTTGAAACTATCCCAATAATTAAGCATGCGTGGTGGTCTATACCTGATCCCCGCTACGATCACAGTATGCAGTAATTGGTACATTATACAGATCGGTGCCAAAAACGTGATTTACAACTACATTAAGTGAAAGAATCCGCGTCTCCAGTCATATGACTGGCCACCATCATTAAGGCATACCTTTTATTGCGACTTTAAATAAGTCCGCGGATCACCTTCGGAGGAGGCCTTTCTCCAAGCTTTGTCTTATAAAGGCATATTAAAAATGCAGGTTTTTAAAACACACCGTTTTCATGAAATAGGTTGAACTGAGTTTGTAGAGAGTAGAGTAGACTACTCTGACGTTTCTGTTCATACTAGCGTTAAATAATGATGATGTAGTCAAACTTGACTTTTATAGAGTGCCAAGTTGTTCAAAAATACCTTAAATTTTGCTAGTTTTGTTTTAATGATATTGTATGTGTACCTTAATTAACCAACTAACCAAATGAAGTATAACTGAGCAAGTTTAAATAAGAAATACCCACAAATCCCTGAAGTACTCCTTTCAACAAAAAAATAATTAGGTACCCTATTAAAATATCCTGCATTTAATTGAGGCACTCTCATAATTCACAAAATATATCTACAATGAAATGCGTTAATCAATTTTTGTTTTATCGTTAACATTCCGTAGGAAATTGTAAAGGTTTTAAACTTGACAATATTAACCAACACGAGTACTTTCATACAAAAATACTATAAATTACTTAGGTTTTCTTATTCCGTGTAAATACTACCAAATTTGGTAAGATCACATAGTACAAAAAATTACGAATATAAAAAATATTTTTATGTTTTATTTTTTATGCTTGCTTTTTTGAGTTGTGGTGCACATAACAAGCAATATAAAGAACTAAAATCAAACACAATGCTTCTTCAGAAAGTCTGTTCCTCAAACACACTTTTGTGTAGTGTAGTGTGAAAATGGATTGCGAAGTTTAAGTGTGTCAAGCTTTTTAAAACGATGTTATTATAAAGATGTGAAGAAACATGAGACGATCTTAAACAACAATTTCTGTGATGTTACATATAAAAGCCTGTACCACCAACAAGTTTGATGTGATATCGCCCTTGAAGCATGAGCTTGACACCTTACAACATCCACACCCACCGATGTCTTCTTATCACACCTAAGCATCACGTACATGGCATGTCACTGAATAAATTACGACCAATGACGCGTGAAATTATTTTCATTTTATCGGTTATGAAACTTAAACGTTATATATACGTTATGCATGTCGTGGTTAGAACATGGAATAGATTATTACATGAAATTTTCAATAGTTTCATCAAATTGGAGCTTGTTGAGTCAACTGTTTTTCTTGGTATAACAATGGATTCCAAGCTGCAGTGGGGACCTCACATAAATAAATTAGCGAGTAAGCTCAGCTCTGCGGCATACGCGGTAAAAAAAATTAGACTCATTACTAGTGTTGACACGGCTCGTTTAGTTTATTTCAGTTATTTTCATAGTGTTATGTCCTATGGCATTTTGCTATGGGGCAATGCAGCCGATGTAGAAACGATCTTTATCTTGCAGAAAAGAGCTATACGCGCTATTTATAATATGCACTCAAGGGAATCCCTGAGGGAAAAATTTAAAGAAATTAAAGTTCTCACTTTACCATCCCAATACATTTTTGAAAATTTAATGTATGTTAGAAAGTATATTGAGGAATTTCCTAAAAAGTCTGACCTACATAGTAGAAACACCAGGAACAAACATAAACTTGATTTACCGATGAGTCGGTTGCATAAAATAAGAAATTCCTTCAGGTGTTTGTCTGTATGCTTGTACAACAAAATCCCACAAGATGTTCAAAACCTACCTATATATAGGTTTAAGAAAACTATTAAAGAACGTCTGTGCAAGAAAGCCTACTATAAGGTCAATGATTACTTGGACGATTGCACAAAGTGGGAATGAGTTGCTCGCCAAGGTCATTTCATTAACATTATCGATTTTTTTATTTATTTTATATTCAATGTAAAATTGCATAACACTGTTAAAATGCTTTAAAAAAATATATGATCATAAAAGAAAAAAGACATGCCCGCTGAGTTTCTTGCCAGTTCTTCTCAGGACGGTGGCTACAATTATTATTTTTTTGTGTCCGAACTGGTGGTAGCTTGTAACTTTTGACGTCAACAAGAATGAGTACGTCATCAATGTTGAAAATAAAGTATTTCATTTCAAAGTATTTCATTTCATTTCATTTCATTTCAAATGTTCGTTCGTCATGATATTGTCAACATAAACTGTACAAATACCTCATGAAACCTTTCGGAACTCAGTGTGATGTTAAATATCCATTACAGACAGAGCCAAAACCGTTTTTCGTTTTGAACTGGTTGGTACTAGAAGAACAAAAGTTGCATTAACCGAACTATTTTTCAGTAAAATCTACGTTGATTGGTGAGCACTGAGCATGAAACATTGTAAGAAACAGTTGAAAATTTTACGAAATGATCATTTTTATACCTTGGCTACGACAAAAATACATGATACGAATCGTACAGTTGCGTAAACCGACCGAATTTTTAGAAAAGCCTACTTTGATCGGCGAGCACGTGATACGTTTGTCGGATAATTGCATCGGAAATGGGGTCGTTATGTAATAACAATTTGCACGGATACAGAGATTTTTTTCGTGTACTCAATACATCAGGCAAGATTTTTTTTTGTTTTTTTTTTATTACACAGTAAAATATATAATAAAGTTTTAAGTACAAAAAAATATAACTCTTAAAATATGTAGTAACTTTCTAACAAAAGTAGTAAGTATTTTTCTTTGTCATTGCTCATTGACGATTTGAAGTAACATATACGATAGGATAGAGTTAGACCAATGTCAGACCTTTGACGAAGATCTAAACTAAACTAGTGTTACATGAACAAAGTTCAATATTAAATGTTAAGTTAGTTCAGATTATTTTTTATCAATTTTAGGAAATGGGTCTTTTATTTTTCACACCACATTCGTACATAATAGCACCACAAAACTTCGAGAGTTTATTTAGTTTCGACTGTAGTATATGGAAATGTATGTTAAATTTATTTATTTTTCTTTATTACGCATTCTGAAAACTACTGGAGCAGTTTTAATAAAATCATTTATTGCTTAATAAATGTAAAAAAAACTCTACCATCTGAAGGTAAAGGATTATCCGTTCAAGCAGCCTCTATATTTCGCCATCTGGTGAATTAATAAGTAAATTTATCTACTTAATCCTTAGACAAAGTCATCTGTATTAATTTGATATAAATATGCATTCCATATCAACATCAGTATTTATAATAAATGAATATTTATTTTTAAAATGTGTCTGTGATGTAATTTCACAATGTCGTTTACTTTTTATTCTTTATGTAAGTGTTGAATTGCTGAGTTCTACAGTTAATTAACGATGGCCTCCCACGTATTAATTCGATTAAATATATTTAGCACGGGATTCCCACGGAGTAACCACGTTGGTGATTCGAGTGATCTGTGGAATGCCCTACGCAACGACGCTGCCTTTAGGAATGCAGACACGAGGGACTTAGGACTGTAGAATAAATAAAAGTATAAGTTATTGTGTAAAAGGTACTTTAAGTAATTTGTACATCATAAACAGTTCGTGAACATAGTAATGGTAGAATAGTGGCGAAGGATCCTATGCATGAAAGCTGATACGAAATATTTAATTTTTTTTTCTTTGAAGTAAGTATAATACGAAAAAAAGGTTGAAATTAGTCATCTAAAAACTAAAATCACCGCAGCAAGAATTTCTTATTAGCCTCAAAAAATAAGTGATATTTTTCTTTTAAAATTCCATTGCAATAAACTTCAACATTTAATTAAGTCTCGCAGACATCGTTTCCCCTATAACATTACAAAGATTTATTCCTCCATATAACACTTGTATGGTAATAAAAAAAAACCAAGTGCACATAATTTTAAACGCGCAGAATCTTAATTACCAAGTATAAATGTATGTGAGTTGATTTCATTTTATATCGACACCGAGATGACCTCACACGTACTGCATTGACCTGTAGCTGTCACTACACTCGCTCTCACAAAAGACAAACCTCAATACGATTTTCACAGGTTGGGCAATCCGTAAACTTTCAATATAACCTTTTTGTTATACTTGTTATGTGGAACTTGGAAATGTTCTGGAATATTTATACTTTTATACGAGATTTAAACAGTAATAGTAGCAAAAAATTATATATAATTACCTTCAAATACTAAAAGCCTCCTTGTCCCAAAACCATTTGCAAATTAAATTTATGCTTTTGCACTCCGTTTTTTACTTTATTTTGTAGGCAGACGAGCCACCGTATCGTAAGCGGTTATAAACAACGTATACCGTTGATCATGGACCTCTGAATTTTCAGGAGACTCTGCAGGGCCGCTACCTACGGCCTACTTTAAAGGACTTTTTTCAAGCTTCGGTTGAAGAAGGACAAATCTTAGCGCTTGAAAAATACAGAAAAAACGCCCACCAACATTAGTGGACTAGTTAGTGGAAAAAAAATATGATATAAAATACAAAAAAGGAACTACAAAATCTTGTTATTATCTTAGCTTTCAATGCGTAAACTATCTCTATCCTCAAGCAAAATTTCATGTTTCCAACGTAAATTACTCAATTCAGTACTAACTGATAAAAAATCATGGATTTTCTCATGTATTTTAAATTGATTCGAACGAAATGACAGCTAATGAAGGCAGGACACTTCGCAATCCATTAATATGTGCGCTTACGTTGACACACGCAATATTTCGCACAAAACGAAAAAAAACTGCACTACTTGAACCAGTTCCGTGTGAAAGACCCTTTAGAGTTAAAACGAGTTCACGCGTCGACATCCTTAATTAAGGTAAAACGTCCATCTCGACCTGGATTATAAGATTCGATTTGATTTTGATTGATATTGCAGTGAAAATTAACAGTCGGACAAGGCTCTCGGTTTAATCTGAGAAGGAAGCTATCTCAGACTTGTTTTATTCGACACATGAAAGGATTACATTGACAAGATGCGTTCAAGCAACTTTTTTGCCTGATTGTGCTGATCGGTATCGTGTTTCGCAATAAAAAACTTTATTGAGAATAATCTCTGTCGCTCTGGGTGTCTGTGAAAGTGACGATAGCTATGATTTGATATGAAAAAAGTTAAACTTTGATAGGAAAATAATTTAGTGTCTTTCTATTGCCAAATACATATTTCAGTTTTGTTTTTTTTTTTTAGATAAAATAGATGTTTTACTTAACCTATTAGCATTATATACCACTAGATTCTTCTTGATTTTGCAACTATACTTTACAATTTTCCACTTTTAAAATTCATAACCTTAAACCTGTCCAGGCGTCCATGTAACAAGTCGTCTATAAAGTGACAATAAATATTAAATATGGAATCATTTTCGAGTAATCGTGCTTAAGATAAGACTCATATGGTAAACCCGAACGACAAATTGGTCAATTACTGGCAGAATAAATACTCAACTCACCTCAATCAGTTATGAAAACAATGAATAGCTTTTAACGACGAATAGTCGTTTTCGAATGGCTATTATGAAATGTGGTAATGTTGGTATAGCCACATTAGTTCCTAAGAGTAAGGAGGTAGGAAAGAATGGGCCTGCAATTCATCTCGATTTGTCTCGTGGGTCACGGAGGTATTGTCGTGACTGCGATCTAGGGCTGTCAAATAACGGCATCAAACGAGCTGTCTAAATTCTCTTAAAAACAAAATTCGGAGTAATATTTAATTATATTAAGATTTCATTTAAAACAATTAAATTATTTTACTAATATAATCTTTAAAATAGTGTTACTGTATTGTATTTCTGACATTATTGTGATGACATGAGGTAGCCCTATTCAAGACCACCTGGGTAGCATGTGTGTTAAACCGTTTGAAATTACTGCGCTTTTAGTCTATCAAGATCGATATTTGCTTAAGCGGCACTCTAATTTACTAAGTATCGTTTTCATTGTATTTTGCCTCACCTGTTTCTAAGTTCATGATTGGTGATAGTTGTGTAATTATATCAATAAATATGGGTAACTAGCTGGCCCAACTTGCAAGTTGCACAACTTCGTCAGCGTCACATAAGACGGAGTAAATAAGATTGTTCCCGTGAATTTTCTCACCGTATAAACCTTCTGGACTTCCACGAATATTTTAAGACTTAAATTAGCCAAATCGGTTTCAGCGAGTTTTAGTGAAACGAACTGCATTTTTTGTATACAAGAAGATAAGCAAAATCCTGGGATATCTCTCTTAAAACAAAAAAACACGTTATTTTAAAATAAAGTTTTGTTATTGTTTATGAAACATATAGATTGCAAGTTTACAAAATAAAATATTTATGTACTTTTGATCACATCGCATCGTGATCGTGCATCGTACAAATCAAAATTTTATAGTTCGATTTTTACGATCCCACAAAATCTAGGAAACACGAGACCACCCTTTCATAAAATCACTCGTCCATTTGCATTAGAGAATTTTCTACGTTTATAACAGTTCAAAACTAAACTTTATTACCTAAGTATAGAGTATATTTTAGTCTAATACTTTTTTACAAAGAGAGTCTCTTGATTTAAGACTCCATATCTATCAAGTACCGGTCGATTATGTGAATCTGCACGCGAACAAATAGCTTTATTGGCTACTGTCGTTATAAAACTGGAAGATTTATCAGTAACGGAGACGCTGGACTATTTATAACCTGTTGCAAATTATCCTACTAATGTAACGTCCAAAGAAACAACTATAAATCTTAAAAGGTATCAAATTTGACTGGAATTTAGCAACCGGCACCAGCTTGCGTAAACCTATTTACGCGATTTATGGGGATCGTTCGTAATTATAGCCAACTTCCGATTTATGGGTTCCAAAATGGCATAATTATTTTATTTAAAATCACTCTACTAACCACTTACTTACTTAGTAGATATTACCTTCTCAATACCTAATATTTATGATTTACTTTTAAATCATAAATATTAGGTTATCATTGATATTTTCTATGAAGAATAATACAATACCACCTAAATCCTAGTGTTAAGAAATACACAAATTACGGATAAACCTAAAACACTACCTTTAATTCACTTACAACATTTTTTGTACCATACATCAAAATATGAAGAGTAGGAATCAAAACCAATGCGCGTAACATTTTGTAATGTTTGAACTTACAAAACGACCAACGTGAATATTATCAGGTGCGTTGCGGTTTGTTTTAAATTATACTCGAATTGAACAATTTGTATCGATCGCTAAGAAAAATAACCGAAAGTGTTATCGAAAACGAAATCAGGTAACAAAAGTAACTGCACTTATAACTTTCGGTTTCAACATTGTTTATGTCTTCATAAACTGCGTATTTGGATGTTATACTAACAAGAGATACGAGACGAGAATACAATATTTTATTGCCTACAAACTGGTCCAGACTGGGTAGAAATAATAACTCAAATGGTTCAGAATCTCAATTATTAACTGGTTGCTCATGTACATAGGAAGTCCAAAAACAAACCTCTTTAGAACTAGAGTCCTCAGAGGAGTTTTAAAGGTTAAAAAGAGGTAAAAAACCTATGAAGCACTTTCAATAGGTAGTAGCAGCATATTAAAGCCACTAAACAAATATCGCTGGTACCACACAATACTGCTAACAGTAACAATAGCGGTAGTAAACTAGGTAGCAAAGCTCAAAACCTTAATGAGATTGTCCGAACTCCTTGTACACTTTCAATGCTAATGTTTTTGTAAAGCAAATAAAGTTAACAAAAAGCTGTCGAGTCATCATAATGGACAGGCGACCGGCATCCAAAATAGCGGAGTTGAGTTGTGCAAGTCACATCTCGGACACAGGATCGACCAGCAAGGTCCAACCGCTCGTGCGTGACCGTACGTGCAACGGCTGACTCAAATTTAAATTAAATCAAATCTGAACACAAATCAGATGATAATATTACATTAAGTGAGAGACGAATATTGCGTCGTTGAATTCCAATAACCTATTATGTTGGATCGATTCCGGGTCGAAAAAACCTTCATTTTGATTGTCATTGTTAAAATTACGATAACAAAAGCAAAACATACACCTAATAGAGGCGATTACAACATTCAGATTCCAAAAATATATCAACTGTGGCTACCGAGTTACTTAAAAATTTAAATCTCTATTTTTCACCTTACTTGCATTGAAATCTTTATCACAAAAAAAAATCGATTCACTTTTCTAAGCATCGCCATTTACAATGTATCTTATTTTTACAAAAGAATTTTTTTTGCAAAAATTACAAATTCCGAGAATTATTGACAGCAGTTACTGCCATATCTATCCTCTCTACATCTCCACACTGTCTACATTGCCCTATGGTTAACTTGTTGGGGTAGAAATTAATGTTTTTAAATAGCGTAGCAACTTACAAAGCTAGACGAATAAATAGAAAACAGTTTATTCATGCACTACACTTAGTAATTAAACTTTATTACAATTCAAACGATTTGCAATCACGTTTATCTTATATTCATCACTGAATCTACCACATTAATCAGCTCAAGAATCTATGTAAATTGATTGAATAGAACATCGCAGTATTTCGAATTATCATCTATCAAACAAGCATTACCTTTCGATAAGTGCTTATAAATTATAACTTGAATTACACCTGACAAACAGATGTAAAACTATTGACAGATGTCATTAATCAGCAGTAGTTTCTCGGCAAGAAGTGACCCTCACTTTTACCATTTAGATGAACCAGGAAGAAGCTAATAAATTGGATCAACACGCTATATTAATGTTTAATTAGTTATTCATGTAAAACAATGTAGGACACTAAATTATTATGATCATAACAAATGCAGCCGACAATTTATGTGCAACATAAAAATTAGCTTAAATGTCGTGTGTATTCAAAAATAGAAACGAGTATTTTTGAAGTGTATTTGAATTGTTTTATAATGTAGTTAATAAGGAAACACAATTGCAAATTGTGGATAATAAAATTAAATAATGATACATATTATCAAATATTTTTCATAACGTTTTGTATAAATTAAGAAAAAACTTCTGAAAGTTATTCAAAATTGACATTGATTGTACTTTCTGCAATAGCTATTTACAATAATAAATAAAGAACAGAAAATGCTGACAAGTTCTTAAAATTAAATTAGGTAATAAATACTTTGTAGAAAATTCCGCATTGACCTACTAGCATTAGTGTAAAATTGCACTTAAAAAATAATCATAAAATCATTTTCTTCCCACTGCATACTACTTAGACTACTTACAGTGACAATAATCGTAATTTCAATTTTTATTACAATAATTATTGTAATAGCGGAGGCGCTGTGGTAAATAATAAAATGTAGTCAGTTAAATTGTTATTTATCCGCATGTACTTCATGATTTAAAATTAATTTATATCTACTAAGCCATTATAACAACAATACAATCTGAATATGTCTTCTAGATAATTACAAAATGTTGAACATGTTTTTTTGCGTCGACATCTAATAAACAGTTAAATACGGCACATTGTTCGCAAGGTCACTGTGGGCGGACCAACGTACCAGTCCAGTTTTTATCGATCAATATTGCATTTGAATTGCAATAGAAGGTACATGTGTACAATAAACAGTACTGTAATCGATTTTTTTCATTGAATGTCAAATCAATGTCCAGTCGTGTCGAATCGATATCTCACTGAAAACAAAGTACCATCGAGTGTTTTTGCTCGTTTTGCAACAATTGTATCTAATCGATTAAAAAATGTCGTTAGTGAATATTTTCAGACAAACTGACCTTGTCTCGTCTTGGCACCCGTCACTGCACTGAACTAAAAACCTAAACATCTAAATGCAGAATCATTGTCTAACTAATGCGGAAAAACTACCTACTTTCTATTAGTTTAGCTGAGTTAAATTGAGTATAAAATTAAATCTAACATTTTATTGTTATAAATTTCTTTAAACACTCGCGGTTATCTACATCACTTACATTATTACTAAACGGGTTCTTACCACGATTATTTTTAATTGAGAGGTCCCGATATTTCAGCACTGTTTCAAGCGCCATGATCACGGGAAGACTGAAGAACTGCGGGTAGGTCATTTAAGAAAGAGGGTAGACAGATTTGTCTGCTCTTACAAACAGTGCTGAAATATCGGTACCTCTCAATTAAAAATAATCGTGGTAAGAACCCGTTTAGTAATAATGTAAGTGATTTTATTGTTAAATTGAAAATGAGTACCAAGTCATTCCTAGTTTCCTAGTAGGTATATGAAAAATATAACAATATCCGCAATACCAAGGTTAACTCTATTTCGAAATATTCTTGTTAAAATTAACTTATTTTTTACAAGAACATAATTCGACCAAAACATTGGTATAATTTTAAAGGTAAATCTAGAACTCAATAGTCTGTATTTACTGAAATTAACAGTAATTATTTTAATTTACCTAATCGTTATGCATCTTTAGTAATTAGCTGTAATAATATTTAAGTAAGTATGTCAATATTGAAAAAGCAACTAAAAAACAAACGTATTTTTTTGTGCCTGTACCTAGAAAATAAACTTAGATGATCTTACTCACCTTTAAAGTAGGTATAGACATCAGTAAGGCAGTAAGACCTATAAAACAAAACACTATCGCAGCACGAATTCCTGATCCTATATCACTGAAAACGATTACGAAATCTTCCAAAGAAATTGCAATTACATAATTCACTATCAACAATCAAAACCGATTTATAATCATTAATTTATTCTTGTACAGGTCGATTTCATGCTGCCAAATTGGTAATTACCCTAAATACTACACGTGTAATCTAAATTAAAATGGCGACATATTTTTTACTTAAACACTGCTGACTCCTCAGACGTGACCTTCAATCACAGAGAAGGTTAATTACACTCATGCTAACTTATGCTACTGTTTAGTTAGTATAAGTACTTCATTTAACCTCAAAATGCTGCAGGCGATGTCCGGTTCAGAAACGACGCTATTAATTATGACCAGACTCAATGAGGTTTTTTACAGAATCACAACATGTATTAATAGGTCTTTGAGGGGTTAAAAAACAATGTTGCCATGGTCAATGTGACTTTTTTGACCGAAAAGACAAGAGAACTAATGCTTGATTAAATATTTTTAATAATTATTTTTAAATGTAAAGTAATTATTCAAGATATAATGAATAAGTACATACACTTAATACAATATAATTTTTGTTTAATTTCTTATAAACAATAAAGTAAAAACTAAATTACTTCTTGTCAATATCAAAGGTAAGTTAAATTCAAACTCGTTAATTTCTGTCTAAGATGTCGAGCTGTTGTAGTCGTGTAACAGAGTGTTTGTTGCACTGACTAAAGGAGGATAAGAACAAACGAGTTTTTTATTGCTCGATGGGTATACGAACTTATGACCGACTTAATGATAAATGGTTTCCTTCGCTCGTGGACCTCTAAAATGCCCAGTCATAGAAGGACTGACACCTATCGCAATAGACGCTACAGCAAAGATCGCTCCATCTTCAAAGTATTGAAATCAAACCCATGTTTTCTTTTTCAATGACTGCAGCACCTCGTTTTCCCGGCTCGTACTAACGAACAGTAATATGCTCGCATCACACAAAAACCCCTCACCAATTTCACGCAACATAAACTCCGTGATCGGTTTTTGCTTCTTATGATGACAAATTATTTCCTTGTCGAACTAATTGTGTCGGACTATTGTGCCTGCTGTTGCTCGTCGAAGTTTTTGTCGTATCTCACATTATAGGCCGTCACCTTGCACTTTCAATTTTGTTTGTGACAATCGGTTGGTACGAATTCGAACTTTAGTCTACAAATCGAATATAAGGAAAGAACTAGGTGCTTGGGTCACAGTGCTAAGCAGAATGAGATGAGGTATTTGTGTTTTGATTTTCTTTGCGACTGACTGAAACTGATAAACAGAAGTAAAAGAATGTACCTAATGCAAAGTTCCTAAAGCTTTTCTGTGTATTTCCATCCATCAAATTTAGACCATCGAAATTCCACGTCTCATTTTTCCTTTATTGAAATGTTTTTCACCAGTGATTTTTTAATATGTATTTCAATTCATTATCATCTTTCCAACCCTTCTGAATTACTGATGAATTCATGATGATTCATGATTAAAATAAGCCAAATCGATTCAGTCGTTCTCGAGTTTTAGCGAGACTAACGAACAGCAATTCATTTTTATATATAAAAAGAAGATTAAGTAGTGACGCTTTCATAATCGAATTTGGTAAATATGTAATGAAAATGGAAAATGTTTCCTCCTAATAAGTTCAGAACATGTCTCACTGGTCAGAAGCAGGTTACTGTAGAGAACCTGCTACGATCCTCTATTTGCATTCACACTTTTGGCCTTCAATTACTCTTTTTTGTGGATTATGTAAAATAAAGCCAACATTCCGGTTTTGCTCCTATGGTTTGATGTGTACATGCCGTGACAGGCTTTTTAACTCTAATATGTAAATTTTCTATACTTACGAGATAATTATTCAATTACGTAAGAGTAATAAATTGAGAGTATGAGAGAAACAAAACTTTTGGATATAATTTTTCAATGATCTATGAAACTCTAGGTATTTGTTTTCAGAAACCACGTTGTTTAAAAACCACATTTACAAAAAATATAAGGGTTTTTTTGTAAATGAAGCCTTATAATAACTAAGATTACAAGTATTTTGAAGAATTTGTAGCCATTCTTTTATTTTAGGTTTTAAAATGTAATTTCATTAAGTTTTAGTCAATCATTAAGAAGTGAAAATAACCTATGATTTTCAACTCGCATCACTTTTTAGACAGTTTTAATATTTTCTGGGTTCTTTAGAAACAGTTCTAAATAGAATTCGATTTCAATGGTCCTACAAATTTCCCACATAATGTGATAATCAATCTAAAGTTTCCTCTGCCATTCGTTTTCACATTACTTTTACCATAGTACCTACCTTAAGTTATTACGACCATGTGCTAATATCGACATCAACACTCAATTTAAATATTAATTAATAACTAAAAAAACACAGACAATGCTATCAACACATGAGGAGAAAGCAACAGCACAATATATCAGAGATCGTAAGCCATCTGATTAATAACCAAAATTAACAATGCATACAAAACTATTCTTCATCAAATTGAACACTGTTAAACGACTCAATGCAAAAGACATTTTATTTAATGAACGCCGACTTCTAGTTGATTATAAACTAAATGAGGGTACACAGAACATCCGCTGTTGTGTAACGATGGACGTTTGTGACGGCAAATAAAATAGAAAGTGATATAGTTAAGATTGGTTTCAGCCTTGTTAGGGTATATGCAAATGAAGTTGCATTAATATTCTCATTCGAAACAACGTCAGTCATTATTGATGTGTAAACCTTACGTCGATTCAGGTTGTTGATGTTGATTGTAACGACATGACGCTTATAAGAACCGAAAATAGAATATTGTGATTAATTCAACTGGTTATACCAATTATATTGTAGTTATATTCTTCAAGTGCAATTTGAGCTTGAGAATATGAGTTTAAGGATCAATCATTTCTATCTATAAAACTTTAATTTGCGTGAAGTACTAGTAGTTGTTGCAAAGTCAACAATGTCCCTAATGTACTACTGGGAATGCCAGAAGATCGTGCACAATGAACAATGAACATGAATTTGCGAATTATATCACTTATTATGCTGCTGTTAGGTAGATACGATCATCACTCCAATAATTGAATTTATGGCTTTTAAATACGTGTAGTCCAAAGCCGGAGTCCAATCACACATGAGAGTCCGTTGCTACAACTTTTTCTACAAAACCTAAATTTACAAGTTAAGTAAACTAATGTACTTGTCACGATTTTACATGAAAACTAGTATCTGGTTCCATACCATTAAACCAATGGTCCAACTAAAATTTCCTTAATCAGGATAACTAACGCACGGTTCGGCATTAAATTAATTCAGATTTAAATTCCTCTATTGTGCGCTAAATACCTTTGACCTTTATTGGATTTACATCACATTGCGCTCCATCCGGCACAATTACTTAGCTAATAGGTACTAGAATAGTTTAATTAAGACGCTCAATTGCGTACACCCACGCACAGATTTATTCTTCAACTGCACGGAGGAAAAAGCGAGTCTGATATCTTTTGGATATAATTTATGTAGTTTTGGCTTAGCTTTTACAAGAAATTATGTTTAGTGAAAAGATCATATTCCGTAAAAATATTATATAAGATTGATAAATATTACTTCTCGATGACACCCACCACATAATATTGTTATAACTGATTATATGTAAGAAGAAAGGCTACATAGGCATACATACCTAATATCATATTTTTGCTATTATGAACGTATGTACTATGTAGGTGCGTACCTCGTAGATACAGTAGTCGTGCTGTAGGTCTCAATGAAGTATTGCAATAACCGATGGCTCTTTGCAACAAAATTATAGTCTCTTACTCACTTTTACTCTTATCCTTGCATAGATTATTACATTATCAAAATAATTTAATTAGTAGTTACTACGAATAAGTATTCTATTAAGTCCAACAATGGTGTAGGAAACACCGAACCAAAATAATAATAGATACTCTATTCTATGTTTTACTCTACCCTACTCTATGTTTTCATTAGTGTATAAAGTAAAGTACTGTGTTATGAGTAGAATTAAAAACTGTGAAGTCTTTGAGTTGCGCAGTGGTGAGCGCTGGCCGGGGGCGCGCGTGGCCTGTCGATGATTTATCAATGGTCGACCGCGATGGTTGCACGACGGCCTATGCCGACCATTCTTCCTGTCCCCACTTTTAAGTAACAAGCAGAAGCGAGTATAGAACGTGATGAAAAATTTATCGCCTGTGACGTAACCTTTTCTAAAATTTTACAATAATTAACATATGTGTTTCTTTTTTATCGCAAGATATATTTATAAACGAGCTTACGGCCTCAAGACCGCTTACCATCAGGTGGGCCTTATGCTCGTTTATCTACCTTGCAATAAAAAAAAAAAGGAAGCGGTTACCGTAGCTCAAAAACCTCTGCAAATGCAGCGAGCGCATTTTGTTTAAATTCTTCTATCACTTGGACCAATCCCCAGTTGAACTGTCCCTTCGGCGTCCCTTACCTCGTTTCCCGTTCTAAGCAGGGCTCCGAGCACGCGTCGCCACGCCCTGCCCCCGCCGCGTTAAATATATCACAGGTCATCTAGTCAGGTTCGAGCTCACGCGATGTCGCTACTAAAAGCTTAACCCACCGACGGATTCCGACACCGGTATGGCGTCTAGTCATTTGTTGTGAAATCAGCATTCTATTTTGTTTTAACGTTTAACACTGTTTTGGTAATTTACCTTTTTATTACGTAATATTAAAAATAGGTAACCAACTTTTCAAGTACTTCAAGGAAAGGAGTACCTCAAGTACGAGTTTCCTGAGCTTTCCATTTTGTTGTCTTTAAAGCAAGGTTTACAAAATGTAATGAGTAGGAAGTAGCTATTGCCATCATATTGTCTGTAATGTTACTGAGATTCATAATTTATGATTGAAAAAGGTATAAAACAGTATCAAAAATAATAAGTAAGAATTTAGAAGCTGTTATACTTAATAACTTAATTTATAAGATAAACAGGAAAACAAGCACAACAGTAATATAAAAACCATATCAGCCACTTAAAAGACAGTTACTTTCTGCCGTATAATTTGACCCTCGATTTTAGCAGAATATAATTTCGATAATGCAACCAAGAAGTTAACTGGCCATGATGGATTGATCGATATCTCGTTTATACCTGATTTCTCGTCACTCCCAAACGAACGAGGTCAGATCTGGTTCACAGTTGACTACGCATGTAACTTTCGGGTGATTATTTCTGAAGTAAAATCACGCATTGAATGTTACGTTCGTTTTAATCTAAATAACAGATCGAATAGCAGCTAGATCGTAGAGTCTCTATTTTAAGATATAAATTTTATCTGCATATGACAATCACTTTAAAACGATCAGCTATTTACTTGCTTTGTTCCCGGATTGATATAATCAATATTATATACTTTCGTGTTATCGTGTAAAATAACGGTTAATAAAAACTGGTAATATAAATTGTTACCACACCAATTACGTATTAATGTAAGAATAATTACTACAATCTAAGTGAAATTAATTCTATAACGTGAAAAAAGAAATTAAAAAATTATAATTTTACATTAAGTTCATTAACTATATTAAAATCCATCTCACACAATTTTATCTCATCATTTATTTAAGAGATACCTACTCGTAATTTCTTCATTCAAGGAACCAAAATGAGAACCGAATAATAATTTGAATATACGTCTTCATTTACCTTATCATGAACGTAATAACGCCAAATTACCACAACCCAAAAATGTCTGGTTAAACACAGTGAGAAGAGTTAGCCTCATCTTTATTTACATCCAAGGTGTGATTACACGGGCACGATTTTATACCATCATGCAATCCACAATTTTTTATAAAATGAATTTTAAGAATAACCGACATCAGTGAGTAGGTAAAGGTAAAGATTTAATTGTAAATATAATTAAATTATAATCAGTGAAATATATACTTTAATAATGATAACTTAATTCAAATTATTTTTTTGCTTAGTTTGACTACACTACAATACCATCCATTACTTTCCAGCCTTACAACTCAACTACTACTAGATACAATAACTTCAAAGGTGCTAAGCTGAAATAACCCGTCGAATTGGATCACATCACAGAAAACAAATGAAGAATTTAATTTAGGTCGTCACCACACTGTATCAATGTTATGTTATTTTAATTTAAATTGAAAGAGATCTTTTGGTTTACGAAAGATAAACAAAACAACCGCATGGTCACGCATACACAACTATGTAGTACGGTTTCGTCGATTGAATTTATCCAAATCTCGATAATCCACAAAGTCAGTGTGAAATTAAGAATTTGTGGCGAACGCACGGTCCCAGATAGATTCAATTGTTTGACCACAAAACTCATTTCGTACAGAACGCATCGAGTGTGAAATCATTGCCGCGAAGAGTTCAGAACAAAGTAAGTCATTGCAGTGGGAAATGCGGTAGATCAGAATATCAGTCTTCTGTAATCTGTGTGGTCCATCAATTACACCAAGCTTCGAAATTATTTTACACATCTACAAAATCGATCATTATTTTTAACATACTACGTTATATTTATTGTCAAAACGCTGTATGACTTATATACGAGCTTAAGCCCATCTAATGGTAGATAATATTGAAAAACTATAATTCGTCGTACGAGCTAAAAAAGTACAGGCTAAAACCAGTGAAATATCTTTTATACTCTTATACATGACCTTTATTTATAAAAAATATACTTGATATACCTACTATTCATTCATGCCCATTCAAAAAATACGGCTATTTCAAGTAATAAGTAAGTGACAAAGACGAATTTACCCTTGCAGCTTCACTTAGGAAAGTTTTGTGTTTATACTAATTAACAATTCAAGCTTAAGTGGTTGTGGTGATTTAAATTGTCTCTCTAATCTAAACCATTAAGTTACAACTAAGTGTTACAATTAGGATAATGAATGAAATCAATAACTACTGCAGCGACATTGGAACGATGATACATTCAAAATGTTAGAAGTTGTGACTGCGTGAGTGAGTGAATCACCTACCATTGGTTAGTTCGTTAGCTCGTCTGCCTGTCTGACTATAGAAAAAATGAAGCAGACACAAATATAAACTACCTAAGCAATATTGTGTTAGTAGATATAGGTAAGAGTGCTCAAAATTTAGTATCGCAAACTTAAATTATCACTGTAAGATCTAGAGAATTGGGTAAGAACATCTACAGCATTCTATAGAAACTGAACGCAGGTGTGGCTGGCACTGTAGTATCAACGTGAGTCACCACAGGTACTAAGATAACGCAGATAAATTTGTAATAATTTACCGAAAATTCTCACTTTGTACTGGAAATACCTATTACAGCTGACTTAACATTTGGTTTTTAAATTAGTTACCTATATTTTAACTATAATAACAAGTAGTAATCGTTCTTGACACGGCGCGTATTGTGAGGAGGTTCCTCTCTCTTGAGCCCTGACTACTGATGGCTTGGGTCGTAGACCCCGTCTCCAGTGGTCCTCTGTTTTTTATATTGTATTTTTAAATTTATTTTTTTGTTATTGTTTTTTTAAAAATATGAGAAAAAAAATGAGCAAATAAATGAATAAAAAAATAGTAATAAGCCTTTATTTTTCCCTTCACCAATTTTTTTTTTTACATTTCATTTTATATCATTTATAATTTTCCTGAACAGGAACCACTGATTGGGTATAGGCCTCCTCCAGTTTGCTCCAGTTTTCTCTGTCCTTAGTCAGCTTGGAACATTCAACGTCCGATATATTTTAAATAAATAAAATATATTTTGTACGTAACGTTTTAATTGCATGCTAGAATGAATTACTTGGTGTATTCTATACGTAAATACACTGTTCAGCATAGGTAATTTTATATTATAACAATGGTAATCTTAGAACTTATAGTAAGAAAGCAATGTTTATTTATAAAAAAAAATATTTGCAAATTTAATTTCTGATGATATTTTCCACTTTGCCATGACTTACTTAAAGTGTTAATTAGTAAGATTACCAACGCATTTTTTCCGAAGTATTACGTAAACTATTTTAAATTTATTGTGTCATATTAACGAAAGTGCAATAATAATAATAATTAGTTTGGAAATATCAATATTTTTTTCAATTAGCACCACTTCTGCAAAACTTACCGCGATAAAGAGTGATTTGTATTATAAGTGTTTTTTTATTCAATTACATGTTAATAAACTTATTTTCTTGTTAATTTTGTAAATTTTTGAAAGATAAAGTGCTCCGGAATCATAATTAAAAATGATAATTTCAATCAATTAGTATCTTTACTCCAAACATGTCAGTAAATCGCCTTTTAAATATACATTACTTTTAATTGAACAATTATATAAAATTCTTGGTGTATAATTAAGAACAATGAAATAACTTAAGTCGAGTATTACAGATAAGATCTTAACCTTTATTAATTTGGATATTGTGATCCTTTTTGGTACCAATAACATAAATAAATAAATAAATACAAGACTGTTTTTCTTGGAATAATCACTAATAAGCCTGTTAACTGTTATCATTTAAACACAAATTTGGTCTTACCTTGTTCATATTTTGTATGCATGTATCTTAATTCTGAAGAATTTTTGTGAACGATGACTTCTTATAAGTTTAGCGTAAGGGCTCTAACTTTCCCTTGATGGTGGTGTGTGTATGTGTGTGTGTGTTTGTGAATGTGTGTGTGTGTGAGTGTGTGTGTATGTATGCGAGTACCCTTGAATGATTTCGATCCGTTATTTTATAATTCTGCAACTGTAAACCATTTATTAAACACATTAATTATTTTCCGCCTCTTCTAACTGGTTATTTTTAATTAATCGATTTTGCGATAAACTTTTATCGATGAATTTCTTAAGATATCAAATATCATTCATTTATCCATTAATCAATTTCTTTTCAATTTCTGTTCGAAATAACAGTATTTGCGGAAATCCATGGGTAACGGTAACCGCTTCCTACCAGGTGGGTCGATAGCTTGCCATAACGATAACAAACCCATTTACTTCTTAAAATGCTAAACTTTCTTTATGATTTGTTTCCATTTTATTTAAGGAAATAAAGGTTCAATAATTGTTTTACTGCAATTAACTTTGTTCATGGATGTGTTTATTTATTTAGTATAGACTGCGTCCTGCATAACCGAATGCGGGACGGCACATCGCGTTTCGCATAATGACATATTTTACCGTCGCGCCGCCCCCGACGGTTCGACCTTTGCAAAATTTTAAATCACCAATCGTAACTAGGCCACATAAATTAATTAATAAATTATTTGTTATTAAATGAGTATTTTAAATAATAATTCATAATAAGTTTTGCAACTAATACAATTGAGTATTATTAATCAACTACAAAAGTAAATGCAGTTCTGAACGTAATCAAATCGTTTGTTATTAATCAATTTGAAAGTGCATTGATTGCGCTTAGGCTTCAGATCTTGCTTACAATGCAGTGTTATGATTTATTATTATTTAATTTCATTATTAAATCTGTCTCTAACTGAAATGATTGAACTGATAACTATCACGACCAGTGTTTTTTATACCTATATGACCTTTTGTATATAGTCATTTTAAAATTGATTATTAATTGCTGTCTGATATTATCGGGTAAACAAAACCAGTAGTTGCGTAGTTGCTAAGCGTTGTTTTTTTAACTGAACAATAATAATTGTTCTTTTCAGCTCTATGGCGACTAACGATACAACAGTGGGGCATAATCTGTACAACTCGATTCATATTGACTTGTTTCTGAAAACTTATTTTCTCATCACAAATTCAACACTTAAATACGAAAGTCATAATATCCATGGGATCACGTCTATTCTCCATAAACTTTATTTATAGCATTTTTCAATAAGAAATAATTTCCTTTGAGCACTTAAACAATAAAAACATTCAGTTTCTTCACAAGTTTCCACGTATCAAAGTACAGTAAATACTTTATAAATTATTAAGACGTTTTATTAGAAAAACCTGTTTACTATTGTAGTCCTATCAATCCATGATTAAAATCAACCTTTCGGTTTGGCGTGACGAGTACGTATATATTCTGAATTGAGAGTAAATAAAATACTTGCATTCGTTTTTGTAAATTGAATTAATCATCCTTGAGTCGAGTTCCGTTTGCATTCACGTTAGGGATAAGCGTCGAACGAACTGCTTAAACACTTTTAAATACATGTCAGATTATATTTATTAATCTGACCACAGTCTAAAAAGTACATTTGCCTTGTTAATTGCCATTGTTTTGAATTAAATTGCGAGTTGGTTTAGAATGTTGTGAAACCTATTTATGTACTTGGCGATTTTCAAAGTTGAAGAAAATTGTTTTCAACTTCAAACAAAAGATGATTACTCAGCATGAAGAAGGTCTAGAGATACCAGATAACATCAAGTCAACTGAAAACTGGAGATAGTTTTGGTACCAGGATGTTTCTTCGTCTGATGGAGAAGTGTGAAGGAAAAAAATACGAAAAGAGAGCCGGAATTAAGAGTTTAGCGTAAAGAAATTGCTTTGCTTTGCATTCTCATTGCTCGTAAACTTCTGTTATTTTATATAGGTTACTTAGTTAGTAGTAGTTACTTTTGTACTATACAAAGATTATGAAGATGTACCTACACACCACGGAAAATGATACCATCGGCTTCCATGTTTACGGACACAGCGTTCTTTCAGCAGCCATCACTCGAGTAGGTAAATGAAATAATAGAATATGTGGCCTTCTGCACCCAAAATCGATTCCATTAATGATTGCACTACATGCTACCGTTTCGTAATAAACTAAACCACTCGAACTAATTCAGGATACCCTTGACACTTCAATCTCATTTCTTGGGCACGTCCGCCGCTATTTTCGGCAGATACAATCATACCAACGTTATTTGTATTAGCATTTTACAACAAATGAGTACGTGATCCGCTGCCGGCCTCCACTGGCCCATTTACCATGACCAATGATATTTCAAATTGCGTCCTTTCCAGCAACTTTCAACTGTTTTTATCACGTTTTCATGTACGGAAAGCTCCACAATTAAGGGAATTTTAACTCTAATAATGCTACCATATAATTGAATAAAGAGAAAAGGATAACTAGTTTTACAATCTGTGATATTACCTACTGAAGACTACTTTAACTATCTTTCGTTACGTCCTAAATAGTAGATTTAGGTAGATAGGTAGATATTACAATTCCCTAAAAACTACTTCATGTATTATAAATAATTTCGATAGAGTCATGTAGGTAGGTGTTTGCTATTAAAAAGTAGCCGCAATAGTACCTACCTATATTTTCTACGAGCACAATTTATTTTAATGGTATGTTTAAATATAATTACAAATTCCAATAGACATAGAATAAAATAGGGAAACGAATGATGCGAAGAGAAGTCGATTTCAGAAGACAATTATGCAGCTTTACCTTATGACAAGAACCATAACTGTTGTCTTGTTGCATGCCTCGTAAACCACGAGAGCCCTGATTACCACCGCACTGACAGCTCTTAACGATACTTTAAATAGCCAATTTTATCACCTGCTTTATTTGTCCGGCTCCTCGAATTCAATTAACACACGTGTTAAGGCCCCTTAAAACTTAAGTTATGGTTATAACACACGCCACAACCGCGTGATAATGTGGACGAAAATTACCCAAACAACAAAAATGATGGGTTACAGTATGCATCCGTAATTGATGCGGTGAGATGGCTTGTCATGATTGGATAGATTTATGTTTGCGGTTCATGTGGATAATTTTAGTGAGGTACAATGGATTTCTTAGTAAATATATTCGTTTTGAAAATATTCTGGGTAACCTTATTATTGGTACTTAAACTTATTTTCATTATAAACATCATTTTTACTATCATGAAATGTTGCTATTAAAATGAAACCAATGTGAAATTGAAACATTTTCAAACTTTGAAGAAGATCTTTATTTTATACCTAAGTAAAATATATCTGTAAATCGCAATACTGAAATTTTCAGTCTAAATAATGAAGATAACCTACAGTACGTAAAGGCATAAAGGCCCGGTGTTAGTGACTATTGAAGAAAACTTCCCGCTGTCCTCGATGTAAATCAAGAAGTATTAAATTTGCTAATTGCCTTTGTATGAAGACGAACCACCAACGGTAAACGTTTATCGATGCTATCTCAACGCCGCTACCGCCTACCATTAATGTCTCAATTCTTAAGAAGTTTATTTTCTAGTATTCGCCAATAATTTATAAGAAATCGATAAATTATTTTTTTGTTTTCAAAGTCGTTTTGGTTACACTCAGTATGATGAAATCTCGAAATACTTAATCTGGCACAAACATCAATTGAAATGCGTTTGAAATACGTAAGATTAAAATGAAACGATTCAGGTCATCACGTTGCTGAGAATTCGAAACTTCATTGAGAGTCACGCTATCGCATCGCACCGCAAGTGCCGATTGATACTTTTGCGATTTTGTAATGTTTTTATTTCACGCCGATTGCGGTCGATTTGTTTCAGACACGAAAAAATCGAAACACGAATGAATCCTTTTCGCAATTTCCAAATCGGAATTGTGAGACCAAGGTTAAGTACTTTCCTATGCCTAATCGTAAAAACTTCCTAATTAATAATTGCGACAGTAATCTGAAGGTATGGCTAATATCATCCAGTCCAGTGTTAAAAATCGCAATTATAATTAAACAATTTGTCCAACGTATGGTACGTGTGGAAAGTGGCGGAATATAATATCTAAAGCGAAGTCTCATTTAAAGTCGCTAAGCCTGCGGAGTTTATTTGAACTGCACTTAGACACAGACGGAATCAGGTATATAATTATTAAAGAAAACCATCATAAATCTCAATTACTAAAAATGAAACGAAAATGTGAGCAGAAAGTAAAGTACAAATTAAAAGTAACGGCTCAGGATCGTGAGGGCAGACAGCGACGTGCCCGCGAATATCGCACGCGATCGCAAGCCGCCTCGTACGGACTCACACGTACAGTCTCGTCCTTACAGATCATATCGTAGGGTCACTGTGTCGCCGTCGGACATTCGCATTCCTTTACCACGTACTAATCTTGCTATAATTCCGTCTAATAAAATATAAACATATATAAAACACTTTCTAGTCGCATATTAAGGTTTCTCTTTGAATAATCTGATGCCGCAGTGTTACATTTAAGTCAATAAGTCAAAGATAAAAGCTAGGTTTATAAATAAGTTTTTCTTGAATCGTGCGTTTTTTTGATATCCTTTTGTTCGTAGTACACAATTTTATCCCCAAAAAGGTAGCTGTGTATTTTTAAATCATAAATCGTAATCGTAAACATTTATCACTTAGTACCATAAACGAATGGATTGCGTGCCTATTAGGAGTTACTCGACTGCTAGGTACCTAGGTACAGACTGAAAATCAATAAAACATGTTTCACGAAATTTTAAATATCCTACTTTAGAATATGTACATTGACATGGGCTGTATCATGTATGTGATAAGCAGAGATAAAAAACCAAGGTTCATTTACTGAGTAAGATCGTTTATATTAAATTTTTAATTACAATTTAACAATGAACTATGGCGTACTTTAAAAGCGAATCAGAAAATAATCACGCAACATTATAATTTATTTCACACAAGATTCAAACAAGTTAAATAGACAAAATAGCTTATCAAAGGACGGTAGCTTAATAGGATGGACGTAATAAATCTTCTAAAACCAGAAGATTCAATTAGACGACTACCGGAAGGCACCGAAACTGGCATTTACAAATTGACCAAGATAAATAAAACCTTATTATGCGGGGGAGTCAAACTCGGTCGTGTTATCTTTGCGGCGTTTTTACCATAAATTTATCGTCCTCTTAACGTATCGAACGAATATTAATTGATATTCTTTGGCGAAAGCGCGCCGCTTGTGTACAAAAACTTATGGAAATCGGAATGCGAAAAGTAATTAAAGAATAATATTTTGACAGTGAAAAATTTACTGATAAGAAATTATCCAAATTATTAATTACGTATTCTAAACGTGAAGCTATGTGATAGTAACTTTTTCTGCCGCTGTTCCCGAGTCTCTAGTCTTATCTAGAGTCATATGCACAGTTACGGTAGGAAGGTCTGTCTGTTTTTTGTTATGAAAATCATATTAGGTACGCATTTGTATAAATATTATATGCTACATATTAGGTAATTATGATTCTGTGCAGTTTTTACCCTTGATGATGTGGGACGGAATATGATAATCAAGTAAACAGTTGATGTTTATCCTTTAGTAATGGAGCTTTGAACATTATTTTCACGTTCCTCAGAACTAGATCTCGTCGCGAGGAATACAAAAAATTGCATCAAAACTATTACCTACGCAAAATCCATGTATGTTCAAATATTTTTTGTAACAAGTCGATACCGAACGTGTGATAACATGTAATAAATCCCACGCGTAAAACAAAGCTAGTAGTTTGTTTCAGATAAAAGGTATAAATATATTTTAATCCTTATATTAATTGTATGACCTTTTGTTCCTTGCGGTTTGCAAGGAACAAAAAACACGAAAAAATTGTGTGGACACCTACTCCTTCGTCTTTCAAATAGGTATTTATATTAGATGGTCCTATGGAGCTAATAACATATCAATTCACCTGTCGGTACTATACCATCCCAATATGTGATGCAACAAATCTTAAACCGTGTCAACGGACATCACAAAATCATCTGTTATCTATCGAAGGCATCCGCTCTACGTGTCGACACGAAGCCGTCGCGTCGTTTATGGTAGACGCGATCTCAGCCATTATTATTGCTCATACATGCTCTTGAATTACATATATTAGAATTATACAGACACGGTAAACACAAGACGTGAGATTAGGAAACGAAAGTATAGTAGTTACAATCCGAGTTTATGTCGCACATGTACAAAATCAAACATCATAATATTATACTAATGTGATGACATCAGACACATTATGAGCCAGCTGTTTCGCGACAACATCCTAATAATTTACAAATCGTAATAATTGTGGATTGTTAACGAGTTGTTTACCTGATGGACACCGCGCTTTACGATTATCCGCCTAAATTCACGTCGCTCGTGATCAGACCAGATTTAATTTTATTTTCGTCAGTAGATACTCGTATCGTTCCTCGACCACCTGTTAGGAAAATTTCACGAATTTCCGAAAAGATAAACTTTGTTTTTCACCGCAAACGTCGAAATAATTTACTGTCCAGTGATAACAGTACGAGCTAAAAGATAAAACATTGTGCCTCGGAGATTAGTACGATAAAAGGTGTGTGAGCTAAAACAGTGCGTGTTTTGTTGTTTTATTTTAATAATATTTGGAACGTTCTACGCTGAAATGTTTTTGTTTATATTGAGTGTTGTAGCTGTTTTTAATTTAGGTAAGCACATTCACTAATTAACGATGAATACATGAATCATAATGAAATGTTTTCAATGCGTAGTTAGACAAAACAAGACTTGAGAAACCCATAGAGATAGTACGTTGTAATGCACGGTTACGTCAGAATGTTTAATTCAATTTGTTTGTATGAATGAACGGGCCGGACGCCCGCGCCGCTACCAAACAATAGCGTAGAGCTCATCTCGCCTCTGGATAAATATTTATTTATTCCGTTGTTGACAATCGTATTTACATTGTCAATGCGATGTGTCGCCACGACGCATCGCGTGGGCTGAGGATTTTATGTTGATCATCGCTAGTTATGAATTTGGGTCACTGTTGTGAGATAAGTGGCTGTTTCATAAATAATGGGGGCAAGCGACGAAACTTAGAATAATGCGTATTATAATGTCAATTTACTTGTCCTTTTTAAAAGAAGTTTAAAAAGAGTACAGAATGATAGGCGATAAATAAAGACTCCTCTAACCCCTGGTATTACAAAAATCTATGAGCAACGGTAACTTACAATCAGGTGAGCCTCATTCAAAATATAATAATTAAAAAGTCAACAAAAAGCAATTGAGAAAGCTCTTTCTTGTAGAATTTCCAGAGGAAAAGCAAACTAGATTATGTTAAGGTTCTAATGATAAAATCCCATATGTGGTAGGATAACATTACCTAAGTTGTTTTTTTGTCTTTTGAACATTCCCACAAATTGTTTTTTTTATCAATTTCAGTTTATTCTTAACTAATAATACTCCGAAATACTCAGAAAATATTCCGAAATTAAACACTTTACTAAAATACTATTGTTAATTATTCAACGTGTTTCTAAGATTTCATTGTTTTCTTTGTTATTCATTATTTTCATGTAAGTTGTATTGTCCCCACAAACATGGTTTTAGCATGTCTAAAAGCCATCATTGAAACGATTTCTTCTCTTGTTTCTTTTATTTTCTGAATGTTCTTCAAATTGCTGTTGAAGTTAAAATAATAAATCAACGAACCTTTGCATTATAATCTGTTTATAACATAGAGTTTAGCTTATCCTGATTTTTTGTTGTATCTGAAACAACTGCAGTTACTGTCCCTTTCCTCAAAGATTATAGTAAATCATATAGTCTCGATATTTGCCATCAAAATAATTATATTCAGCAATACCTATTGGAATCTTTAATATTGTTTTATCTATCCAACATCGTTAGAGAAGTTCGTATAGTCAAATTTAAAATGTGATATAGATAGGTGATTGTAACTAGATTGTTCTATACGCATAAAGAACATATTATTTTATCTAAATTATCTAAACTATTTCAGTATTATATTTCTATTTTTATTGGTCGTAGTAGATAAATGGCACAAATACCTGAGCACGCTTTACTTATCACTGTTATCAAAATAATATTCTACAACAAAGTAAATCGTGTGATAAAATCATGACTAAGATGTATATACGTGACACAATTAATTTGAAACAATATCTGAAGTTTTAAAATATCAATTTTAGCAACGGGTCTAATATTTATTATTTATTTATGTGTCTATAATAATAGAGCTTATGAGTTGTAACTAGATTAAATTAAATGCAAAAATTGCGTTGTTTCGGAATATATGAAATAAAGAATCCACATCTTAACTATTGCGTCAGTTATGCAAGAAACAAGAATATAAATTTAAAAATCTTTTTTGTAATATAATACTCATTCTGAATATAAGTAATAACTTAGTAATAACCCATAATAAATGCCGCAGATCACTTCAAACCATTTGCGTCAATATCTAGCACAATTTGAGAACATACAGAAATTCTAGAACACATTTACAAGGGCAGATTCTCTTGGATTCATAATAACGCGCTAAAGGTATCTACAATTTGCACTGAGGATTTGCAGGTAGAATGGAACGAAGGTCTGATGACCAGTGAAATAGCGCGCAATACGAGCAAATAGCATAGAATTGTAGCACTTAATCCATCCTAACCACATATTAAATGAACACTAAGACCTAAGGATGGCGAAGTCGAGTTAGAAATTAACAAAATAGATAATTTGAAAAGCGATACTAAAATAACTATCTGGCAAAGTAAAAACTGAAATCTACATTAGACCGCATATACCCACATCTTTTTAAATTGTGCAATTTTTTTTCAATTAATTAATGTTAAAAAGTAATGCCTAATTTGTCAACAATTACGAGTAGGTATCGTCTACTGAGATAACTGTTGTCTCTATCACATTACGAGTAGGCAGTATTAAGAAAAGTCTTAGTTGACAACCCTATCGAGAAGTAGTCATTACAGTCCGATGCCAGTACCTATACGGTACTAGGATCGGTTACGGCCAAAGGCCACCGTACAATACGATTAGACATGCATTTACATACCCCTGTACAAAGATTATTTCTATGTATGCTAGTTACTTATGAATTTCCAAGAATGACCAGTACCACTCGCCGTATTATTGCGATTGAGCGGCTATTTTATTATTATAGATCTCTTAAAGACATTATTTGCCATCATTTCTTGTTAAGCAGTCATAGTTAGTAGTCCCCAAGTAGGTACGTAAGATTTTAGAACTAATTACGCAGTCCTTGTTGTGATAGATATCTCGTCCACTGTGCAGAAACATAGCCTATGTACGTATAGAACGTTTTATAATATGCTATTTCCCTACAACTTGGAGTTTAGCCTGATTACCAACTTAAGTTTTTTGTGATGATGATCCTTTCTACCATCGCACCATGGGTCATTAGAGAATCATGGTAACTACTTACCACCCATGCGGTGGGCCGTAAGCTCTTTTAAGAAAAAAAACCATAAGAAAATGTAGGTAAGTCTTACCAGTGAAAGCTACTAAACAATAACAATTACAAAAATATATTTTTTACAGTTGCTTCAGAAAGCTGCTTCTACCAAAGATGTCTAGGATGTTATCCACAAGAAATGATCGCGACGGGTTCGTTAGTCGAATGTCACCCACAAAACTGGGTCACTGCTCAGTGGCTTCTCAATTATGGACATCCACCGCCGACCACCGACTCGAGGATTCCTATAGAATACCGCTGTTTAAAGATGGTCGCTACACCCGATGATAAAACATGTAAAAAATATCTATTTGTAGTTTTTTCTTATTATACCAAAACTCAATACTTCACATATAAAATTGAATGCTTCATACCTTCAGACTTCTTCAGTTTAGACTTTAAAATTCAGACGAGCCAACGGGCTACCTAATCGTAAGTGGTTACTGTCGTTCATGAACCTCAGGAATGTCAGGGGACACTGAAGGGTCGATACCTACGACCTAACTTTAAGGACCTTCCTCAAGCCTCGTTTGAAGAAGAACAAGTCATAGCGCTCTAGGAATGTATTTATGAGGAATTTCTTAGGTAAAAATAACATTGTTAATATTAATTTGTTCACTGAGTTAGTGTAATTTGTTATTTTGTGTTTTTCTTTCAGACGGGAATACGATAGACGTAATCAGAGGCTGTATACCACGAGCGCAGGTCGACTCAGTCTGTCTTGGTCTAATAGCTGTAGAAAAAGCGAGAGGGCACAGCGACGTTCGCTGTTTCATTTGCAACGGAAACGATTGTAACTCATCAACAAACCTTCGAAAATCCCCATTGATCTTCTCTTTAGCTTTATTACTTTACTACATCTTTAGGTGAAAATATTGTGATCAAGATGTGGTCAAAAAAACAACTATTGATTGAACCATTTTTAATGAATTTCATTATTGCAATCGATTTTATACAATTATTTGTGAGCTTTAAATTTAATTTAGTAAAATAAAAAATTAATACACTATTAATTTGTATCTCATTTCAGTCTCTTAATAATATCATAATAATACAGGTTAAGAAGCACCGTTATAGACTTATACTAAAATACAGAAATAACAGATATTTAGAAATTAATAAAATGTGAATACACGGAGTACATTATAATATAGGAATATCTAAGTTATAAAATACATATGAACAAATAAAAATCTGTCATATTTAGTAGAAGAACCACTAAATGTATTATTGAGGATAATATGAATATCATATTATTATTCACAACCCCTGTTAATCGCGGATATAAGTAAACATAGTAACTTTACTATACAAATATTATAATAATTACAATCGCTTATTTCTTTCATCAACGTAATATAACTCCTTAAGTAATTGTTCTCAAAATCTCACATTGTTGAAGCAAAGAGGAGATATACCTAAATGGAATGCAACAGTTATAAATTTTAATTCATAACCTTATTATTGCTTCGCTAGACTTTATTGCAGATTCTATAAACTAACGGAATGCTTAATATCTTAAAATTAGTTAGGAAAACACCAATAGTTAAAAATAATACTAATTTGGAAGACAAAATATTGCAAAAACTTTAGTTTTAGTCATTAGGAAAAGCAATTTAATCTGTATATTGATTTATTCACTTACTTTTTACATTCTGTTTTTAAAAAACATGTACAAGAAAATAAAAATTTAAAAATATAAAATTGTTTAATATTGTTAATTTTATGGTATGTAGATATTAGTTAAAAACACTTTTCGATAACAAATTATAACAATATAGGATTTATAATAAGTATTATAAATATAATAATATTTCCAGATAATTGATGATTGATACCAAAAAAGATTGGTAACAATAACATTCTGTGAAATTATGTCAATGTATTTTAGTAAAAATATGAGGCTAGACCACGTTTCCCCGACTTCCTCTCGTAAAAAAAATTGTAAGATCATTTTCACTAGTATAATACAATAGACTAGAAAATATCATAAAACGTAAATAAAACATCAGATCTTTACAATTACAATAGGAATACAATTAAGAATTAAAACATTTAAAAAGAGGAATAAAAACGAAAATATAAAATAAATGCAGTTTAAAGCTAAGCAGTAAAAAAAAATATTAATATAATATGACTTCATAAAAGTATAAAAAGTAGCAGTATTAGTAGCTTAAATGCAATAGCAGAAATCTTAAACCTACTTAAAATTATAAATTGCTTTGTCTTTCGATTTCGAATAATACTATAATCCTAAATTAATTTTAATTATTTACCTAGTTTAAGTGCAATTTTTATTTTAGTACAAAAGTCTTCCTTCACAACTATTAATTTGGTAAGAGATTCCACTTTTAAAGAGTCGGTATAAAAAAATTCAGACGAAAAATGAACACTACACAAAATACTTTACTTAATACTCAGTGTGACTAAGTAATATAGTGTAATCAATGTTAACTAGTCATTAATCACCTTTTAGTGTACTTCGATAATAATCCTAATATTGATTAGATTTATTCTAATACAATTTCAATCACAGGTGTTATTGGGAACTTACAAACTACTATAACGTGTACTTGGGTTAAATGATATGTATTTTGAAGCAAATCAAAACGATTTGTCTGTCAATGAGGTACCAATTTATGGCCGAATTTGAAAATTTGTACTATTTTTATCACGAATTCAACGCCACGGTACTCTTTCGAAATGCCATATCTGAGAGTCATCCTCAATGCATCTTTTGGCAGTTAGTGCATCGTCAATACCACCATTTTTCTCAGTAACAATTAATGTCAAACAAAAACCACTTTTGGTTTTTAATCTAGGGCCGTCCTGCTCCCAAATTTGTTTATTATTATCACTGCAACTCTTCCAAACTGCTCGTCCGTTTCCTTGTTGCAAACACAAGCCTTCGTCGGCCATTATTCTGCCTTCAGGGGTGTACACAAGGAGTCTTTCAAGATCTAAGTCACTGGCGCACTGTAAACCAACAGCTGGGCCACCAAGTCCTGGTGTACTACTGGTAACACCTAAACAAGCACCTTTCCCATTTTTAATTCTTCCAAACCACCTCTTTTTAGTTGGAAAAAAATGCTGCGGCCACACGTTCTCTAAATACCATTCGAAACTTTTACATCCCAAATTTTTGCGTAATTCGACCCTATCGAAAACATTTTGTTGATCGCGTATCGCTGAAACTGACGGGTTGAACTTGAAAAAGAATTCCGCCCATTCATCCATCCACACTGTGGCAGCACGAGCCAAATTTGAGTTCAACACTTTGGCCACGCCCCCTGGATATTTGTATGGGCTGTGCCTCCTAAATATATGTCCTACTCTGGAACAGGGTGTTATTTCAACTCTCGCACCACACTGCCACGCTCTCCACGAAAGCTCTAAGTTTTCAGCGCCCCATATTAACATACCTGAGTCATAGCCCCCTAATCGCCAGAATAAACTTTTTCTGACGGCGAATAAACCTCCCGCCATAGCCGGAGTGGGGTAAGGCTTAGATGGATTCTGAAGTTTGTTCATCATGACCTCTCCACTTGGTGTGAGCCAGCGGAAATGTAAGCGCCAACTGAACGCGCCCCAATGTGCGTCTATGCTCTTAGTATATGCCAAAGTATCTTCTGATAGAAGATCAATGTGAGGACAAATGAAAACGTCATCACTACCGGCTCTTTCCAATAAGGGTTCAAGCCATCCTGTTGTTACCTGTAATTGAATGCGCTCTTCTCAAAAGATAGTCCAATTTAGACGTTTTTAGTTTCAAAAGGAATAAATTGAAAATTAAGACCTTTCATTTGATTGAAACTGTAATTTTTCATTTTGTTATTGTTGTTTTTCTCTTTCTGGAGATAATAAAAACTACTTAATATTAAACTGACCTCACAATGTGCATCTAGAAATACTAAGACATCTCCAGTCGCTACTCGAGCGCCCATCAGTCTTGCTCCAACCAGACCATTTCTATCTGAACTCCTTAGTATTTGTACTTTGTCCAAATTAGCGACAGCATTATCTAACTCATCACGTAGATATCGGCGATCACTTGCATCATCAACTAGAATAATCTGAAATTGAAAATGATAATAATCTTTAATATTATTATCAAATAAAATCATATTGTTTTACTTCTAAATGGTAGTGTGTACTATGTATTATCTGTTTGATGACAATAACATGGAGCACATAAATATAATCTCAACATTTTTTTAAACATACAATATGCATGAGAGATTTCACATATTTTCAGGGTCTTTTCTAAAATATACATGATTTCAGTGTTAACCAATGGTGCTACGATAAACAATAACTACATAAATCTTTACCTCTTGCATAAACTCTTAGGGAGCTAACTCTGTGAACAACCACATTCTAATCTCTTGTGACCTATTTATTTTTCAATGCATATTTTTAGCATGATTCTTGAAGCAAATCGAATATAAACATGGCTTACTTGTTTCAATAATTGTTGTGGAGATCTCATCAGCACTGACATGACAGTTCTCATCAAT
Source organism: Trilocha varians (assembly GCA_030269945.2). Taxonomy (NCBI): domain Eukaryota; kingdom Metazoa; phylum Arthropoda; class Insecta; order Lepidoptera; family Bombycidae; genus Trilocha; species Trilocha varians. Next base: position 6,418,135 of record AP028257.1, on the reverse strand, counting down.
GTAGACCAAGCTTCATTATGGAAGACTATTATAACACTTGCAGTTGGAAGTTCATCTATGTCATACTCAACACTTTTACAGCTGAAAACATTATAATACATTAATTATTTAAATATCTGCAGTAGATATGTTTTAGTTAAGTATTTTCGTTTGACTGTTCTTGATAGTTTTGTGATTTTGTTATGTTCTATTTGTCTAGCAATAAAACGCAAGTTTGTACAAGATTTTAGTATTAGTTATAGTAGTATATTCCAAAAGATACTGCAAATGTATAGCAGTCAAGAAGCTGTTAAAATTTCCTAGTAATTAGTTCAAGTAACTGTCAAACTATTCTTATAAACAACAACAATTCACACTTTACTAAATCAACTGCTATTTCTGTTTAAAATTATTGGAATATTCAATCAAAAACTACAATTACTAAATACTTAATGCATAATAGACTCATTATACTTAAGAAATATAAAACAACAATATACCTGTCACTCCTCATGTCAGGCAGACTGCGGTTTATAGATATTCTATCACTAACCAATATATTGTATGAATGTAGTGTATACAGCTCTCTGGCTGTTATTAACTCTCTCGGAGACAACTGAACTGGTCTACCACCTTCGCCAGCCCCGGGGACCGGAGAATAATTATTACTATGCATCATTTCTGTAATTGATATAAAACATTTATTACAAGTGAAATCCAAACCAGACATAAAAGCAACTTATTAGAATACACACATTGATTTCCATTTAAAGATATGCCAGAACAAATTACCAATGAACCTTACACAAGGCACAGCCTGTGTCGTGATGGTCACATTATATTGTGATAAATGAGAACATCTACAAAAATGTAGCCAAATTTTTTTTTTCTGATTTATGTGTAAGTATTACTTACCTTCTGTCAGATTTCCACCTCCAATACCACCAACATAATGCCCCACTATAACTCTCATTCCACTTTCATCTACATATGAATTTTTATCATAATTCAATCTGAAATGTTGAATAAACAAACCATCATACAATGAATTGTTGTAACAATGATATAGAAAGATACACAATTTTTTTTACAAACCTATTGTACCATGGTTTCTTTTCTCTCCTTGATACTGTGTTATAAATTTCAAAACTAACATAAAACATAGCGTTTATTAAGAGTATCATTATAAATACCAATGTCACGATCTTTTTCTTACGGCCTCGACATAATAAAGAACCAAAATCCTGTAATAAAACATTGTTTTCCGTATAAAAGGATAGGATAACTCGAAAAGTTCTGTAGTAAAATTCCAATTCAAAATTATGTTAGGTACTTACAGAGCTTCGAAATTTGTCGAACATTTTGGTGTTACTCCATAAAATTTCTTCATTAATTAATCTTAGTAAATAAAAAAAACATAAATTTTTGACGATTTTAGATACAAAGATTTAAAAACTGATAAAAACTCAAGATCCTATTTCTCCCATCTTCCTTCTCAGTCTGACAAATGACGGATCATGACGTTCATGACGGTAAAAGTATGACATCTGATAGAAGCACAGGCACAGTATAGGCACAGGCTATGTTCATTTATTAGGTATTAGGATTGGGTCGCCTGGATACTCCTTATTTTTTTTCTTTTATTTAAATCGATCGATTGTGAAATAGCAAAGAAAAAGTAATCTGTTGATTTAAATTCCAATTATTTTCAAAATAAAATTTTCCTTCTGTTTCCTCCTAAAAATCTGATAGAAAGACAAATACAACATTGTTCTGTGCAATTATCTAGAGAACGGGTAAACGAAAACTTATATTTCTGTCTAGTCCTGCGAATAATTTGATATTAGTAAATTTAAATACTTAAAAGACAGTGTCTATTACAAACTTGGTGCCAGTAGAAATAATAATATTCTTACTGAAAACTACAAATTTATTATTTATGTTGATTTATATTATTGTCAAAATGTGGACAGTTAATTAACTAATTTTCTTACTTAAATTCTAAAGTAAATAAATAAGAGTCCAATTAAATTGCAGAAAATGCCTCGCAGACACAACGCTTTTGATAGACCCTATTCACACAAACCACCTGGGTTAAAGGGTCGACAGATTGGAATGTATTACAAAACTCTCAGCTTACAAAAACGCCAAAAAAAAGAAAATGTGGTAAGGAATTAAAAAATCCTTCGAATCATTCTTCAGCAATTCTTTTCATTTTCATTACTTTATTTAATAAATTATCATTTTTTACTATTTCATTTTATTTATATTTAATTTAACAAATTTTAAGATTAATTTTATTTATTGCCAGTGATTTTAAAAATGTGAATTAAAAATCATTCAAAGAAAACTAAGAATCATGTAAAGTCCTCCCAAAATAAATTATCTTAATTGTTTTCTCATTTTTAATTTTGATATTTTAGTTTCCTTATTCAGAATTTTTTTGTACTATTTTTTTTCTGGTCAAAATTATTTTCTTCATTCAGATTTACTCATTAATTTCAGATCTGCTTGAAAATACCACGAAGTATAATATCATCATTGCACAATAACTTATCATTAATAGAAAAGCTTGCTAAAGATCTGAACATTTGCGTTAAACCAATACAAAAGTTATCTACTACAGTTATAAAATCTGAACCTTCTTCAGATCAAAATGAAGATAAAAGTGACATGAAAATCGAAGGAAATAATGATGTGGATATAAAAACAAGCAAACCCATAAAAGAAGAGACCAAAGAATGCGATAATACTAATAATGATGTACTGGAGACCTCAAATAATGCTCATGTTTCTTCACCAAGCAACAACCGATCTAATATCTTTGCTAAAATTAAGCAAGATATCATAGCTAGAAACTCTGAAGCTGCAATGTCTTCACCAGATAAAAAACTTAAACTTATGAAATCTGATGATGATATTTTTGCTACCCCAGGGTCGTCTAAGGCGCCGGAATTTATACCAATAAAGAATGAACCCATGGATGTAGAATTAGAAAATAGATTTTTTGATCTTAGAACCTCAGTAAACTATAAATATGGTTATCAAGACATCATAACAGGAACATTTGATGAGAAACTAGATGAATGCCTTCTGAAAGGGATATCTATACTTGCTAAAAATAAAAAGAAATCAGACCTAAATGAATATTTAATGAAAGAATTAGAATTTCTATCAGGTAATAAAGGTTACAAAAAACATTTAGAGTTTCGTCAGAGTTTACCCACATACAAAAAACAGGAGGAGATTTTGGAATTGCTGAACAACAATCAAGTTTTGGTAATAAGTGGTGAAACTGGCTGTGGAAAATCCACCCAGGTAAGTAAAATTATAGGAATAGCCCATTGTGTCCAATTCAATATTTGGCACATGCTAAAAGTGAACCTGTTTGGAATGTTTAAATGTAAATTTCTTTAGGCTATTGGGAGATATACTGCTCAACTTTTACAGTTTTGTGATCAAATGATTTGCATCTGATTAATGCATGTATTACATGATACTCTTGTGAGTCACATATATATATGACTCACAAAAGTTTAATAGATATATTTTTAATTGTTATTGATAGTTGTAAAGAAAATATACTTTAATATTTATTAAAATTTCTATAAAAATAATTTATTTTACTCAAAACTTAACATGTACTTAAATAAATACAAATAATTCTGAATAAAATATTTTTTAGGTACCACAAATTATTTTGGATGATGCAATCATTAACAACAGAGGTGCAAATGTAAAGATTTTAGTAACTCAACCGAGGAGGATTGCTGCATCATCATTAGCTTTAAGAGTAGCTGATGAAAAAGATGAAAATCTAGGGAACAGTGTGGGATATGCTGTGCGATTAGAAAAGTGAGATTCAACTATTATTCTTCTTCTCAGTTCAGTTTGATAACTTAGCTAGAGAAACCTATTGTTTTATAGATTTAAGAAACCTGACAGTATACTGATGGATTAGTGAAACAAAAGTATATCAATTACAATTAAAAAAAACTAACTATTTCAGCACTTACTACATTGGTAAAATAAAAAAATCATCATTCATCTGATCTACTGGTACTGATTAACATTCTAGTTTGACAGTTAACTTATTTTCTAATTTCAGGGTTGATCCTAGGCCTGAAGGTAGTATTTTATTTTGTACCACGGGGGTACTGTTGACTGAACTTGAAATCAATCAAGGGTTGACTAGCTTTAGCCACATTATACTTGATGAAGTGCACGAAAGGGACACGCATATTGATTTATCTATGTGTATGCTCAAAAAGGTTAGCTAAGATTATTACATATACAAAAAATAACCGAATTGATGATGTGACTAGATTATTTAAGTTAACTAATGTTTTAGGTGCTAGCTAAACGTAAAGACTTAAAACTGATACTGATGAGTGCCACAATCAATGCTGAAATTCTCACAGCATATTTTAATGACTGCCCAAGATTGCATATTGAAGGTATTGCGTATCCCGTCCAAGACATTTATTTGGAGGATATATTACAAATGACGAATTTTACGTTGCCACCGCCACAGAATAAGAATGATTTTCGAAATCAAACTTGGCGCAAACACTTAAAAAAAGTGAAGAATGCAGTAGCTGCTCAAACAGAGAAAGAAATACAGTATAGAGCTGAAATAGGTAATTACATTTTGGTAATTTTTAAGTTTGTTTACATAAAATTGTTTAACCGTTTTTATCTCATAATATTCCATTTGTAAAACTATTGCTATTCATTGCTGAGCTCTGACCTCTTCCGTAAAAAGGTTGAACACTAAATTTGTAATCTAAGGAATAAATTAATTTTAGTGGATTCAAAAACAACGCATAGCTAAATATTATATGCTGCATATTAAAGAATCATTTATTTTAAAGGTCCCTGGTTGACAAAGATAAAGAAAAACATCCATAAAGATGTTCACGACACCTTGCTAGATGCGAGAATCGAAGATATTAATATCGAATTAATTCTTGAAGTACTAAAAATGATTAAAAATAAAGAACCTGGAGCTGTGCTCGTGTTTCTTCCGGGAATAGGGGATATAACTAAACTCATGTTGCTCATGGGTCAAAGTGGGGAATTCCCTGAAAGCCATTACCACGTTTATCCGTTGCATTCACGACTTGCTACATTGGAACAGCAAAAAATATTCAATAGACCGCCAGATGGAGTCCGAAAAATTATAATTGCAACAAATATAGCGGAAACTTCAATAACCATAGATGATATAGTTTATGTGGTGGACTGCGGGAAAATTAAATATAGTGGACTGAACATCGAGGATAATATTGCAACTCTAAAAACTGAGTGGATATCTCAAGCTAATTTACGACAAAGGTATTTAATAAACTTTCGTATATATATTTAAACACCATTGTTAATAATTTATAATCCATGTCGTGTACTTTTCGTCCCATATATTTACAGGCGCGGTCGAGCCGGTAGATGTCAGCCAGGAATTTGTTACCACTTAGTGACGTCATTCCGAGCTGAAAAACTGGAACCAAGCATTAAACCCGAATTGCAAAGAAGCAATCTCCTTGAACCAGTGTTAGCTATAAAGCGACTTAGACTAGGAAAAGCCGATGAAGCTTTTAAGGAAATGGCGGCTCCACCAGCTGAAGAAACTGTAAAAGCAGCTGTAAAGCATTTACAACAGTAAGTTCTAAAGTACATCTAGTTGGTCTTGGCTAACCATTGCTAACCATCAAATGGTCAATACAACAATAAAAAACATGGAGCAAATTGTAACATTAGTTTTGATAAAAATGTTCAACTTGACATCAAATGAATAAAAAATACAGGGTGGATCTGTAACTTTGGACAAACTGACGTGGGGTGAATGACCTGTTGAAATAAAACTTAGAACCACTTTTATTTCAGGAATTGTATAAAAAAAATCATCATATTAAATCCGCAACGATAGACGTACGTTTTCCATAAAATGTCAGAAAAAAGTTTAACCAATCCAAAAAATAAAAAAGCTATGTTGTATTGCGACAGGTCATTCACCCCACGTCAAATTGTCCAAAGTTACAGATCCACCCTGTATGTAACAAAAATGTTGAATCAATACTAATATGAATTAATAATTTTAAGGAAATAAATAAATATACTTAGTTGTTGAACCGTCTAAAAATAAAATAATTGGCATATCGGAGTTAAAAATTGTACCCTTACCAGTTTAATGAGTCATATATGATTCATACAAACATTTCCAAAGTTCCCTACGTAAGTTAAATATTTTTTCTTAGATGTGGAGCTCTTAATGAAGAGGAAATATTAACGCCTCTCGGGTGGCATCTAGCTCGTCTACCGGTCCACCCGGCGGCCGGTAAACTGTTACTGTTGGGTGCTTTATTCGGCTGTTTGGATCGCGCCGCTAGTGTTGCAGCCGTTTGGGGATTCAAGGAGCCATTCCATCTTGTTATTGGTAAATTTATGATTTGATTTAATAATGTTCTATGTGGTAAAGGCGCCATACAACCCATTCTTACAGATTTCCTCTACTTATTTCTTTTTTCATCTGGAGTTTTTGTTAGTTTTATGAAAAAACAAATAAATAAAGGCAGTTTCATTTTTTTTTCTACTCTACGTTGAAAATTTAATATTCTAACACCTTATTTTATGTAATCCTAAAATCATTAACAGGTAAAGAAAGAGAACTGGAACAAGTTAAAAGGGAGCTAGCATTAGGTGAACCGAGCGATCACGTCGCCATATCCGAAGCAATAATACAATGGGAATCCTGCCCCAGACATCGTCAACGTGAATTCGCCTATAGAAACTTCCTATCCATAAATACTATAAAACTACTTTGTGAAATGAAACATCAACTCGCCGATAATTTACGTCAAATGGGTTTTTTGGGTACCGGCAATATTAAGTCATCGTGGGAGAACAGAAACTTAAACAATTTGAGCCTCTTCAAAGCTATTGTGGCTGCGGCTTTGTACCCTAATATTGGAGCAGTAAGGTTAGTTTATTTTTTAATTTTGTTAGTGTTGTGAAGATGTTTTATATACAATTGTGTGTAATTGTAATCATAGCAATTCAAACTATTCTACTGTTGGTCTTAGATTTTCTAAAGGGCACAAATAGTATACGGCGCTTGCCTCCAAGGCTGAAAAATTTACCTATTCGATCTTTAAGACATGAAAGTACATTGATTGACTTTATCATTGTTTTAACTCCTTTTGACTTGCCTTTTTCAAACAAAACTCCAAAGTAATTCTTAAGGTTAGGAAAAAAGTTATTTACTGTGCCTTGTCATTATGAAGATCAAAGAAACGATAACCACTATCCATCACACTTTTGTTGCTCTGCTTTTAATCAAAAATTAATCGTCAATTAATTTCCATAATTTAATACCAGATGGTCCAATCTCAAGAGCAGGAACCCTCGTAAAGTGATACGTATTAGAGTGACGACACCGGAAGACGGTAAAATAACACTTCATCCTAGTAGTGTTATGGCGGTCAGATATGGGAAAGCCGCACATAACAGTTTGCCAATATGCCTAAATCCTGGAGCCAATTGGTTGGTGTATTGGATGAAACGACGCTCGTCTGACTTGTTCTTGTTTGACGTCACTCTTGTGTACACCCTGCCTTTGCTGTTTTTCGGCGAATTGAAAGTTTCTCAAGGTAATTTTAAGTTAAAGATCTTTCCCGACAGACTAAGATAAGTACGAATTGTAAAATGTAGCCAATGGTACGAATAATGTTGTTTTGTATTATTAAAATTTATTCGATAGTTCTAGAAATTACCTCCAACAACATTTAAAAAAAACCATTTCTTTGCACACATTTGTACACTTTTTAACACTTTTTTAAATAACATTTGCAAAACACGTAAGTAGGTTACATTGGGCATGTTATCTGCTGTATTGCCAATAAAAAAGTAACAAAATTTGTTTCATTATCAACAAGCACTAGCTGTTGAAAATAATAACCGCTTCAAACGTGTCGTAACTTATGGATTTTTATTCCATTTGTCGCAGTTGTGCCCATAATATGTGGTTCAAGATATCTTTACTATCTCGTAGTTTGGCGAGCCTCCGACCCACCTGATGGTTAGTGGTTACCGTCTCTCATGAAAACTCCTGGGCTGCAATTTACGACCTACCATATAAAACTCTTTTCAAACCTCGTTTAAAGATAAAATGGGATATTTTGATAAATCGCCGATTTGTTTTTCGAAAGAAATTTGCTTTTTGTATTGTTTGCATATAATAATAACATTAAATTTCTACAGCTGAAGACCCAAACGAGTATACAATATCAATAGAAAAAATATCAGTTCGTTGCAACAAAGAAACGACACAATTACTTTTCGAACTACGATCGTTACTGGACCATGTACTGGCGTCAAAAATCATGTCTTCCTCCGATCATGCAGTCAAAAACAATGCCTTCGAAGAAGAGGTTTTGAAGTAAGCATTTTATCGTTATCTTATTACAAATTATATTATATACAGTGTGAAATAGAACTAACAAATTTGAAAAAAATTAACACCCCTTCTAAAAATGATAGAATTTAAAATCAATATTATCTTTCGGAAAAAAATTCTATCTACAATATTTATGTACGATAAATATTTTCAATCATATGGCATAGATCTGGGACACCCTGTATAGTTTGATTCAATGATACGAACACCATGTCAATTTAATTACAAGTATCTTATATCTAAATTTATATCTTTAATTAATGGTTTATTTCAGTGCCGTAATTAACCTCATTACTGCAGAAGACGAAGGTGCTGAATATTTGAACAGCGAAGATGATAATTCTGAATCTGATTATTCAGAGTCCGATGCAAGTAGGCATTGGTATCGTTGAAATCAAGTTTTATTAACTTGTAGTTTTAGTATTATAAGGCTCGTGTGAGTAAACAAATAAAAGGGGCGTCAGTTTGCTTTATTTGCATTATGTGATATTCTATATTAAAATACCCATAGGGTATTTGCTTAAGGATTATGTTGCTTTAACTCTAAATTGATATTTATTAAAGTATCATTGATGGTAGCGTCTTAAGTATGTCCAGGGCATTTCAAGAGCTAGGTAATCACTTGTTAGGTGAGCTGTTGACTTCTCTGCCTATCTAGAGAATAAAATGGCGACTGATGCGCGTAGCGTTGATTTTTTAATTATAAATAGCTTCTTTCCTTATTTATGTCTGGTACATGAATCAGTTTGATTTTTAGTAATAGTGGATCTATCCCTTGATGTAGGTTTGATTTTTTGCATTATGTGATGTAAAATTAATCACTCATTACTAGTCGTTTAGTGTGTAAGAATGTAATAATTATACAGGGTGGATCTGTAACTTTATCCTAGCTGAAGTGAATGACCTACCGAAGTACAACTAAGAATCACTTTTATTTTTGGAATCGGATAAACTTTTTATAAAATAGTCATACAAACACCATACAAATTTAGAAAAAAAAAATGGTTTTGAAAAATAATAGTGGTTCTCAGTTGTAATTCGGTAAGTCGTTCCCTCCATTTAGACTAGGATAAAGTTACAGATCCACCCTATATAAAATTATTATTAAGAACTATGAAACAAGACTTGACATTATAATGAGCATTGTGTATATTTAATACACAATATTATACTTCAAAATGTCTTGTTGAACCATAGGAATTGTAGCTGGTGATTGATGCAGTGATTAATAGTTGTAATTTCACTCATCAGTAGGTAAAATGAAACCTATAAGTGTTGCCATTTTATATTGTTTTACTGCATGAGTGGCAACACTTATTTAAATGTCAAGATGGCCAAAACTCAAAAACAGCTGATATTTTAGCTATTGAAATTACAAGATTTAAGACTTGTAAACAAAACAAAATCTCATTATCACTGTTCCTAAGTGTCATACTTATGTGGTATTATAAAGATAAGATAATAAATTTTCTTACCATTTGACCCTAGTCTTTTATTTTATTCAAGTCTCTTTTATTTTGTACCTACACAATGTTCAGTGTTATAAAGGTAAGTTTTTACTTGTTTTAATATTTGAAGTTCTCTCACTTTCTGTTTTAAGCATAGAATTATTACCTCAGGAACGTACATGGGGAACAAAGTTGGTGAAGGTTAGCCAAGTCGTGCCAGTCGTGTACATACACATGTTCAAATGCCTATGACATTGACGTTTATTTGACAGTATTAACATAAAATACCAGTTGAGACTATAGTTGAGACAAGATTGAATCATGCCTTCCTGCGTTGTAAGCTTCTGCCGAAACCACTCAACAACACACAATAAGCGTCACAGAATCACTTTCCACAAGTAAGTATTAACAATTTTCCATTTTATAAAGTTAATAAAACAATTCTTATTGTTTGAAAATTTTAACGTATTTCTGACACTTGACATTTCGTAACTTTGAAGTTTGACATAATTAAATTTCAAAGGGTTACCAACCAAAATTTTGAAATCTCCCATTTTATCTTATTAAAAAATAAAGGAATGTGTTTGCTAATATAATTTTGTTATTAGGTTTCCACGTGAGAGTGAAAATAAAAGTTTATGGATAGCGGCTATCAGAGCCAGTCGTAATGATGAGTTATGGCTCCCATCAACTAGTAGTGTGGTATGCTCTGATCATTTCGATAATGAGGACGTATACCACACAAAACATGGGCGCAATAAAATTACGAAAGGCAGTTATCCAAAGAAGGTACATAATATTATTGTACTTTGAATACTTTTGACCGACTTGCAAAAAGGAGGAGGTACTCACCTCATCCGATTGGGTGGACCGATTAAAATGATTCTGGTGTCAGATGAAAGGTGATGGTTGAACTAAGGTCCCATTTATTTTTTTTAAGATCGAATACGTAGGTACTTCTGGATCTGTGTTTAAAAATGTGTGTTTTTGACGGACAAAATTTTGCAATTGCAAGGGTTTTAAATTCCAAAATTTTATAATTAAGCTTGTTGAATCAACTGTCTTTCTTGGTATAACGGTGGATTTCAAGCTTCAGTGGGGTCCCCCCTCCATATTGCTAGGTTGGCGGGAAGGCTCAGTTCTGCAGCATACGTGGTTAAAAAGATAAGAACATACAATGATGTGGACACAGGTCGCCTTGTGTAGTTTAGTTATTTTCATAGTGTCTTACGGTATTTTATTATGGGGCAATGCTTCCGACGTTCAAATAATGTTTATTCTGCAGAAATGAGCTATTCGTGCAATTTATAATATGCACCCAAGATAATCTTTGAGGGACAAATTCAAGGAAATTAATATTCTAACTTAAGCGTCCCAATATATTTATGAAAATCTAATGTATTAATATTACTGAATTCCCTAAAATGTCGGATATTCATAACTTTAACACTAGGAACAAACACAGGCTTGCGTTGCCAGTAACTAGATTACATAAAATAAGTAATTCTTTCTAGGGTTTGACTGTAAAGCTTTATAACAAAAACCCAGTGGCTGTTCAAACATTGCCTATAATAATATGATCCAATCACAGATCATTGAAATAAATAAATAAAAATATAAATAGGTTTAAGAGAGTTATTAAAGAACGGCTATGCAGTAAAGCATATTATAAACTTAATGATTATATAAATAATTGCACAAAATTGAAATGAGGTGCTCGTCTCGGGCCGTTTCAATTGATACATTTGTCAAAAATGACTTTGACTTATGTCACCGTTTTATTCTATTCTAATGCAGACTTCAATGGCAATAGCTATGGACTGACTTAACAACTGTGTGGCCAGTTTAACTTTCATTTTTTGTGTTTTTATATAATGTCGAAATGGTGCTTTATGCTATGCTGGATGAATGTTTTAATTTCGTTGTAGTTTTTCTAAGGTGTTTTAGTGACGGTACGTAAAAAATCATAATATAATATTCACAATAAATTCATATTATTAATATTCTCACGCGCTAACAAATTATAAAATATTTTTAAACTACTAATTTTATAAAGCTGCATTTTGTTTGTTTGAAATTAGCACATATCCAATTTAAGCGTTATGTTATCAATGGTATTAATATAGAAGTAAAATACTTTTTGTTTTATTCCAATGGGACATTTCGTGGAGATATATTACTATCACGAGTATAAAACGGAATGAATACGTCGCTGTCCGCATCAAAAAATGTGTTAAGGTAATTGTATTTTAAATTCAACTACAATAAATAAGTTCAATGATTATACGTTGTTTTTCATTTATCAATACCCTGAAAAATTACATTCATAAAATTATATAAAGATGTGTTTATTATTAGAGAAATTATTAAGAATGTGTCGAATCAGAAAGCGAATAGAATCTGTATTCTACGGTTTACACGGGAAATCACCACTAAAAGTACCCGATTTTTGGGGAGATTTATAAACATGACATCTCCCAGTTTTCACACACATAGACATTTTTCACACACATACAAAGCTGAGAATACTTCGGTTTGTTGTTCATCATGTACATTCCAGAGGTAATAATTCCATGGTTTTAAGGTTATAAATAAAACTTTACTTTGCAGAAAACTGGATCAAGGTCGTTGTCTATATTGCGACGCTTTGTACACAACGAATATTTAACTACTCAAGAAAACAATGGAACTAGAGAGATTATTCTAAATCATGAAAAAACTAAGTATAACAACTTTAAACACATTTAACGTCTTGTTTTCTATATGTGTAATATAAGTTACACTTATTTTAGTCAGTAACACAAAGTGGCTTTAAATTTAATTACTAGCTACCTACAATTAAGAAAAAAATAAATAGTATAGAATATTATGATTTTATATTAACATTAATTTGCATTATAACATTAGGTTTATAATCAATTAATGGTTAGGAGCTCAAATATGATGGTGTCCTTATCATCATTAGTCTCCTATCCTTAAAATTCTTAGGAATTCACTATCACTGGATATGATGAACCATTTGATAGAAGCCATAAATAATAACAAAGAGGATATTTCACTGAGGGCAATAGTTCTATCAGCCAAAGGAAACGTTTTCTCTGCAGGTCATAATTTGAAAGAATTAGTAAGTTTAATAGCTACTAATGAAAGGCATTGCTATTTCATTTAAAATATATAATTGTTACTAATCTTATAAAACTTATGCCACTCAACACTTTTTTACTTTCAGAAATCAGTTTCTGGTGATGATCAATGCAAACTCATTTTTAACAAGGCAACAGAGTTAATGAAATCTGTTGTTTTAAGTCCTGTGCCTGTTATAGCTAAGGTAAGATATTGTAAATACATACTAGTATCTGATATTGTAGAACAATAGACTAGATATGATATTTCAATGGCACAATGAGGATTATGACAGTTTTATCTATCTACCAATTTTAAATCAGATTATTGCACTTCTCAATTAATATTTTAGAATAAATGCGATTCGCACCGTTCTCAAGTGTATTTTACTGTTACACGCACATTCAAATCACCGCGTCCTATGGCAAGCCTTTTTTCCTGGCAACACTCAGATTCTGCTCTGTGCATATGCACTCTCAGCGAACAACGATGAGTATCTTATATCTATAGTCTATGCCATACGCCTGGCCTACCTAGGCAAACTGGCACAAACACTCAATTTAATGTGAAGATCATAAGTTCGCCGATTCGACTGTATTAACAAGTACCGTCATTCTCTGCGAATGGTGGTTCAAATTTACCAAAAGATGACAAGTGTTCAATCGACCTGAATTACTTAAAAATTATTATCAAAACGATTATTGATTTTTTTAGGTAAATGGTTTGGCCACAGCAGCTGGCTGTCAGTTAGTGGCTACCTGCGATATGATCGTATGTTCTGACACAAGCAAGTTTTCAACTCCTGGGTAAAAAAAAATAAGATAAAATAACACCATTAACTAAATAGCTAACACCCTGTATGTAATAAAACTTTATTTTCAGTGCCAACTTTGGTATATTCTGTTCCACTCCTGGAATTGCTCTCGGAAGATGTGTGCCTAAATCTAAAGCAACTTATATGCTTTTTACTGGTTAGTATTAACTATTGAAAAAGGAATTGATATAATTTTGAATATCTTGATTTTTCTTCATTTTTATTTATTTAATACTTTACTGCACATGACAGAAAAATAAGTTATATTAAAAAAAAATATATGTAATATAGGTGAACCAATAAGTGCACAGGACGCACACCAAAGCGGCCTCGTCACCAAAGTGGTTTCGGCGAATGAATTAGATAATGAAGTAGAAAAAATAATTGAAAAGATTAAACTCAAGAGCCGCAGTGTCATAACATTGGGCAAACAATTTTTCTATCAACAAATTGAACTAGGCTTGTTCAATGCTTATGAATTAGGTGAAAAAGTAATGGTTGATAATATTGCCAGTAAAGATGGACAAGAAGGTTTAATTAGTTTTGTTGAAAAACGAAAAGCTAAATGGAGTCACAGATAAGATTTACAGGATAAGATTAAAATAACTAATTTTGTATATTTGTAACTATTGATATCTACTGGTAAATAAATGGTATCTAATGAAATATCGTTTTATTTACACCTAAAGTTTATTTGCCACTATATGATGTAATTTATGCATATTAGAAGCACAAAATATACTTCGAAGTAACAAAATATTAGAAATGACAAAATCAGTATATTATAATACTATACCCTTATTTACAACAAATCTAAATATAAAGCAACATTAGCTTACTTTTACTCTAATAAACTGTTACATATACTTTCCTTGAACAAATTTCAATTGCAATAAGTATATAAAATTTAATACATCATTTTCCTGAAATTTTGGATGGATTAGCTAAGGCTATTTAAACACAAAAATGATGAAGTGAACATCTGCATTAGTATATAAATACTCAATATTCAAAAGACATACATAACATTTCTAACTTTATACTAATTTTAAAGGGGGGAGTAACAAAACTATTTATTGTCAGCATTTAGTGTGTATTTTATCACTAATTAGCATGGAATATTTTTAGGTACTAATATAACATCAGCCTCACAAAATAAATATTTAAAATAGTAAATATTGCAGTTTTCAATGAATCCAAAAACATGGGGCATATTATCACAAATCTGTGTTGATGTACTATACTTTAATGATAGAAATAAATAAATGGCCTCTAAAATATTTTTCACACAAACAGATACAAGGAGGCAAGTAAATATAAAATGATTATACATAATTATCTTAGTCTTTTAGTTGAAAGTTTGAACAACATTCACATAATTTTATGTCGGGAATGTATTTATCTTTGTTCCCTTTGATCATTCACTATGTTGCTTCATTTCTTTGCGAGCTCGTTGGACAACCAATCTAGACCTTCGTACAACCCCTGACCTTGTGTTGCACATGTTGCTTGGATGTACCACTGTTGGTATAAAGAATTTTGAATCAATGGCATGAACTAAATGCTAAAGAAAAATCATAAATTTTCAGTTAAAACATTTACAAACACAAATCCACATGCACAATGTGACCACACCCATTACACACATCTTTAAACTAGTATAATAATTATAACAGATTAAAGTGAACCCCTAATTTACTTCATTAATCCAAAAATCAATTACTAAAGTTATTATTTTCATATTTTTCATTATTTCAGTCAATAACTGACCTCATCAAGAGGAGATTGCTCAATTTGTTAAATATTGTGAAACTGTTTACTTTCTTTAATTACAGGTATTGTTTAACCAGTTGATTTATTATGAATATTAATGTGAAGTATAAAAACTACAAATTCATAGGAATAGTTAAAAATCAAATTGCTTACACGTCGGTTTCTCAAATTGCCAAGGTTTAGAGCGTTTGTAAGTTCAGCAGCAGTCATTGCATTGGGCATATCTTGTTTGTTAGCAAATACTAAAATGACTGCCTCTCTCAGCTCATCTTCCTTGAGCTGTAACAGAATAAAGATGTGATTAACTGTTCTAAATGTCTTATCAACTCAAGTATATCGCGAATACATACCATATTAGCTAATTCGTTTTCTGCTTCTGATATTCTTTTCCTGTCACTAGAGTCTACAACAAATATCAACCCTTGGGTGTTTTGATAATAATGACGCCATAGAGGTCTGATCTTGTCTTGGCCGCCGACGTCCCAGACGGTGAAACTAATGTTTTTGTACTCAACTGTCTCTACATTGAAGCCGATTGTCGGTATCGTGGTTACGATCTCACCAAGTTTTAGTTTGTAAAGTATGGTAGTTTTTCCAGCGGCATCTAAACCAACTGCAAACAAGAAAGTTAATTATTCACAATTAAATATTCAACTACAAAAATACTCACCGATAACAAAAGAAATATGCAATCTACGACCGATGAGCTGTCATGTTACTAACCCATAAGAATACGCATTTGTTTTTTGCCGAAAAGTCTAGTAAATACACTAGATATTGTTAACCCCATTGTTATTTATAATGATTTGGATACTGGATTGAATTTTATGTAGAAATTTTTCTCTTTTATTTAACTAAACAAACGACACAACAGCAGAATCGCTGGTCCGGGACACGCACACGCACGTCACTTTATGAACTGTCAATCTGTGGAACTGTCAATAAGTCCGTGACACATCATGTCATATGTCATCGTGTTGTTAATGATTTCAACTGTCAATCAGTTATTTTAATTTTTACCGGACGCTGAAATTTAGCTAAAATACCTTCATAAATTGGAAAACTTAAATCCATCATGATTTTAAAATAAAGTATTTAGCACTTGTTAAATACACTCTTGAAAATATATTTACGAATTACCAGTGTTCTAACGAGACTAGTGAAAATTTTAAATATTTTTATTATGTTTTTTACAGCATCGATTTATTATTGTTAGATAATGTAAACGATAGTAAAAAAACACAACTAGGTACTATACACAATCATTTTCTTAATTAAGGAGTTTCGGATTGTGTACGCAAGTGAAATTTACAAACAATTTTCCTGTTGCAATATGTAATTTTCGATTTAATACATAAAATCTAATCACGTGGAACGGAACGGAACAAACACGAGAAGTTGACCTTGAGTTTTTCATGTTTGACATTTGACTTCAAAAATCAACAATGTTAAAGGCTGTCATGCGTCGTCATAGAAACCATCAAATAAAAAACTTTATAATCACAGGGTGAAGGCGACATGGAGATTTATGAAGGTAAGATTAAATTAGAAATAATACTTGGTATAAGATTTTTACTTTTTCACTCACCTTTTGGCGAACAAAATATAGGCGCGGCAATTTAAAATAAATTTGCTAATAATTAATTAACAGGTGTGGAGATCAATCGTTTGATTGTATTTTGTGCTCTAAGATTTGATTCCATAGTATATCCAGGTATATCCTATCATAATAAATATTATGACTATTCTGGTTCATGAAAACACTACATAAATAGTGTTTTTAATCTAACTACATGGATATGTTCAAGAAAAATTTAACGTACAGAAAGCCAAATACGAAGTTATTAAATTTTTTTAAATAATATTTTTTATAAATACTTATGTGAATGACAAAAGATCCAACCTATAAAGTTTCACAAATAGAAGGTTTGATAGGAATTATTATTTGGAAATTGTCTACACAGTTGCTCTATTGCGATATCGCCCACATAACTCTTACTTAATAACTTAATATCACAGGTAGGTGAATATAAACGTATTTTAAATATTAAAATTCCAAGATTGATAAGAACACATACTTACGTAAATAAACTTAATAATTAAACAAAGCTCCAATCGCAATTTTTTATTGGCACTCTGATTTTTGTATTGTTTTTAACGATATTAGAAATCTCCCATTACGAAAAAAGTCGTTAATTATGCAGGAATCTAGTTTTACAAACCTACTTGTTTTGGATTGGTTTCTTGTCTCGAATTCTTAAAATTTATTCCACTCCTCCCAAACCTATAAGTAAATTACCTGTTTGGAGTTACAATACGATGATTTTTGCACTTCTTCTAAAACTGCACATAAATAGAGTAGTTGATGTTACAATACAAAGAAAATAGATGACTACTTGCTAAGTTAATTTACTAAAATAATGAGCGAGATAATACAAGTACTAATGAGGTAAATAATACGCGAAAAATAAAGTCTGTTTTAAAAACCAGCTTGCATCAAGTTTATTCACATTCAGCATACAGTGAGTAAGGACAAACATGGTCAGCTATGTTTTATCGCGTGGTTCCAACAGTTCCAAGGCAGTAATTATTATACAGGCGCGCAATAGGCCAAGTTACGTCACTCTGTACGAAGACGGCTCGTGGGTTCGGCATCAATAAAAACAAAGCGAAATATTATCATAATTGTCATCGAATAATTTGAGTAGGTAAAAATTTAAATAATAATCTGAATTCTACATTCAATCGGATTTCAATGGGGTTTAAAGATCGAAAACTACAGTATCTGAATCTAACTGGTCCAAATCGATCAGTATTCTTTCTGTTGCCTATCTCATAACACACTTAATAATATTAAAATTTTCGTGAAATACAGTAACAAAAACCGCACAGACCTTTCCTACATTTTTCCATGCAAATGCTTCAGAACCAAGTCTTTCATTCGCCTTTTTATATAATTAAAGTAATATAAGTATTACTTTAATTATATAAAAAGATTAAAATTTCGGCTGTTCCCGTGAGAACTGTGATCTGTTTCACGAGAGACTTAAATTCCCGTAAAGGTCACGTGAAATTACATATTTATTACACAACGAAGCTATCAATTCTTGCTCACTACTGTATTTATTGTAGTAAGCTGTAACGAAACGAATTTATTTATTGACCAGTAAGTAATAGGTAAGAAAGGTGTTCCTTTAACCAATTAGCCTCGGAATTAAACTCTACATTGCGAACTTAAAAAAATATATTATAAGAAATTAAACTTCATCAATCTCTTCTTCTATTTAAAAAGTAAGTGAAATATAAATTTTAGTTTCGTAAACACGTTAAAATTAAAAGCTTTCAACTGACATTGCATTGAGCGACGGTAACTACTTACGATCAGGTGGCCCGTTGGCTCGTCTGCCTACATGGCAATAAAGAATAAAAAAAACTCTGTTGGATCTCTTGTTTTATTTAGACCCAGAAACATACAAATCCCCTAAACTCTTTTTTCTGATATTGACGAGTTAAGCACACAATGAAATTAAAGGTTCAAATAAAAATTACATCATCGAGTACCTCCAATTTTGTTCTACTTTGTCCTACATAATATGTATATACATAGATAAATACTTAAACATCCGTGAAGGCGTTATATCTAAAAACATCGGCGCTATTATAAAACATTATACCGTAATCGCTGTTCAAAATCTAAATTTTAGAATTTCGTTTCACTTAACAACATAATTGCTTTTGATTGCTAAACATAAATATATAACTATAACGTAGGCGTCAATAACTTAGTTTTATCGTGGCCCAATCTTGTTTATAACAGTTTATTTTTCATAAGCTCAATAATGTTCCTGCCACTCATTGTTAGTACCAAATCAACTTTCAATTTACTATTTTTTATTATTTTCTATTTTATTATTCAATAACTAATTCGATAGTAAATTCATAATAGCTCGAGAGCGAATCAATTGATAAATTGATTGATTTAGATAGATAGATCTACCATTTACTAAAGTTGATAGGTATAAAACGAAACTTGCAGTATGAATAATTTACAGGACACTTAATAAATAAAATATTCCTAAGTGTTTAATATGAAAACGTTACTACAAAGCAGAATAAGTAATAGTCTATATATTGCACATATTTCACATTTTCTTGTAGTACTTCGATTTATTAAGCCTGCCACAATAGGATTCATGTTTATTCAATAAATGCCACTAAATTTAGACATGAATTCAAAACATCGCCGTCTACATAAAAAAAATTGTCCGTAACGTAAAATAATGAGGAGAACGCAATATTTTTAACAAAAACTTAAATAGATTCGCACTGACTTAAAAATTAAGATATTATATAGCTAAGAAATAAATGATATCAATTGTATGTAATATAAAAAGCGTAACGTACAAATGCTGATTGAATTGATACGTTGCAATGAACAATTGTAAAATTCATACTCTGTCCTCGAGAGGCAATTAAAGTTTCTTGACCCCTTTTGAACACTTTTTTATACGCGATAATAAATGTCTTCTTTTAAATAGACACCAATCTTCCATGGTAAATTTAAAATAGGAAATGTAGAAGATTTATATTTCACAAATAAATAGATGGAGATGCAGGAGATTGTAAACTTTCGTCAGTATAGCAATTAATAAAAGAGCTTGAGGGAATGAAACTAATACACTCACAATGACTATTGGAATGAACACAAACAACTATTATGTTTAACGTCGCAAATTGATCTACTTAATCGAAAATACTTTGCACAAAAACGTACTAGCGTTATAGGAAATTAGAGTCATCAATCACTCAATAGCTTTTGACCTGTATTCCCCATCTGCTTACTTTGGTTGTGTGTACCATAAATATCTGGCAAAATTGAGGATGTTGTAATTTTTATATAGTGGCATCCAGAAGATGCGTCAGTGTGTCCTACCTGCCTGTAGTGAAGTTTTAGTTACAAATATTATTAGAATAATAGTAAGTATTATTGTTCTAATAATATAGTGTTATTAACACTAAGTGTTTGATGAGTTGGTTTGCGGTGGAAAATTTGGTTAGGTACTTTTGATTTCGGGTTGTAGTCGTGAACTTGTTCAGTCTTAAATTATAATTATACCTTTGGGATTGGTTGGGATTCAAATCATGGAACTCCGACGATACAAGTACACCATCCTCATAAGTCATTAGACCATGGACGCTTCCTAAAACGACAGCGCTATTACCGTATACCGGAAAACCGTTCCTTAATGAGCATACTTAAAATATGCTATTTATAAACGAACACGGGAAAAATGAAAGTGGAATCTGAACGAATTAGCTTTTTGTAATGATTGTTTCGTCATAGTTTTAATTCACGAATTTTTGTCACAGAAGCATGTTATAAAATCGCCTAAACGATTTTTTCATTCAGATGAGACAAATGAGTACGATAACTCGATATCGTTTCCATTCTTTTTACTAACGTTACTGTCGAGGCGAATTCGTGTCACGTTATTGTTTAGTTTCCATAAACAGACACAATGCACTTTATCGCCTCGAGAAATCACGCCTAGGCTTAGACAGTTCATAGCGATTAGTTGTTTTTATCATTAAATTGAATACCAACATATTTCTAGTTAAATATATTTATCATCAGCGATCAAATATACCAGTACCGTAATGGGAGATGTTTATTGGCTACATGATTGTTAAATTCAAATTGGAAATATACCTAAAAGCAAAATGCACTCTCCTCTTAGGGATGAATTTTATTTATTTGTATCAGACAATAAAATTTATAATAGTAAATGAGGTCGAAAAACAATGTAACAATTTATGAGTGGTATCTGAATTAGACAAAACCAGCTTTTCTCAGAGAGTCAGCGAGTAAGTTGGCGTAACCAGGTTTCTTTTAGAAATTAATATTATAGTTGGCACTTTATAGAAGTCTTCAAAACATCCACGTATGTTTACTCATACTAACTGTTAGTAGATCTGTCATAGTTCCAAATCCGTCCTATCTTTTTCCTTTGAAAATACGTGTAGCGTGGTTCCGGTCGTGTCAGTTCTTTGTTTTGAGTGATGACAAAAAGACGTGAACTGGTTCTTGTAGAGTACCTACAGTCCTACATACATCTCGTACGATGCTTTTGGACTGCGTTTCTTGTTATACTGTGTACATATCTACTGTAACGACATAGTTTTCTAACGTATTCCCAGACTTGTTTACACGGTGCGCTACAGCTTCGAAAATCGTGACCATAATAATGTGATGATATCACATTAGACCGTTTTGGAATCTTGTTTTCTCATAAAAAGTAATGCATTCATGTAACGGAATGGCGTCGAATGTTCAGGTTGAACTGCGTTGTAAATTATACATGCTGTAAGATTATAAATTAAGTAATAGAATCATTAATCTGCTATTCATATTATTAGTTATAGAAAACTAAAGCTGGGCCAACTTGCCAACAATAATATTATCATCATCATCATCATCAGCCTATAGACGTCCACTGCTGGACATAGGCCTCCCCCAAACCTCGCCACATCGACCGACCGCCACATCGATCAATAATATTAATTTTGATGTTAATGTATCTTAACAAAGTGGAGTGATAAGATTTCAGCTATGGTTAGCAACAAAGATAGAACGTGCTTGCTTGATGCAACATACCGTTGAGGATGTGCATCCAAGTATGAGGTGCAGTGGTCGGACGCGCGCCATTGCGTGCGATGCTGGGGCCGTGCTTTCACATAATAATATCGACAAAGGAATCTATCAAACGTGACGTTAAATTACAATACAAGTATAATACGGGATAGCTATTTCTGATATTCGTTGAAAACCCAAATACAATATTATGAAAATGTATCATTCGTTATAATAGTTTTGTTACGAACCAAACCTTGTTGAATTGACAAAGATTTATGTGTTATCGGAACGCTTTCCTGTTTTACATGCACATAATTTCGTAAAGGCATACCGAGATGAAGCAAAACAAACACTAACCTAACTGTGTCACAAGGCGTCGTTTGTTCACGACTTTAGCATATTTCACGGTTGTAATGCCTTTGTTTATTTTGCGAAACAGAAGTCTGGACATGCACTCTCATAACTCTTGCTAAACTGTAACTTAACACTTGCCATACGGGCCATACCTCAATACTTTGCCTTTGGCCATAATCAAACTTGATAAATTTGAAAGTTTTTAAGCCACTACACATTGATGGATGGGTGAATATCATAGTCTGTTATAAACTTGCACAAGTAAAGAGTAGAGTTAGTAATATGTGTGTGATGTCATTTGAACCCTTGTCTGAGAAGTGGAAGTTACATTAATAAAATAGTAAATCTGTCCCTCAAAGAAAATTATGCTATGAACTGAATAGTCCAAATAATTTAGTTGTTATGAAATAAGGAAGCAATTTTCAACAGGACTAAATTAGCGGGAACAGAGAGGATGCGTTATGTTTCCGTTAACGACTTCACGTCTAAAGTGGGCGTAATTATGTTCGTCTCTACGGCAATGTACGACACTACAGAACGTAGTACAATATATACGTGTAAGGTTTTATTAAATTGTCCATTTAAAATAAAATCATTAGGTATTTAACGTAATAAATAGGGCATTAATTCTATGTGACTTCCAGTCACGGATGAGAAGTATTAACATAATAATTGATGTGCTAATGTTGATGGATAACAATAATTGTATTTACGAAACGGTTTTCAAGATCAAGGTTTATTTATAATCATAAAAATGTATTATTGTCTTTTTGTAAACTTTTAATCGGACTCATCAAAAAGTCCTTCACGAAACGCTACCCTAATAAAAAAAACTACACAACATTCCTTTCGCTTTTTTGCCCAATTTTGTCCTGTTCCTCTATTGTACTTATGTTGTTTTTTCATTCACACCCCTCGTGATTTATACTTCGTCCAAACCCATTATACCGTTCTGAATTTGTTCACTTCTCGAAAGTCTTATAGTACGTTAAAATTCCATTTTTAAAAGGGGCAACGGATACGTTGTCTCCGGTGCTGTCACCAGTATACCATTAAAGGTCTTCATACTCATTTATTCCTCTGCCATATTCTCATAATCAAGTTTCATGTCATATTATGGGTCACAAACATCATGACAGAGAATTTTGTCAGCCAATGTTAGCAGATATCTTATTAAGTTACTTAATAAAATCAATAATATGAACCACGGGATAGAATATGGACCATCTTTAGCGTGCATTAGTCTCGTGCGCTCCGATGTGCGTGTGCGCCTCTTTAGTTGTGTTCATAACACCATCAAGAACAGCCGTCGATTGAGCCGGTTCCCTCGTTTCTCGCACTCGGTTGTGTTGTGATTCCTGATTCATAGATTGGTTCATAAACGGTCAGTTGTGCAACTGGCGCGGCTCTTTGAAATCATCCGAACTCTCGCGACGTATCTAAACTGTTCAAACAATATTTTTAAATTTAGTTTAGTGTTCAGTATTATAGTTGTATATATAGGTGACAGCAACTCGTGTATATTATAAGTTTGTTTTTGTCCAATTGTTATCACTTGATGCCGGTTTGCGCATGATAGCAATTGATAAGTGAGGCGGAGATAAGCCGCGCTTGAGAATAGTAGTGTGCTCGTAATGTTGAAATTAGAATCATACTGTTTTAAATGAATTGACCTGGATAAGGACTCATGGGGCTTTCAATGTGCAGTTATAAGATGAAATAAATTATTATTCTCGATTAAAAGTGTTCCGTACATATGAGTGATGCGTTCTGTGCTGGTACAAGTGTTGCGTTAGGACTATTTTCGTAGCACGGAAATAAGAGCGGCAAAAGGAGCAAAAAGTTGAGATAGCCTGAAAAAGTTGAGGACGTTTCGAGTGTATTTTCGGTCTGCCGACAGCCGATGTATACAACAGACTGTTTTATGTGTGAAATCAGTGTCACATTGTCAGATTTGTTCCAGTAAAGATGAAGAAAAGCACTATTTCAAAATTAAAATCTATTTTTGGATCTAAAAAAGGTAATTTTAAAATCTTAATTCTTATCGTTTTATCACAACATGTTTATAACCATGGATGAATCTTGACGTGTTAACCTCGTAACATCGATAAACAACTTGGAAAACTTACATAAGTCATATTATTTTAATACGAGTCGTCAGATACTTCATAAAACTATAAAATTTAATTTAAAAAATGTCTGTGTTAGTAACTTTAGGAAACTTTCATTTATTTTTCTTATTAAACTAAAAATTACATTTAAGTCGACAATCTCATTAAATGAAAACAGAAAAGATATGTGCAGCATTCATGGCCAACAATTCGCTCATAAAAATTGTTGCAGCTGTACTTTAGTGAATTATTTTTAAAAAATCTTCCCCTAGTGAACAGCTGTTGGATCGCGATTGTCAACAATAAAATCTTGTTTCTGTGAAGGGTGATTTCGAACACTTAGTAAAGATCTATAGTCGTAACGGTAACATCTATTTCGCCACTCAGTATTAATTTTAAATACAAAGTGCACTATATCAAGAACTAAATGAGTAATGTTATTTAATATAAACATATTATTACATTGAACATAAGCAGAAGAATGATATCATAAAGTCAAACAAATGTTTTTTTTTGTAATCTATAAACCACAAATTAATAATAGTCTTTAATTATTGTGAGCATGTTCGGTTAGTACAAATGTGTTGCTCAGCCGAAACACAATACCGCTGATAAGCACGTGGTTACTACAGTTACTGGTTACCGCCACACTCAATATCGCGACTTGCTACTTACTCAGTATTTGCAACTCTGCTCTCAAAGTTGCATGTCCATTTGTGATATTCAACACAATGCTCTGCGGTATACGATTTCGTAGAAAAAAAGGTCAGTATAATTTGTTTGTTCGCATCATTACTCATTATTTTATTGTTGTATTTGAAATTGATCAATAAAATCACACTTAATTCGATTACTTCTAGACGATAATTTGCTAAAATTAAGAAATTTTCCACGGTCGTAACACCATCAATCACCTTGTCATCTGTTTTGCTTCCAACTGAAGGTCTAATTTGTCTAAAAATCATCACATCAATCTTGGAGTTATGTAACTACTTATAGCGTCTTGAAAACTTACTCGTTCGTGAGAATTTGGAAGTCGTGATTGTAACTAAACTATTACGTGTATTATTATATTCGTCTTAGCAGCTTTGGTATTAATCTCCGCATCTTAAACGTGTTTTCCCAATGCAAGATAAAGTACACAATGTAAATGAACTGTATATCTTATGTAGAAAAAGTTATAAGTCGTTTAATTAGTATTAATAACAAATATTATACCAAGTTTATCTCGAAGTAATTGCTGTCACACGATTGCAATCCTATTGTTTTCAATATTACAGGATAGATGATGATGATGTTGGTTCAAATGTCAAACCCCAGATTGCACCATTGTTCTCTTCTAAATATACTGAATAAATGGTATTATTTTAATAAAATCTAATCTTGGGAATGGTTCGACAATCTCTATTACAATTGGTACTTTTATTACGTACTTACTGTCCGAAAAATCTTACCTAATGTTACATTTAAATAATATCTTCTTTAATTATAAAACTTTCATTAGATTGGATCATACTTCTTTATTAAAATACACTTACTTTCACTATAAAAACTTATCAAGTTACAATTATAAGCAGCCAAATTGTCAACTTTTAGTATAATAATATTTATATTATGAATATATCACATTCGTTAAATATATAATACCTATTACCAAGAAGTCATTTGAGCTGTAGATATTAATTTTCAAAGTTGTCCATTGATACCGAATAAATATACAGCGATGGATGGAGTCGGGTGTTAAGTTAAACGAATTTCTAATTTGTTTACTGATGCGAAACCTTTGGAAATATGATCCCTTTACTTTCACTCTGTTTAATTGTCATTTGTAACGTTTCTATTCTCAGAAAGTATTTCTTTTGGTTTTAAATGCGGAACAAGATGGGATTACAATATTAAAGCAAGGATCCTCAAATCGAATGTCTACAATAATATATTTCACTTGTGTGCATCATAGTTAGCCTATCAGTTTAACTGATTTAAAAAGATAAACTTTACTCATTTTGGGCTATATTTAACTTCGAACTATATTTATATAAGAGGCGTGAACTGTAAACGAACTCAACAATACACGTACTTACATAAAATCTAACATGTTTTTAAACGACTTGTTTGCGTACGATAGTTCAAGTTCTCACGGACAAAAACCGCAACGCTGTCTCTCAGTACAAGAATGTCTAACGAGCATCTAATGAAATTAGCGTGGCTCAAACAAATTTTAATGCAGTCTGTGCAATCACTTTCATTCGTATATTTTATCATGTCGAGCAGCTTCGTGAGTCAGGAGAGAACAAACAGACAGATTCGTGTCTTGTCAATCCTCGATGCATTGTTCTAGTTGCGTAATGTTATCTAATTATAAATTATCTACCTTTGTATTCCATCCAATGTATCCATCAAATCAGTCAAGAATTAACTAAAATTAATTCCAAAATAATATTAGAGTTTATTAGGATAATAATGATTGTTGTCATTAAATTAATATACATTTTCAAAAAAATCCTTAGTAAAGCTATGGCTACCATAATTATTTTATGATAATATGACAATAATAGTATGGCACCAACCTACAAGAGTTCTTATGTAGTAATTGTCATTATTTAATTTACAATACAATTGATTACACCATTAACATCAAAGCAGTAACAAAAAATCTACAAAGCAAATAATTTGTCGAGTAGGAAGTAATTTCGTGGTTTATCGTATTCTTCACGCAAATTGTAGCTTGTAATTACTGTCTGCCGAATAAAATATATTTTTCACAAACTATAATAATTTTATTATTTAACATAGCTTCATTTAAGCTTACGAAATTTAAAACATCCGATTAAATCTTTTCCGTTGAGCTTCCGGTAGGTATCGAAGTTCCAACAGAATATAAATAGATGATGGGACTCGTGTCGACCTGCCCACGATTTCCTAATAAAACTTTTATTAGTGACACAACAGTTTTGTTATTGTAATATTAATTTGAACACTTGTTCTTTAGGAAAAATTTAACTTTACAAATTTTTATTCATGATTCTTCATAATGTAAAAATATCTGTATGAATGTGGTCTATAATTTCTTAGTTGTAAATTAAATATTTGCGATTCATGAAAAGATAAAACATTTATTATATCTGATAGATACCCAGAGCTCCCAGTGCTAGAGTGATAGATAAATAGAATTAAATAATTCCTTTTATCTATGAACTTAATCGTTTCAACAGTGATTATCCCTTTTTTGTTAGTGTCCTATACTGATAGATATTAGTGTAAAATTCCTAAAAATAAGAAGATCTATATAAGAAACGTTGTAAAGTATGTATATTGTTGTACCAGGTACGACTGCGATCCGTTTCACCCTCACCCCTAACGCTTAATATTCTAGATTCTTCGACACCCTTCGTAACATATTTCGTGATAGTTCTTTAATTATTTATTCACGCAACTGATGATCTCCCCTTAATATAAATTTAAGACACGCTGACTACATTATTATTATGTTATTTAGTTGTTTTTATGTATCTGAAGATTTGGTAATGGTATTGTTTTAGGCTATTAAATCTACAAGATTACTTTTCCTCCTATTAGATACGTTTATGGGTCGTAACGACAACTTAATTCTTGCGTGGAAAAAAGAGTATGGGGGATCTTTTAATTCTATTTATAAAGCTTTTTCTTGTGGTGCTATGATTAATTTAGTTTTGTAAACTTGTCTGTACCTAAAAACATATACAGAAAATGCATATACGTTCACGAGTTTTTATATTTTTTCTAGTGATTATAATTGTAGTGAGTGATTTATTAGTGGGTATGAAATCTTCAAAATCTGAGATTACTTATTCCAATGCTAACATAAATAATACGACTTCAATTTCAGACTTGCTTTCCAAATTTTAAAGTCTGAAGTTAAACAAGTTTAAAAAGTTTTTCATTCAGTAACAACATCGTGCTTCATCGTAGACAGCCGATTGCAATTAAAAAATACTTTCAGTGGAAGCAGACAAGGTTGGCTTGTTTCTTTAATACCTGCCTACAAATACGAGTATTTAAAGAACAGTAGGTTCATCAAGTGAAAGTCAATTGAATTATTCTTATTAGAGCAAATTGTCTTTATTATTTTGAAGGATTTTGACGAAATCACGTTATTTGTAAAAGTGATAGGACCTACATAGGTAAGTAGTCCCGTTCGATGGGATACTTAACTAGAACACATCAAAGCAACTAGTTGGTACCATAATAAAAACTTGTCTCGTATGTCTACAACTCAGAGACTCGGAGACCTTATAAGTCTTATAACGTACGCAGGTACACTATTTTGTTGAAGAAATCGTGACACGCATGTTTCTGGTCCAAACAAATTGTCAGAATCTAGAGACATTTTGTGAATTTCAATGATTTGCAGATTAAAGTAGGCTTTGCCATATTAACCTTGATTTAAAGTGTCGGCATATTCACGGCACATCCTCCTGATAATGTGACATGAAAGTTAAAGAATAGATCCTGGTATAAATAAATATACATACAGTATGCAAAATAAATCTGGTACTTGATAGTTTGGCACTGATCAATTGGTACTAACTATTCCATTTTCTTTTGTGCCTAAATAGGTATTTAACGTTCTGGATCATCTTTTCAAAGTCATCTTACACAATATTATATCCGCACACATTCCGACTTTGAAGTTCAAGTCAATTAAAAGTCGAGTCATGTACTCCACTTGAACGCCCCCAATCGGGATGTGCCAGGCCATCGCTAAGAGTTCAGCCACCCGATCGCTCACTACATGCATCGACATATTTTTGTAATTTATTACACATAAAACCTCGTGCATTATGGCTTTAAACGTAGGTCTGAACTTTAATGTGAAATAATTAATGGAAATAGTAGCGACTCAAGGTCACAGATCTGGTTTTCTTGGAATTCTTATATATGCATACATTATCGTAGTGGTAGTTGGCGTGATCAATGAAACCGGTATGTTTATCGTTTCAACTTTTGTTTTGAAGGGAACTACTAGTGCCGGCTTTCGTTTAATAATTATTAATTAAAGTCAGAAAAGTACCTAAATTAAAATTAGTGAAAATACACTGCCAAATCGAATGGCTAAGCTTTTATTCCATGGTTATTAGTTGTTATTTTTCTCTTACCATTTAATGACTCAACACGCGATACGTGACCTACCTCGAAATTTCAAGTAATCAATATTAGAATTCAGAGTTACCAGATCAGAACCAGATTTGAAAAAAATAATGTTTTCACCAAGAATTCCTGTACACATAGTTCCAACACATTTATCTCAATTGAGACCTTATTATTCTATCGGCGTACCGACCTGGACATTCGCAAGTTAGCAAATCGTAACTCATAGTCCAGTTCCATCGCATTGATTCGCAATATCTAGAACGTACGATAGGACAATGCGGAACTTGTAAGTTTTAAAATAGTACCTACCAATCATCTAGTATCTACTAAGAGCACTTTCGTCGTGTGTTTGAATATTTTAATATAGATACAGGATGTCACACTCAACCAAACTTTGTTCGAAGTACAAAAAAGTGTTTCCTTATTCTTTGAAAATAGTTCTGAGAACTCATTTAAGATAATCCAACTTTACCATAGTTGTTAAATATACTTCATCTACTCATTTTTTGTGTGGCTCTATTATTATTGAATTATCTATCCTTAAACGTCTTGAATGACTAAGATGACTTCCTGTAGTTTTCAGATTGGCGTTATACCTACAAATATTATTATTTCGTGTTTCATTACAAAAACCAATATAAAATAATGTTAAATACAGTAATTATATTGCACCTGGCATCACTGTGGAGGTTGTACTTAGTCGCAATCGTCGCAGATGACGTCATGTTTACATGGCAGAGTTTCGCCCTTGAATGTTTTTAGTTCTCAAATTCAACAGAGGTTGTATCAGTTTACTTTAGTTATAACGATCAAGGAAACTCTTATTAGAACTGTACTCATGTAACAAAAGATAGATGCAGTCAGCTGTATACGATATTTGACTATGTAATATTTAGGTGTCTAAAAATATTATATGAGTAATAATTCTAAAAGCCATTTATTATGAAGCCATTTTATTGAAATTTTATTACAATGGTTGGACAGTTCGTTTCTCTTTAGAAGTGAATACTATCGCCCATAAAATCTATGTTCCAAGAAGTTGTAGTTTCCGTGTTTCTAAACAAATCTTTGTTTTTTTATTCGTTCATAAATATGTAACTATTAAGAAACTTATAAATACACAATATAATTTTAGTAGCTATTAAAATATTTTAGTTGCGTTGCGTCTTTTTTTTTTTGTTAGTTTGTCTCTGTACCTACATTGTGCTGATTATTTATTTATAAATTATTACACAAAATAGATTAAATTAGTTAATCTTCAAGAAATTATTGTTTTCGGGAAAATTTTACCTTATAGGATACCTATTTTATTTTTCTTTGTTTAATCATTTGTTTACTTCTGTTCTAGGGAAACGGCAATCTCAACAACAATCTGCTAAGTCTTCCCGATCGCCGTCTCCGGACTCAGTCACTCCATCTCCAAGCAATGAAACATTCCAGCCGATTCAGAGGACACCAACACCGGGTCGGGTTGGGCCACCTCCTTCCCCTCCAGTCCCCACGCAGCCCATAGTCCCAGGAGCTCCGGAACCATCAGGCCCTTTACCCTTGATGCCATGCCTTGTATGCGGCCGCACTTTTGTACCGCAATCGTTGGCAAAACACGCCAAGATATGCGAAAAGATGACAGTCAAAAAAAGGAAAACTTTTGATTCCTCCAGACAGAGACGTGAAGGTAATTAACTATTTAAACTTTTTTGTTAGTTTATGATTTAGTATTGTTCTGCGTTTGTAGAATTTTTTGCTCAAATAGAAGCATTGAGATGTATTTTTTATTGGAATAATAAACAAAAACATTAGAGATTTTAATTAAACAGTATTTAGTATTGCTTTTTAGCATTTACAACTTTGGATTCTTTAGTTTATATTATATTATAATTTAGAAGCGCATGATTTATGTGTTAATTGTTATTTTTGTTTTGTGGGTAATAAGGGCTGACGGCAGCCGACAGTCTTATTTCTGGTGAGTGGGTGCATGTTTACATCCTCGTTACTAACGTTAAGGCACGATCACAGACTCGTAACTCGGCATGTCGAATGTGGTAAACAAATCAATACAATACGGTTGGATTTTATGTCGTAAATCGTATGCATGCGGTGTTAGAAACACTGTAAATGAGCTGTTAACCTAGCAATTGACTTTTTCTATTGCACAATGGTTTGTGAAAGGTTTTACTAACACGTCCGTGAACTTATATCCATGAAACTACACATGCAGTTAACAAGTTATAAAAGGCTATTTTAAGCGTAAATGATACAAGTAAAATGCAGTAACATCTGTTACGAGATATTAGGAATACATTTATTTGTAAATCTATTCTTGTAAAAAGAAAGCAAACTGCCAAGCATTTCGTAAGACTTCGTTTATTTTCTACAGTTATTAGCTGTTAAAATATGATGTAGGTTATTTACTAATTAATGGAACAAAGAAAATATTCAAATTACTGAAACATTTACTAATATTATAAAACACAATTTATTTAATACAACTTGTTTAAATCATAGACAATAACACTTGAAACTTCCTTTAAACTAAAGATTTGAAAATCCATTCATATTGAAATATAACATTGAATAATGATGACAATGGCCGACTTGTTGAAACTAACAAGGTTTTAAATTTACATATTTTTCCTCTTGAATGACATGTAGGTATTTAGCAACTCACACCTACAGTCCTCAGTTCTGGCCCTTTTCAAACTTGAATTCACATCACTTAACATACTTAAACAACAGTACCTACATAATTCTAACATCCGGTGTCTTGAAACTTAACTCGACTACACACAACCTTTCTTGAAAGTGCTCTTACATCATAGTTCTCTTTATTCAGATAGATTAAATAGTAATAGTTTAACAGATTTCTAAATAAAAGTGGTTCTAAGTTGCATTTCGACAGGTCATTCACTTCAAACTGTCCAAAGTTTCAGATCCACCCTGTATTTGTCGAACGTGAATCCTGATAAATACCTACGTAGCAATGACCTATACCTTATCGCCGTCCTCTGTGTATTTCAGTAAGCTAATTCATATCACAGTAAACAAAATTTCAAACTACATGATTGATATCAATTTGTCGTGTTCCGTACTTTCGTGTTGTTGTATTACTAAATAACTATTTTCAAACATTTTAATATAATTAAAACGAATGAACTTTCCAACAATAAACTGGTAGTAAGTTGTTTGTCACGGCATGATAACAAACCTGTCATTCAACACAATCCACATGCACGATTACCACGTTTGATGATAGCGTTAAAAGTAAAGCTAAAGATAGATATAGATATATTTATTACTTTCCTTCTTTCTTTCCTTTCGATATCTTTTCAAATTCTCCTTAAGGCTTGGGTCCTCCAAAGCTACTACGTCATGTCATCCGTGTCCTTACATAGTAGGGGAAATGAATCACCTAGTTTTGTTTTTCAACTATTTAAGGAAAAGGACAGTTAAACCAAAGGACGTTTAAACACTCCACTTTCACATGTTTTTGTGTGTGTGTGCTACACTCTGAACTCACAGAAACAAAATAGATTAGAAAATCATTGCACAAATGAAACATTTTAATGAAAGACAGTTTTGCGAGCTTATGCTTTTATAATTTCAGGTACGGATTTAGAACAATACTTGCCAAAGAACTTCGGTCTTCCAGAGAACAGTCCGTTTCTCGAGAAGAGTCCCCCGCCCACTGCCAAGCCCACGCCGAAACCTAAACCGCAGTCGATCCGAAGTGCCATCACAAAGGTATAATTATTTTATAATTTTACAGCATATTCTGTATGTCTACTGGTGATTTTTGTATTCCATTTAAATTAACAATTTTAATTTGATTTCAATATAAAACAGTAAATTTAAATTAATTGTGTCTATTATGAGGTCAGTAACCTTCAGAGATTCTCAGATGATTTCTTAGGTGCAGTGATTTTAAAAACTAGTGGGGAGAAAACCTTTTAAAATTTGCATTATTTTTTTCTGTTAGGTATTTCAATTTTATAGCTCGATGGTTATTAATTGTTGTGTAATAGTTTCAAACGATATTATTAACTGTGTCGTCATGCATGCTTATCGAATGATTATTATAATTTATTAGAGAATGTCTTAAGCATTAAATCCGCCGTTTATGTGAGTAAAAATCTTCTTTAAATAAAATGAAAATCTAAATCTATGTAAAAATCATGTAAAGTCCTATACTTATGTGTCCATACTGTAAGTTTAAGTAAAAAATATTGTCTATAGTTCGATGTTCTTTCGTCAATCGAAAATGACGTCGTGTCTCATGCAAATGATTACACACGTTTGAATATTATTTAGTGGAAAACGTTTTGTGATGCTAATCTGTTCAAACGAGTTTAACATGGTCACATCTCTTATTTATTAGTATTTTCTTGGCAAATCTTAATTCTGTCGTATATTTACAAGGATAAACCTCCAATAATAGGTAATTAATAAATCAAAATTAATAATTATTATGTATACTAAGCGACGCCAATCGTGTTGTATAATTAAGGGTTCTAATACAAATTTTTATAATCTAAAATATTTAACGACCCATCCCACCAATAGAAGAAAAGGTATAGACAGGTGGAATTCCATAACGACTGCCCATAAATTTTTGTGTGAATCGTATTTTAATAATCGGTATTCATAAATTAACATACTATTTAGTATTATGAGCTCTTGAAAAATTAAAAACTTAAAAATAATGTAAGCAAAAAAATGATAAACTGTTCTAAAATTTGCACATGTACACTGGATCAGTTACACTATTAGACATAATAAAGTGCTAATGTCATTTGAATGGTATATAAAAAAAAAAAATTAAAAAAAAAAAAAAAAAAAAAAAAAAAAAAAAAAAAATAGCCTTTATTAAGACAAGATACAATGTGCTTAAAAAAAAAATTAATTTAAAATAAGAAAAAAAAAAAAAAAAACGTTATAAATTTGCCTCAAAACCCCTGTCTGTTTGCTCTTCAGCAAAGGCCTCCTCCAAGCCTTTCCACAAGTTCCTGTCTCTAGCTATTCTGGTCCAAAGTGTACCAGCTGCTTTTGCGATCTCATCTGCCCAACGTCTGAATGGTCTCCCTCTTTTTCTGCTCCAGTGCCCAGTAAACCAGTGCATAATTTTCTTACTCCACTTGTCAGATCCTCTTACGGTATGCCCTGCCCATCTCCATTTTAGTTGTTTAACTGTTGTTGCTACGTTTTTAATTTTCGTTAATTTCACCAAGTCCGATATTTTAACTTTATCAGAAAGCTTCTTACCTGTCATACTTCGCATCATAGCATTTTGACAAGTTGTTAATTTTTTACTTTGTGCTTTAGTAAGGGCCCAAGTCTGGCAGCCATACGTAAGAACTGGAAGAATGCAGGTTTCATAAACTTTTCGTTTTATTGATACATTTATATCTCTATTTTTCATAACCCCTTTTAGATTCCAGTATCTTTTCCAAGCATTTCCCACTCGTCTATCAATTTCTTTATTATGTAAATCTGAAAAGGAGATGATTTGCCCCAGATATAAATATTCCTCCACATATTCGATTTTGTTGTTGTGAATCCAAATTTCTTCCTGTATAGAATTTGTTATTGCTTTGGTTTTTTCAATGTTCATTATCAGTCCAACTTTTTGGCTCTCTTTATTCAATTCGGTAAGCATTATTTGGAGTTCATTCTTTGTAGTGGAGAAGATGAGCAGGTCATCCGCAAATCGCAGGTGTGACAGGTATTCTCCATTTATCATTATTCCCTTTTCTTCCCAATCCAAACGACGGAAAACCTCTTCCAAAACAGCAGTAAAAAGCTTAGGTGAGATTGGATCCCCCTGTCGGACGCCTCTTTGAATTTTTATTTCTTCTCCCACTGTCTCTAATTTTATTCTTGCTTTACTATTATTATACAAATTTTTGAGTAATTTTATATATTTAAAATTAACCATCTGATTCTCGAGTGCTTTCCAAATCTCATCATGTCTGAGTGAATCAAACGCTTTGCTGTAGTCTATGAAGCAGCAGTACAAGGTGAAATTGAATTCTTTACTCTTCTCAAATATTTGTCTCACAGAATAAATGTGATCAATGGTAGAATATCCGCTTCTAAATCCAGCTTGTTCATGTGGTTGATTTTCGTCCAATATTCTGCTTATCCGGTTAAGAATTATTTTTGCGAATATTTTATAAATATTAGACATTAAACTAATGGGCCTATAGTTATTTATATTATTTTTATTGCCCTTCTTATGTAGTAAAATAATAGTAGAAGATGTCCATTGGTCTGGTATTGTTTCGCTATGTAGGATATCATTGAATAAATAAGTAAGTACAGGGGTAAGGATTTCTCTATTCTCTAAAATGAATTCATTACTAATACCATCTGAGCCTGAAGCTTTTTCTTTTTTCTGTGTTTTAATAGCCTTTTCTACTTCATTTTGCATAATATCTAGTACTTCTTCAGTGTTTTTTGGTACAATACTTGTTGTTTGTCTAGGTTCTTTGTTCGAGTATAAGTCTTTGAAAAAATCAGTGGCTAAATTAATTATTTCCTTTCGTTTTGTTCTAATATTGTCGTTTTTGTCCTTAAGGTGAATGATCCAATCTTTTTTAGTACTAATTTCTTTGAGAGCTTTTTTGACACCCCCAGTTTTTTGAATACATTTTTCTAACTGGTCTAGTTTGTACTTTCTTCGATCTCTTTTCATACCTTTCTTGATTGCTTTACTTGTTTCAGCAATATTACTTCTGTCAAGTTTTGTCTTATTAGGTATACTAATTAATTTAGCTCTATTTTCAATAAGCTCCTTTGTGCTGGTTGAGATCCACGTAGGCCTAATGTTTGGTGACTTAAAATCGTTGCTTGAATTTGTTTTGTGTAATATCTCTTGAAATTTGTTATATTTATCCTGAGTATTTAATAATTTTGTATTTTCTATGAAGTTCTGTAATCTTTTATGGAGTGTTTCTGGGTTGTTTTCGAGGTTTGATTTAGGACGATTTATCTTGAACGGCCTAGATTTCTTAAGTAAAGTTAACTTTAGTTTAGATCTCACCATTCTGTGGTTAGTGTTGAAGTTAAGGTTATTTATGACTCTGCAGTCCTGGAATTTATTGCTTTTATTAGTCAGGATATAATCTATTTCATTCTTATATTGGTTATCTGGCGACCTCCACGTCCACCTGTTATTTTCTCGCTTATTGTAAAAGCTATTAAGTATTTTCAAGTTGTTCTCAAACGCGAATTGCAGAAGCTTCTCCCCGTTTCGTGTTCTTTTCCCTGATCCATATGGACCCAACACAATCCTTTCTTCATCTCTACCTGGACCTGTTCTGGCATTGAAATCTCCCATAACTATGAGGTTTTTGTGTGTGTGCTGTTTTATTGCATTTGTTAGTGTTGAGTAGAAGGAGTCGATCTCTGCGTTACTACTTTGTTCCGTTGGAGAGTAGATTTGTACTATAGACCAAATTTCATTCTTAGTTGTCAGTTTCAAGTTGAGTATTGAAATACGTTCGGATATGCCAATGAACTCGTTAATACTCGAAGCGAGCTCTTTTTTGACTAAAAATCCTGTTCCATATTGTCCCGGAGTTTCTCCTTTGAAGTAGAGAATGTAGTCTCCGTAGTCTTCTATTTCTTCGCCTACGCGGCGAACTTCACTTAGCCCTATTACGGACCACTTGATTTTTTCCAAAGCAAGAATAAGTTCCACCAGGCTTTCGTGCGTTCTTAAGGATAGAGCGTTTAATGTTGCTATGTATAATGTGTCATCGGTGCATTTTGCCATTATTTTTGTTGGGATAGTTGGAGGGTAGTGGTCAGCTTCCCCCACGGTGACCAACCGGCTTGGGGTGTAGTTTTCAAAATTTTGGTTAAATAAAGTTTTTGTTTTATTTTTGTTATGTTTCCGGATATGACTTAGTTTTTTGGAGTAGGTGTTACTGGCGTTGCCCTCCCACGTTCAACATAGTTTAGTATGTTTGGTTTTATAATCTCTTTTCCAGGTGTTTTGGATGGACGAGAGGACTGTGAGTTTGTTTTCTTTACCATCTGAGATTTAGGAGAATCTGAACCTTCTCTTTTCCTCTTTTCGGGATACTTATCTTTCTGTTTTCTGATTATTAGTTTATCGTATTTTATATAGGCAACGTTCCCCTTTTTCTTTTCCTCTTCTACTTGTATCATCAATTCTTTCCGCTTCTGTAAGGTCTCTTTAGAGTAATCTTCCTTCACATAAATGCCAGGAGGGAGTTTCGACTTATTTCTCAGTATGTTGTGTTTTTTCCATAATGTAGTGATAGATACGACAACTGGTCGGCTTTTAGCTTTTGCTTTTTGGCCTATTCTGTATATATTAGATATCTCAACGCTTTCCAAATTTATACCAGTGCCCATTATGATGTCTTTAACGTAGTCGACAAGTTCATGTTCACTTTTCCTCGATTCATCTACTCCGAAGAAAACCAGGTTATTCTTTCTTTTTTGCATTTCCATAGTGCTGATTTTTTGCTCTAATGTTTGTACTTTGTCCTTCAGTAAATTATTTTCTTCAGTGATTGATTTTAATTTGTCATCTAATGCCTCCATTAGATTTTTTGTAACGGCAGTTGTTATTAGTAATGTTTGTTGGCTCAGTTTTTCATCAATTTTTAATAGAAGCAATTCCATAATATTATTATCCATTATTATATTTTATTTTATTAAGGTTGACAACCCTATTTATTTTAGTAAGGTGCAGTAGGATATGGCTTTGTAGTATTGCAACACTATTGCATAGACAGTGTCACAACTGTCACTGTCTTTTATACTATTAGCTGTCACTGTCTTGTATAGTGTCTACTGTCAGTTGTCACTGTTGTATGTTGTTATGTTGGTACACAGTAGCAATGGTCGGTTTCCACGGAGAATTTAAACTTTTATGAGAAGATTTCCACTTCACAGTCAACAACCCGCACTATTTGTATTGCACAAATCAATCCTCTGTACTTATTACACAGTTTTCACAATGTATCGCACTTGTTAAAAACCTTTACACACTGATTTTGATTTTTGTTCGCGGACGGGACAAACGTACGTATTTACAATATTACAGCCGGAAACGGAATCGGAAGTCATTTGAATGGTATACGCTAGAATAAAGAAGTTACTAGGTACAATTTATGTTCACAATGCTTCGACAGCGACGTTTAACACGCGCAGACATTATCCGACTTGACAAAAAACCGCACTGTGAAAATACGACCTTAGCCTTTATTCAGACACTATCCAAAACCTAGCACTATTACTATTGCAGCCAATGGCGGAGTTGCAAAAGTGTCCGCACTGTGGTCGCGCGTTTGGCGTGCGCGCGTTCGAGCGTCACGTGGAGTGGTGCGCGGACAAGGCCAAGATCCTGCCGGCCGCGCCCGCGCACCCCCCCGCGCACATCGTCGACGCCAAGCAGAGGCTAAACGCGCGCACGCAGTACAAAGCGCCTCCAGTACGCGGCAGAAAGTACGTATGGGTTTAATTAAAACTTGATGCTGCTTATGAACTCGCCTGCACCTGTCAAATCACACCTATAGATGGCACTTCCCAATTGTGTTGTTAAGTTGGATCTGCCTATAAATTTCTATATGGTGCCTAGTTGACTTAATCCAACCATTTTACATCTCACCATCATCGTTATACGAGGTTTCAGATGAGTTCTTCCTACGGTACAATAAAAAAACATTTTACCTTTAAAAACAACCCTAAAAGTTAACTGTAATTTTATAACACGACAATTAACACATTCCAGAACATCTCAGTCACGTGATAAATCGTCAAACAGTCGTTCCACGTCTGTAGATTCATCACGAGGAATCTCACCGCCTCCTCAACGAGACTGCGGCGACTATGGTCTCACGCGATCGAGAGCTTCAGGTACTATAACAATATTGATAACTAACAACAGAAATGTTAATTTATATCAGTCACACAAAACTAAACTAAAAAATTAAACTTAAAAAATATACAACACAACTAAATTTCAGAATCAGCATCTAGTAACGATTGTCACGAAGATGCATCGCCTCACGTTCCGGTGATTAGGAATTCTCGGAACGCACAAAATGTTTCTTCCGGCGACGCTAATGTCAAAGCCAGACAAGCACGACTCGCCCGCGATATAAGCAGCTCGAGGTATGCTCATTATGACATTTAATGTTATCTAAGTATGTATGTATTTAGGTTTTAAATTAAGTAGCAAATAAGGGGAAAGGAAGGTCTTTTAAAGATAATTAACATAAATCATATCATTCACTTGTTTCTAAATTCCTATCTCCTTATTTGTACATGTTCATTCAATCACTAAGATCCCTCCTTTCCCCTTCCGTAGAAATGATCAAGACCCTATTCCTTCTCCTAAACCTTCAAACAAAGTATCTGAAATTGAAAAAAATCCCACACAAAAGGTGAAAAGCAAATTGAGCAACAGACGAAAACAGCAATTACAAAAACTAGAAGAAATCGGTAATAAATATAACCAAAGAAACCAGAAATTAATGAATGATGGAAAATTGAACAACGATAAGCAAGACAAAAGTCTTATTCCTGTACCAAAACTGAATCCTAAAAATGAAAAAAATATTGCTAAAGTAATTCAAAAGAACAGGAATGATAAACAAGACACTAGTAATATAGACACTAAAACTCCAAACAATAACAAAGAAAAAACTTTAGATAGAAAACCGTCAAAAATAAGTAATAACAAGAAAGTTAACGAAAGTAAAAAAAATAGTGAAAAAACAAAGAAGATACAACCGACAAAAGAGAGTAGCATGAGTTTAGACAGTCTTGAAGAAACCTCAGTTTCAATGTGTAGTATAAAACAACAATCAATAGGAATAAATACTGAACTTCTGTGTGTTCCGTGCGTAATTCACGATGCTCAAGAGGAATCTAAACCTAGCAATAATCAAAATAAATTTGTTTCAAGAAAGAGTAACAACAATCCTCCAGAAATACAAGTTGAAATGCTGTATGAAAATCCAGTAATGATCCATAACATAAAAGCACAAAAATCTCCTAAAGCGCCTACTATTGTTGTTGATGACACTAATATTACAGAAGAAAAACCAGTTGTTGAATATAAAGATTCTGACATTTCTCCCCCGGTTATGACTCCACAAATAGATGACCAAATAACTTCCAATAATAGTAATGAAAATGAATCTGATTTAGATGAGCTTTTAGAAAACGAAATGCATAATGACGAGGACGTTAACGTTTTATCTGATAATTTGGATGAAAACTTTGCTCTCAACATAAACAACGAAGTGGTGTCCGATGTTGAATCTAATACCGAAGATGAAGAAAATATCGAAAGACGTCACGGAAGCGGTGAAACATACACAAAGTTTACTGAAAATCCAGCTGATTTAGAGGAATTCATGAACATAACTGATAAAATGTTAGAAACATCAACAAATATAGAAATCGAAAATCAGATTGTGAATCTCTCAACTCCGAAAACGAATTCTTTAGAAGCGCTTAATGATAATCCAGAACAGATAGAGTATTCTTTGAAAAAGAATCAATATGTATTTTCAGAAACTTTCGAAGAATTAAAAAGAAATTTCACAATGCTATTAGACGGCGCAGGTGATAATATACAAAATGTTATAAGTAATCAACAAACGACGAATCGAGAAATCGAAAAAAAGGTGTGCGATATGGAACACATTGTTGTTTACGAACTGAATAATGTACGTCAACCAAATAAAAATATAAAGACTGTTGAACAAATTGAGAACAAAAAACTTTCATTGCCGGATATATCACAGAACAACAAACCATCAAAAACGCCTTGCAATAAAAAAAGAATACAAAAACTATACGCTCATCCACACAAAAACAAAATATTTGGCGAAAAAACGCGAAACAACAAAGAGTATCAAACATTTATTATTAAGAAGAAAAATAATGATGAAGACAGTGATAATCAATCTGTTACATCGGAAGCTCCTCCGCTTAAATTACCTAGAATCGAAAATAAGAGGTTAGAAGGTAGAGCATTGAATGGTTGCTTAATGTTGTATTATATTACTATTTAAATAGTGTTAGAAATACTTTTAGCTATTAAGGTTTATGAGTAACAAAAAATAATATTGGTTTTTCGTTATTCATCATCATCCATATATGTTCACACTATTCATAAACTACCTGTAAGTATATTCGAACCAAAGCAGTTTTATTGTAGTTAATTTTAAAGTTTGCATGTTTTTTTTATTTTACAGACTTGACGATAACTATGATCCGTTCGAATCGGCAGCTAGGCAAATGAAAGAGCTCATGTCATCAGAGTCCAATATTTCTAAAAAGTCACAACAATCCAATAAAGACCTCAGTAGAACCCTTCCAGCCCTTCGTAATACTAAAGAAAAATCCTCCACTTCCTTCCTACGCTCAGATAATTCTAAAATGATTAAAGATACATTAAATAAAACTTATCAAAAGACCCCCACTTTGCAAAGAATGAAATCTTTCGGAAGCACAAATATTGACAATCAAAATCATAGCAACAATTTCGGCGGTAGGTGTAATTCCTTCAGAATAAATAGGAATGATAAAAAACCCAATCCAAAATTAAACACAACATTCACAAAATCAAGTAAAGAAAATATTAATGTGCCCGAGAAACTGTCTTTCAATCGGAATAATAGCTTAAATAGATCATTTTCTAGTTATACGGCTTCTAGCTACAGCACGCCAAAACCTAAAGACAAAATGCCAAAAATTGCAACTTCCATGTATCATAGTTTCCAAAGATCAACAGTTAAACAACCTATTAAACTTGATAAAATAAATAAAAATGACGATAACAAAGATGTTGTAAATCTTGACGCAATACTTGCTGACGACAATTCTTCTATGACAGACAGTAATTATATAGACCCAAGACTTATTAATGAAAATGATAATCTACCCATTAACGTTAATACAATTCTTGATAATCCTGAATTAGTGTGCAGTATGGATTCTTTATTGACAACCGAAAATTTACCAGCTAAGTTTGAATCTTTTAGTAATAATGTTCTACACAATAATAATTTAAATGGTAATGCAAATAACAAAACCGATAAGATTGAAGCAAATAATAATAGTAAAATAATGCCTATAATTGATGATTTGAGCTCGCAATATGATAAATTAATGTCATCACTAGAGCATAGCATTGCATCGAAAACTTCAATCAGAGACGATGATTCTTTATGCGAAGAGTTTGACTTAGAAGAATTTATTACGTCCTTTGATGAAGAGATCCATAGACATAAAACTGAAAATAAACGCACATGTAGTTCAACCACTAGAGTAGTAAAACAGTCTGAATTTTCACATAGTAATAAAACTTCAGAAATGAACAGTTTTAATTCATCTCCAAAAATACCTAATGGTATGATACCAGTTAATAAGTCTATGTCTCTTAATTTTAGCAGTAGCAATATGATGAGCGAAAACCTTTTCCCATCCTCTGTGAAACGTTCCACTTCCCTCCTGGACTCCATACAAAAGAAAACCGGTCCTAAACTAGATGTGAAAAGTAGACACAAAACAGATCAACTCGAACAGGATCTTATGCAGTCTCTCAAAGATTTCGACAAGTTTTACGAATTCGAAAAGAATGAAAAGCAGATTCAATCCAGTAAAGAAGTAAAGTCAAATCCCCACACCCAGTCAGAGCTAAGAACTGATAAAAGGGACCATCGTAACAAATTTGAGCGCAAAACCAAAAAGGTCGTTACTAATGGAAATTACACACCAAATGGAAAATCGAGCAACGATTCAGCTTATAGCAGGTTAGTGAGGTAATTTCTATCTGTACCTAGTATCTAGTATTTTAATGAAACAAATTTCTTAGCGAATCTACATGTACATTGATTCGCAAAGGCACTAATTTACTTATATAATTTTAGCCTTAACAGGATATCTCCATCAAAGCTATCCATTTGTACAAAAGACACAAATGGTCTTATATCATTAGAACAAATCCCAGCCGGGTCTGATTCAGGAGGAAGTCACAAAGAAGATGCCCGATCAATTAGTAGTGAGGAATTCCTCGCAATGGAACGTTCTACAGAACTTGACGAACCCACAGTTGACAATCATGCTTACAAAGAAAATGATGCCCTTAAAATAAATGGTAAGGTCAAACACAACACTCACACACTGTTTAGATTCACCTGTAGAATTATATAAAATATCTCTCATGTTGATATACTTTTAAATGGTTTTTATTTTCTTTTCCAGAGAAACGTAGTTGTTCTCGCAATTCATCACGCCCCAGTCCCCCATGGAAACCTCAGGGTCAGCTGAGCTCGAGCAGCTCCGAGGCGTCCCTTCACCAAGGTCGCCGGGACTCGTCGCTAGCGCCGCGTCTCTCGCGGTTCTGTCACGAATGTGGCAGTAAGTTCCCCGTCGAAACTGCCAAGTTTTGTATAGAATGTGGCGTTAAAAGACTCCTCGTTTAAAAGAAACATGGCAGCAGTTTCTAGTCTTGTTTTATCGCGAAACGGTAGCTTTCGATTTCAATGTTTGACGATACTGCAGTAGCACCTAACATTTTAAATCTTTTTTTACTTCAAGAAGTAAAACTAAGTTAAACTATTGCAATATCGCCGATTAATATAGTTCGTGGGCTTATTTTACTTAAAATGAC
Source organism: Trilocha varians (assembly GCA_030269945.2). NCBI lineage: Eukaryota > Metazoa > Arthropoda > Insecta > Lepidoptera > Bombycidae > Trilocha > Trilocha varians. The sequence goes on along the minus strand of AP028257.1, from coordinate 6,373,652 downwards.
AACTGCCATTGAAATACCTTTGAAGACGAAATTGACCAATATTATTTAGAATCTTACGGTGTAATATTAAATTGTGGTATTGTGTACCATCACGCCTCTAATTGGCAATCGATAAAAAGTGCATTTAGAATTTACCTATGCATTTAATGTATTTAAAAAATTATGGTATTTCCCACTTAGACTCCAGACTTTGTTTGCTGCAGAAATACTTTGTAATTTTCTCAAATTGCTTACTTAAATTAAGTATCATTTATTAATATATTATTAGTAAATACTTTTATATTGTTACCAAAAAAATTAATAATATAACATGTGCCTTCTCGAGTAACTATTAATATTTATTTTATACAGCATTTGTTTGTTTTTTTAATGGATCTGGCCAGGTAATTACTAAAGTTGTAAAACTTGGAAATCTGTGATAAGTGAGAATTTCGGAAATACTTGTCTTATTTTTATTCATGTGAATTATTGACGTAATTGTGCCAATTTTTGAGTTTTTAATTTAATTTTTATTTACTGTTTACGTTTTATCTTTGCATTATTAGAGTCAATTTATTTCATTTGCTTCTTAATGATTTCCATTGTATCTTGTCTACTTTGGCCATTTTTAACAAGACTGATTATTTTTCGAAGTTTTCAAACAAAATAATCCTTAATTACTGTTGTATATTGTTTTTAATAAAATAACAATTTTATCATGTATTAAAGTAACATCGTAATAATATTTGTTGAGTTTTATTTGTTTTCAGAAAAGTATAACTACCTAACATTACTATTATTTTCTCAGTTGAGTACTTTAGTGTGGATGATACCAATGCCTTAGTGTAAAGTAAAAAGTAATTAAGAAAAAAAATATACAGGGTGGATCTGTAACTTTGGACAATCTGATGTGGGGTGAATGACCTGTCGAAATACAACTTAGCATCATTTTTATTTTTTGGATCGGTTAAACTTTTTTTTCTGACATTGTATGGAAAACGTACGACGATCGTTGCGGACTTCATACTATGATGAAAGAAATTTTTATCCAATTCCGAAAATAAAAAGTGGTTCTAAGTTTTATTTCAATAGGTCATTCACCCCACGTCAGATGGCCAAAGTTACAGATCCACCCTGTATACAAAAATACAAGATTTTTAAAAAAAATTAAAACCACGACTCGCCCACGACCCACCAGTGGTTGGACTTCTAGAATACCTTATGCCGATGCGCGCCATATTAACACTGAAGGATGACTGCCTTCTGAATTGGGAAAGCTTCTCAATATGACGGAATTAGCGAGAAAATATTATTTAAATGAGATGATGTTTCAAATTTGGTATTTATTTTCATGCCACATAAAATAATTTGGTACTTCAAAGAATAATTTATTTTAATGTCCATCAATATATTCACATTTGAACTTTTACTTTTTAATATCTACAAATACTTAAATTACTAGTAAAAATATACTCAGATTCTAAAGAAACTTCTGTGAACTTTCCTTGAAGGAATAGTTCCTCTCACTCTCAGTCTTCTAAGTGCTTCACGTAAATGTTTTGGTTGTAAAGGTCCAGGCTCCCCCGATGTCTCTAAAACTTCCAATGCTGAAAATTATAAAAAAGTCAGGTTTTATGTATTTCTAATAAGGACCATAATTTTTAGTGTGAATATTTCAATTAATGAAAAAAACTACCAAAATTGAAGGAAATCTCATAGGTAACCTGTTTTCGGATTTAATGTGATGAATATAAAAGAAGAAATATAGGCATCACTTTACAGTAATAAATCTATTGAGAACATGATTTAAAATTGGTATATTTCATAATTAATAGATTTTTACCTTCCTCCACCACTTCTCCAACAAAAACTTTAGCAATACCAGACATGGCAATGACAACATTTTGTCCGACAGAACATCCAGTTATTGTTTGCATGAGTCTTTTAACAGCAGCTTTTGGGAATGCAGCTCTTCGGTACATCTCATATCTATTCAATTGTTCTTCTGTGAAATTGGACACTAATACTCTGTGAATGGAAACAATGGTATATTACAAGATAACCTTTTTTAAATATCCATAGGTTGATAAGTTTAGGTATATAGCCCCAATGGGATACATACTGCATTTTTTCTCTTTCTTCTTCTTCAAGCTCTTTCTTACTCTTTTTTTCTCTTTCCCTCTCATTCATAATGTCCTCAGCAGTCTGAAACTCATATGTATTTGTATTATCAGTTTGATTAAAGTCAGTGGCTTCTGGTATCACAGAGGACTCTTCATTTAAAACTACTTTATCATATTTTTCAACGTCTGATTGCATTTGACTATATGAGTTTTCAAATTGGTATTCATTTCCATATCCACCGTAAGGATCAGTTATATCTGTGAGGACACTTGTTTGATTTAAATATTCTGATTCTTCAGTGTAAATGTTTCCTAGTTCATCAGCTTTGTGTATTGTTTCCACATTTTGAGATATTTCTGCATATGTGTCAATTACTTCTGTTTCAATGTTTGTATTCTGGTCACTTTCACCATAGTTAACTAATGTAGTGTCTGAAAGAAGTGAGCATGATGATGTAAGATGTTTAATAAAAACAATTTTGTGCCATTTCAAATAAATAATTAGGACCAAAGATAATGATCTCAATGTCCTATCCTATAAAATAAATAACTGAAAAAAATCTTACATTCTGGTTCATCTTTTAGCAATTTGTCTTCAATTTCCATGGAAATATCTTGGGAATCATCTTCAAGAGAGTCACTGTGTTCTAACTCACGGGCCAATTCTTCTTCTGTCAATAAACAACATAACCATGATTAAATTATAAGAATCTCAAGAAAACTATAAATATATATCAAAATAAATTTTCATAAATGAAATAATACACAGGAACACAAGTAATGTAAATAACGAGAACATAACACTTATTTATACTAACCTTTCAGTCTTTCGCTTTCAAAAAAATCGTCGTGGTTAGACATTTTGCTTGATTCGATGATAAATAATTTAAATTCACAGATAAGTAAGTAATCTCGGCCGTAAGTCGATAATTGATAATAACAGGAGTAAGGTAGTAAACGTAGTAAACATTCTTGACTCAAAAACACAAAAAATGTGTAAATTACAGATGGGAAAGATATTAGCGACCATTAAAATGACAGATGCTCTAATCTGTGTTTCAAATTGTGGCTGCCCACACAATACTATTGTCAATACTTTCAAGCGATGGGAAAAGATACTAAAATACCATGGTAAAGTAAGTGGTAATAAAATTATAAACACACATGTTTTTCGATAAATAAATAAAAAAATACTTGATTAATAAAATAATGTACAAAGTTAAAAATACAAATTTTAACATTGTAATTCTATTTATGTAGCTTTTTAATTTCAAATAGAATCGTTTATACTTATAAAATAAATTAATTCAGATTTCAGAGATTCAGTTGGAATGTGGGAAAGAAGATATAACAGTTTGCGGCGTGACACAGGACTTATGTCAGATTAGGAATGCGCGGACCCCATTTGAACGGGATAAGGTTCAGATATAGAATGAGATTTTTAGAAGCTTGATGCTGTCCTTTTTTCATATCTTTTAACGCAATATGTAGAACTGAACTTACTCGCCGTAAGTACCAATGGGTATAAACAATTCACTACTCTATTATTGTTTTTTTTTTATAACTTTCTAATTAAATTGTTATGACTTTTAAGTCTCATCTCTGCTTCTGTCACAATTATTGTCAATACTATTGTAGATTTGCGGGGTCGCATAATTTAATAGCGGCTCTACACGCTGGGCCACCGCTGGTCATCATAGTGGGCCAGCGTATGGCCATCATAGTGGGCCAGCGTAGTGGGCCATCGTATAGAGGACGTAGTGACGTAGGCTGGCTAGTGGTGGCAGCAGTGTCGGTTTTTCGTACACACATCAAAGGTAGTGGGCCAACGATGGCTGTATGCGTCTACACGTCGGCCAGCCTGTTTGTTTATTTAGTTACTTAGTCCTATAAAGTCCTGTTACAATGAATAGTTAACATCCATCATCTTCCTCTACGCTATTTTGTTTTTTTACAGAATTCCAAAATGGAGGAGGAACTCAATTCGTCAGATTTTTATTTTTTTATGTTTGTTCCTAGATAATTTAAGTTTGGGTGGACCGATTTGAATGATTCTGATGTCAAATGAAAGGTGATAGTTGAAGTTAGGTCCCATATTTTTTATAAAGACCAAACAAGTACTTTTGGACCCATGTTTAAAAATGTGTATTTTACGTACAAAATTTCACAAATTTGCTATGCGTTTTTAAGTGTATTTCTTTTCCACATTCGACCAGACATTCGATCAAATCTAAAGAACTAGATGTACAACAAGAACGTAAAAAGGTAGAAACTAAAAATTACCAAAATCATCATAAAAATTTATTTTCGGTACCGCATTATTCTTTGAAAGAATAAATATTTTTCACTTTCCTTTGAAAAATGGTCTTGGCACAAGAAGACGATCTCATGAGGGTTCCGTTTTTTTCGTTTGAGGTACGGAACCCTAAAAAGTAACATAAAAAGTTTTTTTTTAAACTGTTGGAACCAAATCAAGGATATCAAGGTATCCAGGCTTTCCGACTTTGGTACTTTAAACTAAGTAGTCTGCCTAGTCTACACGTCAACGTCACTTTTTTGACTAATTTGACAACAGACAAAACGAAGCAGCGGAAAGCTTGCAGGTGGATGTGAAATTAAAGTTTTTTAATAAAAATATTGTACTCCGGGTGCGGACAGAGAGTTCCATCATGAGTGCATTAATTAAAGTTGCTCTTTCCCGCAGTCCTGCTTCAGTGGTGGGTACTAAAATAATAGAACTTTCTACAATTACTCAAGTTATGTAATCAATAGTGTTGGAAAATTAATTGTTTTCCTGGATTAATAACATGAATTTAGCCGAAACAAGAAGATCCATCACATCCACATCTTCTCGTTGTCTTTAGATTATTTCAGTATTGTAGGTGGAGTTAGTGTTATTAATTCAAAAACATTTTACATTATCAGTGTTTGTTTGTTTTAGGCATCAGTATTGTATAGAAAACTTCACGTAGCTGCATCAGGTGCCACCTTCAGAGATGCATCAGCAAATACGAACGCAACTAAAGCATACACAGTCATTGATCACAAACATGATGCATTGGTTATTGGTGCTGGTGGGGCAGGACTGAGAGCAGCCTTTGGTTTGGTTCAGGAAGGATTCAAAACTGCCGTCGTAACAAAACTATTCCCTACAAGATCTCATACTGTCGCTGCACAGGGTGGAATTAATGCCGCTCTTGGTAAGTCTACAGTGAACACAATTATTCCTGTTTACTCTTCTCTTTCTATTTATTATATTTAGTTATTCAATCACATACTTGGTTAAATCCTGAAAATTTTCGATGTCATTGAAAACTTAACACTGAAATTATATATCTTACTTAAATTTCTAGAAACAAATCAAATAACAATAGTTCATTAGTTTGTTATATTTACTTGATTTGAGAAATAAAATTTAAGAAAAGATTTTAATGCCAATTTAGGATCACTATAATAATAAAATTATGACGTCAATAATTATACTCTTTCTGGTGTTTTTGGATAGTTGGAACTTTCACATATATTAAAAGGGTTTCAAAGCCTTTATATATGAATATAATAATCTTAACTTTTATTAGTGAGGTAATTTGACTTTCTAACTACAATTATTACATATTTACTAATATGTTTAACTTGTTTTAGGTAATATGGAAGAAGACAGTTGGCTTTGGCATATGTACGACACAGTTAAAGGTTCTGACTGGCTTGGAGATCAGGTAATATATATTTAATAAATTCTAGTTAAGATGTAATTTAATTATTTTAAAATATTTTTAAGTCAGTTCATCTAAATTTAAAGGATATGAAGGATTAGATGCTGTTCAGGGTTGGAAAATTAACATTATCTTAAACATGCTTGAACTTTTTCATTTATAAGAATCATTTCAATGGAATTTGAATCAAAAGGGATTTGAATTTGCCAGACAATATAATATTTAAAAATTATTTTATTTCTATTTTGAGTGTTTTAAATGAGGAAATTCAAATACCTTTGCACTTCAATCTAGACTTATTAAAAAACTTAATGATATAATAAAAGTTTTTAATACAAAACCATAAGTTCTACCTCTGAAAGTATACCAACTGGTTTGGTTTTCAAGTCATAAAATTGATAATCGATATTAAAATGATTTTTTGTACAATATTTATGCTTATCCTAATTTTCATCATGGTGATTATAATTAAAATTGTTCCCTAAACACAGTAAAGACATTATTTTCTTCCGTTGAATATGTTCATTGACCATTGTGCAAGTTCTACCACTGTGTTAAACATGTGATTATTATTGAGGTATTATCACATTAGTGTGTGGCAACATCAGCACTGTTTTGTTTGTCCACCATAAATGGCTGCTACTGTAATATTTTTCAAATACAGAGCATTTATTTATCATAAACCCACTAATTTTTTGGTGCTTATGTACAATGTCTGTATTGTTTTTACCAGAATTTATTCTTCTGATATAGGTATTTATAATTGAAACTAAGAAAGCGTAACTTAGATACCAAAAAGTGAAAGTGTTTTTGTGTCCTTCTGGGTTATACTTTATTGTACATTAGTAGATTGCTACATTTCATGCTCTACCTTTACAGAGGTTCACAATCGATAACCACTTACCATCAGGTGCTTCTGTGTAGATGTGATTATCTATAATGCAATAATAAAATTTACTATTTTTATTTCATCCTGAATTTCACAAATATTATAAATATTGACATAAAGATGAATTGATAGCTCAAATAAGGAGACTTTATAGTGTATACCAAACATTTTTTTGTTAATATTGGAAATGGTTTAAAAAAAAGTAAGTTATAAGGTGGCAATAGGTGCTATTGTTAAATTAGATACAATGTTTCGGGGTGTCTGCGTCGTCCACTTCGTTTCTTCGAGCTATTTGTCAAGGTTTCATAAATTGATAATTGGTGCAATTATCCAACTAATGTTCTAACCACGTAGTTACTATTATTCTGGAAAATTTTATTTATTCCGGTAGATTTATTAACACGAACGATTCGGAAACGAGATCTGTCAAGTTAACGTAGGATGTTCGTTATCTTAATACGCTTTTTCTAATGGAAAATATCTGAGATAAAGCCATTATCTCGTGTGTTTAGTCTTACTCTGTGCCCCCATGATAGATCATAATACGATTTCCAAAGTCTAAATAAAATCCAGTTACGCATTTTTGAAGTTATGTAAAACTTGAGATGTTTACGTTTCCAAAGGTCGTTCTGAAGATTAATTATAATATTACATCAATTATTATTTTGATTCATATCATTGATCAAAGTTTATTGATTAAAAGAAAACATTCAATTATTTTGAGCGGAGTTTTTTTTAAAAGAAACACCTGTTTAAATATATTTTCTTTCTTTAAATCGCATATAAAAATGCTACTGAACTTAATGCGTCGCATCACAACTTATTTGGATTATAATAAACTTTATATACAAACTACAAATTTAAATTATTTTGCTCAACTACTAGGTGAATATAGTAACAGTCCTAGTCGAACTTAACTGACGGTAAGCGGTAACTATCGCTTATTCATCTATTTATAACCAGTTTTAACCTAATTTTGACTTATTTGAAAATACTCTAATAATAATCAAGTTGTTTTACTAAGGATGCCATCCACTACATGACTAAGGAAGCGCCTCACGCCGTAATCGAACTGGACAACTACGGTATGCCCTTCTCCCGTACTCCAGAGGGCAGGATCTACCAGAGGGCTTTCGGAGGGCAATCCCTCAAGTTCGGAAAGGGAGGACAAGCGCATAGGTGTTGTGCCGTAGCTGACAGGTAATAAACATCTTAATTTACTTTCTACATGAATTAGTTTCTAATTATGATAACTTATCGCAACGTAATCTTTGATTATTTTACGACAATTTTGAAAATAACATCTATTTCTGCTTTTATTCATGTTCTATTCTATTGAAATCATTACAATTTGTAAACAATCATTAGCATATTTTAAGGTAATTAAAATCTAATATATAAAATTGGCGTGTCACGGTGTTCGAACTTGAACTCCTCCGAAACGGCTCGACCGATTTTGATGAAATTTTTGTGCTTATCCGGTACCTATGAGAATCGGCCAACATCTATTTTTCATCCCCTAAATGTTAGGGGTAGTCCACCCCTAATTTTTTTTTTCGGCGCAGACGAAGTTGCGCGAGTCAGCTAGTATAAATTATAAAGTCATTAAAGTTAGAACTAATAAAATGTTATGCAATAGATACAATGTTTAACTCAAAACAAGTTTTCTAAAACTTTGATCATATTTTTGTACAGAACCGGTCACTCCCTGCTTCACACATTGTACGGACAATCTCTGCGTTACGACTGCGAATACTTCATAGAGTACTTCGCCCTTGACTTGTTGATGGAAGATGGCGTTTGTAAGGGCTGCATCGCTATTAATCTCGAAGACGGAACACTACACAGGTATAACTAGATTAATATTTATTGAATAGAATAATTTTGTTTTTCTCAATTAGGTGTTATAATGTGTATTTCTTCTCTTGTGGATTGGCTATTTAAACTGTCGAGTTTCCACTTGTAAGCAAAGCTTATAATAATCAAAGATTGAAAAACTTTATACTTCAAAAATATTTTAAAAGTATTGATTGCACGGTGCATTTCGATAGTGCACAATCTTTCTGATATGAAAATCTAAATGAAATGCAATAAAACTCAAGTATCTGGATCAACTGCTTTGATATTTTCATTTCAGATCACAGCTTATTAAAGTCACGATAAGATAAATCATTCAAAATCGTACAGGTTATTGACCCAGTTAGCTATAAATAATAAATTAATCATTTCGATAAAATTGTGTCATTTATATTTTTATGTTCAGAATAGTCATAGTCGTCTCTGACCTTTTCTACTTAGTAACCAAGAAAACACGTTTATTTCATTACACAATCGTTATTTTTAAGTTGAAACAAATATCGGTAACACGAGACATGATACAGTAGCGTGTCTCCATAATTGTTTTTATTGAGTCAGTTATATTCATTAGTTAACGTCGGTTGTTAACCAGATAACAATTAGGTATTTAATATTTACTTGTAAACAAGTGGAATAATTCGGGTACCAAGAAGAGATAACAGAATGACGACAAGACTACTTTTCGAAACAAATGAAAGATGTTTCGAATTTCATTAGTAACACTAGCTATTGCCCGCGACGTCGTCTGCGTGAATGCTATGTACTACACCATAATAATATACCAACAATTGTATATTTTAAACTAACATTAATTTACTGGTTTTCTTCTTTACCTTTCATATCTACACTAAACAGAGTAACAGAATAAGACTGCTTTTTGGAAAATTGAAGTGCAAAAAGTGCTAATTTCGACCGGCTTCGAATAAATGACTTTAAGGTGATTTTGCTGAGTTAAGGCAAAAGTTGTGACTAAAGCAGATGTAGAAAATAATCAAATTAAGAGAAATATAAGATAAGATTAGAAGATAGCGTAAAAAAACATGCTTATAGAACTTCTCAATGAACCACAATAGTGGTTTGGCTCTCCGCAGCCAAAATATAAAGAGAGTCCGGACCGGTGACGCGGAAGCAAGCGACGTACCGGTGCCCGTGTGAGAAGCAGCCCGTCCTGAGGTCGACACCCGCTGTCCCCAGTGTCTGCCCCAGCAACTTATTGATAGTCATCGCGAAGCAAACACTCACAGGGAACTGTACGCGCTTGAACTGGAACGGAAAGTTCAGGAACATACCTCATGGTATGAGAGGAATGAGTGATATAAATACTGCGTCGCCGACGACAGAACCCGTAACAATTTCCGCCCCAATTGTGTGTTTGTGGAGCGAGATGACTTTAAGACGGGTCCCGTTACACACTTTCGGAGGAGATAGGTTCCAAAGAAGCATAATCAGGACACTGACCTTCAGCTTGACAGTATGCGCTGGAAAACCACTTGCTGACAGAGAGTTCAAAAATCCTACAGGATAATGTGTAGCATCATCTTGCTCGACGACAGTTCATTTCCCTCAATTTCTGAGAGAATTCGTTAATTGCTGCAGCCTGGTCATTTTAGGGTGTCAAAATGGCTCGCTCACACACCCAAGAATTCTGCTGGTGTGGTATACGACTGATGTTGTACACACAGCGAATGAGTTCTTCTAAGCTGGATACAACTCTACCGAGAGACATTGGAAGCACCACTTGTCCACCTCTCTCTTCTGGTAGAGTACCTTCACCAAGACTTAGAAGGACATCGGAGAATTCTTGAGCACGTCTAATTTGGGGATGGATCTACTTCGTAGGTTTGTTTGTTCTTCAAAATCACTCACAAAATAAATTTGCAAAAATTTTTAAATATCTGTAGGTAGCAGCGAACCAATTTGATGGTAAACTTGTCCCTGGATCTTGAATGTCGGCATGAACCCTGTTTCAACGATTTGATTTGCACCAAAAGAAGTCATCTGGAAGGCGCTGTTATAGTCGCTCGTCTGCCTACATGGCAATAAAAAAAAAAGGCTCGAATGTTTTTCAAAAATTGGCTGGACCCGGATGTTCGCCGCTTAGTAAGAGTTTCAACAGTTCTGGTGGGTCTTGCATAGACTCCAAGCGTACCTTACCAGATGCACAACACATTCCATTGGGTTCCCCTCTCCATTTGCGGGTTCGACAAAGGGCGCACACTTCTTCTAAGATTGCTAATATCTCCGTGTGCGGCGTAGTTAATCGCAACATTGTACATGAATCCTCTTCCCTCTTTATTTAGCCATGGTTGCTCTTGCAACTCCTGCATTCTGTCCGGGTCTTGCGATACATGAGCAGAAGTATCGTCACATACGTCCTGGTAACTCTGCTGAGCAGCTGTACTACGCTCTTCAAGCTGCTCATCAGTCTCCGACGACCGTGAAAGAGCAGGCTGAGAGTGATCTCTCCTTAACTGAGTATCCTGCTCTTCAAGATATTCGATCCACTGAGTTCCACAATGTGTTCTTAAAGAGTAGCCATTAGCCAACCTAGCTTCATGCTCAACGGCGGTTTCTAGACATCGAGCTAACTTTTTCCTTCGAGTATCGTTTGAGCATTGGGATAAATTAGATCGTTATCCAGGCATTTTTAGTATTTTAATTGGAAACTACATAATAATATAATAATAGCTAAAGAGTTCAATTTGACTAACCACAATGACTTATAGCAAAGCAGGTAACCTCAGTTTTGACATTTGGTGTACGAAATAATAGCGCGATTCAGAATAATTCAAATTTATACGCCAACACCATCTAGTTAGCAAATAGGAAACATTGTCCCACAATGACATAATCAAATTTAAATTATTTAAATCAACAAAAAAATGCTTCCATATGTAATTCGACTTGAAGGCCAATAGATGTCGTTGCTCTAAAATTGCTTAATGAAATTTAGATCTTGCTAATCTCTGAAACGAATTAAAGTCACAATTTTGAAGAAGGAACAGAACTCTTTGTATCTATGACAATTAAAAAAATAACCATTGACAGTGCCAAAAATGACACAATCAAATTTAAATTATGGTATAAGAGCTAGCAACGTTTTTGACAGAGTATTTACCGATACGGACTGTCTAGTAGTAGCCTCCAGCCGGTAGTGGTAAGGTCCGGATAAAAAACCGATTTTTCAAATTTTTTTAAGACATTTTTCTTTAAATTATTTTTATTATACTTTTGCTATATGAATTTATTATTGCCAGATATTTTTTTGTTGTTCTTCTGTGCCAGACGATAATTCTGAATATTTTTTTTAATGAAGTTTTTTAACCACTTAAAAACCTAAAATTAATTTGCCAACTGATATAAAAGTGAAAGAGTATGAGAGATAGCATATATAAAAATAAAAGCTGGCTTTACTGAAATGTTTGTTTTCCCGACGTTGCTAGCTCTCGTACTAATAAAAAATGCTTCCACATGAAATTTGACTTGAACGCCGATAGATGTCGGTGCTCTAAATATGTTTAATGAAATTTATTATATTTATATCCCGTTCCTCGGAGATGATAGCACTATAATATATAGCCTATGTGTTGACCCGACTTCTAAGCAATATTCTTGCCAAATTTGAAGTACATCGGTGCAGCAGTTTTCGAGTTTATCCCGGACAAAGCTGACTTTTTTACAGAACAAAATGTATGGATTCTGAATCGCGCCATCATTATGTTCAACGGTTGTTTGACTTGGGAGACTGTATTTTGCAATGTTGACTTTTCTATCATTTTATTATATGTATAGATTATTTATACTCTATCTTTAGATGCTAGTAATATCTAAAATTCGCTAAAATCATTATTTCGAGTACTTTCCCTAGAGGCTTTTAAAAAATTCCACCCTGTATAAGCAACGCTAATCTCGGTGTTTACCGAACGCTATGACTTGTTCTTCTTCAAACGAGGAAAGAAGAAGAAAGTCCTTAAGTGTAAGCCGTGGGCAGCGATCCCGCAGTCTTCTTACATTACAGAGCTTCATGAGCGACGATAACCGCTTACTATCAGGTAGCTCGTCAGCTCGTCAGCCTCACATTGAGATACGAATCCATACGGTAGCGGTAAAGTGTTAGATGTTTATTATAAAGGTTCCAAGCCAAGAACACGATCCTGGCGACGGGCGGCACGGGTCGGTCGTACTTCAGTTGCACGTCGGCGCACACGTGCACGGGCGACGGCACCGCCATGGCCGCGCGCGCCGGACTGCAGAACGAGGACATGGAGTTCGTGCAGTTCCATCCCACTGGTATGTACTACACATTAGATACTGTAGAATGTTCTTTAAGGGGTTATAAATTACTGTAGGCACTGTATCAACCCATTACCGCCCACTGCTGGAAGAGGGGTTAGTCGATCGCGTTTGCCCAATGCAACCCTTTTCCGATATGCAGGTTTCCTCACGATTTTCCTACACCGTTTTTAGCCAGTAGGGGTTTTAAAAATTGCACATAAATATTTAGAGTTGTTTACGTTTAGGTACAAGCCGACCAGATATGAACCCGCGACCTCCCTTACGGAAGGCAAGCGCTTAAACCACTCGACCACCACGACTTCGCACAGTTATAAACTGTCGAGTCTGATTGACATCGTAGCTGACGCCCGGATGAACCTTTTTTGTTACAACTATAACGTATTAAAGTTGCATAATAAAATTTTAAGACAAAAAAAATAAAAATAAAGATTGCATGCGTCAGAGTTCCAAATTTTACGTAATCTTCAGTTATTATGATAACTTTAACAACAAATGAAAAAATGGTTTTTCCTCAAATTAATTTGAATCGTATTTAAATGTACGTCATATTTTGAAGTTATTTTTGTTATTGATTGCAAATCATAGCAATAAATTCACAAAAATCTCGTACAAAACAACAAACACTCACAATGATTGAATGACGTCCGAAAAAGTTTGGTATTTCTCTAAGTTTGTTTTTGTTTTGACAAAAATGAAAACAGAAGTAATATATGTTTTTAAAAGCTGTACCATATTTAAAATTTATCTTAAAATACGAGATAGTTCGTAATCTTATTTGAAGTATTGTAATTTTTATCTAAGTCTGGCATGCAAATCTCACTTCAAAAAATTAATACAGAAAATCTACCGCTATTATCTAATCTACTAGATAACCCTCGCAACTTCGTCTGCGTCATAAAGGGGTTCAAACAGTACTCGCAATGCCGTCGTGTTATTATTTTCGCGGCTCGCTGTGCCCCACATATTCATTGCGTTTTATACTCGTAATAACTTCTAAACGAAAAGTCCGATTGGAATAAAACAAAAAGTAATTTAATTCTACATTAATACTCTTGATAACAAAATACTTAATTTGGATAAGGGTTAATATAACGATACTCATTTAACGTTAAATTCAATCTCGGAACGAAATATTAAATTTTAGAAACATAAAAGTGGTTATTGTGACTAAACTATGATAGTTAGATATATGCTGTCGCGGACTTTTTTGTTTGTCTCCAAAAGACCTAAAAACCCGTAGTACATCATTTTGTTCTATTGTCAATAGTTTTTGCAGCGTACGCATAAATAGGTATTCGATTTTTCACCTTTTGTTACATATTCGATATTTTCATGCGGATCCCTATTTTTTTTGAAAATAAAATATAGCCTATAACCTTCCTCGATAAATGGACTTTCCAACAGTGAAAGAATTTTTAAAATCGGACCAGTAGATCCTGAGATTAGCGCGTTCAAACAAACAAACAAACTCTTCAGCTTTATAATATTAGTATAGATTGTTGTAGGTACTCATAATAAGTACTCTCAGCCTTAGTGCATGCTCATTTTCAAAACCTTATTACCGCACTTATTATTTTTTTCAGTAACAAACATCTACAAATTATTAACGAATGTGAAATGCAAGCGACTTTCGCTTTTATGGTTAATATGCACTTATAATGCTAGTTGTACATAGTATCAAAATGTTGCATAAAATATAGTATGATTTTGTATGTAGGTATCTACGGTGCCGGTTGCCTGATGACTGAAGGTTGTCGCGGCGAGGGAGGCTTCCTCGTCAACTCTAAGGGAGAACGTTTCATGGAACGTTACGCGCCCGTCGCCAAGGACTTGGCCAGTCGTGACGTCGTCTCACGTGCTATGACTGTCGAGATTATGGAAGGTAAATATCAATAATATCATTTGATGTTCGTCTTTATTTGTAACAGGAAATCTACATTGTTGTCCTCTACCAAAATATTTACTAAATAACCTCTTGTTGAATGTGACAAAAATATATTGTTTTTGAAATTAGGTTAAATGATTGCAACAGTTTGTCTATGACGTGGAGGTTTCTGTACACTGTAATTAATGGAATAAAAAACAGATGACGTAAAAAGGGTCTATGATTGTCACATGTTGTTATGTGTTCTTCCATTAGAAAAAAAAATATGGTTTTACTCGAAACAATATTTTCTTGAATGATTACAGAAAGTATCAAGATCAAAATGCCAAATTAAAGTTATGTTCAAGATAAATTAAAGCAACAACGTTACATTCGTTTTCTAAGAAATATTAAAATTAGTTAGGTACATGTGATAGTCGAAATTCTACAGTAATCATTCACATTATAATGTGTTAAAATTCATTAGTTACAAGTTGTGTTCATATCATTTCAAAATAAGAAGTATGTTTACCATGCAAAGTACCAGTAGCCGTAGCATAAGTTCTAAGTAGTTGTGTAGTACAAAATTAAATTATGAATATGTAGAAACCATTGCAGAGGTCCATGAGCGACGGTAACCACTTCCTATCAGGTGGGCCGTTGGCTCGTCTACCTACATGGAAATATAAAAAATAAAAATAAAAAAAAAACTTTTGACATGATTTTTTCACAATGTTTCGTTGTACATTACATTACAAGCATCTTGCAAGCTATTATTTATTTGGTACTTGAAATAATAATATGGTTTTGCCTGTTTGAGAAACACTAGCACTAATGCAATATGCTAACAAAACGAAACTTTACTAAACGATCCTGGCTGCGACGTATTGTTCATTCGATTCCATACACGAGTCGCATCCAAATAGATTTACATACTAAAAATGTTGCATATAGCTAACGTGCACGTTTAGGGGCACATTACGTCAGCTAATGCAAACAGGCGAGGCCGTCACGATTTTACAATACTAATAATATGTTTCCGCATCAGGTCGCGGGTGCGGGCCCGAGAAGGACCACGTGCACCTTCAGCTGCACCACCTGCCGCCCGAACAGCTCAAGCAGCGCCTGCCCGGTATCTCCGAGACCGCCATGATCTTCGCGGGCGTCGACGTCACCAAGGAACCCATCCCAGTGCTGCCAACCGTGCACTACAACATGGGCGGCACGCCTACCAACTTCCGCGGAGAGGTACATTATACAGGGTGTATAAAGAGCACTCTCGAAAACGAAGACTGGTGGTAGTACTAGTGAATAGTGATACCTGTGATGATAAGCCAGAAAAGCTTAACCTAAGATGTGTCAATAGTACGAACACCAGTCTTCGTTTTCGGGAGTACTCTTTATACACCCTGTACTTTGCTCATAATAAATATAATAATATTACTCTCGTAGATGTACATTCTGTTCTGTAGATGTGTTTGTGGTCTAGGGATCCCCTTTTAGTTTTGAAAATTACGCATACATTACTACGATATAGATTGGATAGTTCTGCTTACAGGGCTACAAAGTTGTGTGAAATTACATTAATGCATTAGTTCTCAAATATCAATCTTGTTATAATAGTGGGTCGAAGTTAGCATTGTGTGATTGTGTCCAGGTGATCACGCACAAGGGCGGCGCGGACCGCGTGGTGCCGGGCCTGCTTGCGGCGGGCGAGGCGTCGTGCGCGAGCGTGCACGGAGCCAACAGACTGGGCGCCAACTCGCTGCTCGACATCGTGGTGTTCGGGCGCGCCTGTGCGCTCACCGTCGCCGAGACCGCGCGCCCGGGAGACGCGCAGGCTCCGCTCAAACCGGTAACTACACTCTTTACCTCGAACCGGTTAAACCCGCGCAACCTCATCTGCATCACAGAGGAACATAAAATATAACCTATAGACTTCCCCGATAGTTGGACTTAATGATTATATGTATTAATGACTGCACAAAATGAAAATGAGGTGCTCGTTTCGGACCGTTTCAATTAATACATTTTTCAAAACAAAACATTTTGTAAAACAACATTAAAAAAAAAGATTATTAAAAAAAAAATAATTTAAAAAAGACATGCCCGCTGAGTTTCTTGCGCCGGTTCTTCTCAGGACGGAGGCGTAATTTTAGCGAACCTAGTGGTAGTACTCTTTTTTTAAATTGACTTTCAAAATGTATGTGTCCACATCAACTTTGAAATAAATGATTTGACTTTGATCCAAAACTGTAATATTTTTTCAAATCGGACCAGTGGTTCCTGAGATTAGCGCGTTCAAACAAACAAACTCTTCAGCTCTACTAATGTTAGTAAAGATGAGAAAACACAATACAGGGTGATTTTTTAGAGAGGGTACATATTGCAGGAACCCTCCTGAGTACTCTGTTGTAATACGGAATATTACCTACCTACGTGGCAATAAAAAAATATTACAAAAAATAGGTAATTTTTTTTTTTTTTTAATTCTAAATTCGTCAAAACTACCTCAAACATAAACAAGTTCGGCTTAAAGAGTGTTGACCAATGACCGCTAGTGATCTCGCGCACCCCACATCTCCGCCACACCCTGTCGAAAAACCATCATTTTACAAGAATTTTAGATATTTTTAAGTTGCGATTACTAAGGCATTAAGCCATATTCTTTGGTAATAATATTTTTACTGGTCGTATATAACCATCAGCTACCATGACCTTCAATATGTACCCTCACTAGGAAATCACCCTGTATACAATAAAATTTCTTTCTTTCTCGTAATACTACATTTGTTTAATGTCAGATGATTTTTTTATCGAAATATGTATAGCATGTACTAATATAGACTATACGATTTTTAACATAAAAATATACAAATGACTTTATTCTACTTATACCGATTTAATTTTAATGTAAAAATAGGAAAAAATCACTGTCGTTTCTTTTCAAGCATCGTAGTACATAATTTATAATACTTTTCCAGTTTCCTTATACATATTATTATCTGTAACAAGGAAATTTATAACGTTAATAAATCAAAATTCAATGAACTTCCATCAATCAAATGATTCACATTGTATTCTTAATATTAAAATATGAACTGGTGATGTCAAACACTGCTTATATTATAACTGTAATAATATCTGAACCAACATTTTAAATTCCTACAATATAACCAAATTGGTTTGTTTACTTTTGCCAAGTCTGTGGCAGGAGCCAAAATTGAACACAGTTCTAAAACTTATTTTGTTTACATTTTTAAACGTCTCATATTTTACGGAGATGATATAGTTTCAATGCAATACAGCGTCGTTTAGTAATAAAGATTTACAAAAATATAAGGTTTAATTAAAAATCAAAATTAAAATTTATTGGAAAAAAATGTTTTTAAAAAGGGGCTCAAACACGGTATTGAGTCCGAACGAAGTCCCCAGTTTCGCCATCTAGCGAATAGTGACGTTCCCAGTTGAGTGGATATATAAATAATATAAATACAGTTATCCAAAACTCAGTGTCATAAATAAAATGATAAAAAGGATTTGTTGTGAGTTTTACCAAATTGCACATAAACCCATATAATCATATTTGAAATGTTTTGTGATAATAAATTTATAACTCTTTATCGATATTTTCAAATTGTTTGTCTACAAATTTATCTACTATTGATGATAATATACTCAGTCTGGGCTTTAATTGTGATTGATTTTAATGATACAGGCTGTTAAAATATAGAAAATAGAGAGTAGAAAGTTATTTAGTGATAATATTATGACGGTACGTTATGATATTACTAAATAACTATTGAAAATTTAGAGTATTGACATATTTAGTATACTATTTTGAGAAAGCATGACTTATTGTACAAAAAAAAATCAGTCAGTAACGAAGTGGTTACACATTTAAGTCAGATTTTGTCTTATCAACCAATAAATAGAACAAGAAGATACTTATTGAATTAATATTTCTCTTAGACAACTGGAGAAGCGAGTATTGCGAATTTGGACAGTGTCAGATACGCGAATGGCTCAATCTCTACTGCCGACCTAAGACTTAGAATGCAGAAATGCATGCAGAAGAATGCGGCTGTGTTCAGACAAAAGAGCACCCTCGAAGAAGGTACATTGACTAATTTACCTAATTTTATATGCTAACAATGTTTGCCTTAGATTCCCTGTTATTTGTGTTTCTGTACAACGTAATTTGAAATCACTAATAAAATAGTTGTTATTTATTTAAAATGTTCTAACCGATGATACATTTGTAGGCCAGCGTCAAATCCACGAGATCTACAAACAGATCGACGACGTGAAGGTGTCGGATCGATCCCTCATATGGAACAGCGACCTCATCGAGACGCTCGAGCTGCAGAACCTGCTCATCAACTCCGTGCAGATCGTGGAGGGAGCGCTCGCCAGGGAGGAGTCGCGCGGCGCACACGCCAGGGAGGACTTCAAGACTAGGCGCGACGAGTACGACTACTCCAAGCCGCTCGACGGACAGGTCCGCACTATAGAGACGTATAATTACATAGGGCATGTCCTAGATGTAGACCTTTGAGTTGTCCTGATTAAAAATACGATGCGAATTATACCAGGTATAGACGCCACGGTCGCGCGTGTATCGAATTAGGATAGAGCCCGCAACAGACCACTATCTGACAGGCTTTAAACAAAAGTTGTTGCGAATTTAGTACTTATTGTGCACGAAATACTCTTCTAATTACTATAATATACTTACAATATACTTTTGTAACCAGAAAAAGCTTACATTCGAGGAGCACTGGCGCAAGCACACACTCGCGGAAACCGACCCCGCCACAGGACGCACCGAGCTCACCTACCGACCCGTCATCGACAGCACGCTCGACCCCGCCGAGTGCAGCACCGTGCCGCCCGTCATCAGGACATACTGAACATGTATATATCTATATCAACCTATTATTTTCGTACTAAGGATATTGCGCTAATTAGTCGTAATTTTTCGGCATATTCAAAAACCGAAACCGGTAGTATTCCGTTGTGTGCCTGCCAACTTGACGCACGCGACTATTCGTCTCTTACTCACGGGTTCAATATGTTGCTATCACCCTCTCACAACCGTACATCTAGAGTCGTGTCTGGAGGAATACCTTTGTGTTTAACTTTATGTTTATGGTTTTTGAATACATGCACGAAATGCCACACAACCCATGTGCTGAACAAAATACTTCCTGTAAAATACTATTTAATTAAATTTTAAAAACGAATGCATTTAATGGTTGTTGACTTTGTTGATGTTCATCATCAGCCTGTAGAAGGCCATTGCTGAACATAGCCTCCCACAAACTGCGTAGCATTATTGTTTATGTACTGTAACTTATATATGTAAAGTAACATATTGCTTTTTTTCCAGGATCAAGATCATCTAAAATCATTTAAAAGCCAGCGTTGCGACACAAGTTGACTAAATGTTGATACAAAACGCCTTATTAAGTAAAGAAGAAATATTATTTCATAATCATTGTTAATTTATTTTAGTTAAGAATAAATTTCACAATAATAGTTTAAAAAACTCTGATGATTATCCGAAATTATTATGTACAATAAAACGGTGCCAGATAATATTTTGTCAGAAATATAGTATGTAACGTTTGTATATATTTGTTATTTTCATCGACAGACCACACTTGTGTTTGTATATAATGTGGTGAGACGGAATTACAGCATTTATTGTGATTATGAATGTTGTTATAATGTTTTCAGCAGCATCTTAATATGTACTTAAATACTATTCAGTAATCTTTCGTAAAATGTAATTTGTAAGCGTTATACATATAAAAAGTAAAGAGTTATAGTACGCAATTTTATTAAATCCTCTGAATTTTACAGTTAATGTTGTACTTATGGTTAAATTTTATACAAATACACGCAAGCATTTTATCATTCTTAATTTGTGTATAATATTAATTTAAATATTTTGTAAATTTTGGTTTTCGTATCTCAGTATTATATAAACTATTATAAACAATGATATTAAGTTATAAACGAAAAGTAATGTACCTAGAAATTATGTATTTCGAAAATAAATGCGACTACTTACAGTGTTTTTTTTTCTTCAAATTAAATCACCTATTTTTATAAAATAATGAAATTAGTTAATTTGCTAGTGCTAGACAATATGTAAATTGGCATATAAGTTGGCAAGTCCTTTAAACTACTTAGAAGTATGTTCCAGGTTTGTGATGGATCGTTTACTCGACCGAAGTGTACCTTAGCAAAACAATGTTTAGTGAGCCCTTTAAGTTAAATACCGATAGATACCTACCTATACTTCATCTGAGGATCCAGACTATCCCCTACGGTAGATTTCCTTCGATTAAACATAAAAATAAACAAAGTAGCTTTAGGATAACGGGATACGAAACACATACGACTTAGTTAAGAAAGGAAACGTATTGGAAACTAATTAATTAGTAATTTCCAAAATCTGTCTGTCTGTCGTATAAAAACAGGAAAAATTTCGTTAGAAAAACAAACTTTACGAAAAATTTATACTTTACATAAAAAGAAGACAGTCGCTAATAAAGCGGAATCAAAAGATGGGATTTTATTACTTTAATCAATTTTAATGGTATTTATTTGGTACCATTTCTACGACATGTTCTGATAAATATACTATTAACAGTTTATCAAAGTTTTTTTTTCATTTAATTCGTGAAATGTAATGCATGTTTACTGTCAAAATTGTACTTCTACTAATTAAATAATTGTAAATAATTATCCGCATATTTATGAAGCCCAAATAGATAAAGGTTGCAGAGGTCAATGTTTGTCCAGCGTATGTTTGATAAGAAACAAATTTAAATTTACTTCATTAACTTGGTTATCAATTTTTTTGTTGTTTTCGATGTTTTAAGAAATCGTGTAGAATTAAAAAAATCTAATTAAGTCGTATTTTCCAATTTAATTAGCTTTTTAAATTCTAGAAATTTAATCGAAAGTTATAGCTCCCATGACATTATGTAGCTACAAATTGAAGCTGAATTAGTGGGTTTTTGTTCATCTTCCCGAATCATCACCAAATTGTTTACCTTTTTTTGATAGAGGCTTCACCAGAAAGGAGTGCGAGCTCCTACTGAGCTGGAAATTGATAAGGGCAGTTACCCAAGGGACCATACTTTTTGATGGATTGAATTCTTAGTCTACTAGAAGTAAAGAGAGATGCATGATACATGTTCTCTTCTCCACTCTGCTTGCTGAATCTCAGCTTGCATATTAAAAATCACCTTCATGATCGTTAAACTGTATACTGAAATGACGTACACAAATATAAAGACTCCAGAGACATAGCCGTACTGAGTCTTAAACCATTATTCATCCATCCGGTCTCTAGATGAGACGCTTGATCCCTGGAAACTCGAAGGCATGGTATCAAATTAGTAGGTAACACAGATTACATGAATACTGAAATGCGTATGATCAACATAATCAGATCTTTATTAAATTATGTCGAATATGAGATTGTATAAAGTGTCAGCTTTTTAAAAAAAATTGAATCATCGAAATCGATTCATTTTGAAAAGAAATAAACGCAAACACGTTAAGCAAATCGTGAATCGTGTAAAAATTAATATTGTTAAACACAGATTCAAAAGTAATCATTCGACCTTAAAAAATAGGACCCACGACTACCATCTGACACTAGAATCATCCAAATCGGTTCTGCCAAACCAAGGTTAAAACAAGGGAACAATTAAATTGAGTTTTTTGTAAGTCGGTTAACAAATGCTAGTCTTTTTGCATGCGTGTGTCGTGTCGTATACCTATAATCTGTGCCTACACCTTATCTTTCAAGTATTGTAACCAAAAGGGAAAACTAGCGTCGAGATTCAAATATTTAAGATTGCATTCAATAAGCCACTGATCTGATGATGGATTTGGAAGGTGGTCATAACAACTCAGGTGCTAAACAAGGTAAACCTGTCGTGTTTCGCCTGAATCGTGTAGCACTCTACTGCTACATGATATCCAGGATCTTAAAACCTTATTTGTTTAGTTATTATAATTTAAAATTAAGTTCGGCCTCTCGGAATAATAAACAGTATTCAAAAAGATTTATTCTTTTTACCAAAGTAGTGTCTAAAATGCTAGGTAAGACTCATCGATGGCTAATACACGCTTTTGAATCTCTGAACACTCCAACAAACACGCCATAATTGCTTCAAGTTAAGATAGAACTATCAGTGATGATATTCATATTTGATACATGTCGCCCTCTCGTCGTTGGCGACTGATAAGTGGACATTGGGGTCATGACGAGAACGAGAGCAGCCATCTTGTCAGTAGCTACTTGGTTGTCTACTGCACTAGTCGTCTGGCTTGGTTCGTGTAATTAATGGTGCTGTTGAATACTAGAAAGTTTTGTCGTGCGTACGGCAGCATTAGCGGAGACATCGTAAAGATTCAACTTAACGTTCAACATCCTAAAACAGGCACTCTGCGCAACTTGCTTTTCGATCCGTGTAAAGGTATGTAACTATGTCGGTACCTACAATACTCTTGCTAAGATAACAACAAATATGGCGGATCATTAATAATATTTAACTGAATATGCTTGCGTAGCACTGTATGTGTCTACTTCTTAATATCTATATAAGACTTTTTTCCCTTTATTCTAGAGCCTAGGAGTTGGTAACCAACTAATTAAAAAAAAAATCTCCAATTAATAAGTGTTGGGTAGGCACTTATCTGATTAAAATTAAATGACTTCTTAATATTTACGGTTTTATTTTCAACGTAGTTTAGTAAGTTATCAATTTTCGGCCATCTTGGGTTAACTCTGTCGTTAGTATTTAAAATTTTAAAGTTATATTAGGTAGCAGCAGCAGGAATTAAGTGTAAATTTTAATTATATGGAAACGACATCTCGAACAACAGAGTAAAGCCAATTGCAACAAGTCACTTTAAACCATTTAAAATAATCATTATTAGCATTAGCTTAGGTACACGTTTTAAAATGTACCGAATATTTTGTAATGTATTCTACAGTTTTCTTTTTGGCGTAAATATGGACATATTCCTACAAAGTTTCACCTTTCTATCGTGTACAGTTTTCAGAAAAATCATCGAACAGAGTACAGACACACGGACATTCCGAAACGAGGAAGATTTCTTGTTTGAACGTTAACAATGAGTTTGTTACGATTGGTTTTTTTTTTCAGTTGGAGGAAATCACCTGATCCCCGGGGTATGTGGGAGTTGAACCGCACTAAAACCTCCAACCGCTCACACTCAGCGTCCGAACCCCGGGTGAGGCCAGAACCCCGCACGGGGTTTGGAGGGACGGCGCGACGCGTTGCGCGCTCGACACTCTATCCCGTCGTTACGATTGGTATAACCCATTTTTAGAAAAACCATCTTAATGGGATTGGTTTATATTGCTTCAAAATGAAACACACACATCATCTACATTAATATCATGAAAGGCCCGGTTAATATTTATTATTTTGCTTTTATTCTAGATTGTGAACTGAAGAAAATGTCTTGCATTCCTCCATCTGCATTTACGGCTGGGCGTATCCGTGAAACTCAGCGTGAAAAATACGACTTGAAAACTCCCAAAACTAATATGGCAAAGAAGCCACAAAAATATTTTACTTTTACAAGTAAGTTTATTCCCACTTTAATTACTTAAAAACATGGCAGGATAGGCAAAAAATCGATTTAAAAAAGAATTGTAATAATCAACGTTGTATGGGTTCATAACTTTTTAAAGTTTGCATTCAGGAGTCATTATTATAGCACATTTTTTGATATACAAATCAAATTGCTCTGTCCGGTATTTTAGTTGTGCATGCTAACTTTAACGACTTTTTTAACCTTGGCAGGCACTTTTAGATTATCGAATATCTTTTAAAGTATAGTGGGTCATTCCATGTCAAATCGACAAATAGTTGGACGCGGCCCCCACCGATTTGGATGATTTTTGGTGGAGAGTTTTGTCTCATTATAAAACGAAGTTCTGCCAAAGGAAAAAAAATTTAAAAATTTTTCCTAAGAGATATTCAATATCAAAAATTTCATTGTTTTTCCGATTTTATGAGTTTAGTTATTTAATATTTCAGAGACTACTGAGTATTAAAAAAAAAACTCTGGTATATTTTTAGAGGATACTTAGAGGTATTAGAAAAAAAAATTTTTGAAAAAAAATTTTGAAACTGATCAAAATTAAACAATTTTGAATTTTTCAAAATCGTGAAAAGTACCCATCGCGGGAAATTTTGGCCTGAAAATTTTTTATACTATACTTATAACATATCTAAAGATATTCTGAAATTTTTAGAGGGGTGTTATTTTTCGTTTCATAGATATGAATTTTTGAATTTTGACAAAAAAATAATTTTTCACTATTTTTATATTTTTTTTTGTTAAATATCATTATTCTACTACATGATTACTAAAATTTGAGGTCTAAAATATTTTTTTATGTTAATGGGATGTGAAAACAAAAATATTTCAAAATTGTATGTAATTATCTGTTTATTTAGAATACTATTTAACATTTAGGGCTTCTGTGATGAAATGAAAGGATTAAAAGCATAAAGGAAGTATTTAATTTTTAAAACTGTAATTCCTCTTGTCCTTTCAGAGTTTGCTGCAGTTTATTTCGTACGACGTTTTTTGGTCACTCCCTTTTCTGAGGTTGATGTCTCAGACCTTTTTCTCAATCTTGAAAGAAAGAAATGATATCAATTTTAAAATAAAAGATTAATTGCCATCAAGTAAAAAAACTCGAAATTCTGATTTTCCTACCTGGTTTTCATTGGTGATTCATCGATGATATCATAAACATCAGTGTTTTTTAGGCGACAGAGTGTGACACTTTTATAATGTTAATTTAATAAGTTTTGATTTAAAGTTGAATCTATAATATATAGTACATTTTGAAATATTTTTGTTTTCACATCCCATTAACATAAAAAAATATTTTAGACCTCAAATTTTAGTAATCATGTAGTAGAATAATGATATTTAACAAAAAAAAATTATAAAAATAGAAAAATTTTTTTTTTGTCAAAATTCAAAAATTCATATCTATGAAACGAAAAATAACACCCCTCTAAAAATTTCAGAATATCTTAAGATATGTTATACGTATAATATAAAAAATTTTCAGGCCAAAATTTTCCCGCGATGGGTACTTTTCACGATTTTGAAAAATTCAAAATTTTTTAATTTTGATCAGTTTCAAAATTTTTTAATTTTGATCAGTTTCAAAATTTTTTTTCAAAAAAGATTTTTTCTAATACCTCTAAGTATCCTCTAAAAATATACCAGAGTTTTTTTTTTAATACTCAGTAGTCTCTGAAATATTAAATAACTAAACTCATAAAATCGGAAAAACAATGAAATTTTTGATATTGAATATCTCTTAGGAAAAAATTTTAATTTTTTTTTCCTTTGGCAGAACTTCGTTTTATAATGAGACAAAACTCTCCACCAAAAATCATCCAAATCGGTGGGGGTCGCGTCCAACTATTTGTCGATTTGACATGGAATGACCCTAGTAGCACTTATTACATGTGTGGTATCACACTATTTAGACACGATTTTTCCACATACTCGAAAACATTAAATTCCACTATGTACCTGCCAACTTTACGCACGCAATGAGTTTCCACAATAAACATCTAGTCAATCCAGAAATCACAATAAACATCTAAACAGGGACTTATCTAATGACTACTAGCAAACGATCGATCAGGTGGCCCGTTATCTCATCTGCAACGAGGCAATAAAAAAAACATGCAGAAAAGAACATTCATTAACGGCTGCCTCGGGGGGCGGGCTCATAATAACCCATTAGAATGAACAGTATTAAATGTGAATACTTATTTTGACATATTAAATAAATTACAGACATTGAGCTGCCTCTGAAATACAACAGCAAACACATGAATAGCATCTGGGGACGTTATAATTGGTACTCAGCTCACAATGTGAAAAAAGTCAATGATGCCTTCATTTCTTCCGGGGATTTGCAGCAGTGAGTTCTATTAATAAAGATCTATCGATACTTAAATCACCTAATACTTTCTTATTGATTGAACAAACCAACCAGCAGTAAATATTACAACTAAAAATAGAGACATTGTAGCAACATGATTAATTGAACACCTTTGAATGATAACCTACCCAGAAACAATACTTGAAAAAAAATGTCCTCAGCGAAAGCCTAGCCAGTAATTTTCTATCAATCTATCTAAGTGATCATTAATAAAAAACAATGAGACCCAGCTTCGAACCCTGGGGATGACGTGAATGGTAAGGACTTGAAGCCAGCTAAAACCTCTAGCTGAGAGAGAACATCTGTTAAGATAAGTTATCGTAAGTTTCGACTTTCGAATCATCGAAGCAAACGATTTCGATTTTTATGGACCATTTTAATAGTCAGTAAGTAGGTACATCAAAAATTTGCCCTATCAAACCGTTTACTGGGTGGAATTTTTCAATCCTACGTCCAGGGCAGTACCTGAATTTCAAAAACTCAGCTTTGTCTTGAAAAAAAATAAAATTTCAAATATCAATCAAAAGAAACTGTAGGAAACAATCATCAGATTTCCTCAATTTATAGATATGTTTTTCGGAACAGAAAATTGTATTCGTCCTTAGCATTTAATGTGACTCGCAAATCCCCATTAAGGCGATCAGAAATTAAGTAGTAGAACGAACAAATTAATTTTATTTTACTTATTAACCATTCGTCTGAGAACATCAATATTAGCTCTATGAGGAAACTGGGGAGTTCGTTCGGAATCACTGCCGTGTTTGAGTTCTATTTTATTTTTATTTATTTATATTATAGTTTTTATTTGATTTATTTTGAGTATCTTTTTAAAAACATTTTTTTTAATAATTTCGATTTTTATTATGCCCGACAAAATCAAGGATCCTATATGGACATTTACGTACGTACGTAACGACGTCTTTACAAAAAACAAGGTTTACGTATAAAGTTCATGAAGTTGATAAAGTACGTTCTATGTCGATTTTCATTTAAAATTAATGTTGTAGGTAATTTAGTTTACGACATAATCGAAAAATTGACAAATGTTTGATCCAATTGTTTAAAATTAAATGTTATAAATTCATATATTAAGAGAAAAACATTGTTTTTTTGTATAAAAATAAGTTATAGTCGATTTATTGGTTAACAAATAGACTATAATTAAAAAACATAATAAATTATATTACATTGCTTGGTGATTGGTGAATGAGAAAAGAAATGGAAGAATGAAATGAAAGAATGGAATTTTGCATTAGTTAAGTTTTTCACTTACAATCTGCATTTTCCACTTTCTAACCACTAGAATAAAAGTCGCCAAAAATTTAAATTTTCACAAATTTCTAATTAAATAAAATAAAATAAAAAATTGTTAAGTGAGTAAAATAAAATTACTTACAGGTATTATCTCATTTTTGTATCGTTTCAGATTGCCTGTGAATCCCTCCAAGAATGAGTCGATGATAACATTTCCATCGGCTAGTCTAGACCGTGTCTGGGCTGCAATCAACTTATCTCAATCTCATTAATAGTTTTCATTTCTTTATGAAATTGTAATGTAGCTGTGTGTTAGTAATAAAATAAATAAAGTCTTAGCATATTTTATTGGAAACACCTATACCTGATTATATTATGTTGTTACAGATATTGTCCATTTACTTGGATAGTATGAAAGGGTTAAATCTGCAGAGCACTCTTCTTAATCTCAACCTTATCCCTTTCAAATGGGATTATCTAATCTGACATAAGTCCTCTGTCACACTGCAAATTTTCATATCTTCTTTCACATAATCTAACCATCTCTTCTTAGGCCTTCTTCTACTCTTACATCCATCCTCTTTCAAATTCCATATTCCAATTAAATCTGCAGAGCACTATACTGGCAAGAAAAACAGAGATTTAAGTAAAAGCATTTTTTAATACAGGATAAATAAAACTACAATATTTAAAATAACATTTTCAGTTCTTGGATTTATCCACACAACACTTGGGCAATGTGTCAAAAACACAATATTAAGAATGTAAAATTAATAATTTCATAAAATTATGATATATTAAGGTTTCACAGTTTGAAACTTTCAATTTTAATTTTACCATTAAATATGTATATACAAAACCCAATGTAATAGTACACAGTAACATTTGATTTTCAACATAAATTTAAAAGTATATTACATAAAACTATGAATAATTAAATCAATATATAACAATGAATTTTCTTCAATCAATTTTTATAGAAAAGCTAGCACCACAAGAACAACCAATGTCCGCATTAGGATTCTGTACAACTCTAAAGGCAGACCTTATTAGTTCAGTATGATAATCTATAGTTGATCCTTTAATGTACTCAAGTGAAGTTTCATCCACAACTACTTTGACACCGTTTTTTTCAAATATCCTGCAATAAAGTTTGTTATGTACATCAAAACGTAATAAAGTCAAATATACATCTTTCCATAAATTGCCGCACACATGCTTAAGAGTATTAATAACTAATTAGCTACTGTGCTACTATGTACTGTGAAATAAAATGACTAGATTACTTAGAGTAGGCATTTGATTAGAACAAACAGTGCAATATTTACCTTTTACCCAGTCAACAAGATGTTTTAATTTAGATTATTAATCCCTTTCTATACACTAATAGTAAATAGCTAATATTATAAAACATTTTACACACCTGTCATCACTAGCAATATGGTTATCCAAGTTAAATTTATATTGAAATCCAGAACATCCTCCACTCTCAACACAAAGCCTTAAAAACGTATCATTTTCTTTACAAAGTTCTTTTAATTTATGGACGCAATTATCACTGATACCGATGTCTGCACTTAATGGTAATGTTACAGATTTTTGTGAAAACGTTCTATGTATTCCACCACAAACATATTTCTTCATGGTGTAAAAATATCCAGAACGTAAGAACATTTTTGTTAGGAAAAGGTGGGAAATTCTTGAAACGGAATATTGACTTTAATCCACTTCACTATCCCCTTAACAATTACTATTTTTGGTATAAGCTTTTTCTTAATATTTTGAACAAAATTTGTCTGAATAACTATTATTTATATAATTATTATTTTTGACTTGTCAACCACTACACACACAGATTGCTAATAATGACAGCTGTCATTTACTTTAGATAACGTGATGTCTTCAGCATGGCCATAGCGTGTCCGCACACCATCAATAGTATTGTCAATACTTTCGACCGAGGGATGGGAAAGATACTAAAAAAATAGCACGTGCATGTTTTAGGATAAATAATCCCTTTAAAATTTAAATATATTTTAGGATCTAGTTCCAAAAATCGTGTAATGTTAAAAATATTAATTTTTACATCGTAAGTCTACTATTCAGGTAGTCTTCTAATTTATAATATATGCAATGAATTAATTAAAATTTCTTTCATACTTTTACAGGCTTGATGCTGCCTGAAACTACTTTTTTTCATACCTTTTAGCGCAATACATAGAACTAAACTCACTTGACATAAGCACCAGTAGGTATACAGGGTGATTTCCTAGTGAGGGTACATATTGAAGGTCATGGTAGTTGATGGTTATATACGACCAGTAAAAATATTATTACCAAAGAATATGGCTTAATGCCTTAGTAATCGCAACTTAAAAATATCTAAAATTCTTGCAAAATGATGGTTTTTCGACAGCTGATAGGTGTGGCGGAGGTGTGGGGTGCGCGAAATCACTAGAGGTCATTAGTCAACACTCTTTAAGCCGAAATTGCTTATGTTTGAGATAGTTTTGTCGAATTTAGATTAAAAAAAAAAAAAAAATATTTTGTAATTTTACTTATTTTTTGTAATATTCCGTATTAGAACAGAGTACTAATCACCCTCCCGCAATATGTACCCTGTCTAACAAATCACCCTGTATACAAATAACACAATTTCAATATATAAAAGATTTTTAGTGCATGCTACTCAAACGCTATTATTGCATTTTTTTTTCTAACCTTCTAATTTAATTATTATTACTTCTAAATCCCGTCTTTGCTTCTGCCACAAGTATTGACAATCCTATTTTAGGTGTGCGGGCACGCATACACGGTATAGCGTTGAAAAAAAGTAGTTTCAGGCAGCATCAAGCCTGTAAAAGTATGAAAAAAAATTTGAATTAACTAATGAGTTAAAATTTATAATAATTTTGTCTTTTAATTTATAATATATGCAATGGCATACATTATGGCCACCTGAATAGTAAACTTACGATGTTAAAATTTATATTTTTAGCATTATACGAATTTGGAACTTGATCGTAAAATATAATTAAGTTTTTCAAGTATTATTTATCATAAAACATGCACGTGCTATTTTTGAAAAAGTGCTTTTAATTAACACTTTCTTTAACATGCTATTTTTTAGCATCTTTTGCCATCCCTCGGCCGAAAGTATTGACAATACTCTTTTAGGTGTGCGGGCACGCATATGGGTCAGCCACCCTAAATTGTCTTGCGAATATACGAGTCCCTGTAATGTACGACCACGGAATGCACGGACCCGGAATTCATGTACAAACAAAAGCCATTGTTTGGCTTCCAATTCCGCGGCTGTGCATTACTTGTACACAAATTATCGGGTCGTACAATACAGGACCGTACCAATAATGCACGACCACGGAATGCACAGCCCAGGAATTCATGGTCAAGATGGCGGCTTTTCAACTTAATAGCCAATCAGCAGCGTTTTCTCATAGACGATTATGCTTCGTTTTCACTACTTGCCAATGCCAACATACGTTGTTTGTTTACATCACAGTTTAAAGAAAATTGATTGTTTCTTGTTTAATTATTAGTTTTTAGAAAATACTCTCAAGAGTGACTGTTCTTACTGCATAGTATTAATTAATAGTGCAGTGGACTGAAAACGAAATGGAAATTAACAACTGAGGAGAAAAATAACCTCATTTAGAGTTTAATCACTAACGACTGCTGGACTAATCCTTCTGAGCAGCAATAGGCAATGTTATGAACAGATGAACTTGCAGAGAGTATTTTGCAGCAGTATTTACTATTTAACTTACGCTCAGTGAAGATTTGATGACACTCTTTTGGGAAGTTTCGGTTCCGACAAACCTGAGACTCTTTATTTTATTAGTAATGAGACCATGGAAAGCACATCTGTATTACTAAGCATCAAGAAAATAGGACATTCTATTGAAAATTTTGCGGGTTTTGAATACAGCAATTGATATGAAAATATACAAAGTAACCTCAAAGTTATTGTTTATATTCGCCTTTCATATGGTAAAGATAAGATGAGAAGTTAATGTTTTTTCCGAATGTTTAATAATAATCTATTGTATTCACTCTGTCAGTTAGTATCAAAGGCGAAATGATACTGTTTTCCTATAACTAAAACCAATGGTAAGTACAGTAAATACTCCCATATTTAAAGTATTCAAAAGTGAGATTTCTCCCATTAGTACAAATACATATTTCCACATTTAAGGATTCGAGCTTTGGTGGCGGAGATATCAGTTTCCTTCACAATATTTCCCTACTCTGCAAGTCAGATGCCTACATACAATATGAAAATTTAGTCAAAAGGATGAAATCTTCAATGTGTTGATTACAAAAATGATTATCTCCATAGTATGTCCGAAGATGTATGAATAAATTATATTTTGGTATATTCAAGTTTTCTTGAAGTTAAAATAAAACAAGGATAATGATGAGACGAGGACTGTAAAAGTAGAGTATCAAAATAACTGATAAGTATAATTTTCTCATAACAGGTAGGCAGTACTATGTAACCTAATCAATTACAAAAGAAACTCTTTATGTTGGAGAATGGAGTGACATATTGGCCAGGTCAGCAACAATAATTGATAACTTTCCATATGATATGAAGCAATCCATTACCGCCAACTGCTGGGCTCAGGTCTCCACAGAAGAAGGATAAGGCATAGTCGATCAACTAATCTTATATATAAAAATGAATTGCTGTTCGTTAGTCTCGCTAAAACTCGAGAACGACTGAACCGATTTGGCTTATTTTAATCTTGAAATATTCGTAAAAGTCCAGGGAAGGTTTAAACGGTGAGAAAATTTCCTTTTGTGACGCAGACGAAGTTGCGCGGGCCAGCTAGTAAATAAATATTTCTTAATACCTACATAATAAATAAAACAAATGTTCAGTTCTTATATTTTACTACCATAAATGCTCGCTATGAATGTTTTAATAAATGTGTTAAATGAAAAAGCCTTTTATTCCTTGTATATAAATATAAAAATGATTATCTTATTATATTCTCTTACCAAGTCGAAACTACTTACTTAGTTTTTAAATTTTTATAAGTATGATAGTATCAATGAATTGATGCATATTTATTTAAGGTAAAAATAGTGTTTGTAAAATTTCAAGACATAAAAATACACACAAGATATAAAAACACAAAAAAATTCAACATTTAATAAATAAATAATTAATAAATATGAATGGGGTGGAGCTCTGGCCGGAGAGCAGTGGACTGTAATTGACTGGGGCTGGCATGTCTGGATGTGGGTCGACACATTGTTGGCCGGTTCAGGGGTACAGCTCCACTGTTTCGATAGCCCTGAGGTTGGTACGTCAGACCGGAGCACGGAGCAGGACCGCTGAGGAGAGCAGGAGCAGGGATTTCTTCCAATAAAAACACCGTATTTTTCAGTACTGCGGCCGGGCAAGGGTGCGGGGTGCGGGGCAGCAGGGGTTCAGCCTTTTCAGTGGCTTTCTTCAGTTCTTCTTTTCTTCAGGTGTGGTGAGAGGGAAATCTCGAGAACCTCTGCTGGAGCGTCGAAACCGGCCCGTTACAACATACAATGAATAGTTTATTTTCCTTTTCCATACATCATTATTATTCTTATTCCACACGTTACACATATTCACTTATCTCTAACATGTTCACATATGCCCATAACGGGCCCTCCGATATAAATACGCGGGGCCCCGTTCGCCCTGCGCTCAGTCGAGCTTGGGCCGCCGCGTGCGATGCAACTAGTATGTTCTATACATAGTTATGCTAATATTTCCTCATTTACTTGACTCTATATAATTCTAATCCTTATTCTACTTAGGTTTTACATAAACCTTTCTAATAAGACTATTCTCAAACCGAAATCTTATATAATTACGCTACAAATTCACTTACAAAAATCGCAAACATTATTATTCATTTAAACAAAAACTGTGTTACATATTTACTTTAAATTTACATTATAAGCTAGAACTAACCTAATTACACACGGATTAATATATTTCAGCCCTAGATTATTCATATTTTGACCCTGAGAGACCCTAATGACTAAGTTAATTCAAGAACAAAATATAAGAGGAAAAACAAACTAAGTTAGTCAAATAAAACATAAAAACTAGGCCCCCTAGGTCTTTGGAGGCATTTCCAATTAGATTTAGGGCTAAAAATGATCTAATTAGAACCCATGAGCTAACACGTGTTTGGCGCCGTTTAGTCTAGGTGTCCGATCGAGCGCCCGGCGGCCACGTTTCATTTCGCTATTCACCACTAGGCTGCGTTGTACAGGGTACGTTTTCGCGAAGTGTCGTTTCCAGATATGATTTTTACCTAAGTTTCTGATGTAAGAGTTATTTACTATTAATTATGTACGTTATATAAAGAAATTTAAACATGTTTATTTACTATTATCATATCTGCATACGAGAGCTTTTTCCGGGCTTATTCTGTCGTTCACAAAATAGTTACTTTATATATAAATTTATATAATATAAACATTAAATTTCAAACAGAACTCACACACATTTCTTGATTTACAAAATCTACTATTTTCCTAATACTTAATATGTATTTTCCTTAAATCATTAAAATTAGAAGGACATTTATAGAAAACTTTTCAATACATTGCTAAGTTATGACATGTATCTAAGTCCTTATTACAAAAAAACTCACACTTGATTATTTCATATAAAGTAAGTCATTTATATGTATTTGTAATTTACTGACAATTACAGAATTCGAAAATAGGTTGTTTATATTTAAAACATTATGTACGATTGGTTTTTTGTGTTTGCCTCAGTTTAGTAACAATTGTATCTTAATATTTTCTATGATAAATAGGAGTTATAAGTAGATGAAATGACACAAAATATTATACATTTTTTCCATAAGATTACATGTAAATTCAAAATTTACTTAATTTGTGATAAAAAAAATAATATAATATGTTGTTTCAAAACATTTTTCCAAAATACAGCAGTAAATTTTCAATGTAAAAAAAATTGTTGAAAGTGAACAGTCCGAGATTTGAGATTCCTCAGGAGTCAACCACAACCCTGTGTTCAATTGGTGCCGAGGCTGCCATTACTTCAAGGCGACAGCAGCTGTTGACTATATCTGAAAATAATATCAATAAAGTTTTGAAAGAATCATTTCTTGTTCTTCTGTTTGAGATCTATGCCTCGAATCCTTCGGCATAATCTATTACGTGATCTCATTACACCGACACTCATTCTGCGAAAGTTCCGAGACAAAGGCCTAGTCAAGTTAAATAATGGTGTCGAATCGAAGTAATCATCTCTATTTTATTACATACAATTCAGGTCAGTGAACACTTCTTAATTGAAATGACTAAACTTCTATTTAATATTCTGTCCTTGTCTAATAAAAAAAGAAACAGGTTAGTGATATAAAATACTAGATGACCCGCGCGTCTGTGTCACGAGGGGCTTCACAGCACTCGCAACAACTTTATTTAATAAATTCGTCAAATTCGGACCTTAAAGAATCTTTCTAATATTTATCTATATGTATTCCACAATCTGCATTTGGCATGGTGAACTAAACTTGCTCCTCATACTAAGTGGGCCAAAACCCAACTGCGCAGTGATAGATTGTTATATTACTTGCCAAACTAGGTTCATAGATCTCCTCCACTTCCTCGTAAAGCACCCCAGACTACTACGCTAGTCATCTACTTTGTCCAGTTCATTGCAGTCTCTGTTAATTAGCGGACAGTGGTGTTGAAGTCAGGAACTTTAAGAGCTTCATGCAGTCCAGTTGTGGTACGGTCTAACTCTTGAGAGGACGTATTTCTGGATTAAGAAAATATTGTTTAGTTATTTTAGCCTCGTTGAAAAACTAATTTAATGAAAGTTTAGATATGTCTTCTAACCTAGTAAAAATAAAATAAACTTCAACATTTTCTACATTGGAATAAACTGTCGTTCCTATACTTGGTTCTTAAGAGATGAGAAATATTTATTTTTCAAATATAGGGAATATTTAGTGTTCATGAGTAATATTTTATTACAAAAATTTGTTTTTTTTGTTGCCTTGTAATCAGACAAGCTTATGGCCTACCTGATCGTAAGCGATTACCGTCGCTCATGAACCTCTGCATTGTCAGAAGACACTGCAGGACTGCTACCTACGGTCTAGCCTTAAGGATTCTCTTCAAAAAAGATTGGTTTCTATTTTTCTAGAATAGCACAAAATTTACCAGTCAGTCTATCTTTATCAAATTTCTGAGATAATGTCCAATATCAATTGGACTTTTGTGCAATTTTTCACAACACTACTGGCTAAAAACGGTGAAGGAAAACATCGTGAGGAAACCTGCATGTCGGAAAAGGATTCTAAAAATCCTTTGAAAATATGTGAAGTCCCCAATCCGCACTGGTCAAGGGTGGTGGACTATGCCTAATCCCTCTTCTGAGGAGACCTGAGCCCAACAGTGGGCAGTAATGGGTTGGTACAGTCCAATATCTGCATTGTAAAGATTCTAAATTAAAAATATCGAAATCGGTTCACATAGAAAAGAAATATACGCAAAAACGAAAAAAAAACTACAAACAAATTGAGGACCTCCCTCTTATTGAAAGTTGGCCAAACAAAAAAAGATTGTAGGACTACTGTGTGTGTACAGTGGTCCTTTTGTCTAGAACTTTTCAAATGAGATGATACATAAAGGCATCTCTATGTTCAGGAATGATATTACCAAGATCCATGGGCGACGGTGACCACACAAACAAAAGCTGGTGTATTTGTTAATTATTTCATAATTACCTTCATAGGTAAACAACCCCTGTTTCATAATATTATTTATTCTATGGCAACAGAATTAATCTTACAGCTCTATCACATTTTCATATAACACGATGTATTCTTTGAAGTCAGTTTTAGTATCCCCATGTAAGCATTTACTGATGTCTCTGGCTATCATCTTGGATTGATGTCTCAGCCTTGCCTGGTGGGAAGGTTTCTATTATTCTTCTATGGACTGGTTTGTGTATTCTGTGGAAGTAATTGAAGATTCTTGTAATACTACGACTATTGTTAACTGATTTTCTAAGGAGAGGTTATCAAGTTGACTGTTTTTTTTATTTCTCCCTCTATAACTTAAGTGTAGGAGAACTGATTTGAATATTTATTTTGCAGGAAATAAGTTATTTCATGTCACAAAATAAAGACTGTCTTAATAGGCTAATCCTGCTGAGTTTGTTAGTCCCAATTCTTCTCAAGGTGTGTAGTTGTAGGTAGGGACTATTGAGATTGTTCACTTTGCAGTTATATCAAGCATCCAGAAACAACACATAGAATAGATTTAGCTTAGTGTCACCAGCTTTGCCACTATTGACTATAAGCAATTATTTGAGGTTAGCTCCAGGCGTACTAATGCTGTTACGTATTACTTCATACATTATCTATCAGATTTTATCAAGTATTTTTATAATTCTACTATGTAATGATTACCATGATAAAGATGAAATAAACATCTGTAGGTTCACTTTAACTTACCTACCTTAGGTGGTATAAAGGCATAGTTCATAAGATAAATGGAAGGAAAACTATATTAAACAAGGATCAGCAAAGTCTGGATGTGAAGGAGCAAGGTGCCTCCTCCATTCCAATGTCTTAAGAATTTAATAGTATCCATTTTACTGTACATCATATTCTTGACAGGACAGGACTCATGTTTCTAAATGTAACAAACCTGAAAGAGATACAAAGTCAAAGTCAAATCATTTATTTCAAAGTTGATCTGGACACATATTATACATTTTGAATGTCAATAAAAAAAAAAAAAACTACCAAAACTACTAGCAAAAACTCAGCGGGCATGTCTTTTTTTTTAATAAATTAAGTTTTTTTTTATGTTTTACTTTTTTAATTATTTTTAACAAATGTATCAATTGAAACGGCATGGGACGAGCATCTCATTCCCATGTTGTGCAGTAATTTGTATAATCATTAAGTTTATAATATGCTTTACTGCATAGCCGTTCTTAATAACTCTTTTAAACCTATTTATACAAAATGTTTGAACAGCCACTGGAATTTTGTTATAAAGCTTTACAGATAATCCTGGAAAGAATTACAAATTTTATGTAATCTACTTACTTGCAACGCAAGCCTGGGTTTGTTCCTAGTGTTAAAATTATGAATATCTGAGAGTTTAGGAAATTCATGAATATTTTTATGCATTACATTTTCATAAATGTACTGGGACGCTAAAGTTAGAATTTTAATTTCCTTGAATTTGTCCGGCAAAGACTAC
Organism: Trilocha varians; assembly: GCA_030269945.2. Classification (NCBI taxonomy): domain Eukaryota; kingdom Metazoa; phylum Arthropoda; class Insecta; order Lepidoptera; family Bombycidae; genus Trilocha; species Trilocha varians. The sequence continues at coordinate 6,335,353 of AP028257.1, read as the reverse complement.
CTTCGGTTCAATTCATAGATTTTGCGATGATACATGATGATGTTAATAATTATTCATCACCTAAAACTTCAGTGACTTTCATAAACATTAAGTAAATTAAATAAAGGGAAATTAATATATCTTAGTCTTCTAAAACTATAACGTCAGAATCATTAGGTTTAATAAATGATTATTATTTAAAAAACACAACATTGATAGATTGGTTATTACAACTGGTAGTTGAAAGTGAGTGTTGGTAACATAACATAAAATTTCATGACAATTATCTTTGTTTGGACAATGTGAAACCTCTGATAATAATAGTATGTACGGTAAATGGTTCAAAAATAATTTGTAATTGTGTCAATTGACATCAAAAGTTTTGCTATTTCATAGCACTTTACTTCTAAATACTTACACAATTTTCATGCTCACCTGTTTGGTTTAATTCTTGTAGTTTAATTAAATAGTACAATCGAATAGGTTATGTCATTCTAACAAAAATCAAGTAATTTGACCATTTTTTATTGAGTAATGTCGTCAAAAGATTTCTTAATTAATGTTATAAAGTCTGGAAGAATCACAGGAATAATTTAAATGAGCAAACCGCTTAGAGAAATCCTGGAGCTTCATAAAAACGTGTTGATCTATCCATTAAACTTCCAGTGTCCAGAAGTGGCGGCTGCAAGTTTTTGTTAAGATTTAAAAAGGATTTTCCAACGGAAAGTAATTGGATCAGTGATTATTCCATTTAATAAGTGCCATTCTCCATTTTAATCTTCAAATATTAATATTCTAATTTTAATTTTTCAGTTTAGCACCACAGATTACGAAGATCACAGATGATCACAGACACAGATTATGATAGAGATAGGCTTGAGTAAAAAATATCGATATTATATCAAAATATCGATATTTTTTTATCAACTGTCGATAATCGTCGAAATTTTATTGTATTGTATTTTGTATTGATAAGCTCACCCATTATCTCACAAAATTAATGTGTGGTCTGAGGTGATAATAATGGTTTAAGAGATATTGGCAAATTTTAAAAACTTAGGGATTCGTTTAGCCCCACTACTCAGCAGCCGTCTGCATTTCTGAGTTGGGGTATAGCAATAGAAGTATGTACCACGTTTTCAGATTGCCTCAGATACCTGCTCAAAATTTGCCACTATTTCTTGGGCTATAACTTATGTAGATGATATCAGATTCCATTCCGATTCTGAATCTCGCAAGTCATATTCGTTATTTAAAAGAAACAAGTACAAATGCTTAAGCGGTTTTTAATAACTCTTATAAAACATAATTAATCACACGTATATTGCGTAAATTTAATATTGCAACATGAAATGAGTCCGTTGATGATAAAATACCTATCACGAATGGAATTCTTTTCTATCGATTTTAAAAGTCGATAATTCAATGTTTTGGTTTGAAAAAAGATGCTTTGCATTTTGATGTTACTAACAGTTTTTTTGGGATGATTAACAATGATGCGTTTAGTTATTGTAGGTATAAGTATTTTTCAAACTGGTTTTTAAAAGTACAGTCAACACTACTAAATATAAGTTCTAAAAATCACTACTTAATAAAAAACATAGTCGCTAATTGAGATTGATTTCAAAAAAGTACTCATAACCACTCAACTGGGAACGTTACTTTTCGCTAGATGGCAAAACTGGGGACTTCGTTCGGAATCCCTACCCTGTTTGAGCCTCTTTTTAAAATCATTTTTTTCCAATAAAGATTAATTTTGATTTTTAATGAAACCTCATATTTTTGTAAATCTTTTTTATCAAACTACGCTGTATTTCATTTTCAGCAAAAATATATCTCCGTAAAATATGAGACGATTAAAAAATGTAAACAAAACAAAGTTTAGAACTGTGCTCAATTTTGGCTCCTGACACACAGACTTGGCAAAAGTAAACAAACCAATTTGGTTGCCGTTCCCAGTTGAGTGGATATGTTTCCATATTCGTAAGCCTAACGCATATAACATACTACGAGTATTATAACATTAAAAATAACGATAGGAGTTATTTTCAGCTGCAGGACGGTGCGACGGGGAAAGAAGACTGCACGACGGGAATGAGTGCGTAGTACGTAACGCGTCGCGTCGTCCTGCATAACCGCGAGCTGGGTTCTGGCCTCGACCGGGGTTCGGACGCTGAGTGAGCTGTCGGAAATTTTAGTGCGATTCCGCCCACTACGTTAAGCACGCGGGATATATTTTTTTATTTAATACTCGTTTAATATAATAATTTCGTAATTTTCCTTTCGAGAAAAGCACACAATGTTGATCAATTTTAAGTTCACAATAATTTATTTGTAATTTGTAAAAAGAATGGGAGTGAATGTAAACAACTTTGTTTTGTTTTTCGTTTTGTTGCATGCCAAGGGACATCCTCCAAGGGATGTCCCAAAACTATGCGACATGAACGGGAAGTACCTTAAATGTTAGAGATAGAATGTTTTGCTGAAACGAAACATCATTTAATTTTGATGTTTGTTTTAAAAATCGAACTTTACTAACAAAATCGGCAAAAATCCACAACCTGTATTTTATGATGCCAATCGAAAGAACAGCTAGTTACGAATAATCTTTGCAGACACACGTAGTGTCTTGAACAAAAGGAACAAGGTGAACGCGTGATTCAAGATTTTAAGTATCTTATTTTCCACTATTTACTGTTTTTCTAACTAAAACTAGTGAAACCATCATTCTGGCCATTCAAGCTTTGAAAGGTTACTAATAAATGCCTACTTAAAAAAATTGTTCTTGAGAATGTTTTACTTTTTACGGGACTTTAGAATATGGATAATAGGAAGAATAGGAGTTAAGTATGGTAGCCGCTTACAATCAGGTGGCATCAAGGCAATAAAAAAATGTAGTGTTCAAGTGTGGTTCAGATCTTCTGTAGGCAGTAAGGTAGTTAAATAGAAGTAAATTGCTTTCCTTTAATTTGAAAATGGAATATTTTAGTCTAGTTTTATTATTAAGAAAGCGCTTAAAGAGGGTTCACCAGTTATATTCATTTTCTTAGTTTTTATTAAACGAGCACAACGAATAGCGGAAAATAAGGTTCTTATAATGTTTAATCAAACATTTCACATTGTTCCTTTTGGTTAAGATACTATATTTATTTGCTACAATTATTCCTAATTAACCGTTCTATCGATTGGCTTCATAAAAAAACCGGGTGTTGATTTTTGCCGTTTTTGTTAGTTGTTTTTTCAGACAAACTAAACAATATATGTATATTGTTGCTATGTGGTGTTTTAATAAAGATTTTTCTATCTGTCTGTACGATTAATCTGTGAATGCAGTATTATTAAGTATCAAAAGTAAAATAATGTTTCCTTTCAACAAAACATCTTATCTCTAATATTTAAGGTACTTCCCATTCATGACGAATTCATGACGCATAGTTTTGGGACACCCTGTATAAATTACCTATTTATTTATTATGGGAAGTAATGATATACAGTAAAGTCAAAGTAAGATTTGATTTAAAAAAATAATATTTTGCAAGGGCTATTTCGGTTTCGGCCAAAAACAGTTCTGGTGGGACACTAATCCTAATATAGCATTTGATAGGAAAAAGCTTACAAACTTTTCGTCTGTATTTTACCCTGACATTATAAAACAATGTAGAAATAAGTATTATCGCTCAATTCAGTTCTTTACCATTTCAAGTTATAAAATAATGAATTATGGAACTTCTATGTGATTTGTTAAGCAAGAAGTGGTTGGTTTTCTTTAGTTTTGAAGAAAAATCTGATGTAGATGTTGAACCTCTTTTCTTACAAATAAAAGTAACTAATGATATTGTTTCACAATATATTAACATAAAGTATTAATTAAAAAACATTCGATTAAATATAGTTCACAGTAATTAAAATTTTAATTAATAATGCAAATTCAGTATGATCATATCGATTCCCATAAAACTTGGAAGATATAAACATTTAATTTTAAATTTTTTAACCATCACAAGATATCTTGAAAAACAATTTTCCCCTGTAATTAAAATATATTGAAGAAGAAGAAAAATATATGAAATAGTAACTCTTAAACTTCTTCGTCACATCTACTCAATTTAAAGTGACGGTGGGTCGGGGACCCTATACAACAAAAAAACATAAGAATTTTAATAATTAAAATTACAAAAACTAGTCCTAGGTAAAGGAAAAGAAAATGTTACTTTAAAATTTAAAACGTAATTTTATCAAGTCATTAAAATTTGGGTCTTCTACCCTGTCGTCAAGTAATCCAAACTTGAATGTAAACGAACCTCAAACCAAAAAGAACAGAATAATTTATTGACCAATAAGAGACCAGATTAGCTGACCAATAGCGGAGTTTGTTTGTACACGGATTCCGCACCCGTGCCAATAATTGCCGACCCGAGAATTGGTGTACAAACATTGCTTTGTTTGTACACGGATTCCGGGCCTGTGCAATATTTGGACGCCAAATACTGGGTCGTGCATTATCGGGTCGTACAATATGGGGACGTACATTACTGCCTCCCGAATATACTATCGAGCGAGAGATGGAAAAATATACTCAAAAATAGCATGTTAAAGAAAGTATTAATTATATTTATAAAAAAATTAAAGAAATTAAAATTCTCACTCTACCATCCCAATACATTTTTGAAAATTTAATATATGTTAGAAAGTATATATATATGTTATAATAAGTGTATATATGTTAGAATTTCCTAAAAAGTCTGACCTACATAGTGGAAACACCAGGAACAAACATAAACTTGATTTACCGATGATGATGATGAGATTTAAAAGTCAATTTAAATAGAATGTTAGAAAAAAATAGCAATAATAGCGTTTGAGTAATATGCACCAAAAAACTTTTGGACATTAAAATTGTGTTATTTGTCCTCCTGGTGCTTACGTGAATTGAGTTTAGTTTTATATATTGCGCTAAAAGATATGAAAAAAAGTCGTTTCAGGCAGCATCAAACCTGTAAAAGTACGTAAGAAATTTGAATTAATTCATTGCATATATTATAAATTAAGAGACCACCTGAATAGTTGACTTACGATGTTAATATTTTTTTTTTTTTTTTACTAAATTTGCTCGAAATTGGAATTTCTACCTACAAAATGTATGGAAGTTGTCAATAACTGAGCCTGCGGTCACTTTTCAAACAACGTGAATTTCTCTTTAACAATGGTATTTTTTTATAAAAAAATTATGGAATCAGGTACTTGATTGAACACCGATCCTACACATGTAATAATCATGAACTACTTGCTCGTAATTAATAAAGAAAAACTAAGATGAAAATAGAAAATGCACCATAAGACAAGCATCTAGGTCGGGCACCCTATATCCAAGTTAACTAATAAATAGTGTTTCTTCCAATGATAGGGTGAATATTTTTTGAAAGTGTTTACATTTGTTCATTTTTCACATTTTAAGATGCATCATCAAGTCGAATATTATATTTAAGAGTGGATAACATTAAAAATCCAAAATGGGAAATATTCTATTTCTAATTTACTATTCAAAACACAAAATTATACGACTTAGTTTTGATATTCTAAGTTTACAGTATTTTATACATAAATAGTGATATGCAGATAAGTCAAACATATTAATACTGTAATTACTTTGTTTTGTTAACCATTGTATTAATAGTAAGTACAGAAACCTGTTATTAGCCAGCCGTACATAAACTGTTCTCAATACTATAAGATTGTAATTTTGTCACGCTGCAGCGCGCTGTTGGTTTCTTAAATAAATAAATAAATAGAAATAAGAAGAAAATGGACATTAATATCTAAAAATTAAAATAACAGTTTCATTCGGAATTTTTCAATATTCTTCATAATTTCGGATATCTGAATTCGACGATTTAAATCGAAATGATTATATATTAAAAAATGAAGAATTTCTAAAATATTAAAACTATTTAGATATCATCACTACATATTATACTAGTGAAACAAAGTCGATATCCGGTATCTGGCCCTATGTATGCTTGGATCTTTAAAACTACGCTACGGATTTTGATGCGCTTTGTTTTAAAAAGATAGAGTTATTCTTGAGGATGTTTTATAGGTATATATTATTTTGAAAAAAAAATAGGGATTCGTATGAAAATATCGAGTTTGTAACACAAGGTGGAAAATCGAAAACTTTTTTGCGTACGCTGCAAAAACTATTGACAATAGAACAAAATGATGTACTGCGGGTTTGTAGGTCTTAGTAAGATCTGAAAAAAGTGCGCAAGAGCATATATCTAACTATCATTTTTTTTTTTTTTTTTTTTTTCAGTTGGAGTAAATCACCGGATCCCCGCCCGCCCCGCGGGCGGGGTATGTGGGAGTTGAACCGCACTAAAACCTCCAACCGCTCACACTCAGCGTCCGAACCCCGGCTGAGGCCAGAACCCAGCACGGGGTTTTGAGGGACGGCGCGACGCGTAACGCTCTCGGCACACTTTTCCGTCACGCCGCCCCCGGTTTGGGCGGCCTTCTGCGTGTAAAGCAGATGTGATAACCACTACACCACGGAACCAGATATATCTAACTATCATAGTTTTGTCCCAATAACCGCTTTTATGTTCATGAAAAATTTTGTATCGTCTGAAGAATGAAACGACGTTAATTGTGAATCGTGGTATTAACCCTAGTCCAAATTGAGCATTATATTATCAAGGGTATTAGTGTAGAAGTAAAATTATTTTTGTTTTATTCCAATCGGACATTTCGTTGAGAAAATATCACGAGTATAAAACTCTGTCGGCTACAAAAAATATCGCAACGACATCGCAAGTGCTGTTTAAACCACTTTGTGACGCAGACGCAGTTGCGCAGGTCATCTAGTTTAATTCTAAATAGCTTGTTGTTCTTGAAATTATATGAAAGATAATGGCGTGGTGATCACAAAACATCGGGTACGTCACCTTAGTCAAGTAATTACAAAAACACAATTATCATTCTTTATTAAATCAAATAACATGAAGTTACTAAGTGACAAATTATGAATCCAAAAAAAATGCTTGCTACTTCGGTAAAGAATGTCGTAGTGCGTAACGCGTCATGCCGCCTCACATAATTCCGTGTTGGATTCTGACCTCAGCCCGGGTTCAAAGACTGAAAGTGAGCGATAAGACGTTTTAGTGCGGTTCAACTCCCGCAAATCCCTATGTATTTCCCATTCCAAAAATTTCCTCCAACTAAAAAAACACACCATCTGGTACCCCGAACTAATACACTAACGTACGACTCTTAATAAAGTATAATAATTTAATTTTTCTAGTGACGACAATGGACTTTTCCAAAAAAAAATTTTCTTTGTAGTATATACCATTTTTATAAAGATTTCGTAATTCTTGCGTATAATGCGTAAGATAAAGAAAATACTCTTTAAATTACGCCGTTTATTTACATTTTCTGACAGTTAAATTATCAGCAAAGTAATTTCTATGAATTTTTCATACAATGAAAAAGTTGCTGTCATATTTGAGTCATAATTGAATTTTGAGAAAAAACTGGTCCAGATGTTGACACCCTTAATTCACCGGTAAAAACTAAAAATCTATGAGTTTTTTCAACAATAACAGATAAATAAGACCTCGAAGACTTTACAGAAATCTTCATTTAATTTTAACTAATGAGAAATAATTGAAAATTAATTACTTAAGATCAGCATCATTCTAACGATTCCCATAAAAATTTGATGTCAATTTCAGGTAACCGTCGCATGACTTTTTTAAATCAATTTTTCATCATCTTGCTTAGAGTATTAATTATTACTAGTAGTATCTTCGTAAAGCTAAAGAAAGGCTCTACACGCTGGGCCAGCGTAGTGGGCCATCGAATAGAGGGCGTAGTGGCGTAGGCTGGCTAGTGATGCGTACGCTGGCGGCGGAAAGGCAGCAGTGTCGGTTTTTCGTACACATCAAAGGTAGTGGGCCAGCGATGGTGGTACGCGTCTACACGTCGGCCAGCCTGTTTATTTCTTTAGTTACTTAGTCCTATAAAGTCCTGTTTCGATGAAGAGTTAACATTTATCATCTTCTTCTAAGCTATTTCCTTTTTTTACCGACTTCCAAAAAGGAGGAGGTACTCAATTCGTCAGATTTTTTTTATTTTTTTTATGTTTGTTCCTTGATAACTTCAGTTTGGGTATACCAATTTGATTGATTCTGGTGTCAAATGAAAGGTGATAGTTGAACTTAGGTCCCATACTTTTTTATAAAGATCAAACAAGTACTTTTGGATCTGTGTCTAAAAATGTTTATTTTACGGACAAAATTTAATAATTCGCTTTTGATTGTATTCCTTTTTTATATGAACCGATTTCGATGATTTTTTTTTTGTTGGAAAGCAGACATTTTGAACATTATCCTATAAAGTTGATAAAGAGGTGACTGGTAGTTTTTGTGCTATGCTTGAAAAATGGAAGTAGGTCGTTTTCCATTTTTGTAATAATAGTAACTATTTTTCTACACATTAAGAAAATAATTGTATGTGCTAAATAAATATAAAGCTGCTGTTGCTTCGACGTCCATTCAGTTCAACGATAAGATCATAACTGAACATCACCAGCGTGTAGAGACTAGAGGCTTTGCAACCATCGCATGGCCATTGGGCTGGGCAAGCGCTGGCCGAGCGTGTAGAGGAGCTATTAAGCAAGAGGATGAAAAAAAGATTTTAAAAACTCATGCGACAGTTATTAAAAATTACATCAAATATTTATGGGAGTCGTCGTGCTATAAATTTAAGTGATAAATTTTTCAATTATTTTCCATAAGTTATAATTATATAAAGGTTTCAATAAAGTCTTCGAAGTCTAATTCAGTTGTTATTATTGATAAAACTCGTAGATTTTAGTTTTTACCGGTTAATTAAGAGTGCCAAAATCTGAACCTCTTTTTTCTCCAAATCCAATAATGAGCAACCTTTTCTTTATATGAAAAACGACATAACAATTACTGTTTTGACAATTTAATTGTCAGAAAGTGCAAATAAACCGCGTAATTTAAAGAAAATACTACGCAAGAATGACGAAATTTTTATATAACTGGTAAATACTTTTATTCAATAAAACAATCGTTCGATGAACCGATCTTTTGATGAAACGACCCTTCGATGAAATGAACCTTCGATGAATAGTTGTCGATCAAACGTACTTCGATGAAATGAATTTCAATGAACAATACGACACCCATAGTAACCCTATGTTAAGTTAATAAGTCATAGTCAACCTATTTATAAACAAAGTTTTTTAAGTCCCTTGTATTATTAACATTTTTTTGAACCACTGTTTGCCTGTAATTAATAAATTTATCATGTATATTCATTTATTTTTTACATTCTATTTTTAAAAATACATTAACAAGAAAATAAAAGTTAAAAATACAATATAAAAAACAGAGGGCCACTGTAGGCGGAGTCTACGACCCAAGCCACCAGTTGTCAGGGCTCAAGAGAGAGGAACCTCCTCACAATACGCGCCGTGTCAAGAACGACCGCCTTCGGAATCAGACCCTTTACCCAGCCGGGGAGCGAAAGCTTCTCTAGATGACGGTCGAAGGTTTTTGCTATTAGACCGTGCACAGATACAACGATCGGAACAATGATGGATTCAACACGCCACATGTCGGTCACCTCGTGGGCCAAGTCCAAATATTTTAGCAGTTTTTCTTTTTCTGCCTTCACATGGTTCTCGTCATGTGGAATGGTGACATCGATCAACACTGCCCGATGCGCATCCCGATCTATTATCACTATTTTTTAGAAAGCAAACATTTAATAAAGATCTGATTGGTAGTTTTTGTGCTATGCTTGAGAAACGGAAGTCAGTCGTTTTCATTTTTGTAATAAAAATATTATTAAGTGACAAACATGTCATTACTTCGGAAAGTCCCTACGTTAGATAAACTGGCGTCTTTTGTCCCGTGTCAGAATACATTTAAATCCGTATTTTACTTAATAGTTGCAACACTGTCACTTTTTTCCATTGGCAAGAGCGAGAAATAATGGAAAGAGAGGGACTATTTTGCCAGACTTCTGGCCAGCGGACCCACGATTGCTAGATTTGTGAATGTTTTTAAATATTTATTTAGTAATTGTGCTATTAATTGTATTGTTGATATCTTACCTCAATATTTTCGAAAAGTACTTTACTTGAATCCTTATTTCTTTTCTTTTTATTATTTAAAATGAACCACATCATAGGTAAAAGTTTGGTCACAGAACGTGCGTTTGTAGCATTTTTAATATCGAATTCTTTATTTTCTAACTAAATAATAATATACGATATGCAAAGCATATTATATTTGCTTACTGAATGCTCTTTTTTAAAGTTTTACTCAATTAATTTTGTAATTAGTTACGTATGTTTTTTCCCAAGAATTATGTAATTTCAGTGACTAGAACTTCAAAAGTCTATATCATTTTGATTTCTAATTAACTTAAGCTTTGTTTTCTGCAATAGCAGTAATTAAATTTGTCTGACGTTACAATAAAATAAAAATATATAAATTTCATTTAAAGCCTAATCTTCTAATTCATTTTTTAAAAGCTGGAAACACTGCTACACTTTGCGCGGCAGCGGTCAAAAGGCGGGGCTTGCCGGCAAACTCGCGTCTAGGCTCGATTCTCTGTCAAGTCGAGAGCTTCCAACGGGACGCTCGTGTTGATTACGTGGTGCGTCAAATAGTGTTGTGAGTTATAGTGTGGAGTTCAACGAATGTAGTGATGCGAAAAGATGTTTATTTTTAAAAAGTGAATCAAGTGCTAGTGATCATGTCAAAATTTGTTATTGTGTGAATTATCAACATGCGTGGAGCACTATTTTGTGCAAAATTATTTTCTGCCACGTAGCAACGCGGACGGGTAATGATTCCTAATGTGGAGCTTGATGCAAGATGGTTAGAGAGACTCGGCATCTGTGGGTTGGAAATTTACCCGATAACATTCGTGAAGATCGAATAAGGGAACACTTCAAACGGTACTGATATTATTTTGTTAAGAATAACTTGAAAGGCAGCAGAACTAAGACCTAATACAAACCGGAAGCATTTTTTGTTATTTGTTATGACTAGAGCTTAGCCAATTTCATTATCAAAGTAAATCATCGGTTACCTAAACACGTATGTTGCTATATTATAATAGATTGCCTTTCATGTAGGTATTACATAGTAATTTACCATGACCAATAATTACTAGCTTTCAAATTTGTTGCTTGACTTACAGGCATTTAAAATATTAATGAGTTCATGTTTTTGACATTTTATTTTAGTGACAATATTACAATTTAGTTGTTGATACCAGTAACTAACATTTATGAGAAAACGAATCTTCATTTGAATGTAAATAAAATTCGAGAATTTCACACTTTGTAGTGGGGTACGGTGCGTCATCATTTCTACTACAATTAAGTATTGTATTAACTACAACTAGTAAGATATGGGTATTTGTAAACACAAATACTAAAGTACAAAATATTTTTGACGTTTTGAGTCCGCCAATATACAAATGTACATGAAGTGTTAATAAATATGGTATACCTACTTGACACTTAATTATGTTTTGAAATTAAGTTTCCAAGCATTAACGATGGCAAAAAGAATGTTCATTTTGATACGATTCGCTATCGTAATTTTGTTCAGTTCATAATAGAAATTAACATGCAATGGTTATTACTTAACCAATAAAAAAATCCTACATACTTCGACTGTCAGAAACTAAAGTATGACTTTAGTTTCGAGCGTAATTCTTCGAAACTCATCTTATCGAAGGACTTTAATTTCATTGACAACGATTTATTGAAGATTTTTCTGTCGATGTGTTGTTTCATCAAAGGTTTCATTGTACGGTTGGTCCCGCGAAGGAATGTTAAAACGAAGTACACAAGTCATTATACGGTAGAAATTGTGGTATTTTACAGTTTTAATTGGGGACTTGGAACTGTTGCGGGGCGTCGTATAGTTCATCGAAGTACGTTTTATCGACAACTATTCATCGAAAGATCGGCTCATCGAACGATTGTTTCATCGAAGGGTCATTTCATTGAAAGCTAATTTGCTCGAGTGGTCGATTTCGTGAAAAGAGGTTATAATTAAGCTAAGTACTTTGGATGAAACGACCCTTCGATCAAACAATATTTCGATGAAACAACCCTTCGATGAAACAATCGCCGATGAACCGATCTTTCGATGAAACGACCCTTCGATGAAATGAACTTTCGATGAATAGTTGTCGATAAAACGAACTTCGATGAACTATACGACATCCACTGCTGGGTGGGTTTAATCGACATCGACAACAATTCATCGAAGGTTCATTTCATCGAAGGGTCGTTTCGTCGAAAGACCGGTTCTTCGAAGGGTCGTTTCATCGAAAGCTCACTTGCTCGAGTGGTCGATCCCGCGAAAAGAGGTTGTAATTTAAGCTAAGTACACATGTCTGTAACACAAAAACGTTTATCTGAAACCCTTAAAAGCGCATGTAGGGAGAACAGAACACAACATGGTCCCATGTTCAATTTTAAAAGCGCAGTGTTGTAAAAATGTTACATATGTATTTTACTTGATAACGGAAAAAATCCGAAGTTTATTTTAAAAAATGAGTATTATTTAAGTTCAGTATTAAATTATGTTCCAAAACAAAAAATACAGGGTTTTAAAATTATCTTGTTATTTTTTATTGCAAAAATAAAACACGTAGAAATAGTATCTGTAGTCTGTCATGTCACGACATGTGTTACAAAATTTGAAAAAATGAAATTTATTAAAACTATCGGAAATTAATGTGATGTAAAACGAAAGAATACACTTTAATCTTCCTAAGAAAGTACTTTTTAAGCGTCGATTCAAATAAATTTTATAGTTATTACGTGAAAAAGTTAGTGTAACAGAAAAGTCACCAGGCGCTTTTAAGGGTTAAAAATAGTTAACAGTTTTGAATGTGTGCACAAAAAGGCCTTCGGAAGACCGAGAGAGCTGGTGGTCGTTTCGCCGTATGCCGTGCATTACAATGGTCGAAACATCGTTTACCTGCTTTTGCATTAAACGTGTCACCGAAAAATCATTTTCATTTTCTTCGTCCAGTTCATTTTCGTTGTAATCTGTCAATACTAATATAAAAGTTATCGAAGGAAAAACAAGAATTATGGAAGGCGATGCTGTACTTAGATATATCCCTTCTCACCATGCACAAACTACGGAAACGGAACGGATCTTCCAGAATCTGGTCCGAGTTGATAAAAATTTTGGGTCGCTACGGCTACTCTACAGCGGGAGCGTTGCAAGAAAGTTGCTTGCCCATGCTTCAGAGCAACTAAGACATGGGTAACCTCGATCGCCCACCACGATGGTTTTGACCCAGTTTTTGTTCCGGTACCCGTCGTGGATCCATCTTGGCGGGCTTCGCATCGCCCTGAGACTGTTTCCGGTCCCCAATCTACTCCAAAATGGCGACGTTACAAAACTGTAAATTACGAGCAATTGATCCAATAATTACTTCTGTACTTAGCTTTAATGATACTTCTTTTCGCGGAATCTACCATTCGAAGAATTAAATTTTCGTGAAACGATCCTTCAGTAACAAATTTGGCGAACTTCGGAAAGCCCACCAACTCATAAAGCCGGTGGTTGCATCGCCATATGCGTGAGTGCGTGCGTGCGTAACCCGTCGAACCGTCCCGCATAACACCGTACTGGATTCTGGCCTCAGAAGGGGTTCGGTCATTGAGTGAGAGCAGTTGGGGTGTTAGTGTGGTTAAACTACATATCCCACTTACCGAGAATCACTTACCATTACATGGACCAGAAGATCGCGATCGCGACCTGTTTTTGCATTAAACGTGTTATATTATTATATTTGAATAATTGACGTAAATTTCCACAATAGCTAGATTAAATACTGTTCATCGAAATGAGTTTCGATGAACTATAGGACACCCAAAAACGGAAAAAGTTTTATAAAATTATAATATGATACATTTAAATTTCTTTAAACACTCGCGGTTATCTACAATCAATTGAAATCAATACGGTTATCAATTGAAAATAATCGTGGAAAGAACCCGTTTAGTAATAGTGTATAAGTGATGATACATTTAAATAAAAATACTAAATGTTTCTTCTTTTTAATGTCTCTACATATAACAGCGCATTTTGTCTGCATCAATAAAATAAAATGTTTTTTTACTTGTTTATGTTATTGAAAGGAAAGACCAATCGCATCGTAACGTTATCTTAAGTCTTGATTTTATGAACCATTACACGTTAATCGTTATCAATGATAAACATTAAATATCCCACACGATTTTATCCGAATAAAATCTATCTTATAAAATATTAGTGAAAGGCCAAAACCGAACTTCGGCTTTGCCTTTAGTTTCGGATGAAACAAAACAAAAATTCGCTTTTTATTCGCACAAATTTAAGGAAAAAAACTTAAAAAGTTTTTTCATGAAATCTCTCTTTGCCCTTAGGTACACTATAATCTATATTAATATCATTACTTTCTAAAGTTTACTCTTAATTATGGGTCATCTATAAATTATGTCACACGTAAAAGAGGGCGGAGAATGTTCCTCTCTAGCATGAAAGGGGGTGGCAGAGGGTGTCTCAAAAATATATCGTAAGTCTGACAAGTGGGCGTGAGGGGTTTTTTTAATGCTTTGGCAGGTAAACGAGCAAACGGTTTACCTGATAAGAGCGGTAATCTTTACAATAGCAGAATACAACGAAGCTGCTATTAATCTATCAATCAATCAATAAACATTTATTCTATGCACATCAAAAATCTTATATCTATTACTAACAACAACTTAAACTAAAACAAAAGTGCCCAGAAATGGTTTCCGGCTTGCCACAAGTCATAATTAGCAATGCCACCTTAGTCATAAATGACTGCACTGCGACGCTGATCTTCCGCCAGCACCAGACGTACACACTGGTACTAATCACCGTACATACTAAATATTTTTATATACTTATTAATAATATCATGTATTTTACGTCAAACTTATAAGGTAAGTAATTGTTATCACACTAACACAGTAGATCTCAAACTTTTTTTGCAACAGAACCCTTTTGGGAAGAGAAGTATTTTACGGAACCCTAGAATAATCAAACACTTATTTATTAATAATCTAAATATTTTAACAATTATATCATAGCTGCTAAGAATTAACAGCAGTAAGATAAAACTAATGACGAACTCCTTACAAGTAGACATGAAAATAAAGGAAGAAAAAGTTATTTACGTAGAGGATTATGTTTACCTAGGTCAAGCAATCTCCTTTAAAGACCAAACGACCAAGGAGATAGACACGCCAGTCGCAATCGGATGGAAAAAGTACTGGTCTCTCAGAGACATCATGAAATCAAAATTGCTGGAATTGAAAATGAAAAGAAAAACCTTCAATACATGTATACTCCCATGTCTAACATATGGTTGTGAAACTTAGGCACTAACCATATCTCTCAGGGATAAGCTTGCCCGGTGTCAAAGAGCAATGGAGAGAAGCATGACAAACTTAAAAAGACAGGACCGAATAAATAATCAAGACCTTCGCTCAAAAACAAAAATTACTGATATACTTACCAGAGTAGACCAACAAAAATGGCGGTGGACAGGACATATGATGCGAGACACTAAAGACAAATGGAATAGGGCAGTGACAGAATGGTATCCCAGGGATGGAAAACGTAGCCGGGGAAGGCCGCTGGTCAGGTGGGAAGACGAACTAAAACTGGCAGCGGGCCCTAACTGGAGGAGGGTCACTCATGACAGACAACAATGGAAACGATTAGAGGAGGCCTATGCAAAAAGGCATACCGAAGTCAGAGACATTCTTTGAATTATCAACAAACTACTTAATCTTAAACATAACTAAACAAAACTGTATTTATAGCGAATTAGTGATAAGGAAATAATCCTGCTTTGTTATATATATCTGGTTTTGGAATAAATAAATCATACTAGCTGCCCCGCGCAACTTCGTCTGCGCCACTCTCAATTAAATATCAACTATTCGATTTTTTCTCGCCGTAAAAACCATCCTTGAAATTTAAAAAAATCAACCATTTCTAAAATAAATATAGCCTAAGTTACTCCTTATTACTTAAACTATCGGCCATTGAAAGTCCCATTTGAATCGGTCCAGCCATTCCAGAGGTTAGCCGGAACAAACAGACCAAAATCCATCTCCATCATCAGACTTTGACATTTATCCTCTACGCCAAGTACTCATCAGGACACTTCATTATAGCCTAAACACGATGAGGTTATCTTGCTTATTGACGGAGTTCCTCTGGCCACCATCCATCATCAGACCTTGAAATACATCTTCTACACAAGGAACTCATCAGGACGCTTCATTAACGCCTAAACACGATGAGATTATCTTGCTTATTAACGTAGTTCCTATGGCCACCAGCCAGCTCCATCATCAGACCTTGACATTTGGCGAGGTCAGTCGCTTATGACGAGACAAGAGCCAGAACGAAGAAGAAGACCTTGACATTCATCCTCTACGCAAAGTACTCATCAGGACGCGTCATTAGAGCCTAAACGCGATGAGGTCATCTTGCTTGTTGACGGAGTTCCTGTGGCCACCTTCCAGCTCCATCATCAGCCCTTGAAATTCATCCTCTGCGCAAAGTACTCATCAGGACGCGTCATTAGAGCCTAAACACGATGAGGTTATCTTGCTTGTTGACGGAGTTCCTGTGGCCACCTTCCAAATCCATCATTCAGACCTTGAAATTCATCTTCTACGCAAAAAACTCATCAGGACGTTTCATTAGAGACTAAACACGATGAGGTTATCTTGCTTATTGACGTAGTTCCTATGGCCACCATCCAGCTCCATCATCAGACCTTGACATTCATCCGCTACGCAAAGTACTCATGACGCTTCATTAGAGCCCAAACACGATGAGTTTCTTCTTTTTTTTTTTGAACCTCGTCCATCAAGACCCGGGACGATTCGCCAATGTCAAGTGAGACAGATACACGGTCTTTAAGACACTAAGCCACGATGAGTTTATACTGTGTGTATTAATTACTTAGATCAATGATGATTATTACCTATTAAACTATGATTGCTAAAATATATTGATTATTCATAAAGAATTACAAGCGATCAAATACTTAGCTTCCCAATAGTATTTCACCTGTAGTAGTAGCTTTTTGTACTATTTAATTAATTATGATCAGTACTGATCTTCGCAGAACCCTTTGGAAGGCTCCGCGGAGCACATTTTGAGACACGCTACACTAACACATTCACAAGAACAAAAATGCTAACTTGACTAAAACAAAATAATAAAAATAAATAAAACTTATAGTAATACTGACACAAAACACGGAAAGGGTTTTAAAATTATCTTGTTATTTTTTTATTGCAAAAATAAAACACGTAGTCTGTCATGTCACAACACGTGTTACAAAATTTGCAACAAATGAAATTTATTTAAACTGGCGGAAGTGAATGTGATTTAAAACGAAATAATACACTTTAATCTTCCTAAGAAAGTACGTTTTAAGCATCGATTAGGCATTAGGCATGCCCAAACCACCCCTTTCAAATACCCATTACTCCCTCTGCGTACTTAATTTCGACATACGTTACCAGATTTTTTTGAATCTACATATTATTTAGGCTTGGATTTCAGTTTCATTTATAAATTAGTAAATATACTACAGATAAATTATAAAATTATACATACCTTTCATTAGTTTTCTCTTTATTACGCTCCGAAACACAACAAAATATTTACTTTTAGGAGCGCAAAACCTTCGAACGCGTTTGTTTGAACTGTCAGAAATGACATAAAAACTATGGATGAACAGTGTTGTGAGTCGGTAAAGAAAACTATCAAATCAAGAAAAAAATAAAATCTAAGATTAAATCAGAATAAAAGGGGGTGCCCATATGTCTCCCAACTGCCCATCCCTCCCCTACTAATACTAAAGGCTACAGCCCTCTATCTATCTTTGTTGTTGGGGTGGTGATTGTAGTCACCTGACACTTCGGCCCTCAGGAAACAACCATGGAATCCATTCTAAAACACAATGATGCGTGGCCAATAATCATCCATAAAATACTTTTAAAATAGGGTGTAGTTAATAGCTTCTCCGTATTTATTGTGAAGATTCTTGGGTAATGATAGCGGCTTCACATCACCTGAACTGTTTGCTAGTTTACCTTTCAAAGCAATAAAAAATACTACTTTCTCCCTCTTTTGTCAAACTTGGTCATATTTTTGACAAAACACCTCCAAAACCCTTTGTCACACTTGATCACATTTTTGAGCAACCTCTCCCTCTTGGTCACATTTTCACCTCCCTCTACATGTGACTAATTTATTAATTAACTTTAATTTTCGCATGACCCATATTTAAGAACTAATTTTGGGAAGGAATAATATGCAGTAAGGACAACGAAAATTTTATTTTCAAAAAATCTTTGACGTTTGCGAGTTTCGGTCTTGGCTTCGGCCAAAAAACCAGTTTCGGTCGGGCACTAGTATAGACTAGAAATTTAATGAATATCGCAGAAAATCACGCGAATGACCTTACGTGCCCTTTAAAATGAGCTCAAACTGGAAGGGTCTACGACCTTCCGTTCTCAAGGTAATTAATTGCAGGGGTAAAATAAAGATATCAATTTTATAGTAATACTCATAAATTGTGATGATTCTAGGAAGCTGTTGCTGATTTCTCCAAAAAAATCTTGAACTATTTGTTGAAAAAGTCAATATTCTCATTTTTAATGTCAAAACTGAATATTCGCATTCGCGAATGTCCTAAAGTCGACATTCGCAACATCCCTAATATTTAGTACCGTTTGCAGATATTTAGTTAAGGTTGCCTGTTTAATAATTTATATGTTTACTAGCTTTTGCCCGCGACTTCGTTCGCGTGGACTTCAGGTTCGTCCCGTCTAGTCTAGTCGTATAGCCTATGTGTTATTCTGATGTATAAGCTATATTGTGGTAAAGTTTCATTCAAATCCATTCAGTAGTTTTTACGTGAAAGAGTAACAAACATCCATACATACAAACTTTCGCCTTTATAATATATATTAGATGTAGTGAAAGTAAGCTAATTAAAAAAAATCTGAATTAAATATAGACTTGACAAAATAGCATAAAATACTCATTATGAAATATTAGTACAGATAAGGATTCAAATAGTGCATCCATAAATTAGTACATCTATTGTTTCAATAGAAACAAAAACTCTAATTTCTAAGTTTAACATTTCATACGTGGGTTGCTACAGAAAATGTCTTAACAACCATATTATAGTCATTTGAATATATATGTCCAGCTCACATCTACACGATAAAATAATAATATGTAAATATGCTCAAGAAATCGCACAATACATTGTACAAAATTAATAAAATTCATCTCCACTTTATAATAATACGTAGTAATACATACATACTTACATATTATATTATTATCAATCTATTGCGACATCATTGATTTACTCGAATTTATCAGGCTGTGACGCGCAACGCAAACGTACGATCTGGCAACATGCTACCACAATGCCGTGCAGTGTTGGCTGCCACGATTGTTTGTATTCAAAGTGGCAACGTCGCAATAATGTTTAGTCAAAACACGTTATAATATTTTACGAAAATGCAAGACTAGTAAGTCATTGCTCGTTCAATTTTCTTCTCGTTTAAGTTCAACGAACCAAAGTATACGTCCTGTATTAATTACCAATATGCTGAAAATTTGCCTGTACGCAATTAATCCTCTTTTGTTTATATTTAATATTACTTACTTATTTTCACTTCCACTTATCGTTTACATTATGTATACCATATTTATTTATAGCATTATTGCATAACTTAGAGAACATATTGATATAACAACATCTCACCACGAGTTACTGTTGTATCGAATTGTTTGAAATATAACGAATATTATTTTTACGTGGTTTGGTCATTTAATACAACAATATTCGTACTTCAGAGTTCTTTTAAATCTGTTGACCATTGGCGTGGTTTATGTTGTCTTGAAAAATAACAACATGTAAGGTTTTTTTAACATCACTTCAATATAAATAAGAAAAAAAATTGCCAAATTATTCTGGTCTAGATAAAGATGTTTATTGTAAGTTTAATCTTAATACAATTTTGAAAACAAACTTATACTAATACACACATAGGATTCAACTTTAAGACGTGCCTGAGCAAATTACCAATGATCGTCACACTAGGTAAAGCCTGTATCGTGATGACCACGCCAAATCCAATGTTACATAAGAGGAAGTTGGGCACAATTCATTATTAGCAGAGTGATAAAACCTAATACTAGTTAATAACGAAGCAAAAATAAAAGTCAAAGCGTCTTTAAAAATAGAGTGATTCAAGAGGTCAGGTTCTGACATGTACTTATTCGAACGTGTGTGGTGAACCGAACAGATTTACCAATAAAATTGTGGGTTATTTTCAGGCATTGCCGTTTCCTTAACCGATTTTACTTTAGTTAAGTTGCTCATTATAAACTTTGTCTTTTGATTTATTTTGTTACGTTATTTATGTTAATATTGCTACTCGAAAGTATGAATTGAATAACAAAATTTCGCACGAGCAAAAATTACTTAGACTGCTACGCAACTTTGAAGGCGATATGCAAAAACAGACGCCTCTGTACATATTACCTGCATCTCCGACAGCCAAATATACATTTTTTTCCTTTATAAGGGGGTTTTATGAGCGGGTCTGACTTTTACATTGCGAATTCAATGATCATAAAAACCTTTTATTTAAAATTTTAATATTTGCAGAATAGAAATAATAAAAATACCTCTATTTTACGCATTTTTCTGCTTTTTCATTACATATCCTTATAGATAATTATTTAATTTTACAATAGCTGTCCATGTCCCCACCTTACAAAGACAAATCCTAGCCCATGCAACAATCCTCATTGTAACAAACACTGTAAAGTATAAAGAATATTATTAACTTCCTTGAAATTCCTTATTTACATCGCTGTAGCACCACATATTCCTTTAGTATACATTTTAAATATAGTTTTACGTATTTCTTAAGACACAATAAGTGTCTTTTAAGTCGAGTTGTAGTCGCCAACATGACGTCACAAATTTTATTTTCCCTTGTCACCAGTCAGTACCGGTTGGTTCAAAGCGGCAACACCGCTTGTAAAAACTATATCGATTGTCCCGTCTCGCTCTTGTTGGGTCACCCCTTAGTAGCACAAAAAACTTATCACAAGCGGCAGCAGGCGCTTGTAGGTGTATAATATAAAATGAGAGCTCCGAGTTTCACACGGAAATCAAATTGTGTGTCTGGCAGCGTGTTGCGGGCTGTGGCCGTGTAAAGAACGTTAAACCTGACAACGTCGCGCCCGTCGCCGATTCACGTTTTGTCGCAGTTACAAATTCAAAATGTTGTGACTTTAGATAACGTAATTTTCGGATTACTTAAATCATTTTTTATTAGTACTATACTTCGAAAGTAACAAAATACAATTAATTTCATTTAAAAGTAAGTTTTATATTCGAAAAAAAATTTTAACTAATAAAATATTATCATGAGAAAATTAAAACTTGTTTAGTATATAAAAAGTTTTTATTAAAAACCCAATTGTTTCTAATTTAAGTTCTATTTGCGTCTTATAACAGACAAGTTTACCTACCCAGCCATAGGTATAAGATACATAATATACACAATGCTCGATGCGGTCGTCGTTGGTGTGCGGAGTGGCAACTGCGCGTTCTGTCCAGTACAGCTAGTTCAGAGCGGCAACAGCGCAGTTGTTTGTAAAATTTCTCTCGTTCTTGTAGATTGACTAACTTTAGAATTGGAATTTATTTAAATGTCGTATACCTACGTAGGAAAATCAATAAAAAATCACAAAATTGTTGATTTTATGAAATATTCTAACCATTTCATTAAAAGTCATTTATTAAATTTAAGATTTTATTAAAAATAACTGTAGTTTATGTGATTTTCTTTGCAAAGTTTTATTATGCGTTAAAATGCCAGTTTTCTAAGGATGGTTTATGAGGGTGACTGGGTGACATTTAAGCCTTGGCGCACTGGTCGCCCGCACAATCCCGTGCTGGGTTCTATCCTCAGCTGGGGTACGTACGCGGAGTGTGAGTGGCAGGTTTTAGTGCGGTTCTACTCCCACATACCACACCTCCGGGGCAGGTGGTAATTCGGCGATTTCCTTTTTCGAGTTTTGATGATACGGGTAGTTCTACGATAAGAGGTAACTTGTGCGGCCATCCGTTTATTATGAATTATTATATATTATGAATGAATTAAACAACCCTTCGATCAAACAATCGTTCGAAGAACCGATCTTTCGATGAAACGACCCTTCGATGAAATGAACCTTCGATGAATAGTTGTCGATGAAATGAATTTCGATGAGCTATACGACACCCATACAACACTCGTCTTGATGGAGCGTCATTAGTTGCACTCTATTCTAATACGAAATATAAAACGAGAAAATTGTTGATAAGTTCTTATATTTTATAAAAGCAATACAGAAAATATCGGTTATTGCTCATTACTAGCTTCACGCTTAATTACAAAGATACACGTAAAGACACGGCAGACGGTATTGTAACATCGGATAAAAATGTTTTCAAAATTTGTACATAAAGAACACTGCATCTGTTTTTTCTTACGACGCTGTCAATTAGTAAATAACCAGCTTTTCAAAGTTCGTGTGTCGCTATCATTTACAGAGTGGAATTTTGAAATACCTCGGAGGGTGAAAACTTTAAATAGCGATTTTTACGATTTTTTCTGGAAGGAAACATTCCCATTTCCTTTGTTTTTGAAGAGAAATACAACTTCATTCAAAGTTTCTTGAAAATACTCATATACTATCCAGGAATAGAATTTATTAAAAAATAAAAATGTGGTTTTTCAGTACTTTTGTGACATTAAAGGTATAGGTAACGCAGTGTACTCGGATTCAGTTTCTTACTTTGTTGGAGATCTGTCTGTGGTGTATTGTTGTAATTCTAGAACCTAGAACTTTTTGACCTCATTGGCCGCTCTCCCAGGCATGATAATATAACAAGTCTGACTTTGATGAGAGTTGATTTGATGAATCAGAAGGTGGAACATAATAGGAACTTTGTACTGTACTATTCCATCCGAGTTCGGACTCACTTAACTTGTCTTGTTTATTACTTTTTGTCTAGACCTGAAGCCTAGTTTGGTGATAATAAAATAACATTAATAAATATTGCGAATAAACTATACTTAATGTACGCTGTGCAGAAAAAAACACTCAATCTGATTGAGATTTTAATCTTCCTGTATATACAATATCTGTATTTCGAAATTTAAACTGGATTTCATTGGCCATATCGACGAATGTTTATGATATGTCATCTTATTATAATACTATGACGAACTGCATAATATCTATCCATATAAACCATCACTATTATGTATTTTATTTTTGAATTTGAGCCTTAGGTACAGTTGAAAAATTCATGCAATATTTTATAAAAATGACAATAATTAATTTGTACATTGTATACAAATTAATAATTATGATTTTCTATAAAATAAATTTAAACATTCAAGGCTAAAAATTGATAGTATGGTTTACTACACTTTTATAAAGGAAAGGTGGAAAAGGCAAAAATGTAATAATAATTACAAATAACCATGGACCCACAAGGTGACCGACATGTGGCGTGTTGAATCGACCATTATTGTTGTATCTGTGCACGGTCTAATAGCGAAAAGATTTGACCGTCATCTACAGAAGTTTTCGCTCCCCTGCTGGGTAAAGGGCCTGATTCAGAAGGCGGTCGCTCTTGAGTCTTGACACTGCGCGTATTATGAGGAGGTTCATCTCTCTTACGCCCTGGCCACTGGTGGGTTGGGTCGTAGACTCCGTTTTCAGTGCCCCCCTGTTTTTTGAGTTGTAATTTTGTTTTTCTTGTAAATTCTTTTATTTTAATATAATAATAAAATGAAGATATTAAAGGAATATAGAAATTGTAAGTAATAAAAAAAAATGTCTCAATACTTTTTTTCCTAAGAGATTTTTACGATTTAAACTCTAAAAACTGTCAAGGTTTGTCCTGGTACATTTTCCGAAGATACATGCGATGTGTAGTTATTAGAGTAATTTACTTGCACCCAGAATGAAGAAGACAAACTAGTAGAAGAACAAGGACATAGGAAGCACACTTTTTGTCCGTAACTTACCGTAACTGGAATTCTCAAAAAACCCGATTTTGTGACGTGTAACGTCGAGAATTTTTTTGCACGTATCGCATTGAGGAGATTTTTTACATTTCCTTCAAATTGTGTAATGAACGACCTACCAATTATTAGCCTAATGGGGTTTTATATAACCTTACTTCTAAGTTTTTAATCCAATTTGTATTTCACTAATAATTAAAAAAAAAGATATTAGTACACGAAGCAACCGTTCACTCAAAAAACTATCTTCTCTTTTATTGCTTGAAGGTCAACCATCATTTAGTGACTGCATACTTTATATAATTCTAATATTTGTTATTCTGTACATATTGTATGGTTACGTGCATTTGCATGTTGTTGTTTGATGTTTGTAGTATGCATGCATATAAAATTATTGTGCTAATGTGTCTTCCTATCCCCCTATGGTGTTATTATTAGATATTAAATTATTTTTTACAGTTATGGCCGAGTCCAGAATGTCAAATTGTTGGGTCGAACAGAAAGCGCACCCACAGGCGCGGTTGTCAGTGGAGACAGTGGAGTTTGTGCCACTGTTGCGTTCATGGATATCAAATCAGCATCAAAAGCTCATAATGTTGAGCATGTGCTTGATGAACGTACACTTACAACGGAATACTACGAACCTGCTGCAATTCCATCGTCTGCGGGTGCGCCTTCGGCTGGATCCTCACCCGCCAGTTCCGGTTATTCGGGCTCTTCGTCCTCCGTGAATTCCGTATCTGTTCCTGTATCACGATACCATTTGACGTAAGTAAATTAAGCATAGATTTCGCTTCTGTTTTATCTAGATAAGATACAGCTCATGTACAGTCTTTTGAAAAGAAACGAGAATAATATTTGAATAAATGAAGATGTAGTTGTAAAAAATTTGATCTGTATTAATATTTTAAAAACTCTCAATTATCTTTTCATCAGATAATAGTAGCTGCTTTGCACATGATATGCTTGAGTATTTTCATTTTATTCACCATTACAGAACAGAATAGTTACTATACAGAAAAAGATAAATGCTTATGAATTCCATGACCATCCTTTTGATAAGGACTGTTTTGGAAATTCGTGTCGGATAGAGTTGTGTGAGTAATATTCCAAACATATAAGTTCGTCTAAGCAGTATGTGTGATATTTTCTTTCTGTACAGTAATTGTTTGATTATAGGTAATCACTTTTATATTTCATTTTCGTTACCTGTTACATCCATGGTTAACTTTATACGTAACTTAGTGAGTAAGTAACATAAACTGTTTGTTTTATCTAATAAGCATGTTATCGGTGTATATTGTGCACATCCTGCCGCCGCCACCATGATTACGAAGCATCTTCAACTGTTTCGGATATGGATTGCAGTGCTATAATTTGGATTGCAGTGAAGGATTTATTCAGTGACAGTGAATTTTAAAAAAGCATTGTGAATCTTTTGTGAAAGTGTTGTGTCGAAGTGCAAGGTGTATAACCTCGTCAAATGCAGCCTTGAAGAATCTACTGCAAGTCATGGTAGGCGGTGGCTTTTATTGCACTAAATTATTTATGTATCATTGCATTAAACTTAATTTCTTGTTTACATGTATGTAGTAGAAACATCATAAAATTCTTGATTTAATGAAACAATCAAACATTTCACGTTATTTTCATATTTCACGGGATTCAAAACAAGCAATTTTATAAAAATTAATTGTATTTCCGATGAAAAGTCCTTTCAATTAAACAAACTTTCGATAAACTGACATTTCGATGATCATTTCACTTCCATGAAATGAACCTCCGACGAAACGTACTTCGATGAAATGAGTTAATATGAATTATATGTCACCCATTTATTGGGTAGACCGTTTCGGATGATTCTTGTTTCAGATGAATTGTGTGATCATTTATTTTTTTAATGATTAATCAAGTACAAGACCATTGACCAGATTTGACCAGGTTTTGTGTTATTTGAATTTGATAAAGATCTCAGAGCAGTGGTTTGTGTGGTTCGAAAAATGGACGTCACTTGTTTTTCTTTTTTTGTAAGAAAATAATATTGTATATTAATATATTTTTTCATTACGGTTGAATTAAACATAACATTAACGTGAATCTTGACATCACTACATAAAACAAAGTCGCTATCCGTCGTCTGTCTGTCCCTTTTGATGTGGTTCTTTTAACTAGATGGAGTGATTGTTAAAGAGAAACAGTGAGAAACACTTATAAATTTAGAGGTTTCTAATGTGATGTCGTAAATAAGCACGTTTTTTCGCACTTATGTTGCAAACGCTGGCTGAACCCTACGAGATAGATCAAAATAATATACTACAGTACCCGGTACTTGCGCGGGCCACATCGCATTGTAGCCATCAGGGTCATCCACGGATACCGCACCATCGCGTTTGGTGCGGCGTGCGTGCTGGCGAAGACGCCGCCCTGGGAGCTGGAGGCGGAGGCGCTCGCTGACGAATATCGTTGGCGATGCGACCTCCGAGCCCGGGTCGTGGGGCGTCTCCTGCGGGAAGCGGTTCGGGATCGGAAGGCCCAATCTCGGCGGTCCGTAATGGAGTCGTGGGAGCGACGAATCGCTAACCCCACTTGGGGTCTGTGGACCGTCGAGGCGATCGGCGATCCGCCCCGTCCTAAGCGATTGGGTGGGTCGTAGAGAAGGACGCCTCACCTTTTGGCCCAAAGCACCCGTGCCCGGTCAGCATCTGCACCGGATCCAGGTGGAGCCGACGATGAGGTGCCATCACTGTGTAGGATGCGACCAGGACACACCGGAGCATACGCTCACGTCTACCCCGCATGGGAGCAGCAGCGTTGTGTCCTGGTCCAACAAATAAGACCGGGCTTGTCGCTCCCGGGCGTCCTGGCGTCGATGCGTCGAGAGCGATGAATCCTGGAAGACGATGCTCGACTTCTGCGTGTCCACCATCTCGCAGAAGAGGGTGGCGGGTAGTGCGAAGGACAGAATTTATTCGCGTCTAGCAAAAGGGGCCGGAACCGGGATCTCGCCCGGAATCTGGCCCCTTAAGTTTTTTTTCATGAAACTCCAAAATCCCGAATACTGGTTTCCGCTAGCTGAAATTGATAATAAGTAATTCATTGTATATTCAAGAACATTATTCTTTAATTAAATCGAAGGTTAATTTACTGATTAATTGTAAGTTAGATTTAGCAAGTACAAAAAAGTATTAGTCATGGCGCATTATAAAAAAAAATACATTTGGTTACAAAAGCATTCATTTGTTTCTATTCGTAAAGACTATAGGTAAAGTATTTTTGACTAAAAAAAGGTACATAGGTAAATTTTTCTCATTTCTATTTCAAAAATTTGAATCAATGATATATGTAAAAAAACATACAGTAAAAAAAAAAAAATTGTATCAAAAAGTAATCACAAAAAGTGAGTGACTCATTGTAAAAACTTACGTACTCGCGAAATTCGAAGTAAAAATGTTGTTTTTTTTTCAAATTATGTTTTTTTTCTTAAAATTTGTTTTTCATTATAGATCATTCATAAATTATGTCACATGTTAATGGAAGAGGACGGGCCCTCTACCGTCAAAAATGTCTAGAGGTATTAACAGTACTTAGTACTCCACGCACACCACACCGAGACTAAGCCAAATGAAGCGTTAGTCTAGTTCAGTGTTGGCAAAAAAATTATCTGATTAACGATTAAAAATTACGATTAAAATCGATACCGACATTACCACGATTAAAATTAATTAATCGTTATCTATTTTTCCTTAATCACGATTAACAATTTATGATTAAGAGGGGGAACATGTTTAAAAATAAAAAACAACTTGTTAATCAGATTTGGTGTGTAAAGTTTAAATGCAATCTACGTTATTTCAGAAACCATTTCAAGATATTAGATTATATTCAACCAACCTCTTGAAATCACAAAATCGGGTTTATTTTTACAAAAATTCGAACCCGAAATCTTTATTGACATTATTTTTACCTCTAAATTGCTACGATATTCCTAAAATCTTCAATTACACCTTGTGTGTTCACCGCACATGTGACGTCATCACGCCGAAATCGAATCCGAATCGAATAATCCAATTATATTAGTTCGATTTTCAGAAAAACCAAACAATTAACAAAAAAATTATAAATGATGAAACATCAAAAATAAGATAATGTTTTCTTTCAGTGAAATAACCTAATAATACCTAACTTCCGTATTTAAGGTACTTCCCGTTCATATTGCATAGTTCTGGGACACCCTGTTTACATAAATAGATAAATAAAATAATAAAAACCTTAATCTGCTTAATCACATAAACGATCTTAATGATTAGTTAACTTAATCACGATTACGATTAAAATCTTAATCACGATTAATTTAATCATGACTTTTTCATTAATTTTAATCGAATAAACTTATTATTCGATTAAAATTAATAATTAAGCAAGCGATTGAAAAATCAATCGATTAATGCCAACACTGGTCTAGTTAGATAATGAGCTTTTCACAATTTTTAAGCTTTATGGCACTCCACTAAAATGTACATTAACTGTCAAATTTCAATTGCGTCACAGCACTAGCAAAATATTTGCAATTTCATGATTTTTTTACCCCCCATTGTCATAGATTGACAGTCCCTCCCCAGTGTGACGTCACACATTTTCTAAACATTAAACACAGAATTTTTTAACAAAAACAGTTTCATACACATTTAGATTCTTTTGTTCAAACACAATGTAAAAACTATAAATTATACAGGGTGATTTTTTAAAGAAGGTACAAATTGCAGGAGTGTGATGAGTACTCTGTTCTAATACGGAATATTTAAAAAAATAGGTAAAATTACATTTTTTTTTAACTAAATTCGACAAAACTACCTCAAACATAAACAATTTCTGCTAAAAGAGTGTTGACTAACGACCTCTAGTGATCTCGCGCACCCCACACCTCCGCCACACCCATCAGCTGTCGAAAAACCATAATTTTGCCAAAAAGTTTTTTAAGTTGCGATTACTAAGGCATTAAGCCATATTCTTTGGTAATAATATTTTTACTGGTCGTATATAACCATCAGCTACCATGACCTTCAATATGTACCCTCACTAAGAAATCACCCTGTATATTAATCTTATTAATTAACAAAAAATATTTTCTTTATAATTTTTTTTCGTAAAGTAGTTAAATAGTTTAAAGTTCATGTTTTAATACTTAGAATAGATTTTGAAATTTGACGTCAAATGCAAAAAAAGGCCGTAAATACAAGGTGTCTCAAAAGAAATTTCATATTTAGTGGATTGATTAAAAAAAAAAGGAAGCGGTATATAGAAAAAAATGTTTATTTATTGTTAAAATACACTTTTTGGGCATTCATTTCTTAAAAATAATATCGTCTAAATGTAAACCCTCACGTTGTTGGCACTCATTTAATCGAAAAGTAAAATTACTTATGACTGCTCGACGGGTGGAGTGAGGGATGGCTGCCATTTCGTGACGGATATTTTCTTTCAAATGCGCCAGTGAAGTTGGTTTATTGGCGTAAACTTTCGATTTAAGATAACCCCATAGGAAAAAGTCCATAGGAGTTAAATCTGGGCTACGTGGAGGCCAATTTATGTCACCTCTCCGGGAGATCAATTTTCCTGAGAAAATTGCCTCTGACCGGCTTCTTGGGGCTTTAATTCTTGCACCAATTGAATTTTGTAGGGGTGCAGCTTTAGATCTTTGTGCATAATGCGAAGTAATGATGATCTATGCATATTTAAAGCACTCGCGCGCTTCCGAATTGAAAGGCTCGGGTCGTCACGTACAGATTGATTAACATTCTCCACGTTTTCTACCGTTCTTGATGACCTAGGTCGCCCGGATTTTGATTTATCCAGCGTTGATTCAGTCTCTTCAAACTTTAACCCAATGTCGAATGAGAGGAAGGCTTGACGCATCATTTAAGTGGCGAAAACCTCGAATACTGCAGAATTTTCTACGCGCGACAGTTGTCGAATCACCGTTCTTGTAAAACTCTCGCACGCACAACGCGCGTTCTGCTCCCGAGAAACGCTCCATAGCGACTGAATCCCCAAGAGCCAAGCTACCAATTGATAGTTGCATAACCCCCGCACCCCTCAAGTACGCAGCGTTCACGCAGTAAGCTAAACAAATATAAAATTTCTTTTGAGACACCCTGTATTTTATTTTAAAGTAAATTCCTAGAAATCATTAGGCAGCAGAGTGCTTGCTAATACAATTAAAACTAGCCCAAACACTACGGGTCTATCTTGCTTGGCACAAGAGGAATTTGACCACCTTAGGAATACATCTTCAGATCAACGCCAGTTTGTTAAATTTAGGTCGCAAGATTCCACCCGAACTCATCCATCGCAAATATAATTCTTTAGCTCAATCTTATCCCATTCGCAAGTTAATACAAAGCTTGTAAACACGCGTTAGTTAGAAATACATATATTTGAAACTAGATTCGTCTGCGTCACAAAGGGGTTTAAACAGCACCACAAGAATCACTATCTATTAAAAAGACCGCATCAAACGTCGACTGCGTCGCATAAGATGTAAAGTAGAACCCTTTTGTGATGCAGACAAAGTTGCGTGTCATCTAGTATTCTAGTATAGTAAAGTTTTTGTCATGGACAATTTGACGCAACCTCGTGAATGGTGATTCCATCTAGTGTAATACAGATCTGATCAGTCCAACGTGTCAATGAATTTAGTTGAGTCATTAGTTTTTCGACGTTTACGACTGACAAATATGTGAATTCAAGTCATGCTTCTAGAAGACACCCACAGCAGACAATATGCTCATTGCTGCAGTCATACTGTTAACTAACTTTTTGAAGGAAAGCGTTTTTGTGTTACAGATAGTGAAGACTGAAAGTTTCGGTTTCGGCCAGTTTCGACTAAAAATCAAGTTTCGGCCTTAGTTTCTGTTTCGGCCAACTGAAACTTTGCCATGACAAAATATTAACGGATAATAGGGAAGAGAAATATAAATAATTAAAACTCAAAGATTATTGTTCAAACGAGGTTTAAGAAATTTCCTATAAAATAAGAAGATTCATCAACTACAATAGCCGCTTCCCATCAGATGAACTGTTCATGTAGATCTAGGATAGGTAAAGTATAGGTACCTATTTTGTAGTGCCTATATTTACAATGACTTTTGGAAGATAAACCTGACTTGTAATGTTATAGGGCACTATTTACGACAAATAAATAGTATTTCCATTAAGTTTTTAGGGGCTTTTAATCATTTTTTTTTAATTAAAGGGGTCCATTAATCCTCGCTACACAGCAGCCAGGTCTGCATTCCGAGTTGGGGTACAGCAATAGAACTGTGTACGAAGTTTTCAGATTGCCTCAAATACCTGCTCAAAATTTGCTACTAGCTCTCGGGCTAAAGTCATTGTTTGATGCAAAAAATCTGGCTACATAACGGCGTCAATTTATTGATATTTGCTATGAGGAACTCTGATTCTATTGTGACATAAGAATTAATTATTAACAACTGAATTAATATAAAATGTTATTGTGTACAATAATTGTTTTAAAAATGCTTTTAAAAAATGTGAGATAATGCGCGGTGTTCTATATAAATGTCAACAAGATTCGTAATATCAAAGTGATATTTAGCACTGCGTGATGTTCCGTTTTCTGATACGCGCTAATTATCCATTATCCACAATACGACAGTGTCTCAAGACGATAGGCCGACGAGGAGGCCTATGTCCAGCAGTGGACGTCTATAGGCTGATGATGATGTTAATTATCACGTGACTCAGTGCCTATTTTTTGAAATATTATTTTCTAAAAGTATTTATAAAATCTTTACTTATTTTGATAAACTATTTTTGAAATCTGTAAATATACAGAATTAATAGTTATAAACTCTTGTCTACCCGATTCTTTCTTAGTGAAAATCGGTTATTACAACATTATTAAAAACCGATTGGTGGAAATTTCAAACTTTGAATTAAATTTAAACTTACTTAAATTTCAGTTCAATTCTCGCTTAATAAACGACCTTTAATTAAGATAACAGTATTTTCTTAAACTTTAAAAAAAAAACAAGATCGACGAAATAGTTTGTAGTTTCTATCTCAACTTCAATTATTTTAATAAAAACCATTATCTCACACAATTTGGAATGTAATTAAAAAAAAAATCCAAAGTAATTGTTTGAGTCAACCAACCCCGAACAAAAATAGTCAACCAACCCCTTACATCATTTTAAATTTTACTTGTTTATTATATTGAAACTCTGGAACTGACATGGAAGTAATACTGTGCAAAATAAAATACATCTATCATATTAATACATATTTGGCACAGCAACAGTGTGCCTATTCCGAGTTGTCTTTCACTGCCCGGCTACGTTTACTGCACCATCAGGTGGGCGCTGTTTCAATTCCACACAAATTAGAGTAGAGAATAAAAACTCTGAATCCGCACAAACTTTCATTTCTAACAGATCAATAGGCACAATAACAAAAATAGTAAGAATGGATATAGTTACTTAGCGAGACCAAAAACACAAAATGTGATGCCGCTCACAAACGCCGCACGATTGCAGCTGCTGGGGTCATGAGGGACAGCGCGACGCGTTACGCCATCGGCACTCTTTCCCGTCGCGCTGCCCCCGGACGCCGAACCGGCGGCCGCCGGCGATACCGGCTCTCTCGGTCGGCGGGCTTTCCGAAGCCCGCCAAGATGGGACCGAGTGTCACCCTCCCACGGAATACCCCGCTGGGTCAGAACCAGCGTGGGTCGGGGAGCGCGGTCTACCATCCCCCGGTTGCTCTGACGTAAGGGCGTGCTGAGCGTAACACGGCACCTTCTTGGGTCCCCGCTCGCACTCACATGCGTTGGGGACCGGAAACTCTTAAGGGGTCAGGATCCGGTCGAGATCCCAGCGGTCCCGGCCCCCTGCTCGACGACGGCGGGTTTCTGCGTAGAGAGCTTTCTCTCACACGCCCTGCCGCCTCCTGCTCCTACGAGATGGTGGACTCGCAGAAGTCGAGCATCGCCAGTTATTGCAACTTAGTCAACCTGCCCCTATGGTCAACCAGCCCCGGTCTCCCCTACACTCAAAAGCAAATCGTGAGAATTGAAAATACAAATTTTTAAACACAGATCCAAAAGTACTTGTTCGATCTTAAAAAAAAAAACAATGGGACTTAAGTACAGCCATTACCTTTCATCTGACACCAGAATCATTAAAATCGGTCCACCCAAACTAAAGATATCGAGGAACAGACATAAAAAAAAAAAACAAAAAATACAGACGAATTGAGTATCTCCTCCTTTTTGGTAGTCGGTCAAAAATATAATTTATTCTTCATTATAGTGGTTTTTGTTTAACTATTAGTTTTTTATGAAAAATAAATTTCAATTGTTATAACTTTTAGGGTTTCTCAATCTAAACAAGGAACCGTTATAGTTTCTTCTGGTTGAACTGATTTTATCTCAAGGACGTCTGCTGATATCTTGTTTAAGTTTAATTGGTATCTGACAAGTAATTGTTGAGTTATTTTTGAAAAGATGAAGTCTGTAGCCAATGATTTTTCGTTAATTATTACTCATTTGATGAAATTTAATGACTCAAACTTTAATTTGGTAGTTCCCTTTCATTTAATCTATCATGTAGAGAGATTTAATCCTTGCAAGTCGCTCTATCGATTAGTGTTATAAAAATACAGCGTGTGATTTTTTTTGAATTTAATTTTTATATATTTATTAATTAATTAATTGTACCAGGTTCTATTCCCGGCTTTTAAGACTAAGATCTTTTTTGGATATCTTGAATAAAGTTTTTTCTTTTAATAAATAAAGGAACGTTTCCTCTCAGCAAAATTCGCTAAATCATTATTTCGAATACTTCCCCAAGAGGGGACGTTTACAAATTCGACCCTGTATAATGTGTGTATAGAATCTACAAGATCTGTATTACACAGGGTGTCCACGAATTATGCGACATGAGTGGGAAGTATCTTAAATATTTAAGATATGATGTTTTTCTGAATGGAAACATCATACAATATGATTAGTACAATTTTGAATTCATCTACATACGAGTATATTGCTGATATTACTATTACGCACTAATAATAATTAAAACACAGTTTCTATTCTATTCAGGCCTGACATTGTTTGGCTACTTCAATATATCACTATTTTAAGAAAAAAAAAATTCTTGTCTCATAGCTCCTCTATACTCTGGGCGCTGGCCCAGCCAAATGGCCATGCGATGGCTGAAAAGCTTCTACACGCTGGTGATATTCAGTTATGATGTTATCGTTGAACAGAATGGACGTCGAAGCAGCAGCAGCTTTATATTTATTTAGCACGTACAATTATTTTCTTAATGTGTAGAAAAAATAGTTATTATTATTACAACAATGGCAAACGACCTACTTTCATTTTCATAGCACAAAAACTACCTGTCAGATCCTTATCAAATCTATGTATAGATATGTATAAACAGGTAAATAAGTAATAAGTATACTTATTACTTATTAAATAAGTAAATAAGTAATAAGTATACTTATTACTTATTTACCTATTTTACTTATCTATACTAATATTATAAAGATTTCTATGAAAATATCGAAGATGTAACACAAAGTGAATAATCGAAAACCTATTTATGCGTACGCTGCAAAAACTATTGACAATAGAACAAAATGATGTATTACGGATTTTTAGGTCTTATTAAGAATATCAAAATATGTGGGTGCACAGCGGACCGCGAAAATAATAACTCCACGGCATTGTGAGTACTGTTTGAATCCCTTTGTAACGCAGACGAAATTGTGCGGGTCAGCTAGTTTAAAGGATAATGCTCAAAATATCTGCTTTCCATCAAAAAATAATCATCGAAATCGGTTCATATAAAAAAGTAATATACTCAAAAACGCATAGCGAATTATTAAATTTTGTCCGTAAAACACACATTTTTAGACACAGATCCAAAAGTACTTGTTTGATATTTATAAAAAAAGTATGGGACCTAAGTTCAACTATCATCTTTCATTTGACACCAGAATCACTCAAATCGGTATACCCAAACTGAAGTTATCAAGGACCAAACATAAAAAAAATAAAAAAAATCTGACGAATTGAGTACCTCCTCCTTTTTGGAAGTCGGTAAATAAAGGAAATAGCGTAGAAGAAGATGATAAATGTTAACTATTCATCGTAACAGGACTTTATAGGACTAAGTAACTGAATAAATAAACAGACTGGCCGACGTGTAGACGCGTACCACCATCGCTGGCCCACTACCTTTGATGTGTGTACGAAAAACCGACACTGTTGCCATTCCGCTGCCAGCGTCCGCACCACTAGCCAGTCTACGCCACTACGCCCTCCATACGATGGTCCACTACGCCACTGGGCCATTGCCGCTGAGCCAGCTAGTAAGCCACTAGCTGGCCCAGCGTGTAGAGCTGCTATTACATTGAAAAAACAAGTATTTGGTCTATCATTTTAAAATAAAACTTAACGCTGTTGTTTGACGGGCGAGTATCGTTGTTCAGCCCGCTGCACGCACACACTTGTCGAGCGAGTCTGAACGCGTACGAGAGGCGCCGCTCCGTACGAACGGGGACAGAGAGCCGCCAAACGGCGCCTGGCGCTATTCGGGGCTTGGAAGAACAAAAAATCCCCGTACACGTAAATACTTCAAACTCGTTCGTCCGCCCAACAAAAACGTGTTCCAGAACTCCTTCGTTGAAACCAGGTTTTTATACCTGTTCTAGTAAACGCTCCACCTAATTTAAGCTATCGCAATGGTCTATATATTATATTGGGTATTATTAGCCCCATCTAGTGAAAGTACTCGAAATAATGAATTTTGCTGAAATGAAACATTCATTTTTTTTGTTAAAAACAAGACAAATGCATTAATAGATTTTAAAATAATATTTTGTTAACTCGTGAATCGAAACCTGCTACAATTCTAAAAAATCCCTTTACTTTTACTGCATTAATCGATAGCCACTTTTAAAGTTCAAATCTCTCTAACAAATATGATTAAATGAAAGGAAAACTACGAAATTCAAGTTTTAGTCATTAAATTTCATCAAATGAGTAATAATAATTAACTTAAAATCTATTGACTGCCGACTTCATCTTTTCATAAATAATTCAAAGATTACTAGTCAGATTTCGATTTAACTTATACAAGATGTGAAAAAAGGACTTATTTGGTCTTTAAAAACATTAAATGGGACCTCAGTACGATACGAAACAAGAATCATACGAATCGGTCCAACCAAACAAAAGTTATGAGGTAACAAACACAAAAAAATACACACGAATTGTGTAACTCCTACTTTTTGGAAGTCGGTCAAAAACTTGTGAAGTAGCACAAATAGCGCATACTCTATACATTGTTTTTTATCGGTTGAAAAATTGGATTGATTGACACCATTTTTCTTTTGTACGGGAGGAAATCGCCGGACTTCCACTCGCCCCGCGAGTGGGGTATGTGGGAGTTGCACCGCACCAAAACCTCCCGCCGCTCACGCTCGGCGTCCGATCCCCGGCCGGGGACCGAACCCGGCACGAGGCTGGTAGGGGTGACAGGACATGTTCGCAATTGTCGCTCACGTATCGCCCCGTCACCCCCGGGCGCCGAACCGGCAGTCGCCGGTGCAGCGACCACCGGCTCCCTCGGTAGGCGGGCCAATCAAAGCCCGCCGAGATGGGGCCGCGTGATGGAAGGCCTCCCTCGGCTCAGGCCGGAGCAAAACCAGCCTGGGTCGGGGAGCGCGGCTTACCATCCCCGGTAGCTGGTACAAAGGGTACGCGCTGAGGCCTAGCGCAGCACTCTTCGGGTCCGGTGTTTGTGGACCCGGTACTCTTAGTGGGCCAGATCCCGGGACACCTCCCGAGGCCGGCCCCCCGCTCGACGTCGAAGGCGACGGGGTCGGTCGGGGAGGGAAGAGCTCTCCCTCACCCGCCCCGCCGCCTCCTTCTGCGAGATGGTGGACTCGCTGAATTCGAGCATCGCCTTCCTGGACTCGTCGTCGTCGAGCATCGATACCACGACGCCCGGCAACGACAAGTCCGGTCTTACCTGTGCGACCAGGACACGGCGCTGTTCCCATGCGGGACAAACAGCGAGCGTATGCTCTGCCGTGTCCAGGTCGCAATGATGGCACCACGTCGTCGGCTCAACTTGTATCCGATGCAGGTACTACCCGAAGCAACCATGCCCGGTCAGCACCTGCACCAGACGAAAGGTGAGGCGCCCCTCGCCGCGACTCACCCAGTCCTCCAGGTCCGGGCGAATCTTATCGACGGTCCTTAGGCCCCAGCTGGGGTTGGCCAAGCGTCTCGACTAAGCCTTCAGCACGGACCGCCGAGATTGGGCCTTCCGGTCCCGTACTGCGGCTCTGAGGGGACGCACAACGCCCAGAGCACGGAGGTCGCAACGCCAACGATAGTCGTCGGCGAGCGCCTCTGACTCTAGTTCCCAGGGCGGCGTCCCCGCCAGCACGCACGCCGCCGCGAAGGAGACGGTGCGGTATCCGTGGATGACCCTGATAGCTACGACTCGCTGCGGCCGGCGCAGGAGCCGGACAACGGTTGCTGTCTGGTTTCCCGGTCCGGCCCAGACGGGCGCGCCGTACAGGGCCATCGAACGCACCACCCCCGCGTAGAGGCGGCGCACAACGCGGTTTGGTTCCCCTAGATTCAGGAGCATCCGGCTCAGAGCGCCGACTGTCGTCATCAATCGGGGGACGAGTTCCGTAAAGTGGGCCCGGAAGGTCCAACGGCTCTCCAGTATGAGGCCGAATCGCACCCCGACCACGTCTCCGGACGTCTCCTACCACGATCTGGGTCCCTGCAGGTGGCATCACCCCAGCCCTGCGGAACCACAGGGCCTGGGATTTACTGAGCGCCACTGCGAGGCCCAATCTCCTAATACGACCTACGACGAGGGCCACCCCCGCTGTGGCGAGACGGGTAGCCTCTCTAAAGTCTCTCCCCCGGGCCATGACCAACGTGTC
Source organism: Trilocha varians (assembly GCA_030269945.2). NCBI lineage: Eukaryota > Metazoa > Arthropoda > Insecta > Lepidoptera > Bombycidae > Trilocha > Trilocha varians. The sequence goes on along the minus strand of AP028257.1, from coordinate 6,297,129 downwards.
ATTAGAGTAACAGATTACGTTCAGGCCCTGGAGCAGGGCGCCCCTCAGCACCCAGTCGTACCCGAAGTTCCAAGGGAGGGGTCCGAGGACCGACCCCTGAGAAACCCCGCATACGACCGGAAACCGATACACAGTCCCATCGTGCCCAGTGCACACTACCGACCTGGCCTCCAAGTAGGAGCCGACGAGCCGGCGGAGGTAGGGGGGAACTCCATGTCTCTCGAGTGCCCCCCCTATCACGGACCAGGGCAGGGTGTTGAATGCGTTGGCAGTGTCGAGCGACACCGCCAAGGCCACGCCGCCCTGTGATACGGCTTCGTTTGAGAGGGCTCGCACGCGAAGGATCGCGTCCACTGTTGAGCGGCCCTCTCTGAAACCGTACTGCTCCGCCGACAGATTGGGTCCAATCCCGACCAGGTGCTGAACGATGCGGGCAGCCAGAATGCGTTCCAGCAATTTGCCCACCTCGTCCAGCAGCACGATAGGACGGTAACCAGCGGCTGTATCCGCCGGGCGCCCTTCCTTCCTAAGAAGGACGAGTCTACCCTCCCGCCACAGCGAGGGAAACCGTCCCGACTCGAGGCAAGAGTCGTAAAGCCTCAAGAGTCGGTCCCCTAGGGCATTGATGGCCAAGGCCAGGACCCGACCATGGATGCCGTCCGGTTCGGGTGCCGTGTCTTTGGCACTCATCCTGACTACGGCCACGCGGAGCTCCTCCCCGGTGATGTGGGGCACCTCAGCAGGGGCCTCGCCGCCGGTCCGGCAGCTCACCCATAGCAGGCGGGATAAATCCATCCTGCTCCTGCGTGAACAGTGTCGTGACAATGTCCCTCTGCTGCTGAGGCGGTAGACGCTCGGTTATGGGGGGCGCCCATGGGCGCACCTTGCCGCGCATCATCTTGTAAGGGTCTTCCTCGAGCGTCTCTAAAAGGCGCTCCGCGTGCTGCTCCTTGGACATCTTGATGGCCAGCCGCATGGCTCCTCTCGCCTCTTTGTATAAGCCATGCAGCCGGGCCTCCTCCTCCGCGAAGGCAACGGGATCGTTGCGACGCGGAAGGCGGCGACGGCGCACTGGCGCCTCGCCCGGACGCATATAGTTCTAAGCTGCGCTATCTCGGGCGACCACCAGTACGTCGACCTCGTGGGAGACCAAGGGCCGACCCGGGCATCCAAGCGTCGCTAATGCGCCCCGTAGCCAGAGCGCCTCGGCCTCCACATCCACTGGGTGTGGACGCATAGGCGTTCACGCCGCCACCGTAGAGGCTTCAAGAGCTCCTTATTCAGGAGCTTCAATGCCCACCTGGAGAATGACCGGGACGTATTCCCGCGAGCGTCCGCAGCCGGCGTGGGGACGGAAACATCGAACCGAATGTATCGGTGATCCGACAACAATTCCGCCCCCATCAACACTCTCCAGCCGCGGATGTGATCCGCGATGGCAGAGCTCGCGAACTTAACGTCCACGATGGACTCGCAAGCCATCGCACGCAAGTCGCAACCGAACCCCTGTTGAATACACAGAGGCTAGTCGCGACCGCCCACTCCTCCAGCAGCCTACCGCGAATTGTAGAGCGGGGGGAGCCCCAAGCGACAGATTTCGCATTGAGGTCCCCTGCGACTATCACTCGACGGAACAAACGGCAGCGGAAACAAAGTTCCCTGCGGTCAACCGTACTCGTGCACCTGGCGATGCTGTGTCCAGACTTCAGCGGGCGCACGTGGGCTGCAATCCAGCCCACGCGCAACCTGCCAGGGTGTCCAGCCGGTCTGCCCGGCGGGGGAGCGGCCAGGGAGGTGGCCCTCTCTACAGGGCATTGCGCTCACGCCAATCTGGCCTCGGGGTAACCGGGGTGAAGCTCGCCCACGACGATGTTCTCCGGGGCACATCCGCCCTGGGCAGCGATAGCCGTTGCCACCTCCTCCTTGGCGGCCCCTTCTTCTTCTTGTTTTTCTTGGCGGCCGGTGTTCGACCCTGCTGGAGAGCAGCCACGGCCGCCATGGTCGTAGTCCGGTTGGTGGGGGTGGCAGGCAATCTACCCCTCTGGGGAGCTTCTGCTACCGCCCGCGTCGTAGTCGCCCGCGGCCTCTTTACGAGACCGCTTAGCCTCCGCCTCCAGCGCCGATGCTTGGCTGATGGCCGCCGAGAGGCACCAGTTTGCGGGCATCGGAGGCGATTAATCGCAGCCGCTGCCCCTCCTCCTTGGCACCTCTTCCCGAGGCCCGACTGGACGCATAAAGCGCTCTGGCTCTTGAGGGTGGCCGTGTGCTCTTCGAGCTCCTTTGAGTCAGCCGAGCCGAGAAGTCTTGGCCGGGCCCGGCATTGCCGCTCTTGGCGGCGAGCCTCCCCGAGCGTCTCGTCCTCCGCGGCCTCTCACCCCCAGAGGACGAGTCGTGATTAAAATGTTTGTTTTGCAATGTTACACTATAATTAAGACAACAACGATTGTAAAAAAAATTGACGTGCCCAACGGATTAATAATTCCCACGACTGTATCTATTTTATTATTTTTTGGTTTTTAGTACAATTATCTTAAACATTGCAATGTATTTTTAACATAAAACCGTTTAACTTAAAAAGGTTTTTACCTATTTTTATTTTCTAGTTTTTAGTTTGATAAAAATTGTTATCAGCCATTTGGTAGCGGCGAACATCTTGGATTCCAATTTTTTATAGTATATTGTATTCTGCTTGTTGAACCCTTTCATTTGATACCCATATTGATGGGATTGATAAAACCTACGTTATCCGCCTTTTTGTAGCGGCCGCCGTCTTGGATTTAAATTTTTTATAGTATATTGTATTCTGCTTGTTGAGCCCTTTCATTTGATACCCATATTAATGAGATTGATAAAACCTACGTTATCCGCCATTTTGTAGCGGCGGCCATCTTGAATTTATAATGATAATGAATAAACATAATTGTATTGTCACCAAAATTCGAAGTGTATACAAAATTTCAGATTGATCGGTTGTAGGGAAGAGGGTAAAATTTTAATTACTAAATTTGACGCAAGAATAAAGAGTAAATTATAATAAATAAATATAAAACAAACTGGGTTAGCTAAATAAAACCGTTTAACAAAAAGTAATTTACTTCTACATGAATACTCTTGATAACATAATACTTAATTAGCATAAGGATTAATATGACGATACTATTTTAACGTAGTTTCAATCTTCAGACGATAATTATTTTTTTTCGTGAACATAAAAGCGGTTATTGTGACTAAACTATTATAGTTAGATATATGCTCTCTCGAACTTTTTTTACAATAATAAGTTTAGCACAATTACTTATCGTAATTTTATTACATGTTTATAATTTAACATGTCATGTTTTTTATTACTTAGTAAATTTATTAAAATTGTATCTGTTAGGTAGCGGCTTAATGAAACGGCTGGTTTTCGATTTGTAGTTTATACTAGGTTTTTACAAAGATTGAGGTGCTTGAGTCGAACAATTATGGTATAAAAATTGAATGCCCTGTTCGAATGCGTGTGTTCGCGGGTCCGGTCGCTTAATGACTGTCTTGTGCGCGCGCGGAGGCCCGGCCCCGCGCGAAGTGAAGTGGGCTGTTATCGACGCTGGCGGCCCCTCTGGCCTCGCGTCGTATTGAGGATCCTTCATCTTTTAAAACAGGCTTAGAACTGAACCTACTTTTTTCTTCTTTTTATTGTTTGAAGATATTATATTCTATATTTAAGTCACTGCCGACAATTTAATAAATAAAAAATAACATAATTGTCTTACGAAAGAACCTATGGGAAACCATCTTCAGGTTTCTCCATTCTGATAAATAATACTAATAATGATATAAACATATCAAATATTTATTATTAATAAAAGTAGTACATTTTCTTAAGTCTATTCTTCAAAACTCGCGCCAATAGTCTCCCGCCTCTTTCGTTCGGAAATCGCTTCTCTTCTCTATCCGTGTCGTTCGGAAATAGAACGCCACACTACCCCCCTACGGAGAAGGAGAAACCGGGGAAAACAATAAACAACAACAAAAAAGAAATATCAACTAATCTTTAAATGCGCGCAGGTTAAAGGTTGAATAGTTTTTTGGGCTGCACTGTACGTCCGGACCGTGTAGTATATTGTGGAAGTAAAGGAGAAGAAGTCTTTACGGGGTACAGGTGCTGGTATGAATGTTTTGGGTACAGACTGAGGTACAATTGGCATCGGTGCATGAGCAGGAATGGAAGAAAAATCCGTCACAAGATACGCTGGCTTAAGTCGGTCGATGCTAACCACCACACTCTTGTTACGAATGATTATCGTAAAAGTTTTGTTGTTTCTGCTAACTACCTGATATGGTCCTGTGTATGGCCGTTGTAAAGGACGTTTTACGGTATCATCGCGTAAAAATACGTGGCTACATGTATGAAGATCTTTAAATACAAACGAATCACAACTTGTATGGTGCGAGGCAGGGACTGGTCTTAATTTTTCAAAAACATTTCGAAGACCATCCAAAGTTTTCATGTGGCTGGTGTCAGCAGGTACTATATTAGGACCGAAAGAATTTAAAAACTCCCCTGGAAGACGAAGTGTTTCGCCATAAACGAGCTCTGCCGATGTGGCATTGATGTCCTCTTTAAGTGCGCAACGCATTCCTAATAACACCAGAGGTATTGCCTTTAACCACGAACCGTTGTGGCACATAAGAGCAGCTTTTAGCTGTCTATGCATTCGCTCAACTAAGCCATTCGCACTAGGGTGATAACTAGTGGTACGTATGCGTTGCACTGCAAAAATTTTCAAAAATCGGTTAAACAACTCGGATTCAAATTGACGTCCCTGGTCTGTAGTTATTATTTCAGGAACGCCAAAACGGGATATCCAGCCAGCGAGGAAAGTATCGACAACTTCATCTGCAGTTATTCCGTTCATGGGCCAAACCTCCGGCCAGCGAGTGTATCGGTCAACTGCAGTAAGGCAATATTGAAATCCATTGCAGACTGGAAGAGGACCGATAATATCAATGTGAACGTGCTTGAAACGATGAGATGGACCGGAGAAATGTCCTATAGGAGACACGGTGTGACGGGTCACTTTACTCTGCTGACAGGACATACATGTCTGACACCAAAGACGGCAATCCTTGGCCAAACCGGGCCAGACGAAACGATCCGAAATAAGACGAATAGTTGCCTTAGCACCAGGATGACTAAGGTTATGCAACTGGTCGAATATTTTCCTTCTACATGGTTCAGGGACAAATGGACGTGGACGTCCAGTAGCAACATCACATATTAATGTAATGTTTGTGCCAGGTACACCGATATGCTCTAATTTAAGAGAAGTTTCAGTGCTCGACAAATATCTTTTTAATTCATCGTCCATTTGTTGTCTAGATGCTATTTCAGAGTAGTCACATTCAAAACTCACAGCTTCCACTCGAGACATCGTATCGGCCACTATATTATCGATTCCTTTTATGTGTATCACGTCGGGGTCACCAATTATGGGAAACCATCTTCAGGTTTCTCCATTCTGATAAATAATACTAATAATGATATAAACATATCAAATATTTATTATTAATAAAAGTAGTACATTTTCTTAAGTCTATTCTTCAAAACTCGCGCCAATAGTCTCCCGCCTCTTTCGTTCGGAAATCGCTTCTCTTCTCTATCCGTGTCGTTCGGAAATAGAACGCCACAAACCTATTAGTTTTATGTACATGTTGTTCATAGCATAAAAATAAGGTTATTATTAGCGCTCAGTCTTATGTATTTTTTTACTTTTTGACAAAAACTCCTAATTGGCCTTGTAAACCATGCAATTGCACTAAATTCATAATATACTGTAAATTTTACATGTACAAATAAATTAATAATTGAATTAACTAAATTCAAGTACAACAATGCTAATTTTTAAAAGAAAGAAAGAAAACATTCGTTCAACTCACTGATTCGGTGAAGTATCTTATTTTTCTTAGAAAGCTCTAAAATAGGAAGATTTAAATGGTGAGAGAAAGAAAGAAAAACATTCATTTGTGACACAAAATAATTGAACAAGTGAGATGTTGTGTATGATAGTTTTGCATTAAAACTGAGAAAATAATGATTTGGAAATAAAATACGTGTGTGTTATTGGAAATTGTATTTGAAGACTCACTATTTGATAGAACGATGTCATCTTAATAAATAAATAATTCCGAAAAGGTTTTGTTAAGTATTTCAACGTCGTCCTTTGTTCTGTTGAAGTTTTCTTGATCAACTCCTTGTGTGCAGTTTTCAATGTGTTCCAATGTTCTTCAGCAACTTTCATGCGAGCTTCTAAAAAAACTTTCGCAACGCGTGCATTTTCGGAAGTTAATGTGCGCTCTTTGGATCGCGCTGTTGGCATATTCCAACAAAGCTATTATTTATATGTTGTTGTTCTTCGGATACCTCTTTTATCACGATGAAATTAGTTATGCAAGTGCACCTCTTTTAACGCTTTCATAATTAAATAATAGTGCCCGACCGAAAGTTTCTGTTTCGGTTTCGGTTTCGGCCAGTTTCGGCCAAAATTCGAGTTTCGGCCTTAGTTTCGGTTTCGGCCAAAAAACGGCCGAAAGTTTCGGCCAAACCGAAACTTTTGATAACAATTAACAGATTGATAACGGATAAATGGGGTTCTGAAATGGAGATTTTAAGCAATTCCTAATATTCTAAAATAAGAGTCATGTAGAGTTTATTATTTCAGAATTAAATGTTGCTACTTATGACTGAACAATATAGACAGAAGAATTATTCAGTGATCTAAACAAGTAATCTATAACCTAAACATTTATCATTACAATACTTATTTAGTTAATTTTCTTAACCCCTTACGATTAGTCATCCTACCCCAACCATCCCTGAATCAGTGGTAGAAACTTTGTATTCAATTTAAACCTACCTAAATTTGAGTTCGATTCTCGCTTAATAAACAACCTTTAATAAAGATTATTTATTAAAATCAATTTCTAAACTTTTGAAAAAATTACAATATCTAGCGAAATTTTTAATTACGAATCGAAATTAAATTTTACGTTTTCATTTTCTGTATAAATTCATTTGTAATGTAAGTATACAGTAGGAGAAGACCGCAATAGTGGTTAAATGATGCATACTAATAGTTAGCTTACACAATTCAATAAAGTTATTTAAAAAAAAATCAAAGGAATTGTTTGACCAATTAGTCTACCTTCTCCGAACAAAATTAGTCAACCAACCCCTCACACCATTTTAAATTTTACTTGCTTATTACATGGACACTGGCACTGGCATGGAAGCAATACTACGCAAAATAGCATAATAAATGTATTTTTATATACATACTAGCTGACCTGCGCAACTTCGTCTGCGTTACTAAGGGGTTCAAACAGTACTCGCAATGCCGTCGAGTTATTATTTTCGTGGCCCGCTGTGCCACTCACGCCCCACGCCCACATATTCATTGCGTTTTATACTTGTAATAACTTCTAAACGAAAAGTCCGATTGGAATAAAACAAAAAGTAATTTACTTCTACATTAATACTCTTGATAACATAATACTTAATTTGGATAAGGGTTAATATAACGATACTCATTTAACGTTAAATACTAAGATAAGAAAACTTTAAATGCAAGCATCTAAGAAACTGAATTTCATGTAGGTATCACTTGTATCAGTGGAGTGCTAGCCAAGACAAGTAACCACTCAACTGGGATCGGGAACAAAATTGGTTTGTTTACTTATGCCAAGTCTGTGGCAGGAACCAAATTGAGTACAGTTCTAAAACTTGTTTTGTTTACATTTTTTAATCGTCACATATTTTACGAAGATAATATATTTTCACAGTTTAAAACATTGAATTATTACAACTGGATTCAACATCACGAATAACATAGAAGCCAATTGAAATTATGCCGATCACGGGCAACTACACGCAATACTGACGTTACAGGGTGCCGATGACACTCAGTTCGATTAGCACACTTAAAAACATATTACATGTATATGTATTAGGCACACATAAGTTCTTTGACACTTCACTTTGTTGTTCACGATGTTGATTCCAGGTGTAATCATTGTATGAAATAAATATTGTCAATAATATCATTAAATAATATGTCCCAACTCCCAAGTATTAACTTTTAGGTACAAAAATAAAATTAGGCAAGAAACACACTGCCTACGCCATATGTACGTCGTAGGGCGTAGTAAAATAAGTCAAATTGAATGAATATCTGTCAAATTGTTCGAAAAAGACGCTAAGGCGAATCTCACACTCCGTACGGCGTACGCGTCCGTAGCGCGTGTTAAAATATGTCAAAAATGTATGGAAATCTGTCAAATTATTCGATTGTTTGTTTTGTAATGTTACACTATAATTAAGACGATTGTAGAAAATTGACGTGCCCAACGGTTTTATAATTTCCACGACTGTATCTATTTTATTATTTTTTGGTTTTTAGTACATTTATCTTAAACATTGCAATGTATGTTTAACATAAAACCGTTTAACTTAAAAGGGTTTTTACCTATTTTTATTTTCTAGGTTTTAGTTTGATAAAAATTGTTATCAGCCATTTGGTAGCGGCGAACATCTTGGATTCCAATTTTTTATAGTATATTGTATTCTGCTTGTTGAACCCTTTCATTTGATACCCATATTGATGGGATTGATAAAACCTACGTTATCCGCCTTTTTGTAGCGGCCGCCGTCTTGGATTTAAATTTTTATAGTATATTGTATTCTGCTTGTTGAGCCCTTTCATTTGATACCCATATTAATGGGATTGATAAAACCTACGTTATCCGCCATTTTGTAGCGGCGGCCATCTTGAATTTATAATGATAATGAATAAACATAATTGTATTGTCACCAAAATCCAAAGTGTATACAAAATTTCAGATTAATCGGTTGAAAAGAAGAGGGTGAAAATTGAATTAATGGGTGAGCTAAATAAAACCGTTTATTAATAAAAATACGCTGAAGTGCACACACTCACGGCGTAGGCGTAGTTAGGTATATTTCTGCCCTACGACGCGTAGCGCGTATCAGTGTGCCAGACGCCTTAAATGCACTGCAATGTGTTTGCCACAGCTATGTCGGTGAGGAACACACTGCTACGTCCTACGACGTTTTAAGGGGTCCGTATCTCAAAATGAAAAAACCTTATAAAAACTTTATAAAAATAACTTTATAATATTAGTATCTATACTAATATTCTAAAGCTGAAGAGTTTGTTTCTTTGAACGCGCTAATCTCAGGAACTACTGGTCCGATTTTAAAAATTCTTTCACGTTTGGAAAGTCCATTTATCGAGGAAGGTTTATAGGTTTATATATTTTATTTTGAAAAAAAAAGGACGAAGATTGAATTACGTTGAAATTACGTTATATTTATCCTTATCCAAATTAATTAATTATGTTATCAAGTGTATCAATGTAGAAGTAAATTACTTTTTGTTTTATTCCGGATTCGGATTTTTCGTTGAGAAGTTATGACGAGTATAAAACGCAAAAAAATATACCCAACTACTAGTAATTCATGCTTATTTATGAATGTCAAATCGAGGAATAATAAACCTAGAAGTCGGCAAGAACTAAGCCAGAGAGTACACATTTTTTTTTAAATGTGTAAGGGAAAATAAAGTTATTTTGGATTTATATGTTGTATTTGGATTTGTGTGTGTTAGTATTGGAATGTAAGGAAGTATGGGGGGTTTAAACGCCTCCACCAGGAAAAGTACTGAAAATAATGAGTTTAGCGAATTTTGCTGAAAGGAAACAGTCTTTTATTTTTTAAATGAAATACAACTGTATTCATAGACTTTTTTTTATTTCTTGGAACACACGGGAATCGAACCTGGTGCAATTTGAAAAAAATCACAGCCTGTATTTTTATTGCACCAATCGATAGAGTGACTTATAAGGATTAAATCTCTTTAAGAAACATGATAGATTACATGAAAGGAAAACTACGAAATTAAAGTTTTAGTCATTAAATTTCATCTAACAAGCAATAATTGATTAAAATCACTGAGACTACCGACTTCATCTTTTCAGTAATAACAAGAATTAATAGTTAGAGCTTAAATATATAGAATTACAAAATAATTCAGTTAAATTAAAAATCGAGATCAAAAATTTTGTGTAAAAAAAGTCAAACAAGGTAGCGATTTCGAACGAACTCCGGGCGAGCGTTCCAGTTTCGGCATGTAGTGAAAATTTACGAACCTACAAGAGTGTTTATTATATCTGCTCGCGGGTCAGTTATCCAAGATTTCGATTGTCCCTCCTTTGCTTTCACAACAGTAGCAATTATGTTTGTGATTCCATGTTTCAATATAGGAAGCAAGCATTGTTTGAGGTCCTTTTTGTTGCTGACGATTGACGCCTGACACATGTGATTTTATAAACAACACATTGCAGTCCAAAAACTAAGTGCCACTCGTCTAGGTGCGTAAATTTTCGCTAGATGACAAAGCTGGGCTCCCTCGTCTGGAGTTCGTTCGGAATTACTACCTTGTTTCACTATCTTTTAAAAGTTTGTTTTTCATCATAGTTTGAATTTTTTGAACGATTTAAACTTGACCTATTATTTTTGTAATTCTTTATTATTAAATAACGCTATAATAAGTGTAATACATTTGGGGGCGTCCATAAATTACGTGAGGTGTTTTTTTTAATTTTCTGCCCCTCCCTCTCCCCTTGGTGAGATGTCGTGAGATGTCGCCCCCTCCCCATCCCCCAATCATGTGAGATTTTTCAAAATGTGAGTTTCTTACGTAAACGCGTTGGATTGTTATTGTAAAAAGTAAAAAAAAACAAATTTGGTTCGTGCTTTTATTTACGACTAGTTAAGACAAGTAATCAATATTGCTGAGAGTTTAATTATTATAAGTGTAATAAAAATTTAATTATAGCATTCTTAAATCGTAGGTAACTACCAAAATAGTATATTTTTTTGTTTCAAACAGAAAAAAATTGCGTGATATTTGCCGAGACCCTCCTTCTCTCCAACGTAAGATTAGATGAGATTTGACTCGACCTCCTCCTTCCCTTAAACACCTCACATAATTTATGGACGCCTCCTTTTGTGCAAAAAATATGATATCTCCGTAAAATATGAGACTATAATAAATTGTAAACAAATCAAATTTTCTCGCAATTGAGTGGTTAGATATTAAAATTGATTATCTCACATCGAATGGATTTATCTGACCACACAACATACGACCTATCTTTTGCTGTGAAATGTTAGTGTTGTGGAGCCGATGATACATAATATAATTATTACGCATAAAGCGTCATTTAGACAATGACATTTTCTCGTTTCGAAGATACCATTATCAAAAGAATATAAATTTCTTTCGTCTAAACATTCACTCTTCTCGCTCATTACCTTGGGCGACAGTTGCCTCGCCATGGAATATTATTGCCTCCGTATAAACAGAATTCAAAGCAATAATCGTATTTCGAGTTTTTATGACAGTTGCTGTCATTTTTCATACTAGTAAACTCGAATGACAAATCTCGCACTGAAAATTATTCAAACTATTTTGTAGGATACTCGTAAGAACTTGAAAAAATTTCAGACGAGATCGTGTTTAGACCAGTCGTAAGCAAGAATCTGGTTACAATATTTTCGTCGTGTAAACAAACTAGTGATGTGCCGGATCTCTAAAAATGTATATCCGCGGATACGGATCTGAACACGGATATTTAGTGTCAAGATCCGCGGATACGGATACGGATCTTTATTTTCTTATTCGATTAGTGTATATATTAGTGTATATTTATCATCACCTGCAACAAGCGTTCCAAGTGAACAATTTTTCAGTGCAGCAGGAATTGTTTATGATCCTCATCGTAACTGACTTTTGGGGGACAAAGATTTTTACTTTTTTTGAAATACAATTTACCATTGCTTAATTTCAATTATGATTAATTATTTTTTGGAGCTCTTCTAATTTTGCCTGACATTTTGTCATTACTCGTGTAAACTAATAATATTTTAATTGAATGTGAGGCGCAGTATTCATTTAGAATTATAATTTAATTAGAATATATTTTCGGTTTCCTCATTATCTCAAAGTGATTTTATAGCTTTCTACTGTATTGATTCATAATTATAAAAAAAGAGGTTTACGTTTTAGTTTCTTTTTTCATTGACATAAAAGTGACCAAGATGTTATACAGGGTGTTGGTGCCCGGTGAAACAATACTTTCAGGGCTTAATCTATATCACATTTCAAATCATATACACATACTTTTGAAACGGAGATAGTTACTTTATTTTCCCATACAAAGTTGAAAAATTATTATTTTGTATTATTTTTGACAACCCTACCCTGACCTACAAATATCGTGCTAAATCTATTTTCAAGATCACACGCGCATGTATCCTGTTTAGAATGTGATTTTTGTCCCGTGTATTATTACAATGTTCTATGATACAGGAGGTGACTAGCCGGCTTAAGTCTTTAGCTGCTGGTGTAGGTCAGCACGGTAGGGTTGATCGTGCACAAATTAACACGTATTTTTATTAGTTATAACTTATGATATATTATGCCTAGAAAACCCAGATTTGGTGGATGGCTTCTACATCAAGTATACTATTTGCTGTCAAAGTATTGTTTCATCGGATTTTAACACCCTGTATATAGCTTGCTATAATATTCCCGTAATTGTATGAAAAAGTAGATTTCAATTTCAGTTTTTTCATTGTCATAAAATGATGTTAAAGCTTGATATAATATTGATATCATTAAAATTATATAAAAAAAAATTACTTATATTTTAGTCATTTCATTATCATAAAAGTGATGTTAACTTGCTCTCTCATTATAAAGATCTATCTATCTCAATGTTTGCAATATAAAGGTGCCAAATATGCGATTTATCTAAATAAAAATAGTCTGAATGGAATTTATTAGTTTTTTAATTCTACCTAATCACCTGAAAAGATCCGTAAAATATCCGCTCGAAAAGTAACGGACACAGATACGGATACGGATTTCTTTTTTACATCGGATATCCGCGAATACGGATACGGATACGGATATCCGGAACATCACTAAAACAAACAGGCAATTATCGCCTACGATAATGTCATAAGCGAATCTCGTATGACATTATCGTAGGCGAGATTTTAATTCTTGCCTGTGTGTAAACATTCTGATACAATTATGTTATGGCGATTATTGCTTGAGATAGTTACGTATGGTTTCTCGTATTGAACGTTCAAGAAAATGTCTCCGTCTATATGGCTTTTAAGGCTGACATTGCTGACAACTCAACAGTGAACTCTAAAGACATTTTTGAAGATTCTCCTAAGCAAATGAAAGTACTGATTCAGCCCAGACCTAGATCTCTTTTAATGATGCTAGCATATTCCATTAATCGATGCAAAAAAGTCACTGTTTTGGACATCTTTACTTGGAATTTCTTCATGTAATACTTTTGACCAAGACTAATAAGTTATATATATAAGACTCGTAGAAGCAGACACTGGTTTTAATTTTGCTGACATTTTCTTTCAGAGGTGTTGAAGAAAATTTAACAACAACTACATGTCCAATTGCTGCATCGGTGGCGGCTCCAGCCACTTGGCGAGGAACCAATGACAGTGCTACAGAATTCTGTCGCCGAGGCAGCACACCGGCTGCCTATGGAAGATATCAGCGGAACAATTCAACTACCCCATATTCAACACCCCCACCTTCAACAGAAAGGTAAAAATTAATAATAAAAATGTTTTTAAATTAAATTATACTTTATTGCACAGTGTGCAATGCACACATTAATACATTCAAAGTAGCATTTCAAAAAATTTTTTCATTAGTTTGACCTACCTCGTATTATTAAGCCAGCATTTATAATTTACGTCATGTGAAATAGTGTGTTTATTTACGAAATCTCATCAAAACTCAATTATCACAGCTGAAGCGCTTTCAATTTATCCTATGTAGTTCAAATGTAACTAATATTTGTGTACTTTTATATGTGTGTGCACTGTACTGTACGGTAGTATTATGTATTAATACAAAAAAAATGACGTGAATGTTATGCGAATGTTTTAACAAAATTAGAATCAATCTGCTAGAGCAAAAATATGGTCTTCTCATGCCCTTTTAAATGAGTCCAAAGACGATGGGTCTACCACCTTCCGTTCTCAAATAATTTGCAAATCGTTATGATTTTTTTACTAAGATGTACTACAGCTCAAAAAAACAAAACTATTCGCAAAACAACTAAACGCAAAATTCGTGACACTTATTAATGACACTAATCAAAACATGCCGGTATTGCTAACACGAACTTTGCATTTTTTCACCAATCAACGTAAAGATACTATTTCTTTGGTTGCATTATTATTCATAGCAATTTTGGTGGTTTTGCATTTTATGCATCTTATGTTAAGATGCCATTAATGTTAAATGTATCAAAATTGCCGGTTTTTTGTGATATTGACGGTTTGATTCTATCTACATTATAATATGCATTATGTGATACGGTCGAAATTGCACAGAGCCCCTGATTATTTGTATAAACAACAATAATAATAATCATTATTACGAACAAATTGTGGTTTGAGGTGTTAAAATAATTTCAGTGTTCTCTTTCAGAAATACTCCTCATCAGCGATGGTATGGTAGTGGAGAGAAAGTAACAACTGCAACAGGTGGCGAAAGTACACCTAGCACACCTGGTGCCGCTACTGAGAGCGGGAGGCGGAGACGACGATCTGGATCTGGATCATCGAATAGTGATAGCAGTTCACCTGAAGCTAGCGATACCTCGCGTGCATCCACCCCTGCAAATCAAACTAATTCATCAAATTATGCCAATCATCGCAATTCTCAACAACACCAGGTTGGTGGTTATTCAAAACAATCATTAAAATTACATGATACAGTACTTATTTTGTTACAGTATTTATAAATTTCATATTCTTTCTATAGTGGGCGGCTACAGCTAACGGACGACCGTTGGCTATCTGTGTGAGGAATCTACCAACGCGTTCTACTGACAGCTCCCTGAAAGATGGTCTTTACCACGAATATAAGAAGCATGGGAAAGTAGTGTGGGTCAAAGTAGTTGGGCAAAATGCTGACAGATACGCCGTTGTACGTTTCAAAAAGCCGTCCGATGTCGAAAAAGCGTTAGAAGTGTCACAAGATAAATTATTTTTTGGTTGTAAAATATCCGTGGCCCCACATCAAAGTTGCGAAGAAGACGGCGACTCTGCTAAGCCATATGAGACTGATATCGATGAGTACCATCCAAAGGTAATTAGTAATATAATATTAATTATAATGCATAATACAGTCGGACCTCGATAAGTTAAAGTCCAAGGGAGACACAAAATATTTTAAGTTACAGAGGTTTTGAGTTATCAAGGGTCTATGTTAGGGCTCTGGTGGGAAGGGAACATTTTATTTTTTGAAGTTATAGACGTTTTAAGTGACCGAGGTTTGAGTTAACGAGGTTCTACTAAGGGGTGGGCCATATAAAGTTTGCATTTTCCAAAAGTTCGACTGTCATGTTGGCTGTGTGGCATGTTACGCCATCCTGTTGAAACCAAATGTCGTCCATGTCATACTCTTCAACTTGTGGAAACAAGAATTCATTGAGCATGGCACGGTAACGCTCGCCATTGACCGTAACGGCGGCTCCTTGCTCATTTTCGAATTATGCCGCCGGACCAAAACCCACACCAAACCGTAACTCTTTGTGGGTGGGTGCATTGGCTTCTCAATGGTGACGTGTGGATTTTTCGACCCCCAGATGCGACAATTTTGCTTATTTACATAGCCTCCGAGGTGAAAATGGGCTTCATCTGAAAAGACGATTTTTCGGTAAAAATGTTCATCTTCGGCCAAACGATCTTCTGCCCATTGGGCGAACCGAAAACGTCCCATTTCGTAAATGTCAAACCTTTAACTAAATTATGAACACAACTTGAATGACATTTGAGCTGGCATTCTCTAAATAAACAGTAGTTCAAAATGCAAACGTTAGATTGGCCCACCCTATATATGTATTATGGATTTAGTAAAGAACGGTTATTTTGATATAATTTCAAGCAGGTTCTTGAATTTTATTATACATTTAACATACATCAATTTGTTGCAGGCTACTAGAACGTTATTTATCGGGAACTTAGAAAAAGATGTAACACAACAATTGCTGAGAGATAAATTTAAGAACTTTGGTCGCATCATTGAAATAGATATTAAAAAAGGAAGCGGAGGCGGTGCGGGATATGCATTCTGTCAATATGCTTCAATATCCAGCGTTGTGGAAGCCATACGAGCGATGGATGGAGAGTATGTTGGTGGATCGCGAGTCAAGTTAGGATTTGGAAAACCGGTAGCAACCACGTGCGTTTGGGTAGATGGATTAACTGAACACACTGAAAAGCAGGTAATCTATTATGTTTTGTTTTAATCTACACTGATATTATAAAGCAGTATCTTATATTTGTAGCTATACATTACGAGATATTACGATTTTATAGTTCGTACTCGTATGTACTAGGGGTGTAATCGCCTTCGAGAAAATTCGTATGTTTTAAAATAAAAAATATGCATATTACATAAACACAATAACAAAGTTTCGCAATGAACACAATATTTTAATCTCGTAATGTTTTGGCTAATGTAAAGGTATGTAGTAGTAGCACGGTCTCGTCTTCGGTTAGTGTACGTTGTTGCGTGCGGCGCAGGTGCTGGGCGCGGTGTCGCGGTGCGGCGCGGCGACGTCGGTGTGCGTGGACCGGGCGGCGGGCGCGGCGCTGGTGCACTTCGACCAGGCGGCGTCGGCGGGCGCGGCCGTGCGCGAGCTGCGACGCGTCGCCGCCACCATGACCGCCGCCGACCCCGACCAGCCGAGACTCTGTGTCGATTACGCCTCAAGAGAATGTCAGGTAATATTAATGATTACCTCACTTTGAGTCGGTGCAGTCGTTTTAGAGATTCAACAACATGTATATTATAACCAAACTTAAACAGCGAGACAGACAAAAATTGTATTGTGTGATGTGATTTGGGATGTTTATAGTGCATTAGTAAATTTATTTGCATAGTTAACATAAATCTATAAACATCTCGTAACTATATGTATAAAGAATATCTACACACTTCCCCAGTTCTAGTAGTGTTGCGTTCCCACTGGAGTGCTACTCAAGTGTTACTTCTGATGAACTCGCTCCCGCAAAAAGTAATAAATAGTTTGATACGTGCCAACGTTTTGTGAAAACTCTTGCGCACTGAAGTCAAAGTGAAGTCACACAATAACATAAAACATGTCTGCTTCTTTTTGCAAAATATATATGTTGTTTTTAATATTAATCATAATATTACATAACGTCGTTTTGTAATCGTTTTCGTGCCGAACATCCTTGAAAGATGGAAATAAAACTTTTTTGATCACACAGTCCATAATTCAACTAATTACAAACTACTCTAGTTTATACAGATTGACTTGAAAGTGTATTGTTATTGATTCTAGTACTACTAGTTTTAGTAGAACTTCAGTCGGCATCTAGTTATTAACTACTGGCTACTAACTAAAACTAAAATTAAAAAACAACTACTGGCTATTAATGATGCTTTATTTTTATATTATATAACCAATTTGCAGGAAGCGTTCTACGAACAGCTAGAAAAGAATGGAGGGACAACGACACTAGCGGGATCAGATAGATTATTAGGTGACAATACGACGCGGTACTTACCGATTGCTCGACATGAATCTGCAAGGTAATTAATATTTTGCATTTGCATTTTTGTTTTCGTTTGTGATCTCTGAACAAAAAAATATGCAAACATTTCAAAACCGTAGAGAAAAGCATAAATAATGTATCCAACCTTAATAGGGGCTTCGTGGTCAACATTCTGAAAGACTAATGTCCGTATAGTAGAGGAGCCCAAGCGGGGATTCCGGGATTTACTACAGCGCGGCAGATTAATATACAGGGGGTACCTTGTACCCGGTTAAGTACCTCCACAAAATATGAGGCCCATATCTAAGGCCGCCCGTGAAGGATACAGGATCAGATTAGTAAAAAAAAATTGACGATCAGAAATTCTCGAGCGCGTCAGATTAAGGTAGGGTGAGTTAATTACATCCTAAAAAGTGTATATTCCAATAATCTGACAATTTGAGAGTGACGTAAAAAAAGGAGACGGTAACAAAGTTGTAAAAAAAAACGTCATCTCGACATTCTCGAGCGTAGCTCAATTTTTTTTTATTTTGAAGGAAATAATTCAAGAATAATAAAAAATATATAATCTGACGATTTCCGCAAGCCAAAATAACAAAAATCTTATATATAAAAATGAATTGCTGTTCGTTAGTCTCGCTAAAACTCGAGAACGACTGAACCGATTTGGCTTATTTTAATCTTGAAATATTCGTAGAAGTCCAGGGAAGGTTCGTTCGAGAGATATCGTGAACGATAGAAACCCGAAAAGTGTTTTTCGGGATTCCGAAATTTATCTCCGAAATTTGTGAGTCGATCAAAATTACTTATGAGGATGATAAAACTACGTCGAATGGTGCCAACCGCGTTAAAATTGGTTGATCCATTCGAAAGTTATTGCGGTTTGAAAATTCCAAAAATAGTGTTCTATGAAACTTCTATCAGACTTTCGAGCTGGGAGAGCTCAAATGCATAGAAATATTATTTCTTTGAACTCAGGAATGGAATTAGCGGGAAGTTGCAGGGATGGCTTTAAAGTGAACCATTTTTCTATTTTTTTTTTGTCAGATCAGGCGAATCCCTCTAGATAATCGTCAGATTATGAGACAGTACGTTTAGAACATAAAGATGAACCATATATATCTTAATCTGACGCGCTTGAGTATTTCAAAATGGCGATTTTTTTTTGCACATTATGAAAATGGCCGCGAGTTTGCGTCCCATCGAAATCGTCAGATTAGTGAATGAGAGCTTTTTTTTGGTGTACTTAACACTCCCTTAGAAAATCTGACGCGCTCGATAATTTTTTTTTTTTTTTTCATTTTCAACCTTTAAATACATACACACGCATCACGCAAATGATCAGATTAACATACGTACGTTATTAAAAATACGTAGAGCATTGATGCTATCAATATCTGACGCGCTCGAGGATGTCCATGCAACAGTTTTTTTTTACATATTTAAAAATCTATAGCCCCTTTCCCCACCGATGTAAAGGTATATGTCATATAACATTTTTTTCTTCTTATCATCTAAGCTTTGCATCCCAATAGGTCTCTTCAACGCTCGAGTAAATCCCCATTTAGCATCGTCGCCTCCTCTACTAGTAACTTTAATACGAATTTATTGAGAACAAATTTGGCATCTTTACTTTTCAACTTATTAAAGTATAATACAATTAAAACCTGTTCAAATCTTTATTATTTTGATTTCAAAAAAAGATAATAAATAATCAATGTATGTAATATGCTAAATATAATACTAAATATGTACTACTTAAAAGACTGTTACTTTTAAAACGGTAATTTATACAAAAATATGTTATAATTTCCGCAACTGTGCATGCTGCTACCCATAAGTTTAGTAACAATTTTACATATCCTAAGTAAATGAACTTAGTAATTGAGGTATTTGAGGCACACAGTCACGGTAAAGTTCTGTTAGTCTTATCTATAATAAGTTACAAGTGAGGTTTTATCAAGTGATAAAAGCACGTACGTTATATTTTGTATTAACCGAGCAGTTGTGGTATGCTTATTAATTATATGAAATGAAATCAAATAATATTAATTAATGTATATTTGTTGCCTGTCAACCTCACACTTAAACTTTGTGTAATTAGAGTTATTGAATACTATTCATCATTCAATCAAAAGTGATTTAAGTGATAAGAGTATAATGAAACTCTTATATGATTTTTATTTATTTAGGAGTCCAACAGACATTTTGTAACTATGTCTAATAAATATTATATTATTATACTAGTGACAAGATGTATCTTGGCTTAATATAGCAATAGTGAAAGTGTTTTTGTTACTATTGTGTTGAAATCATGTTACTAGTTAAGAAAATGTCAGTAAGATAACAAACTCTTAGAATTTAAGACGATATGAATTTAAAATGTAAATGATTATGACATATTGTATTTATCATATTTTGGGCTTAAAAATCAGGCATCTCAGTTACAATACCTACTTAATAGCCGTGATTCTTGTGCTGTATTTGAACGTTTCAAAAAACTTTAATATTGAATATGTTTAAGACACATGTTATTTTCATAATTCTAGGTACTAATGAACATGATAACAAGTTTTATTAAACCTATTCTTATTATAGGGGATAGGTAGACCTGTTTTTTCTAGTATTTACTACTGTACTTTACTTTTCGATTACTAAGTGAAATGGGTATGTAGTATTAAATAGGTTGGATATTAAAATTTGTGAAAGGTCTTCTTGAAGTGATTTGTGGCAGTGATCTGTTTGATCTGATCTGTTCGATCTGATCTGTTCGTCCGATCAGATTTGTGCGTCCGATAAGATCTCATTGATGGATCATTTATTTTACCGACTGTATTAATCGCTCAGTAATTATGTCTATGGTTGTTTGTACCTAAGTCATGCACTTGTGTTACCGTGAATAAGTAGGTTCTTATATTGTGTTTCTGTGACTGACATAACACAACACAACGAGTAATAATTCCTGGATCCATGATTGGAAATCTATACCTAGTACCTACTAAGTATTTATTTGTTCATTCAACTCAAATATTATGAAAACATAAAAAGCAATCAAAAATAACAATCGGTAAAATTTAAATTACGATTGTTTCATTAATAACAAATAAAAAACCGTTTAAAAACAACTATTCTTCATAAATTATGTAACATTGTTTATGAGATTAGATCGTTATAAATAGGTGTTGTATTCTTCTAGGACACGTTTCCATCATGCAGGACATGGACAGAACTTATTGTTCGTCCTGTTGAACTCTCGCATGTGTTTCAAAAACGATTATTCAAACAATGGAAATGTTATAATAAATTAAAATATTTTCTTAGATATGAAAGTTGTGGATCAAGGTCAAGAGCATCGAGTTATGGCCGTAGCTCATCTCGAACACCTAGGTATTCCGTTCTGGAACATTATGACCCCACCGATTACGCGGCAGATCGACGTTACAGGTATTTATAATTATCATGAAGTTGCCTTTTAACCTCAAACGGTAACATTAATTCTATTATATAAATATATAGTATAAAGTATAATCTAACTTATAATAAAAAAAAATCACTAACAACATCTTAACAGCTTTTAAACTTGCTCAAATTTATTTATCAATACTCTTTCAAAATAGTTATTAATAATAAACAAATACTTATAAATTATTATAGTATATTGATTAGTTGAGATTAATACTAATATTAATTTTGTATAATTTTTCTACTTCAAAATATGCTATCAAAGGGTGTTCAAAAGGTTCTTTGTCTTTGTCTTTTTTTCATTCGATAATTGGGCTGCATCGTAAAAAAGTCATGTTATTAAATAATTTTGTTAAACAAATGATTGAGAAATTAGTTTTAAAAATTAAGTGTCGCCGTCGTGTTACGGCTTGTTTTACTTGCATGTAGCGGTGCGAGAGTCATCGAACTAAAATTGTGAATATCACAAAGTAAATTCATTAAAAATGGCTGCCGATATGATTTTCACCCTCTCAGGTTTACAATAGTATTTCTTTTGATTTCTGGGTGAATTTATGAAACATGATTTTATTTATAAGTTAAGAAATGGAAAATAAATCTGTTGTACATATTATATTAATACTACTTTTTCCTTGTGTATAGTGAGTATTACAAATACGAGTTGTAGATAACTGAAAATAATCGATGTGATAATTTCAGCATCACCCTGTCTACTATAAAATAAGTAACATGTCGATTTGTTTGTATATTGTATTGATTGTTTATAATAATTCATTTATAAGAGTGATTTAAGATGCAAACGTGTTTATGTGTTCATTTTATGTACTAGCTATGTTTAAAGTGAATGGGTTTTAATTGATTATGTGCAAAGTTATGATTTTTTTAAATAATAAAAATCACTTAGTTAGTCATCTTTCTACAACTGAATAGTTACTATAACTGTTTATTATTTATCAGCCAATGAGTCTCGTTCAAATGCGTTTTTTGATAGGAACTTGGAATAACTTAAAGTATAGAGAGTGAAATTTTTATACGCCCTATATTCCCCTCCAGAGAAATTACTCGAAACAATAATTTTGCCGAATTATACTGAAAGGAAACATTCCTTTATTTTTGAAAAGTAACACAACTGTATTCATAGACTCTGTGTCCCCAGCATTGCAGAGGTTCATGAGCGATGGTAACCATTTACGATCAGGTGGCGCGTTAGCTCGTCTGCCTACAGGGCTTTAAAAAAAAGATTTTAAAAATAACTTGGACACCCGGAAATCGAACCTGCTATAATTTGAAAAAATCACACCCTGTGTACTTTTATTGCATTAATTAATCCATTGAATAACTTGCGTAAAGACACTCATTTTTTATTATCTATGGATTCAGTACTGTTTCTTTTCAAAAATAAAGGAATGATGTTTCCTTGCAGTAAAATTCGCTAAAGTCATAATTTCGAGTACTTTGCCTAGAGTACTTTGCGTTTAAAAATTCTGCCCTGTATATCAAGTATACATAATATTTTCTATTAAATTTTACATTTTAAGAGGGCAAGCGGACCGGTTTGATTCGTATTTCAATGGGTCTATATTTTTTGTCACACAGGCTGACTAAACGGGCTAACCAACTCATGATAAGTGGTAACTATTGTTCATGAACCTCTGCAATATGCTAAATTTTAACATCGTGACACTGCTTCATTTAAATTTGGATACAGCAATTAGGCTGGGGTAAAGGTAAAATGCAACAACATAATGCCAAAGATTTTCAACACAATATTACAAAATTATTATTATAACCTTAATAATGCCTTGTGAATGTATGCTTAACAGTAGAATTGATTTAATTTGATGGTCTGTTGTAAGATATTTTACTTTTAAATGTGGTGTGGGGCACCTTAATTGTGTCATATTACAGTTTTTCGTTTTTAACTTAGCCATTTTATTCTTTTGTTAAAGAGTTCACGAAGACATCTCAACAAGTCCGAAAAAAGAAGACTTACCTTATGAGGAAAGATTGCAGTCAGTTGTCGCATCTCCACATCGAGCCAGAAAACATCACCGAGATTCAAGTCCAGAAGAAAGAAAACATTCAAAGGTACATATTTTAAAAATTGTATGTGAACTTAAAAAGAGAAAGAAGACTGTTCCATTAATACTTCAAATGATCAAAAACCTCGTGTTTGAACAGGAACGTCATCGAAGTCATCGATCTCGGTCGGGGTCACGGTCGGTGGGGGCTTGGTCGAGCCGACGAAGACATCGACGGAAACACGAGGGGTCCGCGTCCCGAGCCGGTACCCCCCTGCGCGACGAGCAGCCCGAGGTGGCGGCGGCGGCGGCGGCGGCCACTGCGGCCATAGCGGGGGTGCCGGCGGTGGCAGCGGCGGCCGTACCGGCGGCGACCGTGGTGCCGTGCGAGCCCCGCCGCGGCCCGCGCGAACGGCCCCCGCTGCCTATGAGCTTGCCCCTCCCGAAGTTCGCGGAACAGCTGCTGCGTTCGTGCCCCCCGGCGCCGCGGCCACAGTTCGCGCCGGCCCCCGACTCGCCGCCGCGCCCTCCCTCTGCGTCGTCGTCGAGCGGACCCTCCGCGCCGCACTCTCCCTCTTTGGAAGAACGCATCCGCAGCCTTGACGAGAAGTATGAGAAGTGGAGCGGCTCGAGAGCCCTGGCCGATGCTCCGGAGCGTGCTCGGTTTCGTCATCGACTCCTCGAAGTTGACATAAATGAAGTAAAACCTTCAGAAGTGGTTCGTTCGTTGTTGGCAAAACGATCTGTTTTTGATGAAGATTCTGAACGCTTAGAGAGCGTGGTGCGTGCTCCGAGTCCAATAATGAGTCCGCGTGCGCGCCCCCAGTGCGTCACTCCACGAACTTTACGATATCCTTATCCGACTCACGGGTTGAACTTCAATAATCCGTCTCATTTTTCGGTGACTTCTCACATTCCTTTACCACCTCTTCCCTCTCCGCCGGAAGTCGAGACAGACAGTGAACGCCCAGTGGACCCCCGCCTTGCTCGGTCGTCTGACAGACTTGTTCGTCCAGATCGCTTGAACAAGATTAACGAAAGCGAATATAAATTGGACCTACGTCATCGGCCTATGACACCACCAATTGACAAACTACCCTCAGACTCAAGTGAAAATATTTTTTCAGAGGAAACGTCATGTTCGAACATAAGATTACCTTTAACACATAAATCTGATGAAAAGAAATCCTCAGAAAAATATACAGAAGAAAACAAAGATTTAGGTTCAAATTACAAGTTAAACCTAGATTTTTTGGAGAATGATCAGAAAATTCAAAGTGAAAATCCAGTCGAAAAAGAATCTTTTTCTCTGTGCGCAAATATAGATATATCTGATATAAAACTGCCAGACGATCCTCCACCGTCTTCTTTTTCTGAAGATAAAACAGCTCGAGATGTTATGGATATGATTTTGAAACAAATAGAACAACATCAAGAATCACAGATATTAAAATTTTTGGAGACTAGTTCAGAAAAACTGTTTAAATGCAATTATCAAAAAGCAGAAGACCGAAGTATAGTCAAATTTAACCATAAAGACACTACAAATATAATTAAGCAGTCTTCAAATGATAGTGAAAAAAATACCGAAATACTTATTCCATACCACAATAAAGACGTTATTGAAGATTCGCAAATAAAAACTAATCCTTGTGATAGTTTAAATAAATTACTCTTTGAAAAAACAAGTAAAGAGAAAAATATTCATCGTGAAAAAGGAATTGAAAATGATAAATATATTTCAAATTTTAAATCACAATCTCACACAGAAAAAAAACTTGTTTGCGAAAAAAATTTTGAAGATCGCGGTAAAATTGATCGTGAAAAGTCAAAAAGTAAAGATCGTCAAGAAAAGGACAAGTCTGAACATGAAAAGTCAAAAGTCCACAGACACGAAAAACAGGAAAAACACGACAAAGATAAAAAAATAAAAGATGCACTTGCAGAGAAAATAAACACCGATAAAATAGAGAGAAAAGTTGATAAAGATCATGAAAAACATAAAGAGAAAAAAGATGATAACTCTTCAGAAAGGCATTCTAAACATTTTGACGATAAATCTAAGCATGAACATTATAAGCGAGATAAATCTGAAAGAGACAGGAGGAAAAATTCCACAGAAGAATGCTTATTTAAATCAAAACGTGACGAGAAGCACAGGCATGAAAAATCTAAAAAAGACGGCGACTCCAAACGTGACACCAAAAAGGATTCTGAAAGTAAAAGTCGTAAATCATCTAGGGATGAATCAACTCGAGAAGTGAGTCGAAAAGATTCTACAGATTCTTCAACCTCTAGAGCGTCACATGAATCAACTAGACACAAAGACTTAGAAAATGAAACAAGAGAAGATTCTAAAGCTAAATCAAGACACAATGATCATGTCACGAAACATGACCGCGAAAAAGATTCGTGTCTTAAAACATGTGAACCAAAAACCGAAGTTCCAGTAAAAACTAAAACTGAAGATAAAGATCATCATAAAACTTCTTCTGATCAACAAAGCAAAAATAAATCTGAGCAGACTGTTGATACTATAAAAAAAACTGATCACAGTGATAAACAAAGACATTATTCAGTGGATTCATCAAGTATAGACACGAAGAAGAAAGAACGTCAGAATTCATGTTCTAGCTTACCATCCAATATCGGAAACAAAAGAAGAATGTCATCACAAGATAGCATTGATTCTGTTCATGACGATATGAAAAAAATGAAAAGTGAATCGAAACATCCAGATCGAAGAGATTCAAAGGACACTAAAAATGACAAACATAGGACACCTAAATTCAGTAAAGGTCATTTTGCTAAAATAATTGAGAGTAAAACAAAAGATGAAAAACGAAATCAAGTTAAACTACTTGATGGTTGCAATTCTGATTATAAAGAAAATGACGGTAAAGTTAGTAAGTTATGCGATCGTATAAAACCATTTAAAAAAAGTCCGAAAGATGAAGAAGACTTATTTGCTGATAACAATAAACCAGATACGTTAGAAAACGATTTAGATTTTTTGGCTACGTTACAATTAAGATCGAGTGAAGAAGATGAAAAACAGAAAGCTTTAAAAAGAGAGATGAAGGAAAAGAAACGATTACAACAATTGCAACAAATTCAACAACTACAGATGCAACAGGACGCTTTACAACAGTGTGAAATTTTAAACCAGTTAAAAGATGACAAAAAATCTAAATACGATGAAAAGAAGAAAGACATGCGTGAAAAACGTACGTCAACTGATCATAAGACTAGGGAGGAAAAGTACGAGAACAGACGCAAAAACCGGAAACATTTACAGACTAGTGAAAGTTCAGACTCTGATGATGAACCGAAGAAACATTCTATATTTGATATAGTTGATGATGGCCCGACTTATATTTCCATGTATGATAAGGTTAAAGCTCGTTCATGCAAAAATATGCAGAAACAAGAGGAAGAAAAACGACAAGAAAAGATTAAAGCAAAATTCAATCAACTGAAACAAAGTAGAGCTAAAAGAGAAGAAAAGAAAAGATCCAGTTGGGACGAAGACAGTGATTCAGATATAAGGCATCATAAATCCTCAATTGATAATTCTACTGATGATGACTCTACTTTTAATAGGAACCATAGTAAACTTGACCTTTCAGATTTCATTAATAATATTCAGAAAGCAGGTGATTTTTCAACAGATTCAATCAGTGAAGGAAACTTGTCTAGTAAATTGTCTCGTAAAAATTCTAGGACTCGCATCATATCTGATTCTTCTGACGATGAAAAATCCAAACGAAGTGTAAGCAAAAGTCCTATTTTTCGTAATAATGCTAAAAAAGAATCAATATCGGATTCTGATTCTCTGTCTACGTATAGAAACGATTTTGATGTCCGTGATCAAATTGATAAGGAAAAAAAGAATACTTTACTAAACTTATTTGGAAAAAGCGATAGCGATGACAGTAAGATTAAAAATATTTCTGATAGAGATAACAATTTTAAATCTTCTGTTATTAAATCGCTCTGTAATGATTTCTCTTCCGAAAACGAATCAATAGACCGGCTACAAAATAGAAGTTTTAGTGAAATTCGAAGAAAGCACAAGAAAAAGCAAAGAAAACATAAAACGGAATCGTCTGATGCTGATTTCAATAAAGAAAAGAACGACTCTATAGTAAAAGAAACTGACATTGATGCAAAACATAGTGATAAAATTCGACGACACAGTAATAAAAAAGAAAAGCGAAAAGAGAAAACCCGCGAAAGTATTGATATCGATGACTTTTTCGATGACAAACAAAAAATTAAAAAAGAAAATGTATTACCCTTGAATAACACAAACTCATTTGACTGCCCCTCAGAAATAATTCACATTAAAAAGGAGGATAAAATGGAAGACATATTTGGTCCTTTAACAGATGAATCAGATAAGGAAGATCATCCGTCTAATAAGACAGATTTTATTTCTAAAGAAAATGTGACTTTCGGAAAAACTGAGGAAAATGATATCATGAATATTGATTTAAAATCCAAAGATAAAGATGAAACCAAACGTAAACGAGATAAAAAACGTAGCAGGGAAAAACATTTTATAAAAGAAGACGATAATAGTTTAGATGTTGATGCAGTAAGCAAGGCTATAGAAGCTAGACTTTTTGCTGATTCTAACGTTGATGATCGTACTAAATCAGTTAAACATCTAAACGTAAATAGTGAGGTTAAAGAGGAGACGACTGCTCAAAGTAAAGACCTGACGGAGAAACACGAAAGAAATAAAAGGGATTATAGAGACAAAAAAAAGAAAAAGAGGCGATGTAAAGATGAACGTATCAATCGTAAAGATATTTTTCATTCTCAAGACAGTAAAAATGATAATATTGAAAAACATAGTGTCAGTGATGTTATAACCAGTGATCTGACACCTAAGGTACAAACACCCGAAAACATATTGAAGATAAATGAAATTTCTAGTGATATTTTTGAAAGCAATCCCTTAATCGAATCTCCGAGTCTACCGAGATTGACTGATAGCCCACCCAACATAACAAAACCAGAAATTAGCGATACTAAGGATAACGATGTTATACTTGATTCAGATGCAACCAATACTGAAAGTTTGGAAGAAAAAAATATCGGAAATGAAATCAATTTGGAAATTGTTACAGAGGAATCACTCCAAGAGGTTGGGGAAGAAGTTTCTTTAGTCCAAATAGAAAATATATCTTGTAAAACAGATAGTCAACATGATAATTTCTCAGAAAACTATAGTTCCGAGGCTAGTGATGCCGTTCGTAGTATACCGTGTTTAGAAAATGATACAGAAAAAGCAACAGACATTTGCTCAGAAATGAACGATCTTAGTAAAAAAGTTGACGAAAAACCAAGAGCTGTAATATCTCAGGAAGAAACAGAAGATGCCGTGGCTGCGTTGTTAGGTGAAAGTTTTGGTGGCAAAGAAGACTCTTTTACAGATTGTTTTGATACTACTGAAAATGAAACTTTACAAAAAAATGAAGTAAGCCCTGAAATTAATGTCAATGAAAACATCCCAGAAGAAGACGCAGAAGAAATGAGACAAGCTGTTCAAAATTTAAATGCAAGTGAACTCGAGTCAAAACCAGATACTCCTGTTTCTGACAATGACATTTTGTTAATTGACACAGATACTGAAGAAGTTGAGGAATCTGTGCAAGATGCGATCGAAAGACTCCCTGTCAATATTATTGCTACATCTTTAAATGTTTCTGTGGAACCACTTAAAACAGATGAAATATCTAAGATGTCTACACCAGATAAGATTACATCCACTAATGAATTAACACCGAAGAAACCAATCGTGGTAAAAAAAATTGAGTCTGATTTAAGGGTTAAACCCAAAAAAGACAGCGCAGTGGTAATAACATCAACAGCTACACCGGTTATAACATCTTGGGCCTTAAGCAGTAATAAAATGGTTGAGTCTCCGGTTATAAATATAAAAACGAGCCCTTTGAATATGAGAGAAAAAGCAGATGGCAAAACAACACATATTACAGCAAATATTGTACAGATAAAAACTTCTTCTCCGCAAAATGTGCAAGTGACAAATTCTATTAGACCCTTGGTTACCCCTGCGAGAGTCAGTGCTCCATACCAAGTTATAAATCATGTACAGCCTCCTACTATAAAAATACCTGAGTCACATATATTATATCAGAAATCGCAAGGCATCGTTATTTCGCCGAGGATGTCATCTGACTCCCATATACAAAATGCGAAAAGCAGTCCATCGGCTGAGGGTTCACCTTCTCCTCGAATAGCAAACATGGCAATTCTAAGTACTACACCTAGTTTGAATTCCACTGCGATCTCCACCGCCTGTACATTGCAGCAACGACCACCAGGACAAGTTACTGTTGTCCGAATGCAACAACCGCCGCTGAGTCCGATACAAACCATGCACATTCAACATGGACCGCGAGCAATCGTGTCACCAAACAGACATAATTCTGTCTTGGTACAAGCACCAGGACACACTGGCCCTTTTAATAGACAGTCGACACCTATACACGTTACGCCTGTTTTAACACCCATCAGCAAGCAGGTTAATGTAAATAATTTGATTCAACAAAATAAAAACATAGGTGTAAGTAATACATTACTGAACACCATAAAAACAATATCTGGAGAGTGTAAGAAAGTTGAACATCATGCAACAGAGAGCGCAAAAGATACTCCTAAAATTATTTTGTCGCCAACTAATCTACAACAATCCTCAAACCCAACGATTATGGCGCAGAATCGTTTGATTTCCATGCAAAATGCTGTGCATGTTGGAAATGTAAATAGCACACTTCACGTAAACAACAAAGTTATAAGGCAACTTCATGACAAACGGGAAAATCAAAATCCAGGCTCTGAACCCCTAAGTCATATTACCTTTGGGAATACTCCCATAATACATGTTGGCGTTAGTCATCCAGCCACGTCTATCATTCAAAGTAATGTAAAACCAGTTACTTGTGGTATTCAAGATTCCAGCTCTATCAATCGTGGTTCAGGAACCAATGTCATACACACTGCGAATCCTCAAAGACTGTTGACACCTGTTTCGTTGAGTGGTGTTCGACAGCTAGAAGTGAATAAAGGTCCATCAGTTCTTTCTATGGCATCTCTTAAATCTCCAACAGTATTAGCTAAAGTTGATTCACCAATATCTAGTACTATTACTAAAGTGTCACCTGTATTAATAAAGACAGTTTCATCAGATACTTTTAGATCTGATATACGATTGGAATGCAAAGAAAAACAAACCAAATGCTTTACTGAAAATAAAATTGAAGAACATGAATTAAGAAATACAGAATTTGCATCAAGAGACTGTTGCTCTGAAGGTGCTAGTGCAGTGATTGATGAAGCTGAAAATAAATGTGGAACTGATTTCGAAGAATTGTTGAAAGACAACACGAACGAGATAAAAGTTACAAATGATCCTGAGAAAAAACTGGAGATTAATGTTGGAAAAACTGTTACTGTACTGTCAACAAATTTAAACACATTAGACAAAATCGATACACAAACTACAGATTTGCCGTTCAACACTGGTGAAACAATCGAACAATCAACGGTTGAATTTGCATCACAAAAAGTATGCAAAGACATAACAGTATCTGAAGTGGTTAATAAGTCTGCCGAGGACCCGAATGGTAAAGAACTTCTTAAATTTGAACCTGAACAATTTGCGAAAGTCGACTCAGATACCTCAAGTACCAATAAAACTACTACTTTAATAGATGCGACACCAGAAAATCATGATACCCATGTTGTTTTGTCGAAGAACGAATCTATCTTAGAGTCAGAAAATGAAATTAAGACTCCCGATGAAACAGACTCTTGGAGTGCTAAAGATGTCAATATAGAATCCGTTATTAAGAAGGTAGATTCATTGTGTAATGAAATCAATGAACATGAAACAAAACCGGAATTTTTAATAAATAATGAAAATCTAGTCGGCGGTGACGATAAGACAAAAGTAGAAGAGAATTTACCAACTCAAACAACTGCAATAGATACATCATCAAGTAACATCAGTCTGTCAGAAAATGTGGATGATTCACTTATGGATAAAGGTACATTAAGTAAGAGAGGAGGCAAGAGTTTAAGGGGCAGGAGAACGGATAAGAAGCAAAACAAAGTACAGACTCGACAAATATCAAAACCAGTGCGAGGTATTACTACAAAACGTGGGCGAGGCAGAGCAAAGGTTGATAGAAATATTAAAGAATTGGTTAAGAATATCTCTAACCCTATGCCCGGAGATGTTTATGACTTTCATGAGGATTCAGGTGATGAAACTGCCGGGGCTCCTGCTAAAGTGGAAAGTAGACCTAGACTTATTTTAACCATCAAAAGTCCTCAATCAGGTCAATGTAATATATTACCGTCGCCTTCGATAACTATTCCTCCAAGAGAACAACCAAAATCGACTGAAAAAGTTAGTAAGGAAGAAAAAAATGAAGACTTTATTTCACCTTCCCTTAATACGCGCAAATCTAGAAGACTACAAGAAAAAGATGTTCTCCGATGTACTACAGACGATGTGGAAGATTCTTTGAAAACGGAGAACCTGCAACTAAAAAATAATAAAAAACGATCAACCCGGCAAAATCTTGTCAAAGTGAGTCAAGATAAAAATATCAGTTCCGATGTACGTAAATCTCCACGTGGGACAAAGCGGGCTAGGGACCGAAGCTTGTCGGACACATCCACAGAAAGTGGCGACGAAAAGAAAATCAAAAAAGAAGACAATCTGTCCATTGGGCAGGGTACGCAGCTATCGGGCACGGAAACTGTCAACGACATTCATAATCACGAAATTTCAAATCCTGAGAATACAACAGTTTTGTCTGTTATTGCATCTTCTTCATCTGCAACGAAGATTACAGTCTCCACTATAACTCCGACACAGGCGCCAACGTTCCCGATCTCCTGCGCGGCGACACCCAAGTCCGGGTCGGACATTGCGTCAGTTTATCCGGCCGTTCCAACGCCCATTACTAAACCTCCCAAAAAGATGATATCTGAAATGAGCGCAAAACTGGCTAGCGTCTTCGAAGCTCAGCACGAAGCGGAAAGAGGGATAGAGGTACAGGCGGCGCGCGTCCCCGCAGCGGCGGTCCCCACGGGCGGCACCGAGGCGCCGGGCGAGGCGCGCGTGCAGTCCCCCGCCCTGCCGCACCGCGCCGCCGAGCCGCCCGCCCCCGCGCCGCTCCGCCCCTCCGACCGCGCCACGCCCGTGCTCATCAGGTCAGTTAAACACAAACTACTACTAACTATTCAATTAATCATTACTTTCTTCTTATAAATTAGTTAATGTAAAAATATATATTCCACATTGAAGTATTGTTACCCTTGCAATCACAAATGAAACAAGTTTTGTTAATCACGGTATTTAGAAGCGGCGAGAGCGGTCACCGCGCGTACATAGCGACGGCGACTGCCAGCCTGCCGCGCGGCGCGCACCACCCGCCGCCTGAGCCGCCGCTGCTGCACAAGCACCTCGGCCTGCCCACGCCGCCTCATCATACCGGTAATTATTATATCCAGCTCCACAACCAATCATAAACTCTTGTTTACAAAAAGTGCATATTTCAAATAGAATTAAAAATCCGGAGCAGTCAGCAATTAATGCAAGTTGATCCACTCATACTAAAAAGCTAAATCTTATATACTTACAAGTATTTCTGATTCAGTGATACGACTTACAGTTTTGCTTACGTTCACTAATATGATCGTATTTTTTATAGGCTCAGGATCCAGAGTTTCAATCACAAGTGTACCTTCAATCAGTCCTCAAGGTCAAATAGGAGTGGTGAGTATTTATTTTTGAAACTCATTAACGTTTATTCCATATAATAAAAAATGGCAAATTCTTTAGATCACGGTTACGGTTTTTATTTATATTTCTCAAGAATGATTAGTGTAAAGGTGAATTTAATAAAAAACATTAAAATTTTAAATTAAATTATTTAAAGAATAGTTAAACTTTTATGGTGTTGGTTAACTTTTATAAAGTTTACACTTTATTTAACATTTTTTTAAAAATAGTAACGTTATTCCTTACTTACTTCTTCCAACTCGTTAGTTTTTATCAACTTCATGAAGTAACTGAAATTTATAATTTATATTAATATGTGCGTTTAGGTCTTTGATTTACGCTGTCATTGTTTGTTGCAGGGTGATTCAATTTACCCCCACTACTCTCATCAACATTATCAAATGTACCAGCAACATTTCCGTGCTACTCAACATGAGAACCGTGCCTCGCCTTCACCTTATAGCCGGTATGTATTACCAACTTATAATTTCTAAGTGCAATGTTTATTTGACATTACTGATCACACTAACAATAATAATGGTTTGCAAAATTTTCACAGAAAAAGTTAAATAAAGTAGTTTCAACATCTTGTATTTTACAATATTAAAATAAATGAAAAATTTTACAAAATTATGGAAACAATTGCAATTTTTTTTCAAACTCGCATTTCTCTACAGTAATCTACATGACTTACAAAACTATTAAATATACCACGATTAAATGAGCGATTCCGATATTTCAACACTGTTGTAAATATAATATATATTGGAATTGCTCATGTATTAAAAAACGTGGTAAGAATCCGTTTAATAGTTGTATGCATCGTACAATTAGTTGTAACAATCTTCAAATTTTAATTTAGGACGTTTTTAATGTATGTCCAATTGAGTTTAAGTGGAGTTGAGGTACATGAGTAATAATATGTTTGTTGATCAGCAGCTTGGAGACGGAAGGCTGCGAGACGCCCACCCCGGCGCTGGAGCTGCGGCGGCCGCGCGCGCCTCGCCCCGCGCACTCACCCGCGCACTCGCCCGCGCCCGCCGACAGGCTCATCGGTACATTATACATACTATTTAACTTACTTCCAAAAAAGGAAATACGCAAGTTTAAATGGTAATCGAATAATGTGAATATGTCATGTTTGTTGTAGTGTACGGAGGAGCGCGCACACCGCCCCCCGCGCACGGCCGGCCCCTCGCCCCGCCCGGCCCGCCGCACGCAAGCCAGGTGCCGCGCGAGGCTGACTCCCTGCAGATGCTGCTCCGGGTAAATATACACATCACGCACTGTACCAACACATCAGTTACAAACTATCTAAAAAATGAGATATATAATGAGAATATGTCTGTTTCAAATGACAGAGATATCCGGTGATGTGGCAAGGTCTCCTGGCCCTGAAGAACGACTCGGCGGCGGTGCAGATGCACTTCGTGGGCGGCAACCCGGCCGTGGCGGGCGACACGCTGTCCCGGCCGCACGAGCTCGCCACGCCGCTGCTCCGCATCGCTCAGCGCATGCGCCTCGAGCCCGCGCAGCTCGACCAGGTGCATCGCAAGATGAAGGTGCGCTTGTCTACATTCCACCAATATTTGTATCTCTTCACAATATTTCTAGTACTTGGTTACATAAAAATAATTATATATTTTCAGATGGAAAATGAACATTGTATGTTACTCGCGTTACCCTGTGGAAGAGATCACATGGACGTGCTACAGCAGTCCAACAACCTAACTGCTGGTTTTATCACGTACCTGCAACGAAAACAGGCAGCTGGCATTGTTAACATCGCGCCTCCTGGTCATCATCAGGTAAAGTAAATTATGATACTTTTCTTTGCCAGTTACAATTCGTTAATCCGTTGTTTCGACATATTATTAGATGAATTGTGACGATATGAATTAAATGTCAAATTTCGTTTTTTGTAGAATTTACTTATCGCTAATGTTTATAGGCAAATTGTTTCCTCTCCTAACTATTAAAACTGAAAAGATAAATAACAATATAAATAAATGATTCACATTCGTTTACAGGCAATGTTCACAGTTCACATATTCCCATCATGTGACTTCGCAAATGAAAACCTGAACCGCATAGCCCCCGACCTAATGCATCGCGTCACTGATATTGCGCACCTGCTAATAATTATCGCAACTGTATGAAGGAAGGAATAAACCAACATTGATAAATTGTAACGATTAATATTCACACGTTACTGTGACTGCTGCTATCGAGCAAGACAAACAAGGAATGTGACACGATATTTTAAACTGAAAACGACATTTTGTAACTAGACGCTTAACTGAACTACTTTGTGGTCGATCGAAACTTAATTAAATGAGTTGTAAATATAACAAGGTTGTGAAACTTTTTTACTATTGTTTTTAAGTTTAGAAATCGATCGACCTAGTAGATT
Source organism: Trilocha varians (assembly GCA_030269945.2). Classification (NCBI taxonomy): domain Eukaryota; kingdom Metazoa; phylum Arthropoda; class Insecta; order Lepidoptera; family Bombycidae; genus Trilocha; species Trilocha varians. Next base: position 6,261,703 of record AP028257.1, on the reverse strand, counting down.
TGTGACTGAATACAAAACGAATACTTGCACGTTTTAAACTAAGAATTCAAGTAAAAAACTAAATATAAATAAGGACTTGATTTGATACTATAAAATTAGATACGTCGATTTAGATGAATTCCAACTAATCGCACCGGTGACAAAGTGTAGAAACGTTTGTTTCCAACTTATTTTTATTTTTTTATTATCGTCGACTGGGATCGATGCCAACTACACTTGAATAAATAAATATGAATAAACCTAAGTCACGTCATAAATTCTATTACGAGTATTACATTTTTGCTAAGAAAAGGCGGTCTATAGAGCATTTTTAATTGTTAATGTAAATTGTTGTTTTGTTTTAAGCTAAATATCTAAGTTAAAGTAATAAAAATTGTAAATATAACATTAATTCTGAACACATTTCTTTTAAAATGTTACAGATAGTAAAATAAACTGAAGTAATCTAGGTCGAATGTTTATTGTATCTTGTAAATAGTTATGTAGTTAATAATTTTATTCTTAGTGGTTCGGGGAAAATACACATGGAAAATAAACTGTGATTCTGACTCTTAATATATTGTAATAAGGTAGTGTATGGAGCATATAAGAGCAGTGTGGCTTGTTTATTGAACACCTGTATGATGTAGCGGCAAACACTTTACAAAGCTTTAAAATTGGGAAATAAAAATTGTATTCTTAACTAACTGCACAGTAATTCTGTTCATTTACAGACATAAAAATATTATTTCTTTTGACTGCTGGGATTTGAGACATAAGTGAGTCTATTTGATTTAACGCTGGCCGCTACTTACATAATATACATCATTTTGTTCATTTCTATAGTATATTCCTGTGTTGCGTTCGACTTAGTTGCCAGTAACTTCATGAGAGTATTGATAGTATATAGTACAGAGAGCAATAATTGTAGAAACAGAGTAAAATATTGTACTTATTGCATTCTATGTGGAACGACTTTTTATGTGGGTATTAATAATATGAAGGTACTTGTCATCAAAGTTTTTTCACATACAAGATTAGTATGGCCGAGACAACAACGTTGATGTCGTAAATTAAAGTACAAAATACTTAATGTAATGTAATAGATAATCTACAGTTTAAAAAGAATAGTGCAGAGCGTAATTATTGTAATAATATAGGATTAAAATTATGAAGTCGTGTCATGTTTCCGTCGAAAATACTTTGTTATCGCTAGAAAAAATACTAACGAACTCTCAACTTCGTCCATTAATTTTAAATAACAAATGTAAAAATTTTATACTGAACCTAGAGCCCATTGAATAAAGTCTGTAAATCCTTATGAAGGAACGTCCTGTAAATATTGCTATGCATAATTTCTATTATCATAAGGTGTAAACTAAACAAAAAAAACGACTGTAAAGAGATTAATTAGTTATTACATACGTTTATTTTAATTATTTCGATAAAAATTTAACGTCTTCAAAATTCTCACATATTCTTAATTAATGTAACACTATTAGAAACTAAAAGAAATCAATAATAACGAGAAGAACTCAAATATTGCTGACAAACGAAATAGTACCCTAAATCTATTTTTTTTTAACAGTTACACAAAGTTAAGTATAGGATGCAAGCAGTTGAATGTATTAACTGAATATAACTTGCATGAATTAGATAAAGTAATGTAAATTTTAAGTATTTCTGCTAGATCACGCAGCCTTGTTAGATGCTGTTAAAATGTCAATTATTAATAGATGTTTAAACTTATTGCTTTCTGTATTTGTAATTCCAAATTAATTCCCTTCGACGATAATATAGAAATAGAACGAGTACCACGAGTAATTGGAAAGTTATGATATAGTTTTATATTATGCGTAAAAAGCACTTTGATTTCGGGATGACTTCAAATAGGGCTCATTGAAGGCAAGTCGAAATCAAAATTGTGACCTGCCTCATTCTATTTTCAAGCAGCTCGTGGGAAGTTTGAGACGAGAATAGAATGACCAAGGCTCTACTTCGGAACATCTTCGGTCGCGGCTGTTGCTAGAGTGAGAGATGATAGTATAAAATATTTTGTAAAAAAAAACATTTGATCTCAAGTGTGCAGCAAATGCGGAGTGAGAGTTGATTTTGTTGCGTAACAGCTGCTTCCGAATGTGTTCTGTAACTTAAGTCTGTTATGTCCGGACATCGTATTTATAGAAAAAATGTGATCATAATTATATTTATAGATTTTATTACTTGAATGTATCTATAAGCCATTGTATATAATGTAAATATGAAAATAGTATTGTAACGTACTTCCCTTTACCCCGAACAACCTAAATTCCTGTGTATGTAACTCCTACCAATACTATTAAAAAAATACTACACGAGAGTGTATTTATTTTTTAATTTTGTAATGTTTATTTCCGATGATTTATGATACTCATTGTTTTAATGACTTTGAATTACTTAAGTACATTAATTAGTAAATAAAAAAATAAAAGAGTGAATTATTTATTAATATAAACATAGTTTTTATAATACCGTTTTTAGTTTCTATGAATATCGCAATTCTCAAAGTAAATGACTTTAATGTATGAACCCATAGAACTCACTGTTGGGTATCACATAAAGGAACAGGAATGGTCTCTATATTTCCTAATACGTAGCCTGGGTACTTCACATAATACGAAGACAGTATCTTGGAACATCGTCCAGTTCGATGCTTTAAAACTTTCCCATATGTAGGTTTCATGCGATTAATTCAATTCAATGTCTTTAGCCAGTGATGCTGTGGTAAACTACATTATTTAAAATTGAATTATTAATAATTACTATGCAAGACTCGAATCTGAGACCTCCTTCATGTAAGTGGTACCTTCTCTGATACCTAAGCGCTCATGGACGCTCATGGATACTAGGTAAAGGTGCCAAAGATTCATCAAAAGCATTTATTGAACGATACTTCCGAATCTGTAAACTTTAAAAATATACTGTAAGGAATAATTAAATTGTCCCCAATTCTCTCTTAAATTGTCCCCAATTCTCTCATTCATGACTATAGATAAGTAAAGAGAACTAAAATACCAGCCTAGATTCAATCACTTTTGGTCAATTTATACTACACTAGATGACCCTCGCAACTTCGTCTGCGTCACAAAGGGGTTCAAGCAGTACTCTTAATGCTGTTGCGATATTATTTGCGCGGGTCGTGGAGTATTCATTATGTTTTATACTCGTGATAACTTCTCAATGAAAAGTCCGATTAGAATAAAACAAAAAGTAATTTACTTTTAAACTAATACTCTTGATAAAAGAATACTTTATTTGGATAAGGATTAATATAACAATACTAATATAACGTTAAATTTATTCTTCGGACGAATTAATTGTTTTTGAACATAAAAGCAGTTATTGTGACTAATCTATGATAGTTAGATATATGCTGTCGCGGACTTTTTTGTTTGTCTTCAAAAGACCTAAAAACCCGTAGCACATCATTTTGTTCTATTGTCAATAGTTTTTGCAGCGTACGCATAAATAGGTTTCCGATAATTCGCCTTGTGTTACATATTCGATATTTTCATACGGATCCCTAATTTTTTTGAAAATAAAATATAGCCTATAACCTTTCTCGATAAATGGGCTTTCCAACAGTGAAAGAATGTTTGAAATCGGACCAGTAGATCCTGAGATTAGCGCGTTCAAACAAACAAACAAACAAACTCTTCAGCTTTATAATATTAGTATAGATTCAGAGATGATGTGGAAATCTCAAAAAGGATGAAATGTATTATGATCGTGCTCCTTTTTTAATTCATTTGATGGGTTTTTATAAATAAGAATATAACTTGTTCGTCAAATTTTACTAATACACATAATATTTATTTTAAGTGTTGATGTTCGTTCAACAACCTTGTTTCATCATTAAATTTGTAAGCTTGAAGATCCTAATCCAGCTAATAGGATCAGACTGCTGCGGTGCAGAAGTGGAGCTTTGACTGTTTGCGGTAACCTGCGTGGTTCCTTCTTCTGTTGGTACCGGATTATTTTTTTGATTTTCTGGTGATTTCTTGATTGCTGGGGACGTCATTCTGTAATTAAATTATGTTTGTGAAAGGTAGGTAAAAGTAATTATTTTGTATTGTTTTTTGGGAGACTCATCAAGGTCCAAATCCGAAACCATAACCCAGTGAGCAGCTTGCAGTGTTTGTTATGCCAATACAGTCAATATAAATAAAGTCTATATTCTTACTCGTGGATAATGTGGCTTTCGAATGTTGAAAGAATTTTAAAAAACGGTCCAGTATTTTTTGAGCTCATTACAACCAAACAAACTTTTATATTAGTGTAGACAAAATGCGTTGTCATATTTATCTAATATATTATATTATAAAGGCGAAAGTTTGTAAGTATGGATGTATGGATGTATGTTTGTTACTCTTTCACGTAAAAACTACTGAATGGATTTGAATGAAACTTTACCACAATATAGCTTATACATCAGAATAACACAGGCTACAATTTTTGATAATACGGGACGAACCTGAAGTCCACGCGAACGAAGTCGCGGGCAAAAGCTAGTATTATATAATTACAAGAATGCCCCTCACAAATTATTATCTGAAAGGACAAAGGTTAATAAAAAACATTCAACTTTATTTATTTTTATTCTAAGTTTAGGCTCATTCATACTGACCCAGAAACCTACTTACAAAGTGTATGTTTACGTAACGCCACTGTGTTTATCGTAAAGTGGATATTGGGATTGTTACATACATGCCTAGTCTTTTAATTATAAGTTCGAGCTTACCTTTGCTGATATGTGGTAGGTTGATTAGTTTGAAGGTGTATTTAGCTAAGCTTTTTTGAAAAGAATAGTTAAATTATTTTATTTTGCGGGTGAACACCGTAAACGGAGGTTTATGAATGCCGCTCGCAACTGCGCGCGACTGGCCTGACTGCGCATCTGCAAAGACGACGACTTGAAATAAAACTTTTTTGTAAACAGTACATTCTATAAATTTATTTTATGAGTTTGAGTACGGAATTGACGAAATAACGAACTCGAAACATGATGGATCAGAATTTCAAATATGTCACAATCCTTGTTTTTTCAGGAATCATACAATCTTAGTTAACTAGATATAGCTACCAACCTTTAAATAATCTTAGAAATAATTAATCTCATAATGGATGTTGAAAGTAGCACAATGAATAGACTACTTAGGTAGATAGTAGTAGATACAATGGTGCGATAGAACTAAAGTGGAAAGGCGACAGCATTCGTAATTAAATTGACAGTAACACATAGGATGAGGTCGGAACTCTGAACTTTAGGGCGTTCATGGTCAGGCAGGCTTGGTAAATAAAGTTATCGGCAATGGCTAATTATACCCGGAACGTTTGCTCGAAGACCACTGATATGCGGCGCCGAAGAATTGATCATGAGGTTTGATGTATGAAACATGTTGTAATGGAACACTCAAAGTACCTAGTAGAGTTGGCAAATTTTGGTATCGAAAATGTAATAAGAAAATTTTAATACCTACTTTCATTCCATGGATTAGGTATTTGATGTTGCGAACAAAAAATAAATTTGTAAGCAAATGGAATTGATAATTGAGACATCTGGTGGCTGTTTATTGTACTAAAAAAGTAGAAGCTCGTCGATTGTATACTATAGCAAGCGATTTCAGGAACATACGAGAGAGTGCGTGATTACAAATATTGAAAGTAACCAATATACGAAAAACTTAAATGAACGAATTTCATTTTTCCAGAACAACTAAATAATTATTTTAATTATATGAGAATTTGAAGCGGTACATCCAAAGTAGGTATCTTTGTATTAAAAAAAATAATATTGCATTGTAGAGATTCATGAGCTACCTCCAGACCTACCTACCATCAGAATGGGCCGTAAGCTCGTTTATCTATTTTGCATATAAAAAAATCGGTTCATGGAGAGCATAAATATATTATACTAGATGACGCGTTTTTAGGTCTTATTAAGAGTATCAAAATATGTGGGTGCACAGCGGACCGCGAAAATAATAACTTGACGGCATTGCGAGTACTGTTTGAATCCCTTTGTAACGCAGACGAAGTTACGCGGGTCAGCTAGTCAATACATAGTATAAAACAAAGTCGCTTTCGCTGTATGTCTGTATGTATGCTTAGATCTTTAAAACTACGCAATGGATTTTGATGCGGTTTTTTTTAATAGATAGAGTGATTCTTAAGGAAGGTTTGTATGTATAATAAATGCATAATATAGTAGAGAAACACTGATAAATTTAGAGGTTTCTGTGTGATGTCGTAAATAAGCACGTTTTTTTGCGCTTATATTGCAAACGCTGGCTGAACCCTACGAGATAGACCAAAATAATGTACTACAGTATTGTTCACCTTAAAAAGTTCAACAAAAAAGTCCGCGATGGTATATGTCTATCTCTTAGGGATAACCCAGCATAACCATTTTTATTCTTTACTAAAAAATGGTTATTTCCGAAGTGATTTTAAACAATACAGCATTAATCTTTATCCAATTAAGTACCTGTACCTGTACCAACCCATTACTGCTTACTGTTGGGCTCAGGTCTCCTCAGAAGAGGGATTAGGCATAGTCCACCACGCTTCAAAGGATTTTTAGAATCCTTTTCCGACATGCAGGTTTCCTCACGATGTTTTCCTTCACCGTTTTTAGCCAGTGGTGTTGTGAAAAATTGCACATAAATCTTTTTTTCACATTTAGATTTAGAGGTACAAGCCGGCCGGATTTGAAACCGCGACCTCCCGTTCGGAAGGAAGCGCTTCGACCACTCGGCCACCACGACTTCCAATTAAGTACCTTAAATAAATTTTGCATTTAATATTGATCAATATGCTTTTTACAGCATGTAATTTAAGTGAATATTACCAAAGATATTACAAATTTAAAATGCTGGGTCGTAGTTGTTTGCGCCGGGCGGCGCGTGCATAGATAGGCTACAATTTTTGAACCCCTTTGTAACGCAGACGAAGTTGCGCGGGTCATCTAGTATAATATAATATATAGTATAGATGAACACAAAACATTGATATTTAATAGGTAGGGTAGACCGGTAGTAACAGGGTAGGTACGGTTGTAACAATGTCTATAATTATACTATAATATATTTAGGAAACCGCGAGGGTATGCGGGATAAGAATAACCACTCACAGTTCTAAAACTTGTTTTATTTACATTTTTTAATCGTCTCATATTTTACGGAGATGATATATTTTCGCTGAATATGCAACACAGCGTCGTTTAGTAATAAAGATTTACAAAAATATAAGGTTTAATTAAAAATGAAAATTAAAAATTATTGGAAAAAATAGTTTTTAAAAATGGGCTCAAACAAGGTATTGATTCCGAACGAAGTCCCCAGTTTCGCCATCTAGCGAATACTGACGTTCCCAGTTGAGTGGATAAGAAGCGAATATCGCCGGTAACCAGTAGAAGAGTTCGTCAGAGTTCGGTGGCGCTGCGGTCGCGACATACATCTGTGAGCAACTTTATTGTTATTTTAATTAAGAGTAGTAAAGTATGCTAAATATGCTTATAATTTACATTGGCGTTCGTCATTGCGAAAGTTCAGAAATCGTCACTCGCAACATGCCTACAGTAGAATATAAAATTATGCATTATCATTATTTAATATTTGTGTTAAATTATTATTATTGATAACACAATATGTAGAGTAGTTTTTTTTTTTTTTTTTTTTTTAGTTGGAGGAAATCACCGGATCCCCTCCCGCCCCGCGGGCGGGGTATGTGGGAGTTGAACCGCACTAAAACCTCCAACCGCTCACACTCAGCGTCCGAACCCCGGCTGAGGCCAGAACCCAGCACGGAGTTATGAGGGACGGCGCGACGCGTTACGCCTGAGGCACTCTTTCCCGTCGCGCCGCCCCCTCCGGACGCCGAACCGGCAGCCGCCGGCGATACGGCCACCGGCTCTCTCGGTCGGCGGGCTATCCGAAGCCCGCCAAGATGGCTGGACCGCGTGTCACCCTCCCACGGAATACCCCGCTGGGTCAGAACCAGCGTGGGTCGGGGAGCGCGGTCCGCCATCCCCCGGATGCTCTAACGCTAAGGGCGTGCTGAGCGAGACACGACACCTTCTTGGGTCCCCGCTCGCACTCGCTTGCGTTGGGGACCCGAACCTTTTAAGGGGCCAGAGTCCGGGCGAGATCCCGGTTCTGACCCCTTGCTCGACGGCGGCGTCGTCGGGTAGCCGCTGGGCGGAGGGAGGAATATACCCTCTCCCTGGCCCACGACGCCGCCTGCTTCTGCGAGATGGTGGACTCGCGAATTCGAGCATCGCCTTCCAGGACTCGTCGCTCTCGAGCATCGACGCCACGACGCCCGGGAGCGACAAGTCCGGTCCTATTTTTTGGACCAGGACACACCGCTGCTGCTCCCACGCGGGGCAGAGCGCGAGCGTATGCTCTGGTGTGTCCCGGTCACATCTCACACAGTGATGGCACCTCGTCGTCGGCTCTGCCTGTACCAGATGCAGATACCTTCCGAAGCACCCGTGCCCGGTCAGCATCATCATGCACCATCCAGAAGGTGAGGCGTCCACGTTTGCCACGACCCACCCAATCCTTGAGGACGGGGCGGATCGCCTCGACGGTCCGCAGACCCCAGGTGGGGTTAGCGAGTCGCCGCTCCCATATGTAGAGTAGTAGTCCGATTCAGTTTCGACTCTGCAATGAAATGATAGATAATGCCAATACCTACATAGATATTTAATCATAAAAAATAATATCTATAGAAAGTTCTTCAAGATGCATATGCCTAATTTAAATTTTAACTGTTTAAAAAGCTATTTGAGGGAGCGTACTGTAAACTTACTGATTTATGAGTAGAGATAACTGCTAAAAGATTCAAATTTCCTCTTGTAGTCTAGGCGGTGTCTAGATATTAGGTACACTTGAAGGTAACAAGAGTTAAAGTGTCCGTTAGTTTTACCACTACTTACTTACATCTTTAAAAACCCAAATACAATTATTATTATTATTATTTAGTATCTGTTATCTAGCTACGATTATCCATTATTTCTCTTTTTCAGAGACTCTTTATTTAAGGTCCATGGCAATAACTTTGATTTTTATAGCGAAATGAATATAGTGAAATGAAGGTAGCATTAGGTACTTTAATAAACTGTTCAGGTGAATGTGAATAAAATAAATCAGCACAATATCCTCGTAACTTACGCGTAAAGCCACAATGAGTATGCAAGGTGAAGTTGGTAATTTTAAGTATAAGCATAAATCAAAGAAGACTTTAGAAGGATTCCCAGACGTATGAAACGTACAGTTATACATATACCTACCACTGTACCACCTACCTGCGGAATAATTTAATATTATGATAATGTAGAAGGAGACGACTGAGACGAGAAAATAGTGTAAATTAAATTGTGCTCTCGCGCACTTTTCATTCTTCATTGTTCTTGAACTTCAATTGCACATTCGATTTTTCTAATCATAAAATAAAACATTCACTTTTAAATCCTAAATTTCCTAATAATGGTATGAAGGTATTAGGGATGTAACGAATATTCGCATTCGCATGTTTTTGAATATTTGCTATATTCTCTGAATAAATGAGAAATATACTGTAATACAATAACTGACAATAAGAATGTGACAGAAATCATCCCAAGTGATGCTAATACATTTACCTAGAGACGAAGAAACAGTAAAGTGCCGCAGGTGTTGGCTTATTTTTACCTACCTCTTGTTTTTATTGTGGATTCCTGAGAGACAGCGTAAGATAAGAATCACATAATTTATTTATTAGATTTGCAGTTTGCTGACAGAGTTGGGCTAAATAATCCTAATTTTGAATGTTCTCTATTATAATAAGAAGGTATAGGTAAGTTATCTATTCTAATAAGTTCTCTATTTTTTTTAAGGAACCTAGTATTTACATTAATTAGTAAACAGAGAGATAAATAAAAAAAAGTACAGTAAGTAGGTACTTAGGGCGGCGCAACGAGAAAGAGTGCCGAGTGCGTAACGCGTCGCATCGTCCCTCATAACCCCCTGTGCTGAAAAAAAAGGTAGATACTTATTCTTTATTCGAACTTTTGTACTTAGGTTAAAAGTTTAATTATTCTATACTCATTTTAAACGGCAGATGAAGTTTTGTTGCGTGGGTATTGTTTATACTTACTTTAATGAATGTTGCAAAATTTGTTGAATGGTGAAAATACCTATTCTAACTTTTCATAAAACACATTTTCTGTTTCTTTAGGTACTGTTGTTTAAGTAACGCAACGTAGCAAGTTGACAATGATGTTAAATGTTGCTAGAAAGGTGAACATTTCGTCGTGCAGGATGTCTCGTAAACACGCCTTTGGGAAATACTTGGCGATTACCTTCGGCCCGGTTGAGAGCACTTCAGTTTGCGCTGAGTGGGCGAGTTTCGAGCTTACTTCACAGTCTCAGTTTACTGAGTTAACTTCCCATTCTGTCCGCATTTTCTTAGGCAAGCGATTTCTAGCGTGGGCAAAGCTGCAATTTCATTTTTGAACACACAATGAATAAATAAATGTCATACATCTTATATCGTTCCTTGTATGACTGCCATGTAGGTATATGTAGATAAGTATCTATCTACTAGGTACAAGATACAATATACAATTCAATAATCAATACAATATTCAATGCAATAATCTAATACATAAATTCCCTTTACTATGAACGAATACAATTTCTATAACTTCTCAACACAATAAAATATCAGCACAAAATTTATAATAGTATAGACGTAGGTAAGACTTATGTTCGTTCGAGAGGTGAAAATACGAAAATTGGAAAAGCTCTCTGGTTGCGGCGTCAAATAAATTTGTAATAGAACCATCTATAGTGAGAAAACTCTACATATAAATATTATTTAACCACAATTAGACTCGTGCAATTCATCTGCATCACATTAGACAGAGTCAATAAAGATGTGTTCTCGTATTTGATTCACAATAGGGATGCCGATTTTTGGACATTCGCGAATGCGCTAAATGTGCGAGTGAGCTAAATTTAAACTTGAGTTTATAATACCACTTTCGTACCGAACATAAGATATGTTTTGCTTCATCTCAAATATTGAGTGCGTCTAAATACAAACATTTAGAGTATAGACACACTGTTCATATTATTTTCAAGCTATAATGCATTGTATGCACCAGCTTCGATTATCGTTTTCTAGTAGGAGCGCTCGGTTATGAAATGAGAATTAAATTGTCTGTGAAATATACCACGGGGATTTGGTACTGTATATTCCCTCCTCCTATATTGAAATGTTTCTGCTGGGATGGACACTCCAACCTGCATAGAGCAACTGGAAACAGTAACGAAAATAATCTGCTAAATTTATATTTGTAATAATATTATACGTGGAATTTTAATTTTATTGTGTGCAGGTACTACATGCAGAAGGTATAAGTACATTTATACTTAGGTGGTTATGAAATATCGGCTGACCCGCACAATGTCGTCTGCGTCAAAAAGAGATATATATTGTTTGTTATAGAAAATGTACTGAGGCCTCTCCGTCGTCATAGGTCGGCGGACATAAGGCGTTGCTCTTTTATGTACATTATACTTGTAAACCTTCCTATTGAATTACTCTTTCTGTTATAAAACCACATCAAAATTCGTTGCTTATATGTACCTACATACATAGGTACAGATGGCAGGAAGCTAATTTGTTTTATACTATGTTTGATATAATTAGATGACTATACTAGATTGTATCATTTACTACGAAAGATTCGTTAAAAGACTGGTGTCAATATTCAAAGTTAATTTATTCTTTTTTGTTTTATAATTCGAAAATAGAGTTTGATTACATTTCACTGGTCAAAGTAATCGAAATGATGAAACTCGTGATGAAAATATGAACGCTGCGGTGTATTGTAATCATGAGATAATTGTTTTCTTTTAGTTGGTAAATTCACTGGGTACTGGGTCTGCTCATATGTATTTTTGTCGAAGTATACATTGTTGTGATTATGTGAATTTACTATTGGAATATTCGGAATTTTAGTCGTAAAAGCCATTGATGAACTTCTTATATGTTTCAGGAACTGTAATTGTCTGATCTGCGGATTTCTAGACGTGGTTGTTAATTTGCCATTTGGTTTTCTTGTAGGCCTTACAATATTGACATTTAGTTTTAGATTGCCTGTTCCATTTACAGCCAGGTTTTCTACGTTTCGTTTTGGAAGATTGTCTAATTTGTTCATTATTTGACGACGTGTTGGATACTCATCTATAATTTTCAGATGCAATGTTTTTGGAGTTAAATCTACATACTGTTTTCTGTATGTTGGTATCTGAACTGAATCTATTTGCTTAAGTCGGTAGTTGCTTTGATCTGTATTTCTATTTTCATCAAAATTATTCAATATATTTTCAAGTTCTTGAAGAGTCATCAAGCGAGGAGTGCTAGCAGCCACCTCGACTCTGTTTTCAAGATTGTATAGATGCTCATTACTGTTCTTTAGATATTCAAATAATTTAGTATTGGGCTGTAAATACCTTTGTAAAGGAGATCGAACAGATCTTTCCCAGTAGGATCGGGGCGAATATGTATTTTCGTTAAAGATGGGATGATTCGAATTTTGTGAGTCAGATTTTTCGATTTCTATGTTAACTTGGCGATCGGCGTTAGCGTCTATAGATCGTATCATTGAAGCTATTTGCCGTCCTAAACTACTGTAAAAATCATTATCAGTTTCTTGTTTAGCAAAATTTCTCCTATGCTCATACTCTTGTGGATGATATTCATCCTGATAATATGGGTTATTAAAATTTCTTCTAGTTATTGCTGGATTAAATAAAGGTTTCATTTTTCCTCCAAGATCTTGTTTGTTATTAGAATTGTTAAAATCGATTCTGTGTATTAGTTGAGATAGATATTTGAAGTCCACATCGTCCATTGGCATATCATCATCGTTCTTATAATGCAGTATATTTCGCCTTCCCTCACTAGGAAATAGCACCTGAGCTTCTTGAGATAAATCATTAAAAACGTTATCAGAAGCCATTGTTTTTGCATTTTTAAGTTTGTTCCTAATCTGTTGTAACTGCAAAAAAATATGGAAACAATATTAAAGAATATACATAAAATTATCTAATAATATAATTATGTAATAATATTAAGAAACTTCAAAGCGTTCTTTTCAATAGAATAATATGTTTTTGATTGAAATATTTATTATATTTAAATAATAATATTATGTAGGTATATTTTATTACTTACGAATTTTGCTTTATAAGCGAGTTTCTGCTTAGAGTCTTTTTTCCTAGATAAAAAGAATTACAGGTCAATTATTATTAAAATAACATACGTTTTCAGCAGATTAATATGAACTTAATTTGAACTTAATAACATGGTCAAAATGAATTTTTTAAAACCGGAAATTGATGTATGATTTTTCTTTCTTAACGGCTTTGAGAACAATGAGAAACAATACTACTGCAAAAACACATAATATGTTTGTTTGTATATTCTGCTCGTTTATCAATTACTAATGTATTTAATTAAAATATGATTGTTTAGTAAAAATTTACCGTTTTTTAGAACGTTCAGGTGATTTAGTCATAACAGACGAACTTTCACTCGGCGTTCCTGTTGTGGCGGTGTTTTCAGGTGTGGGGGTAGTTGACGGAGTACCACTGGTAGAACTAGTAGGTTCTTTAGTTTCCTTAGTAGTTGAAAACTTAGTGGTTGAAATGGCTGTGGTTGAAATAGTAGTAGTGGTTGAGTGGCTTGTGCTGGTCGTGCTTGGTTTTTCTGTTTCGCAATGCGGTGTAGGCGCTAAAAAATAACAGTAGGTAACAAACAAATCAATGTTCGTAATTTCCTAAACAAAATTTCTTTGGTTATTAATGTTTTTTTTGTAAATTTGTATTTTGTTTCGGTCAGTATGCTTATCAATGAGATAAATTTACGAACCTGCAAACATGGGCATTGGTGCAACGGGTGGTACAGGTACTATAGGGTACATCGGTATAGCTGGAGGGGGAGGTAATCCGATAGGAGGATAAAATGGTGTGCCCATATTCGGTAGAAATATAAACGATGGTAACGGAACTTTAGGTTTCTTGTTTAACAATAGTATTTTTTTATGTCCATGGTTTTGCTCTGTTTTAAAATATTCATCGCTACTTCCGCTGCTGGTGTCAGTGTTCCTACTACTACTGCTACTACTACTACTGCTGGTGTCAGAAGAAGTATCTGATTGAGAATCAAATAAACTGTCATCTTGTGTTATTCGTAAAATTTTCTTTTTCAAAGCGCTGTTTCTAGACTTTTTCTTTTTCCCTATACGTTTTGAATGTCTTCGAGTTTTTCTCCTTGATTTACGAGTAAGCGGTACAGAACCACTTCTCCTAGTAATGATTTTCTCTTTATCGTTTGTATTGTTGATCACCTGATTTTCTACTGTTTTAAAGAACTGATTGTATAACCAATCTCCGAGATCATCTGCGTCTTTCGTGATTTCATATAATTTCTCATCCACAGGATCTGCTGTTGAAGGTGGACTGGTGTTTTTAGTTTGTGTCACAGGAAGTTGGATTCTAGTAGGATTTACTTTTGATCGTCGTCGGAATCCTTCCATTAACTTTGTGCTGAAATAGATGTACATCGCTGAATTTGAAAAGTACACAATACTATCTAAACTACATAATGCTACAAACTAAAATATTTCTTTATTATAATAAAAACTATAATACTTACTTTGATTCACATATTTTAGTTTCTGTGTCAAAATAGAAACCGGGATGGCAGTGGCAGCCGATAACACATCCTGGTATCCCGTCAATGCAATATTCAAATCTCCCATGTTCACCGCACTCTGTAAATCAAAGCTTTGATGCTGATCGTAAATACTTTTATTACTTAAAAATATCAAAAATAGATTTGTAATAGGTTTTTTTTTTTTTTTTTTTTTTAGTTGGAGGAAATCACCGGATCCCCGCCCGCCCCGCGCGGGGTGCGGGGCGCGGGGTGCGGGGGGCGGGGTATGTGGGAGTTGAACCGCACTAAAACCTCCAACCGCTCACACTCAGCGTCCGAACCCCGGCTGAGGCCAGAACCCAGCACGGGGTTATGAGGGACGGCGCGACGCGTTACGCCCGAGGCATTCTTTCCCGTCGCGCCGCCCCCTCCGGACGCCGAACCGGCAGCCGCCGGCGATACGGCCACCGGCTCTCTCGGTCGGCGGGCTATCCGAAGCCCGCCAAGATGGCTGGACCGCGTGTCACCCTCCCACGGAATACCCCGCTGGGTCAGAACCAGCGTGGGTCGGGGAGCGCGGTCCGCCATCCCCCGGATGCTCTAACGCTAAGGGCGTGCTGAGCGAGACACGACACCTTCTTGGGTCCCCGCTCGCACTCGCATGCGTTGGGGACCCGAACCTTTTAAGGGGCCAGAGTCCGGGCGAGATCCCGGTTCTGACCCCCTGCTCGACGGCGGCGTCGTCGGCGGGCAGCCGCTGGGCGGAGGGAGGAATATACCCTCTCTCTGGCCCACGACGCCGTCTGCTTCTGCGAGATGGTGGACTCGCAGAATTCGAGCATCGCCTTCCAGGACTCGTCGCTCTCGAGCATCGACGCCACGACGCCCGGGAGCGACAAGTCCGGTCCTATTTTTTGGACACACCCCTGCTGCTCCCACGCGGGGCAGAGCGCGAGCGTATGCTCTGGTGTGTCCCGGTCACATCTTACACAGTGATGGCACCTCGTCATCGGCTCTGCCTGTACCAGGTGCAGATACCGTCCAAAGCACCCGTGCCCGGTCAGCATCTGCACCATCCAGAAGGTGAGGCGTCCACGTTTGCCACGACCCACCCAATCCTTGAGGACGGGGCGGATCGCCTCGACGGTCCGCAGACCCCAAGTGGGGTTAGCGAGTCGCCGCTCCCACGACTCCATTACGGACCGCCGAGATTGGACCCTCCGGTCCCGGACCGCTTCCGGCAGGATACGCACCACGCCCCGGGCGCGATTGTCGCATCGCCAACGGTAATCGTCAGCGAGCGCCTCCGCCTCCAACTCCCAGGGCGGCGTCCCCGCCAGCACGCACGCCGCCTCAAACGCGACGGTGCGGTATCCGCGGATGACCCTGATGGGTACGATGCGCTGTGGCCGACGCAGGCACCGGGCAACAGTTGCCCGAGTGCGAGGCTCGGCCCAAACGGGCGCACCGTACAGGGCCATCGAGCGCACTACCCCCGCGTAGAGGCGGCGTAGCTGGGTCCCCCGATGTTCGGAAGCAGCCGACCGAGATGGCCGGCCGTCCTCACAAGACGGGGAACCAGCGCCTCGAAATGGGTCCGGAAGGTCCAACGGCTGTCCAGCACGAGGCCGAGGTACCTGAGATGCACCCCGACCTCGATTCGGACGCCTCCAACTATGACGTGGGCGTCGACGGGCGGCACCGCCCTTGCCCTGTGAAACCACAGGGCCTGGGACTTATGCAGCGCCACGTCGAGGCCCAGTCTCCTGATTCTGCCGACGACGAGGGCCACCCCCGCTGTGGCAAGACGGGCAGACTCTCTGTGGTCGTCCCCCCGGGCCACGACCAACGTGTCGTCTGCGTAACAAACGACGCTAAGGCCCGGGAGGAGGGCGCCCCTCAGCACCCAGTCGTACCCGATATTCCACAGGAGGGGTCCAAGAACGGACCCCTGTGGAACACCGCGCACGACCTGGAACCGGTGCAAGGTCCCACCGTACCCGGTACATTCGACCGACCTGGCCTCCAGGTAGGAGCCGATCAGCCGGCGGAGATAGAGGGGCACTCCGTGCCTCTCCAGTGCCCCCCCAATCACGGACCAGGGCAGGGTGTTAAAGGCGTTGGCGATGTCGAGCGACACCGCCAAGGCCACCCCACCCTGGGAGACGGCCTCCTCCGAGAGGGCCCGGACGCGCAGAATTGCATCTACGGTCGAACGACCCTCCCGGAAGCCGTACTGCTCCACCGACAGATCGGGTCCAACCCCGACCAGGTGCTGAACGATGCGGGCAGCCAGAACGCGTTCCAGCAATTTGCCCACCTCGTCCAGCAGTACGATGGGACGGTAACCGGCGGCTGAGTCCGCCGGGCGCCCCTCCTTACGTAGGAGGACCAGTCTGCCCGTCCTCCAGAGCGAGGGAAACCGTCCCGACTCCAGGCATGAATTGTACAGCCTCAGGAGTCGGTCCCCCAGGGCATTGAGGGCCAAGGCGAGGACCCGGCCGTGGATGCCGTCCGGGCCGGGCGCCGTGTCTTTCCTGCTCATTTTGACCACGGCTTCTTGGAGCTCATCTTTGGTGATGTGAGGTTTGTAATACGTAGGCAAGTCCTGAATTTAAGTGTAGTAAATATTTGAGTTCTTAAATAAAAATAAATATTGATTGTAGTAAAAACAATTAATTAAATATTTACCATATTGTAATTGAACTTCACTTGAACCAAATCGAGGCAGAAATAAACATGATAAAATCCAGATTATCATTAGTATTAACCTTATGATCCCCAACATAGACTTCGTAATACAATATTATTAACCTGTAAATACTTGTCTATAATTTAAAGTTTTTTTGCATGAAATTCCAGCATACACAAAGTTTGCATTTATTTTCCTAAAATGTTATGTTTTTATTCTAAAGTACATTTTCTTATATTCATATTTTAAAACTAAGCAAGAATATTTACCAAATTAATTTAAATTATATAATGTTGTACTTAACTCTTTTAAATAATCACAGATCAATGTTGATGCAGGTGCATTCATGAAAATCAAATGCGGTTACAGTTTACTTATTGTTGCACACAATGAGTGCTTAGAATTGATAAGGTGTATAGTAGTAGCTGTTTAACGCACTACGTTGTTAACTTTTGCAATTCCATTTTTGCACAAAAAAGACCATTCGTCATTATACGTCATCACCCTTTTTCACTCAGATAAAGTGGTGTATTAGTTTACTGGATTTGAATAAAAATCAGAGTAATTTTATATTTCAAAAAGTATATATTTATCTTATTTTTTCCTTATTTATTAACATTTTAGGTTTTCTCGTTTTGAAAATGTTTTCTTCTACTTTTGCTATTCACATCTCTTCGCCAAGATCGGGAATACCTTTTAAGCCTCTGTAAAAAAAAATATATTAAATTCAAAATCTACTAGCATATCAAACTAGCAGGAAGAATAAGATCTTCAATCAGAATTTTTTTGAGATGCCTATTCGCATCTAGTTAGATATTATGTAAATTTAAAATCTCATCCTTAATGGGATACTGGATTAAACCATCACGAAGTGAACCTTTTAAAAGTATCTTTATTCAACCTTATTCATTAAAATAATCCTCATTAAGTCCTTTAATTTGCGGTAAGGGTCGTTTCCTACGATGTATTAATTCCAAACCGAATTAATTCATTTTGTTCTACATTTTCAGGAACATTTTGTTGTTTAAATGTATCTGTTTATATTTGTTTTGTTAATGAACCAGCACTAATAACTGAAATCAGAATCCGGCTGAAGTAGGTAATACTGGAATAAGAAAAGAAGAAAACTCTTCTTTCGAAGACTTCTGTGAATCAAACTAGGTTATTTAAAATAATGATTACTTGGTGCAGTCCTCAGGTAAAACGCATTTGTGTGTGCGATCGTCTCTGACGTAGGGATGTACACATATACAGCCGGGCTCACAGAAGGGATAGCAAGGACGCAGTCGATCCCGAGGGTTGTCACACGTGATTGACGCACACCCGGCGAAGCATGCCTCGTACCTTGGCACATAAATTAACTTAAGTAAGGAAATTCGTTTAATAAATAATATAAGGGAAATATAGCTGTGAATTAAATCGAGTTCGGGTTAGTCATAAGTAATGGAAATGATGGGATACATAACGTTTGAATTCATAGTTATTGTTTTATGGATATAATTAGAATAGGTACTTTTATTTTATTCGAAGAATCAAGATGAGATCAAATTAAAAATTTCTATATTTTCATTAGGTACTACTAGGTACTATATAAAATCCATAAATCAACTCACTTTTCATGTGGTCTCTCACAATTCATTACAAACGGATACTTCTTCTCTTGCTCCTTTTCCCTGTTAGGATAAATTAAAACGAATGAAGAAAAAAATACAAATGTGAGCCATAATATTATTATCAGCTATAATAAAATACTGACACAAATGTTGATGGGTGTGTTATTTCCGCACTTTTGATTCCCATATCTTCGAAATGCTTTCTATAAGCATCTGAATCTCTCACTTTGTCCCCATTGATATGACCTTTATTATCTGAATCATCAAGGAATCTATCATAATCAAATCGTCTGCGATTGTCCCAATCTTTATGATCATCTGACTTTAATAATGTTTTTAGCCTAGAGTTTCTTCGTTCATTAATAAGTCTCTTATTATTTTCATCTTCGTAATCATAGTTCGGTCTTGTTGCTGATACTATAATGTTATCTGTAATTTTATTATTTCCTTTAAAGGTTGCAGTTTTGACACAGTGAAAAAATTTAGCGTATTATTAGAGCATTTAAACTTTATATCAACAATAATTTTAGTACAATACATTAATATTATTTAACAAATAAGAGATTAAATTGAAATAAGATGCTATTAAACAAAATCATGGTTAAATTGTAGTTAAAACCAGAACTTACATAACAGAAGAGCTAAGATAAGTAATTTCTTCATAACTAACTTGCTTGCTATTTTCTTTAAATGTTAGATGTTTGTAAGTAGACACTCCAAAGTGTAATGAAATATTTCATGCTTTTAATTATAACTCCAAATTGAATGTACTGGAACAGCTATTGATGAACAAAAAGTCTAATGCGACATCACTTTGCGGAAAACTGCGATAGTAAAAGAAAAATAAGGTTTGCATTCAATTGCAAATAGAAGAGCTGAATTCAAGTGATACGAATCCATTGTTCTATGAATGCCATTTTACAAGGTATTAGTGGATGGAAAAACATAAGATTCTACAACAATCGATGAATTTGATTTTGAAATGAAATAAAATACAGATTTTTTGTTTATTTACACATATATATGTTATATTTTTAAATTCTTCATTAAAGCGGTTCATGAAATTAGCACAATAATATTGATTGATTGATCTCAAGAGATTTTTCAATTCATTTATTTTTACTAGGTATGTTTAAAACTACATTCTCTTTGAATTTGGCCTGTAAACATCACTCTGTAGAATTTTTCTTGGTTGGAGAGCTTTGATTGGTGGTGGAGCAATGACAATGTTGAAATAATTGCCCATCCTGGACACTTCCGGACTCCGTCTAGAATCGTCTGGTTTGTTGTTTGGTGGTGTAAGTTCATTTTCATTAAAATCTTGACCGTCTCGTTTAGTTTGACTTCGATGTGACCTTCCGTAATATTTGGGTGCCGAAGACTTTTCCCTTTTCGTAGGTATTGGTATTCCCATTTGCGTCCTAAAACAAGAGTTGATTTGTAAATTGAGTATAAAATAAATATTGATTATTGAAACATGATAATGGTTAAAATACTTACGGAGAACAATCTTGTGGTAAAACACACTGATGCGTTCTATCGTCCCTTATGTATGGTTCCTCACAGATGCAACCAGGCTCACAGTATGGGTAGCACGGTCGTAGATGACTGCGAGGGTTATCGCACGATACTTCTGCACAACCACCAAAGCAGGGCTCGTATACTTCATTAGGCCAGTAGCAAGCTGAAAATAGGAAATGTTTAATATTGATACCTATATATATCATTTCTAAGTTCGGGGAACAGTCTTATTCTCATGAGTATAGACAAAGAATAGCTGAATTCTTGGTAAAATTTCACAGTTAAAAGGTACGATGAGGTCCCAAAGGACATTAGAAGGTATCAAAAAGCTCTAAATCTTGGTTCGAATGCTAGATTTGTTTCCATTGCGAACGTTACAATGACTTAACGACGACGAAAACTGTAAGATCCCTGAGGGTTCGCTCACATACTCACATTATAGAGCTAACGATTTCAGTTTTCATGATTTTGGCATTTGTGACTATAATAATTATTTTTCAAAAATTTACGTAAGTTCATATCAATAGGTAATAACAAATAATATTATTTAGTAGCAGATCAATCAAACCTACCTTTTACTATTTTATCTTCATCTCTAGCATTTGTAATTACTAAAAGTAATGTTGAAGAAACAAATGTACACCACAACTTCATCTTTTACATAAAGCACTGTACACTAATGAATAAGTAGCCGTCGAGCTATTGTTCCATTCCATTGTCTTTTTGTGGAAAACTGTTTTCAGATTAAATGAAATATGGATTCTACTATTAAGACGTTTTATCACTGTGGTGAGTGATTTCACATAAATCATTAAAAATGTGTGGCTGGAATAAACTTCAACAGTTATTTTTTAGTGTAAAGTAATACCTACGTAATACCTACTGTAGCATTGTAAATTATTTCTATTATAATAAAGTAGTTACCTATAATTTCTTTATTATTTCCTGTCCAAGCAAGAAAATGGACGACATAAAACTTTATTAGTTTATCCGAGAGTCTATGGCGAGGATGGAATTCATCAAAACATTATGACAAGGGTACACGTATTTTGTAAACAGGAAGGTCGCTGGTCGGTTTAGTCATGTCTGATTGAATTATTGTTTCTGTTCTAAAATGTAAGATGGGTTTCGGACACGTTTCTGAAATATTTACACTCGTATCTAATAATTTAGGAGTTGACGAATAATACTAAACAAATAATATGTATTAAAATACCTACTTAAATGTTAACATTGTAAATGAAGAAAGTGAAAATACTCAAACTAGTTCATCAAGTTTTTAATAAAAATTTATTTTTGTTTATAAGTTCATAATTTTGTAAGGTAGTAAATTTCGTATGTACTATATTAATTAGTAACAAGGAAAATAAAACGATGTAGGTACATACATAGAAACGTATGCTTTCATACCTACAGCGTCATGTTGAATCGATTATTCCATCAAAAAAGAGCAAAAGGATCAAAACAAATAGTTAAGTTACTATTTTATGAGCTCCACGGGCGCACGATACGATTTCATGAGAGAAAATCCTAGTTAATAGTATTCGAGTGGTTTCTATATTTACGTGTATGAGCATTTCATACAAATGTATCGTCTGCAATTTAGTTCAGTTTATTATTAAGATACAGCAACAATATATTTTATTAACAATAAATATACAATTAGTGTTATATTATAAACAAATAGTCTTAGTCTAACGCAGTTAAAGAGTATTTACCCAAATGTAAATTTATCAATTAAGTATATCAAATTCCGTCATCATAATATTGGTGCTTTAGTATTTAGCTGTAAACTATTCTGTGGTCAAACAAATAGAAGTGTCAAAGAGCTTTACAAATTGATTGCAATAGTTGGTAGCATGTGTAGGTTTCATAAAGTATTTCGTAACGAAATGTAACGAATTTTAGGGCTAGAACTCACTCATAAGCAGTTATTTTATGAACGTTGTTATTGTTAACAGGTCGTTTTATGTAGCTGGAGGGAAATTGAGGCATTTCAAATAACCATCGGAGAAGCTCGCTCGGATCCGCCTACGAAAAATAGCTTTTCCAATAAAATATGATTTTGTGCGATCTTTTTTATTACACGTATAGGTACTTGGGGGAAGTTTGCAGGTTTATGGTCGAAGTCTGGGTTTTGTTAAAATTACGAATATTTCACATTGCACCTTTTGGGTGCTTTGTTACTTTTTGTTTTTGGTAAATTTAAAAGCACATTATTTGAGTTGATTTGTAACTTATTATTATTATAGTAGATACTACTATTCTGTCTTTGAGATTTCCGTGTGTCATTAAACAATTATTTAACTACGAGAGCATTAGTTAAAATCATTAACAATAACTTTCATGATGGACATGCTAGTTTCAGTCCATATTCATTTATTTGCTCATTTTTTACATTATATCTTTAAAAAAAACAATCACAAGAAAATAAATTTAAAAATACAATATAAAAAAAGCAGAGGGCCACTGGAGACGGGGTCTACGACCCAAGCCATCAGTGGTCAGGGCTCAAGAGAGAGGAACCTCCTCACAGTTTCAGTTATTATAACTGTTACTGTGAAACTAAATTGTTAGAAACGTAACAAGCAGTCTTCTAAAAATAAAAATCATGTAGAATTTTTTCTGTTAACCGAAAAATGGATAAGTTGTCAAACGATCTTCAATTTGAAACAACAACCGTCATTTCCAACCATCAATATAAGAACAGCTACTTTCATTCTCTTACACAAGAAAAACATATCTTATTCACAACACGTGCAACACAAATTACAAGCAGAGTGATCTTCTGGTCCCTTAAATAGACGCCTGTCGATTGCGCAGCCCTTTCCTATAAAAACAAAAAAAATGTAAAAGACTTTAGCCCTTACACGGCTGTGTTAAGGATGTATTCGGCATGTCGAAGTTAACAAAACAACAAATGATGGGCAAGAGCCGATCTCGGCAAGTCCGTCGGTCTCTGGGGCTTGTAGGTCCGATATATTCGAGCGGGTCTGGCAACTCTTCAAGATTACTGTCAGCAAATAGGATGGTCCGACGTGCTCTGAACAAAAAAGTCAAATAATGCAACCTACAGGAGGATTCGTTCATTTTCTTATTTCCGGGACACTGCATAATGCCTTCTCTGATTAGTACTTTGTATTTCACTCGGCGCCCTAGCTTATAGTTTGTTTACATTCAAAGTAAGAGGATTTTCTGTAATTTGCAGCCAGCGAAATTCTTGACTAATACAGAAAAGTGTATGTTGTGTACCTAGTGACAATTTTAATTCAGTTTTTTAACAGGAAAATGCAATTGCAATAATCACTTGATTTTTTAGTTTAGTTTTATTACTTGTACCATTATATCTCAACAAGTACACTGTTTCGTTTTTGATAGTTATAGACTTAAAAGAACAATTATAAACGAATATCTTTAGTGTTGCAAGTAGATTAAATGGTAATGGTAACAATGAAATTACTAGCGACAATGTATTTTATAGGTTAGGTATTCAATATTTTACTAAAATATACTTAGTAGTAAGTACCTATAATAGAAAATGTTGGAATGGTCTATTGTAGAAAGAAATAAACTACTTTCTATTTCTCTTGTTGTGTTTTAAATAACTACATATTATTCTTATATTAAAATCAACGAAGATTGTAAACATCTTAACCTTTCATTTATTTGAAACTTAATAACAATTAAATAAGTAGTTTTCAGGAAAAACTCCCTAATTTTAATCCAATAATTTGAAGAAATTATTGCAAGTAAGAGCAAGCAATAAACAAGGGAAATAAACAGACACCAATAAACACACTGGAAGAAAGATAATTACGACGCTCATTGACAAAGTTACGAGTATTAGATAGAATAGGTTGTACATATACGTATGAGATCGTTGATTCCACAGTTTAGATGACTGTCAGGAGATACAGTCTAACAATTGTTGTAATGTTCTGTTAGATTGCTAATGAAATGCTAATTAATTAATGGTTGTAGTACATACTTAGATAGTCCTTTCAACAGAAAATATAAAATATTCTCAAGGAATCGTTATTCACCAAAATAATTTATTTAGAATTCTATTTATTTTTATTTTATTTGATTTATGACACGTGCCGCACATCATCACCTCTGATATCCCAGTTAAACCATCACACACCACTAGAGGTGTAAACTTACTAAAACAAAAGATATTTAAAATAAAATGGATTTCCAAGCAAATTTCACCTTTTGATATCGATATGTACTAGGATTGTAGCTGAGCAACATTACGTAATTGAAAGCCGCGGTTTGGCCCAGCAACACCGAAGCCGAGGCAGTGACGCCCGCCGCTTATAAATTAGGGAATTATATTAATCACGGATAACACCCTGACTGCTGTAATTTTAACGAGGTTACTTTTCGTCTTGTACCTGTGGATCTTTTATGTTATACCTCATTTTATTACGTCTGGTTTAATGAGGCGTTGTAGGTTCTTAGGTTTGGAATTTTATGACGTCGTGGTGTATTGTGTTACATCGAGAATTTATTAAAATCTAAATTTTATAAATATTGTATTTTAAAGTGCCTACAGGTCCTATTAAAACGCAAATAACTTGAAGACGATTCTTTAACCCTAGTAAGCACCTAAACTGAACCACGAATTTGTGTGATGATTATATTAAAGGAGGAAAATTAGCGAAAGATAGCGGCGTGTTCGAGTTTCACCTGGGGAAGGATTATAGGTTCTGATAAGCAAATATATTGCCACAATTACGGTACAGAAAGGAAGAGGAAGTTGGGTTAAAGAGAAAATACTATCAAGAACGCTTGTACAATCTAAACGAGTTCCAACGAAACTATGAAAGCTCATCTCAACATATTTATCAGTGTCGTTCTCAGAGCCATTGTTTGTTTCGAACGTTGTTTGTCTTAATATACCACTTAACATATTTTAATCTTTCCTCGTCTTTGTTCGGCGGAAAGTCACTGAAAATTTATCTGTCTCCGGCAATGTTATCAGAGTTATGAACATGTTCCGCATTGTTGTTTTCCGCAGCTACTTAAAATAAAGAAGAAAACTTTTTGATATAAGTGGTTTAATAAAGGGAAATATTATGAACGATATTTCTTGTTAATGTTAATGAGCATCGCCTAAACTTAATCCACCGTCGATGAAGTAGGAGCATCCGGTTATACATTGGGCATTATCACTGGCCAGAAATGCTACAATATTGGCCACATCAGATCCTTGGGGTACTTTTCGTAGCGGCGCGTTTGTTTCCACCATTTCGAACATTGCTTCAATGTCAGAATCCTTCATGCCACTTTTTTTAAAAAGAGGTGTTTTTACGGGTCCTGGATTAACAGCATTTGCACGAACTCCTTTACATCCAAGTTCTAGAGCCAAACATTTGGTAAACATATCGATAGCTGCTTTCGACATGCAATAAGCTGTCATAACTGGTAGTGGTTTATGTGACAGCATACTAGAAATATTAATGATACTTCCTTTTGTTTCAATAAGATGTGGTATTGTTTTTGTAGTGAGAATGTAAGGCCCTCGAAGGTTACTGGCAATAACATAATCAAATGCTTCCATGTCAGGTTCGATGCCAGATAATGAAGATACTCCAGCGCTGTTAACGAGAACATCTATTTTACCAAATTCGTTTATGGTATTATTTATGATTTTATCAATGTCTTCAATTTTCGTAATATCTGCCACAATAGTTAAAGGTTTACGACCACTTTTTTGTTCACACTCTTTAGATATTTCACTAAGTTTGTTAACGTTTCTCCCAACGAGAGAGAGTGAAGCGTCTAACTCCGCAAATTTGATAGCACAAGATGCACCAATTCCCGAACTGGCTCCAGTTAGTAAAACGGCTTTATTATTAAACATGGTGAACCGACGTTGGACGATTACTGACAGACAATGAGACAGGTAACATTATACACAGATGATTACGGTTCGGCTTCGGCGATGTGTGACCACAAAATGAAAGTTAATCCAGGTTCTATTATTACAGTGTGTTATTTTGTTACATTTAAATGTTAATTAAATAATAAAGTTTTGAAAAGTATTACCTATACATTGGTAAAACAAATATCGATTATGAAATGTTTTTAGTTTTTATCATTAAAAGGTCAAGAGATATGTATTAAGGCTAAAAAAAACTTATTTTTTAAAAAATCATATGCTACCAGGTGTATATGCATATTTATTTATGTATAATTTTATATACAGAAAGAAAGTAGTTTTGATGTAGTCAAACAATAAAATTGGAAGTAGAAAGAAAGTACCCGCCTGAATAAAGGGCATGAAATAAAAAATAGCATGTTCTTTTACGATTTATTCAAGTTACTATCATCAGAAGGATGGCACGTTAACATTTGAATCTTAATCTAATTACATGTATATTATTATAAAGCCTAAAATAAATAAAAACCCTAAATAAAATTAATTTGGCACTTTAAAATTTATATTATTATAAAATATATGTTAAATACATGATTAGAATAAGAAGAATAAGAATAAGAATAAATTAATGAATTAGAATAAGAATAAGAATACATACAAAAATAAACTTAGAATCTAGCGTTCATACATAATATTATAATTATTAAGGATACAACTAAGACACAACCAATTTCAAAATATTTTATTTTAGGTAATTTTTATGAGTTAATTTAGACACTAGATACACATTTCTCGCAACACAAACAAATATTACAAAGCAGAAATATCAATAGTTTAATAAAATAATACAGTTGCACTTTGATTCTAACACTATGATCGTTCTCGACCCGAAATATTACAATTCTAAATGTTTCAGAATTCAAATCAATTCTTGCCTTACGTTATTATTTTTGTAAAGATAATAGAATTAGATAGTCTCTTCACAACAGTGTTTACGTTTTTCGAGAATAATCGGGTAATTAATTTATGTAGCATTAAAATATAGTTTTAAACCACAAAATTACGTCCTACACTATAAATAAGATTAGATAATGAATATTGATCACTACAAGTTATTCCAAGCTTTCGTATTCGTGATACCAATACTTGATTTGTGAAACGGTTTAGATTCCCAAGAGGGATTTGTATCGAGAGGCTGATTTACATATTTATGTACACTCTACAACATTAATATGGATGTCGGGAAACGTTTGTATTGTATTAGCTCAGCAATCCATGGCAATTAAAGTACCTCCTTTCTGCATTAAGTAGTTATAGTTATAAGATGCAACGTCATTTATCATATCAATTTGAATACAAGAGTAAAAAGTTTGAAGATTTTTACGCATTGTTAAAGTTACTCGCATCTATCTCAAATCACTACTACATCTAAAATTAGCAAATAATGTTTGGAACGTTTAATTTAACGACAGCAAGGTTTGCTTAGTGATTGATTTTTATTAGGATTAAAGAGATTCCTACATATCTAAGTTATAATGTAATTTGTGTCCATATTTAAGACAAATATGGTTTCGGAATCTTTTAAAATCTCAGTAAGATAATGTTTGATTTTTAGTAGCACACGTAGAAACAGTTAAAATACTACTATAAAGGCAAAAATAGCCAAATAGGAGCCATAAAATACATCATAACTTGTAAAAAATGATGTGTATAAACAACACTGGAGGGAGTGCGATATTGGACGTATATACTTCCACTTAATTGTATTAATTTATAATACTACACCTATTAAGTAGGTACTTACTCATAACATCTAAGAAGCTATAGATATTACAAATTGAATCATCGTCCAACCGTCCCTTAGAAAAATATCAAAGGGCCAATAAGATTGAAAACTACCTTAGCAAAGTCAATAACATGATAGTAAAAGGTTGCGCGATATTATTTATTGGGGTTTTATATCCTCAAAATTATTTACCGTTGCGCTCGTCGTAAACGAAATGTTCATATCTGGGTTAGGTTTATGGAAACATCGTTTGAAGATCGATTTGGCTACAGCGCGGTCCAATACATTATTATTTTGCCCATCGAGCTGTAAAGAATATGAACCACGCGTATCCATTTAAAAATGAATAACTTTTATGGAATTTGTTTGAAACAGAAAGTCAGTGAACCGCGATACAAGCAAAGTTGCTAAAACTAATTTATATTAGTCATTTTCAAACTTTTATTTTAGAAATTACTTTTTGCAAATGTCGATGTTTAAAAAATACTAACATCAACTAGATCTCTACGGACATCTACATACAAATATAATCTACATTAAAATACACAAAGTAAAATAATAATACCTACCTACCTAATGATTAGTACCAAAATCCTAATTAGAGAATTACAAAAATAAAGAATTAATATAATTATACATTTACTACAAAATCTACAAGCTTCTATCCACAATTAAAAATATTTACAATGTTATGAAATATTTCAACAATATTTTCAGTTTCATCTTGAAATATTATAATTTAATGGTTGAAGTTATCAGAGTCTGAGATCACGATATTGCTTAGCAATCTTAAAATTAATGACTAGCAAATTGCCACTCGAGATTTGAATTCTTAAAATTACGTTTTTGTATTCATTTTGCGAAAGCGAGTTTGTAGATTGATGTTAACTTTAAGCTCGATTTATTATGTGAAACCACTGACGTCTTCATCCTTTGAATGTTTGAAAAAAATATTTTTTCGAATATTTTTGTTGACTACCTAATGGTTGAGATTAGGTACCAAGAATAATTTATTAAAAAAAACAAAATGTGAATCCGTTGAAAAGAAACGACAAAACGGATTTTCAACATTCATAGAGATGTCTTAATAATTAGATAAATTGGGAGGTTCCTCTCTCTTGAGCCCTGACCACTGATGGCTTGGGTCGTAGACTCCGCCTGTGGTGGCCCTCTGTTTTTTATATTGTATTTTTAAATTTATTTTTTTGTAAATGTTTTTTTTAAATATAATGTAAAAAATAATCTAATAAATGAATATGGAAAGGTAAATTGAAAATTTTCATTATTCTTAATTTGTTTCATAATTTATGAAGTTAGCAATACTTACTTACATTACATATTAATTAGGTCTATTAGCAAACTCCGGAAACTATAGCAATCGTCGATTACATTTTTTCTCAATTTGACTACAATGACTAATTTTTTTAAGCTCATCACAAATTTGCAACTACTTAATAGCGAGCTACATAATTTTAAGAAATGATGAATTGTTTGTTAAATTGACGTTTATTGTAATGATTAGGCGTTTTTCAAATGGTGCGCGTCATGATCACAGCGGCGCAACACAGCGAAGTGAGTGACTTGGAAGGAGTTAGCGGAACGACTCCCGCGCTCCAACGTGCCGGTCATCGTGTAACCCATGTTGAAATCAGCTTGGGTCACATTTGTTGTCAGATATAGCTGAACAAAAAACATACAGTTAGTAGTTTTAGGATAAACTTAGAGCAAGTAGAACTAAATTGTACAAAAGATAAGTGTACATTGACATACAATTAGTTTTAAGTTTGAATCTTTATCGAGTCACAAAAAAATAGAGCTAAACCACTACCTTTTGAAAATGCTTTTACTTCTTTGCTATATTTAAATATTGCATGATCAAGTAAGTTAACATAAAATATTATACCTTAAAATCAGCATCAGTGCCAAGATGCTTAAATGTACCAACGATGTAGACAGCGTTGACACCGCTCACGACCATGCGAGCGTGAGTGCTGTGCCTAAAACATAACATAAAATTCACAAACGGAGTCCGGACCCACATAGAGCTTAATCCGCACAGGGTTTCATAATATCAAGCGTCTGTTTGTCACGTCTGTTTCATAGTCGAGGACGCTAAACGTAAATAATACTGTGTTTGGAAAACGAACTGACTGTTTGGCTTTAGTCGAAATTTTAGCTTTCTTTGTTTTCTGTCTTTCAATTTCACAATACCTACATACACGAATGTATTAAATAGGTTGTCTCTCATTTGTCTACTAGGATAATTAAAAAATATATACATGAGATGTAGTTCTATTGTAACTGTTAGTAGTCTTACTTATTTTTACACTTTATTGTACACTAGAAAATAGCAACTAATTATTATAGTTCAGATTAGTTAAATATTGTTTACAAGTTTGTAGTTTTTGAACTCCAGATCTAAAGAAATTATATTCTTTGCATGAATTCAAGACTAAATTTATGTTCATGAATACTAATGAAATACCATCTTTTCAACTAAATTTTCTGTAGTATTTTTCTTTAATATAAGATAACAGTGGCACGCAGCGACCGGCCGTTTGTCAGCCGACAAGAATTAGTGCGGCACGTTTACCGGAGACACCGGCCACCTTGTAATACGGCGACGACAACCTCAGATTTATATTGTAATATACGGACCTCTGTTTCATAACACTGTCTTATTGGTACCTACTACATAACATTGAAACATTATTTTACTAATACATATGTATAAGTAAAACCATAGACAATATTTTTTGTATTTTTATAAAAGATAAAATTAAAAAAAAAACTTACACTCTAATACATAAGATCATGTTGGTATTGACATTACTGAAGTTTAACAGTGGTACTCACACTAGGCAAGCCTGTATCGTGAGTACCAAAGACTCCCTGTGTTTGTCACCTCGGTTCAATTGTAGGGTAACATTAATAAATCACAAAGTGAATACTAACGTATAACATTACAATCCTATCGTTCGTGTAACAGTATATCTAACAATTGATTACTTTAAAACATACATGCCGTCGAGGTGGAGTTCATCCCTACTATATGGAACCACCGCGGTCATCCACGGTTCGTTTCAGGAACACTTTTTTGCCACGCACCATACGGCTATGGAATGAGCTCCCCTCCTCGGTATTCCCTGAGCGCTATGACTTGTCCTTCTTCAAACGAGGCTTGAGGAGGGTCCTTAAAGTTAGGTCGTAGGTAGCGACCCCTCAGTGTTCACACATTCACAGTGTGACATTGCAGAGGTTCATGAGCGACGGTAACCACTTAAGATCAGGTGGGCCGTTGGCTCGTCTGCCTACAAGGCAATAAAAAAAAAAAAAAAATACAACACAAAATAATTTAAAACATTGCTCGGTACCTTAGTTTAATTCACGTTTTTATTGAACTTAAATTGATGTCACAGCAGAGCTTTTTTGTAAGGCACACGAGTTAACGACCTTTTTAGTCCTTAGTACTCCTAAGTGTTTACATTCATTCAAATTCGTAAGTCTTTTTATCATTACAGTGCAGTGGTACCCAATAGTTTGAATTTTATGTAGATTATTATTTTGGATATTCAAATTGCTCCTTATCTTTTACCTAGTTCCTTATTAATTAAAAACAAATTTCTAAGAAATAAATTATTGAAGTACACCTGTACCATTTACAACGCTCTCTGTACCAACCCATTACTGCCCACTGTTGGGCTCAGGTCTTCTCAGAAGAGGATTCGGATTACCATGCTTGCCCAGTGCGGATTGGGGACTTCACATATCTTCAAAGGATTTTTAGAACCCTTTTCGAAATGCAGGTTTGCTGACGATGTTTTCCTTCACCGTTTTTAGCCAGTGGTGTTGTGAAAAATTGCACATAAATATTTTTCCACATCTAGATTTAGAGGTACAAGTCGGCCGGATTTGAACCCGCGACCTCCCGAACGGAAGAAAGCGCTTCGACCACTCGGGCACCATGACTTACAACGCTGAGATAATCCAAATCCATCTGGAATGTGAACATATTTTATCGTTACACAAAATAAGTGCAAGATCACGCTGCGCGTAAATAAAATTTGGTCCGTACTCGTAAGTCCGATATGTTGTCAGGCGCGATAGTATCTGCTCCCCGGTCACGTATTCCTGTTAGTAGGGCGTGAATCCAACACGTACTACTGAAGCCCTAACGGTCCTATAATGGCTCTGAACTACAAGAGGACCGTCGACTCCAACGTAGTTTAAGGTGTTACGGAAGGTCTTTTTGTAAATTAGTGTTAAGTTACCTAAACATGATTCCTCTTTGATCATTGTATTACTGGTAATGTGTAAAAGTGTATATAAGGACAATAAACTATTTCTATTCTATTTATTTCTATTCTTTCGTTTTTTAATGTGGTTCAATACTCTAAGTTTAAAAAAGTAAATACAGTAAAAAGGTTACGTTAAAGATTCATTCCTAAGATTACTGAGCACAAAACCAACAAACCTACAAAATTAATTAAGACAAGAACAATATTTAATGGTAGTTAACGGTTTATCTGCACCATTTATATTGCTATGTTATATTCATTCAGAGTAGTCTGAATTGAGAGGTCGTCATGAAATACGGCCAGTTTAGGCAAAGTAGTGAGGGCGGGCTGTAATAATCGTTATCGCTAACGGCTCTCGTTTAGTCGTGTCATGGACCTGGTGTTTTTCCCAAACTGTAAATTGCGTTACAGAAAATAAGCTACAAACCACAGGCGGGAAAATACAGTTGTAGTTTTGTTATATAAATGGGTTCTGTTAATGAAATACTCTCATTGTACCCACGCACTAATTAGTTGGAACTGCTTTTGAAATATGTATAGGTAGGTATGTAATTCGTACAAAAAATCGAATACAATAATAAATAATTATCCATTTAAGAAAACAAATATATTAAAGAAACGAGGAATTTTGTGAACAATATTCACTTAACGCCTTCGAGGTAAACGCTGAGTTGACAATATTTTATTTAGCGTATGCATACGGGTTTTCCCAGTCGTCGACAGTTCAGCGATAGTAGCGGCCCCCAAGCTTCCTGCCGTTTATCAAACCGCCAGCTCCACGGTTCCACCTGGGTCCAGAGCCGACAGTTAATTGCGCAAAGCTCCGCTAATGTGCAACAAATATGATAAAATATTTCCTTTTGGGAGCGTCAACGTT
This sequence comes from Trilocha varians, assembly GCA_030269945.2. Taxonomy (NCBI): domain Eukaryota; kingdom Metazoa; phylum Arthropoda; class Insecta; order Lepidoptera; family Bombycidae; genus Trilocha; species Trilocha varians. Next base: position 6,228,299 of record AP028257.1, on the reverse strand, counting down.
TTAATTTAATGTGTTCATTTTTCTTTACCTTGAACATCGTAATTTCCTTTAGAAACTTAATTATGAAACGACTCGTTTTTCATTTTGTTAATTAGAAATGCCATGTCGTTTTATAGTATTTGGTTTAGTAATGATTTGTAGCAATAAACAGTTCGTTTTTCATATATTTCATTTTACCAAGTAAAATTGTGTTCATTACTGGTCGATCTAGTTTTTTTATAGTTTGAAACTTTGTTGATTTGGCTTTGTTTTAGGTTCAATAGTATACGATGATGCATAAACCTATATACCTTCTAGTGCCTGCAACCTCTACAACCTTGCATCTTGATCGACGCCACCAGCAAGGCTGTAGAGTCCAGTAAGACGAAGAGGCGCTCCTTGCCCATCCTTCCTCAGGGAACATTAGAACCTGAAACCAAACATTCAAATGATAACCTTCACGTTAGTATCGACAGTACGTACTATGATATAATTGACAGAGTATTATTTTAGGCAAAGTGCTATCTCCAATATAACAGGAACGAAAACGACGGTTTCACGAAACGTTGAGTACGAATTACCTAAATTAGAAAACTTTACAAGCCTTTCGTCGGCGGGTTGAAAAATAGCTTTTTGCTAAAACTAATATTGCGGGCAGAAACAAAAGAGCAGAGTTGTAACGAAGTTGTTTCGTAGCGGGTTTACAACCGCGGGCGATGGCTGCCTGCCTGGCTGCTTGGAACCCTGCGCTCGTTTACAGTCTGAGCCTCCGCGAACTGTGCGCTACGTCATCGATAACGTAAACTCGACATCGTAAAGTCTCGCGGCGCACCGAGGTACGTTCGCTCGATTGGCTCCTGGCGTTTCGTTCTCATTTTCTTCACTCCGTCTCGGGCAATATTTTTTTTCTAAAGTGTTTTCCTGCTTTCGACAATATTGCGCCAGTTTCAAAGAGAGGCGGAGACGACGGGGACGAAATCGCTTTCACATTGAGTGAGCACACTAATGATCGAGTTCCGTGCACAACCGATGACTGACGACGGGACCGAGCCGGTACACCTATAATCATATCCGTTGAGACTGGAGTCGAGCTTTAATAAATGTAGCGCTTTTGTTCATATCAATAGTTCAATATTCAAAACAAAATGTGAGAGACTGAAAATCGAAATATCGAAACAAACTGACGAGGTATTCTTGTTTTATTTTCATAATTGTCTATTTTGGAGAATTTTTTCATGGTTATGTAAATTATCTAAGATTTTAAGATTGTTTCTGAAAATTTATTTATACTTAAAATTTTCTTAATTATAAACAAAGAGATTAAAGTACACATGATGTTGAACGTCTTTGATAGACCAAAATAATGTACTACAGTATTGTTCACCTTAAAAAGTTCAACAAACAAGTCCGCGATGGTATATGTCTATCTCTTAGGGATAACCCAGCATAACCATTTTTATTCTTTACTAAAAAATGGTTATTTACGAAGTGATTTTAAACAATACAGCATTAATCCTTATCCAATTAAGTACCTTAAATAAATTGTGCATTTACTATAGATCAATATGCTTTTTACAGCATGTAATTTAAGTGAATATTACCGAAGATATTACAAATTTAAAATGCAGGGTCATAGTTGTTTGCGCCGGGCGGCGCGTGCCTATATAGGCTACAATTTTTGAACCCCTTTGTAACGCAGACGAAGTTGCGCGGGTCATCTAGTCACCGAATAAAGTTAAGATTTTTTTCAGTAAAAAGCAAAATATTTCAATATTTTTTATTATTATACTTTTAATAGTTTAGAAATTATCATGATAAAGATGAATGAAGTCTAAAGACTACTGTGTCTGTAGATTGTAATTGTAATGATTTTCCTGGACATACGTAGCAACTAAATGCCTTTTAAATAATATTCGTATTTGGCTGTAAGTGTTGCGATACCAGATCTCATCAGCACAGAGCCGATAGTCACGTACCTACACTCGACGCCACTTGACAGTTCGCGTCAGTGCTCGCCACCGGTGCATTTAGTGTACCTGTGTGCCTATGGATATAAATCATAGCTAGATTTGATGAATACTAGTTGACCCACGCAATTTTGTCTGCGTCACAGAGGATATAATATATTATAGCATATAGCTTTCTTCGATAAATGGACTATCGAACACTGAAATAATTTTTCAAATCGGGTTCCTGAGATTAGCGCGTTCAGACAAATAAAAAACTCTCCAGGTTTATAATATTCGAAGAAATTACTTATAATAAGTATATATGAATCCATGGTTTAAACCAGGCACCAGGTTTCAAATCTAAGCAACCCTGTCGTGGTTTAAGAGGGAGCTTTTGAACTGTATTGTGTTAGTTATTATTCCGTTTATTTAAATTAGATTCAATTGATGGAACGTTGGAGCCCTTGAACGCTGGAAGTATCGACATTCAGTGACATTGAATGACGGCAATCACTTACTGCCACGTTATTTTCAAGCTCGTATGCTTGCTAAGGAGATAAAAATGCAGTTAACTTTAAATACCTTTTAAGATGTTTGAACTCTTTCTTCTATTATAGGTTTATTCTCAACGAAGGCGTAAAGACTAAGACGTGCAATTTTACTCATTTCGTTCTGTTATTCAATAAATGCAAGTTCATTAATTTATAAAGTAAAAACACTGAAAATGTCGTATTAACAACTAAACATAACTTAGTTTGTCGAATAAACCTTGCCGTAGTGTTGTTGAGATTGAAAACGTCGTCGCATCTAGATAGCGTGTGTCCGTGTCCCGCATCAAGAGCCGGCGCGGCGTAATTGGATTTAGTCTGGACTACGAATACGACGTGAGGATTACCGCTTTAAGGGATTTGACTACGAACCTAACCCCTTGGAAAAGTCACGAGGACCGATTTCTCTAATTAGATTTCTTTATATCTCTATTTGATTTCTGATTTAAAAACACATTAAGTATTTAATTTATACAAAAATAATTAAATGATGAATTAAAATAAAATTGAACTGAGTAACAAATTCATAGAAAAGTGTAAAATGCTTTGTTTACCTTACAGTACCCATGGACGATGATCATCGCTCTCCAAAGTAACAAACACTTCATACAAGAGTCATACAAAATTTATAAGAAGTTGTTTAAAAGATATAAAATAAAAGTAAATTAAAATAAGTAAGTAGAATATCGGGCGTATCGGAAATCACTGACCAACAGAAGCTTTAAGAAGGATTAACTACTCCAGATAACTATAGTTACTGACAGACACAACTGCTGATCAGTTAAGTACATAAGCTGAGGGTCGATCCGGAAGAACAATCCTTGACATTTGAGTATAATACATATTATTCTGGTTATTAAAAAACTATTAAAGATCAAAAAACGAAATATTAAAAATATACTAAACTTTTGTTTTTAGGAGGAGACCAATTTTAAATATTTAGTCAGTCCATAGGTAGAACCTACATCAAATAATTATACCTACACCTTTACTCTGTCTATGTTAATTTAATTTATGTGCAAGTATAGAGTATATTTCTATGATTAAGATACTAAGACGGTACTTTGTTATAAATGACGGAAAAGCAAACCAATGACATAATTTGATGAACGTGTATAAACACCACACACATGTAAACGATATGTAAACGCACTTTATATCAATGTTAGCAATCACTTTAATCTTGTACGTGAGTTGGGAAACCAAGAGGGTGTCCTGTATAAAATAGCGATAACTGTTTGCACTATTAAAATATATTTACTTAGGTCAGAGGCTTGCGTGAAATTGATGTGTGACGAATATGAATCGTCCGCGCTTTTTGGAAGCTATACAAATCATACAATATGTCATCCGTAATAACATTATAAAATATAAAAAACTTTATGTGTCTTTCTTTTAAACCATTTTTCAAACCGCTTTTCCAATTTAGATATTTAGAATTTGGTAATGAAATAGGATGCCTACTGGGGAAGGACGATACTATTATTATTTCTGCACCGAGAAAATCACCGTACGTTTTAGTATATAGCGTTTATAATATACGTTTTAGTTATAGTATATAGCACAATTTCACTAAAATACAACATAATTATAGGGAATCAGATTCAAAATATCTAAGTTTTTTTTTATGAATGAATTATCTATTCCTGTTATGAAATTCGGTATTAATTCAGGGATATGTGCAGTTTATCAACAGTGCCTGTTTCCGGAACATTTTGTGTCAAAATTTAATTAACCTGAAGCGAGCTGTTTGATACACCTATACGAGTATAGCACCGGCTGGGTGCTGCGCAACCAGCTACAATATCGTTCATTAGACCTGCACAATATGCAGTTCAAGTGAAACGTGCACAAGAGTTTATGTTTGTTAATAACTTATTCAAATTTCATAAACATACAAGTATAGGGTATTACCCACTTTTTACATATAGTGAAGAATTCAAATTTATCAAAAACAGTTCTTCAGTTCAAAACTTGCAATATCGTATAGGTACCTATAATATAAGACAACGTTTACGTTTACAAAAATTGGATATGTTAGAAGTGAAAACTTTAGCTTTCATTAAAAAAAAAACATATGAAATTGGACCAATAACAAAAAAGGCCTAACGTGTTCCATTGGAAACATACGAGGAAATTAAAACTCTGCAGACGTCGGTTGGCCAGACAATCGTGTTACAAAACGCTGATCCGAACAACAAAACAATTTTCGACATCGAGTTTGTGGATAGAACGGGAACGAAATAAATTGATTCAAATTGAATTTAAGGGTTTGATTATTGTTTTGATAATTCAATAATAGGGTGCGGCGATGGAAATTGCAAAAGGGCAAACTGTGAGAACTGGTGTCTGTTGTTTTAATAAACAAATTGATACGCAAAGAACCAAGAGAACGCTTTGAGAGTTAAGAAGTGAAGAGAGAGATTTTGAGGAAAATAACGCTTAGTGAAAATCGTAGAGAAACTTTTACTATTATTAAGTTGCCAAGTGTCTTAATTAGTACCACTATTCTACTTTGTTAAAACTCATTTGATGATACGCATTATATTTCCAATTTAACTAGAATCAGAATTGAAAACTGGTAAATTTTGAGGAAAGTTATGTTCACACCTGGACATGTAATAATTAATGATTTAAATATCAGCATAAAAATTACTTAAACGTCTTCTTACCATGTAAGTACCTACTGTAATTCTACTCGTAGTTTCACAAAATGAATAAATTACACTGTAGGAAGATTTTGTTTTGAAATGTAAATTAATTTGTTATCTACAAAGACATTTATTCACGTTTTTAAAGCTGATGATAGCGAGCCAAGTTCCAAGCTTCGAGGTTTATCAGATAATTGTGTGCAACTAGTTGCAAAGCGACAAGGGAAGAGACGCCCTCTAATGCTCTACGTTAATCTTGTACGTGACCTACACAGCCTCAATCTAAGTGTAAATACGAGTAGATATGTAAATTTGAAAACAACGTGAATTTAAACGACGTAGCCGAATCGGTTCCTGGAGATCGCTATTAGCAGTAAAATGCTTTGTAAGAGATAAGTAGAAGTATGTAATAAAAAGAAAAGAAATTTCATTAGAATTTACATTTTAATTAAGTTTTGTTTTGTAACAGACGGACAAAAAACTTACGTCCTTGAGAATAGGAGGATCAAGGATGATGCAAAACAGACACAAGAGCCTTTAAGTAATAAGTGTTTATAAGTTTTACTTTACCCTACAATGTTACAATATTTAAACTATTACTAAACGGGTTCTTACCACGATTATTTTTATTTGAGAGGTCCCGATATTTCAGCACTGTTTCAAGCGCCATGATCACGGGAAGACTGAAGAACTGCGGGTAGATCATTTAAGAGCAGACAAATCTGTCTACCCTCTTTCTCGTTCGTTTGCCGGTACCACTGGAACTCGAACTCACATTTCGACATACCACACTGACGGTATCGGCTGCCGTCTCAAAACTAGATTTTTTGGCTTTATTTTCGTCTTGTAAGAACCCGTTTAGTAATAGTTTAAGTGATGTAGATAACCGCGAGTGTTTAAAGAAATTTATTACAATATTTAATTACAATTATTATTTAAATGAATAACGTACTTATTATTGTTTCCATAATACAGCAAGTATTCAGAGTGCGGTTGTTATTTAGTAATAGTTAGTATATTATAGTAGAGTTAAGCAACTAACTACAAACTAATGGAGGTTCATCAAGCATGCACGAATTGATGAGACACTACAGAGTAGAGGGAGGTGCTTGGCTTTATGCAAATAGGTTGGTTTAAGTTAGCAGCACCGGGAGTCAGTACAAGTAACAAGTTACACGGTAAGCAGAATTACCAGACTAATATTCGTGACAGAAACTAACTACGGATTTGATATTGAACAATTAAATTTAGTTTGTATGTATTAATGAATAACTAAATGGTTTCGTAGACATAATTTATAGAACTCTCGCAAAAAAATACTTCCCATCTCGTAGGCATCCGTGAAATGTAGTTTTCAAGATCCTGTGTTTTGTGTGTGTAGGTAATTATTACTTTTTTTTAACTTACTTAAACGGTTATTTAAAATAATATGACTTTAATAATGTATGTATGTACCTATGATAATATAATAATATCTTGAATCTAAATCAGCAATTTTTCTTTCAGCATTCACGATAGAATTTTTACTCTTTATGAGTCTCATTTTTGAGTTAAAATAGTTGGTAGTTAAGTTAGCGTATTACAGTTACGGATATCGTTTTTACCAAGCGTGAATATAGTTGTGGTGTCATAATACCTTAATATTATTCCCCCAATATTACGCTTATCAATGTAAATGTGAAATTTAAATCACTTCATTAGCAGCAACACGCCCCATATTATTTTAGCGGCGTGATTCATTCTCGCCCGAGGCGCCTCTGAGTAGACAAAGGGCGTAGTTCTTTGATAAAACAAAGGTTGTATCTGTAACTACAAACTGGTTGTTAGAATGTCAAAGTTAAAAAATTGAAATGGCTGTGTCGTTGCGAGTTTTGTACATCACACCGTCAGAGCCGGGCGTGTGCTTCAGGCTATATCCGGCGCATGTAATGCACAAAGAGTGCTAAGTGCCGGTCGTAGTTCATTGATGGAACAAAGGGATGAGTTGCAACTGTAACGTATATAACACATGTAGATCTTATATTGTATGTGGAATTGTAATAAGTATAGAAAATATGGGTATGGATGTGTACGCTATAAGATAGTAGCAGTAATAAATGATAGTGCCTACTTAACAATTTAATATAAACATTGTTAAACAAAGTTTAAAAATTTTATAAACTATATTTTTATAAAGAAAGCTCTGAATTATAGGTCCACTCAATAATAAGTATAAACTAGGTCAACTGACCATTGTTTTGTTTAAATAGTACGAAAATTTTCAATAGAAACAACAATAAATTTCTCTGAATATTACGGAAATGTCACAACATCCAACTTATGATACTTGTGGTTGGCTAAATTCACATAATCCTGCGGCTTAACTCGGCGACTACGGGCCAGCGGGATTAACAGGGAGAATAGCAATTGTAAAATCAAAGCACGTTATAAAATAAATCGTTGAACTAACAACCGGCGATTACCGAAGGCATAAAGTGTTGGGACGAGCTGAATTTAATAGCTGGGTATAATTCAATTGTTCCGGGCTGTCGGCCTGTGAAACTACATTCCTTTTGCGTCATGGATCGCGCGGCAGATGGCTCGTTTGCTGCTGGTTTATTTGTTGCGCTTAATTGAAGCATTTCAAATAACTCTTTCGTTTCAGTAGGTTTCAGAATACATTTTTAACGAAAACATTGTTTGTTTCAGTGTTAATAGCTGCAATAAAAAGGGGCTTTTTAAATTTATGAAGCCGTAATATCTGTTATGAACAACGTGGTCATAACACAATATGAAGATAACTTATTAGGAAATAACACGTTATGTATTATCCTAAATTTAATTTAACAATTAATCTTTGTAAATGTTCTAATTAAAATGTCGTAAATATATACGAGTAGTTTCTCACGAAAGTGTGAGATTAAAGGATTATAATTTAGATCCGACTACAGATTTTGATCTACATCTTTCAACCACCCAAATATCGTTACAAAGAAAACACAGGAATGTGTTTTCGTTCTTACAAACGGTTTTAGACAAAATATATTATAGTAGGGACGATACAAATAACCGAAACCATAGCGAAATGTTCGAATCGAGCGTCCCACCCAAACACGTAGACACAATATCATTACGACAGTCATCAAAACAAAATTGGGAATGAATGAGAGCCACGCGGGGCCAGACTCGAATCAAATATTGGCTGCGTACGAACGTCTGAGGGAATCCAAATAACACACGTACCAAGATATTTCCCAATAATGTTACATTAAATTACATGTATTGGTTTATTAGGATAGAGCCGGGAAGACCTTATTTATATATAAACAAGCCGATATAGGAAATAAACGTTTTTGTTTATAGTCAAATGTGTATTTCTTTTGTAATATTGAGGTTATTCTAAAGTTGATGTTTTTGATGTAGGTATTCATTATATTTATCGGGAACCTATTTATTGAAGCATTTCTAAATTATTATTAAAATGCTAATTTAATAGCATAATATGTAATTTAATATTATTAAAATGTTTATACATACCTATATATTTTATTGGCTTCATCAGCCTATTTTATAAAGATAACATAAGTGTTGTTATTTTCACAGAAGGTAAACACTGTTTGTGGTATTTGTAACATCAGCGAACAATCGGACTCGTTAAGTCACTGTTGGGCGCCAATTACGGTCAGCATTGCTCTGATTGCGCGGAAAATAACCGATCGACAAACGAGATTTATAAAGATTCTATCAATCAACGTTATTTATACAATCACGAGTCGATTTCCTCAATAACATTGTTTGTTATTGATATCAATTTTGATACGCTTTTATTAATAGTAATTGTTTTTTCATTAGTGGAAATGAGACAATTTTATGTTTTTGGTAGCAGTCATTCAAAAATATTGGAAGGTACTATGTTTTTAATGAGTATCTATTTTATAAGTTTATGAGTCTTAAATATACTGAGAATCTTGAATCCATCTACAAAAAACACGAATAATTACATCTGTATATCGATATGTATAACGTCGAGACTCTTAAAACGGCAATACCCACCAAACACTCATTATTTCTCGTTCACCCGAACTCGTCAGTACAAAACATTTTAAATTGGGATTAACGAGAACCCCCTAGGCACTCAAAGGAGGTGAGCATTCAATCGCCACGCGTGTATGTACTCTAGTGAATACGATGCACCGGGAGACCGAGCCGAACGCTACCGTCGAGGTGTAACGAGTAATGTCCAATTTACAATTCACGCATGTCAGTAATGTGATTTATCCAGCCCTTTGTGGTGTGAACCATGAGCGCTCCCCTCGTTAAATTACCACCAACAAACCTTAGGTATTCGTGGTATTTCGATTCAATTGGGAATAAATATTTCATGATGATATCCACAAATCTATTTGTTTTTCGAGTACGTTATAATACTTTGCAGACGTTCATTGTACCTAAATTGAATTGAGGAATGTTATTACACGACGCTCAGTAACTAAATAAAGTTTCAGTCTGCGCAAAGAAAATTGAATGTGTAAAGCCTTGAATACGTAGAAAAATAAGTCAATTTAGACGTAAGCGGCGTTTTAGAAATAAAAAGATTGCTTTGTCTTGATCTTCGTAATTGATATGGATCGGTGGGTAGTTAATAATTCAAAGTCAAACGTCAATGTTCGATTGAAATATTTCCCTTTTAAAACAAACAAACTTTAAAATTCACTCCGAATCAATTATTTTCCATTTTGTATGATTCTGAATATTGTCATGATATTTATTAACATTAGGTAAATTTTCTTACATTAATTTTTGATTATATCAGTGGTTGAAATAAGTGAGACAGAAAAATGTTACAGAACAATTAAACGGTAAGTCAAAATATTTTTGTATTTTGAATTGAGAAAAAATACAATAGATACGTAAACAATTAAAACAATGAGTTTTAATTGTTAATTTAATAGTTCATGTTTCTCACTGGTTGATTTTGCCTTTTTACCTACATATTGCGTATCTTATCGATCCGTTATTGTTTTCTTCATTAATTGGTCAAATTACATTATAAAAATAAGATGGTACGCAAGCAATTTAAAAGTGTTGGAGCATGTTTATTTTATATAAAAACTATTTAGTTGTGTTTGGCATAACGGGTGTGTTGCCGTTGCCAAGAAGAAGGAGGAGCGAAGGATTGCCGCCAAAAAGGAAAATTGTAAAAATGTAAAAGTTATAAAATAAATTAATATTAATCGCAAACCGACTTTAAATACATATCAATCTTGATAGTTTGAATCCGCAACATGGTCCTTCGGCCAGGATATGGTAATAATGAAATCAGCTGTTGTTAAAAGGATTTTTCAAGATTGAGAATGAGCATTGAACGAGGCGTTGGAAATCAAAGTGTGAAGAAATTGGCTGTTATTGGATGGTGTATAATCCGTAACATATTTAATTTATAACCCAACACTCGATTCAGGTAGTATTTAAGGCTTTTTATGTGGATTAATACGGTGAGTGTTATTTTGTTAAAACACTGTTATGTGAGTTTGCCGTAAAAGAAGCCATATTATTGGATTTGCGATGTTCATTTGTTTTAATGTAAATTTTATTCATCGCTATTTTGTTGTTGTAAATTTAATAATTTTAATGTGAATTCATTTTATAATAATAATAAATTCTTGATAAAATAAATATAAAAAGTTAATTGTAAAAAGTTTGTATATTTTATTGAAATTATTGTAAAGTCGTATTTTCGTTAAAGTTATGGTGTTAATTTCTTTGTGTTCATTTATATTTTATTTTGTGTTTTTAAAACGATAAATCTTATATTAATACTTAAAAGTTAATTGATTCAAATTGTTCGACTGTTGGTGTCTATCCTATTCAACTGTTAAGCGAGTGTAACTAGGGTGCAACATAGGTATTTGTACTGTGGTTTTGTATAAATTTCAGATTTATATCACCCGCTTCCCAGAATGTCTAATGAAAAAGAGTTAATTAAGAAGCGTGGTAGTTATAAGGGTCGACTAACCACCTTTATAAAGTACTTGAATTCTCTGCCTGATGAGAAGCTTCAGGATTGTGATGTCAGGGAGTTACAACTGCGCGTGAGTAGGCTAGAGTCAATGTATGAACAGTTCGACGAGGTTCAATTGCATTTAGAATGTATTGTTGAGGACATTGAGGTACATTTCAATGAGCGCGCTCAGTTTGAGTCGCAATATTATAAAACGTTAGCGAGAGCGCAAGCTATCATAAGTGAGCATGTAACGTGTAATGAATCGGTTCATAGTAATAGTAGTAAGAGTGTTGCAGGTGGAAGTAACAGTAGACTGGTCAAGTTGCCTACTATTCAATTACCTAGGTTTAGTGGTTCATATAGTAATTGGTTAGAGTTCCACGACACGTTTGTCAGCTTAATACATTCGAATGATGACATTGATAACGTGAATAAGTTTCACTATTTGCGAGCGTCCTTAGAAGGATCAGCAGCAGTCGTCATTCAGTCAATTGATTTTTCGGCTTCCAACTATGACGTTGCCTGGAAATGTTTATGTGAGAGGTATGACAACAAACGTTTGTTAGTTCAAAATCATGTTACTGCATTATTTAACTTAGAGACTATTAATAAAGAATCGTCAGCAGTATTAAAACGGTTTATTGATCAGTTGAATAAGAATCTCCGTGCACTGGAAACTTTAGGTGAACCTATTAAGTACTGGGATACTTTGTTAATTCACATTATTACACAAAAGTTAGACCACAAAACATACCGTGAATGGGAGCAATGTAAGGGTCATGTTAGCAAAGAGACTGCAATTACATTTGACACTTTTATAAAGTTTTTGCGCGACCGCGCTGATTTAGTCGAAACTTTAGAGCTTTCACGTAATAAAGATGTAGTGTTAGACAAGTCGCATTCTAAGTTGAAGGGTATGATTGCGACAGAAACTAGTGATAGTAATTTCAAATCACCAGTTAATTGTACAAATTGTCCGAAGTGCAACGGTGATCATTGTTTAAGTTTATGTTCACAGTTCCTAGCCATGAGCAACGAAGATCGATATAAAATTATACCGAGTTTTAAAGTCTGTTTTAACTGTTTGGAAAAGGGACATTTTGCTAATAAATGCAGGAAACCTCCTTGCGTAGTTTGTAAACGTAAGCACAATTCTCTAATTCATGTGTCTAGAGTCACCTCTAGTAACCGTTCTGATGGTAGTTGTTCAGATGACAGTACCAGTCACCAGGGATTGGAGGTACAGTTTGATAGGAATATTGTGTTGTCGGCAAATGTCATTAAGTCTGAAAATAATAAGTCTGATGTGTTATTATCAACTACCTTAATAAAAGTATTAGACTGCAATGAACGTGAACATGTTGTTCGTGCTGTCCTGGACAGTGGAAGTACGTTCTGTATAATGTCAGAAAAGTTATGTAAGAAATTGAATTTAAAAACTGATAAGATTAACGGAACAGTATTTGGTATTAAGAATACTGTGTCAAATGTAAATAAGGCTTGCTGTGTTTCTGTTAAATCGTTAAATGGTAGTTTTCATGGCAGTCTGAATTGTGTTGTTATGAAGTCAATTACTGGTAACTTACCAAGTAGATCTGTTAAGTTATCTGAACTGCCTATACCGTCAAGTATATGTTTAGCAGATCCTACTTTTCATAAGCCAGGTCCAGTTGATATCGTAATTGGTGCAGACTTATTTTGGAATCTGATAGGACATCAACGAATAAGTCTAGGAAAGGGAAAACCTTACCTATTTGAAACCAAGTTAGGTTGGATAGTTTGCGGTCCTGTATCCTTTATGCCGTATTCAACTGAATATTCTGATGGTAATATTCGATGTAATATTGTTCGGGTTAAGAATCATCGTCAAAGTGGGAGGAATGATTTACGTGAAAACTGAAAATTTGTTGTACATATTTTGTAAAGTAGTAATATTAAATTTAATTTAATGTCGTAGATTATTGTTGGTTTTCTTGTTGATGTTTGTGTTTTTTATAATAATTTACTACATATTAAGTATTTTATGTGCATTGAGTAACGATGTGCTAATGTGGAGATTTATATTGCTGGGTGCACTGTTAGTGCCAGTTACGTAGGCCGCGGTTGTATACAGTTTAAATGTATATTTTACGTTGTACAGTTATTTGTATGTACCTATTACAACCAAACCACTGAATGATAGGTAATTTGACCAGCAATAATAGTTATTTCGTTAAGTTTTACTTCAATTTATTGCGTGATACATGACCACATGTGATGTGTTATTGTGCTCAGAGAATGGTACCTCATTGTTGTAATGAACCGTGAAAGGGCTGTTGTGACTCTGATTGAAGCTAAGACATTTTTATTGTATCCTCATGAATAATTAATTTACAATTGGCAACCTCTGGGAGACGGGTGCTAGATTAAGTAGGTAGCTACTGTTTAATTTGTGTGTTGGGAAATTGTATTTGACGTTTAAGGATTTAAATACACCACGTTGGTTCAGAAAGATCCATACTTAATTCTCAGCCACTATGAATGGATCAAGGTGACTTCACTCTTAAGACGCCAAGTCATTTATTTATTGATGAAAGTTCGTTTTGCGTTGCCTCATGTTGAAAGCCTTAATTATTGGAGTTCCAGTCTATGTTGTTGTTGAAACGGATGGGTTTCTACGTAATAATTACATGTTTGGGCACGCAGAAGCGGGAACTTGAATGGCGTTCCTGGATAGACGACTTCAGGATCAATTTCTTGGTTTTCATCAATGAAAATGGAGGTTAAGAAGATTAATCGCCACCATCCAGTAACTGATGGAAGTGTACACGTGGCTGACATCAAGTCTTCAAATGGATCTACGAGATGAGTTTAAGCAAGATATGTCCTTTGCCATTTGTTAATCTGTATAGTTTGGTTGACAGCGAAGCTATCAACGCGCGGGGGCATGTTGGAGCATGTTTATTTTATATAAAAACTATTTAGTTGTGTTTGGCATAACGGGTGTGTTGCCGTTGCCAAGAAGAAGGAGGAGCGAAGGATTGCCGCCAAAAAGGAAAATTGTAAAAATGTAAAAGTTATAAAATAAATTAATATTAATCGCAAACCGACTTTAAATACATATCAATCTTGATAGTTTGAATCCGCAACAAAAAGAGACCTTTATTTAAATGGTAATGAGGTAGTTAGGAACATTATATTACACCACGGCATGTAACATAAGTATGGACAGCGTACAAAAACGATAGGAATTCGATTTGGGCCTTCGGGGCGTTCGTCCTTCCTGAATGCAAATCGTGGGTAAATTCGTGATCCACTACATTTTCCCCTAACATTTTTAAATTACAGTAAAAATTGGTTCTTGTCCCTCTTTCTTTTTATGTAACTTTGGTGAAATTGTATCGGTTACGGAACCAACAAACACAAAAGTAGATAATGTGAATTAAGATATTCGTCGATTACAGATTTTTAAACAGATATAATAGTAATTGCGTCTGATCTGTATGGGTTTCTATAAAACTTCAATGTTCGGTATGGTACATATATTTATGTACCTAACCGACTCTATCGTCAGATAGAACATGGTTACCAACATAATTTAATATGTCTCGACACGAATGAAGTATCATCAAATATTATTAAAGTCAAATAATAAGTTAACATTGAGGCAGCAACGCAGACTTTATTTGAGCTATTAATAAAGGTTGTTAACTCTATGTGTCATATAAATACTTCTTTATTTTTAAAACCGAATCCTCTATATTTGGATATACCTAAATTAACTGAAACTGCATATTACGGAGTGAGGAAAAGGACGGAGTTGGTATATTGGAGCTGATGAGAGGATCAACATAACGCGTCCCATGCTAATGAATTACAGGATACAGACTAATTATACCCTCGGCCCTCGACGATTGCTTTCCCATGTAATTTTCACTAATTACTAAAGACCGCTCTATAATTTCTGGTTCGTTGGAGCCCTGATATACCTACCTATCTTAAATTCGTTCTTGTTTTGAAAACATTTGATTAGACGCGTTACTTTAATTTATTTTATTTGTTGTTTTACATTGTATTTAAGAATGTTTGCCTACTTGTTAATTAAATATAATTTAGTTGGTAGGTACACTAGTCAGTATTATAATAATAAATTAGATTAGAGAACAATACAAAACAAAATTAAACTATTACATATTTTTAAACAAAGTACGCAAATAAAACTTTTATTATAACAAACGCACAAGTAAGATTTAATTTTTTTAATTTGTCGCTTGGAAGTCGGTGCGCTGTAATGGCGTTCTTTGTCTCAGAATTAGCAATCAGCCAACTCCTGGCGCCAGCCGGATGAAAAAACAGCCTCCGAGGGTTTTCTTAATTGCTGTACAGATAAGTTTTACATCACAACCCTACATAAATGAATATTATTTAGTGGATGACGCCGTAAAAAACATGAATATTATGAAAAATGGTAAATTAAACTCAACTTCAAGGGGTCTTTTTAAAGTTGTAGGATTACGAAAGTCTTTATTATGACATCAAAGCGCTCATCTTGTATCTCTTAACCGCGTACATTTCATCGTAAAAACCATAAAACTTCACTTAAAAAAGTGTATAAGGTCCAAGTTTTCTCCTTTATCGCCGTCAAAATTAACTTTAAAAGACTGAATTGTATTTCAAACTTGTTAATTCTCGTCTCCTGCGTAGTTACTAAGTAAGACTTTCATTAGCGGGTTCTGCGTGCGTTGAATTATAAGAGTTTGAGTTTTAAAGGAACTGAAAAATTCAAAGACAAAGGTAGCCGGTCTTATGTTTGGCTATTGGAAACCCTTCTTTGAAAAAACTCTTCTGAATACAAATGAAACGCTAACAACTTTTAATTAAGCGTAGCGGCTTTGATTTTATGAAAAAGGTATATTTTAATAGTGAGTAGATTTTAGATTTAAATAAGGAAGTTCATAAACTTAATTTCAGGGTTTGATTTGACGATCAGGCAAACTTTTCAAGACTTTATAGGTGGTGGATATTTATGTAAAAGAACTAAGTGTTGACTTGTCTTTTAAGTACAATTTTTTTCGATAAAAGTAAGTATAAAAGAGCAATAGTTGAGTTCATGGTGGGTGAGCCTGTAGTATCGAGGGTCGACAGCGGTTAAAAAAGAACCTACGTCTGTCACACTCGGCGGGGAACTCTTCGGAACAATGAAAAACACTTTCACCCTACCGCGCTTGAATGCAAAATAGGGTACACATGCAGCCATGTATGTAGATACTTATATACTTTATTACATATGCTAAATACATCCATTTTTTGCTCTCAGCCTTTTGAGACAAATCTGCTGAAGTAGGTACATATTATATAATTGTCGATATGTGAAACTGTGTCATAACGAAAGACAGTGATATAATACTTACTATTAGTGTAAAATGGTAACGGAATGATACAAAAATACATTTTACATTACACGGTTTATTTAAAACGAAAATTATTGTAATTTATAGGTTTTAGCCCCTCCGCACACGGAGCTACTCAAAAGTAACTAATCACAAACTCAAATTACTAACGAGTTTCTCTAGCGTCACCGCCCATACATTGTCATACAGCTTCGCACACGACGCTACTAGTCACTAACCAGTTACTAACGCATTGGCAACTAATCGCGCGCGACGCGTCGTGTCAGTCGCCAAGCTACTAGGTTACCCGAGTTAACTGCACAGATCAGAAAGTACAGATGCGACAGCGAAAGCGATTGAAGTTGTGTAATGTTTTTTTTAATGTTTGTTTTAATTGAAATAAATTTAATTTGCAGTCTAGGTATTTTAGACCTCAACTACTGCAATTAACAAAAAAAAACAGCTCGAGAATGGAAATATTTGTATAAAATTTTGAAAAAAAGGTCCTCATTAAAAATAGAAGGAAAAGTAATGCTTACCCATCTCTCTTTACAGAGAACGAAATTATTACAGGAATCTCAAAAAACCCTTCTAATTTGGCAAGTAAGTCCTACAGTAAAAGGCCTTGAAATAAACCTAGTCTACAACCCATGAAAACACCTAGACTGCAAATTAAATTTATTTAAATTAAAACATACATTAAAAAAACATTACACGACTTCAATCGCTTTCGCTTTCGCATCTGTACTAGTTTCTGATCTGTGACAGGAGTGACTGAAACCTTGCAATTTGAGTAGCGTCGTGTGCGAAATACAGTTTGTAACTAGTTTGTAATTCTAATCACTAACTAATTCCGTCACATTTGAGTAGCTCCATGTGCGGAGGGCCTTAGCCCTTCCGCACACGGAGCTACTCAAAAGGAACTAATCACAAACTCAAATTACTAACGAGTCTCGGCGACTGACACGACGCGTCACCGCCATACATTGTCATACAGCTTCGCACACGACGCTACTAGTCACTAACCAGTTACTAACGCATTGGCAACTAATCGCGCGCGACGTGTCGTGTCAGTCGCCAAGCTACTAGGTTACCCGAGTTTACTGCACAGATCAGAAAGTACAGATGCGACAGCGAAAGCGATTGAAGTTGTGTAATGTTTTTTTTAAATTGAAATGAATTTAATTTGCAGTCTAGGTATTTTAGGCCTCAACTACTGCAATTAACAAAAAAAACAGCTCGAGAATGGAAATATTTGTATTAAACTTTGAAAAAAAGTTCCTCATTAAAAATAGAAGGAAAAGTAATGCTTACCCATCTCTCTTTACAGAGAACGAAATTATTACAGGAATCTCAAAAAACCCTTCTAATTTGGCAAGTAAGTCCTACAGTAAAAGGCCTTGAAATAAACCTAGTCTACAACCCATGAAAACATCTAGACTCCAAATTAAATTTATTTAAATTAAAACAAACATTACACAACTTCAATCGCTTTCGCTGTCGCATCTGTACTAGTTTCTGATCTGTGACAGGAGTGACTGAAACCTTGCAATTTGAGTAGCGTCGTGTGCGAAATACAGTTTGTAACTAGTTTGTAATTCTAATCACTAACTAATTCCGTCACATTTGAGTAGCTCCATGTGCGGAGGGCCTTAGTTATAAAATGATCACAGCGTTATAAATTCTCGTTTAATCACAGAAACATTCCAGTGAATAATGTAAAGAGGGAGTGAGGTATAGGAATAGTTACCGAACTTTGAATGACAGTTAAGGACGAGGTATGAAAATCAGTGTTCATTCCGAGACAAATGGGAATGCGGCGTCTCGTTGAATCTTTGTATAACTACCTATTCTACCAAGCCGTACCTAATACCTAGCCTTACTATACGTATAGGTAGGTACATTTGGAATCTTATGCGACGTAGATGTTGAAAAAAAATCCATCTATCACGATAAAACTATGTTTTTTATTAAAATAAAAATAGGTATTTTCATACCAAAATGTGATGATTGCTGAAATCGTTTATCGACCGTCAATATATGATAAATTAGGCAAGATAAATAACAGAACTATCAGAACTAGTCAATAAAGCTAGGTAATGATATCTCGAGAGGCTCGTAGATTGAGCCGGTGCCCTTATATGCCCTTATACCGCCGGAGGGTGACAGGAATCGAGTGTTTGCCTTGCGCTCGACCACTTCGATGGGATAATGGTGCCACTGTCACATTGACAGCCTGCCAGAATTAATTTATATGCAATTCCAATCCATTTGATTTCAGAGGATTTCCGGTAGCTTAATGGAGGGTTATGTAATTTAATTAACATAAGTAAAAACTAAACAAATAACCATTATTATTATCTATAGTATTAGGACAAAATAATAGCATCATTTGAATAAAAAAATAGATAAATAAAGTTTTGGTAGTTAAATAAGACTATTTTGTTGTAAGTGGTTGATTTAAACAAAATTGGAATGAATAAAGAAATGAAGAATAAATGAAGTCCATTCCGATTTTTAGATGATTAGGAAAAATGTTTGTGGAAAATATAAGCCTACGTATTTAATTTAAATTTAACACAATACTCATAATACGGACATCATACCTATTAAGTAACATCAAATTAGGAAACCTTCATGACGGTTTAAATCCAAGTGTCTCCATTAAAATCATGTGTTTTATAACAAGAAATATCTGGAATAATATTATCTCTTCCATAAGAATATTGTATTTTTTAAGAAAGTCGTTTTTATGAGAAAAGAATAACTAATTTAGTAATCGTTTGGATATCGCCGGCGCCGGATCAGCATAAGAACCGAAAGGCAATTTGTTGATAGACGTTTCCTTTTAACAATAGGAACGCCGAGTCAGCGCCCTTTGAACTCTGAACGCGAATCAATCAACGTATCCTCTGATGAATCATCTTTCTAACTTTTATTGAATATATATTGGAAAAATTTCGGTGCCAAAACTCGTACCTTTTATGTTGTAACTTTATTTACTTTTCGACGTGAACGTAGGTGTACCGCGAACAATTCTACCTACGTTCACGCTCATTTCTCTGCTTCACAACCTTCTATACACTTATTAAGAACAAAGGTAGTGATTTTGGTTTTATAGTATTAAGAAGAAAGCTAGGGAATTTGAAGGGCTTGGTCTACGTTTTGCAGTTACGACAATTTCACTTAGTGGTCCAAGAAGTACTATCATTAATTATATAAATTACTAATTACAATAAACATCAAACACTTATATGTATAGTACATATGTAATGTTAACCGTTAACATTATGTAATGTTAACCGTTTATATCAAAGCTATTTCCTCGATACATATAGGTTCGAGATTCCGGGGGGATTAAAAATTTCCATTAACTCGTATATCTCTCATAACAAGCGAACGCAAGGGAATAAACACCAATTTTCACGGCAAAAGAAACCAATCAAAGAGTTGATCGAAAACCTAGAGGTAAATAATATTATGATATTTCCTCGAACATAGAGCAGGTTTAAAGTCACGTGCTAGTGATTTCAATTTCGAGTGAGAGTTCGCAGTGCACTGGTCCCTGAGGGTGAAGTGAAAGGTACGTGTCGCTGGGGAAATATAGATAACGTGATTTCTGGATAGTATTAAACGAAAATATTATTGTATAGTTATTTCGTTTATAGCACTTATTATACGAAATATTAATAGTACGTGTAAAATTTAACTTTGTATACATATTTTTCTGTAAGTTACAAGAATATTTATCAAGAATAAATTTATTTTGTATGAGCAATAATAATAAAAAGGCTAGATATTTTAGGAACATATGAAGTACAAATACATAGATACTGAATTGAATTTCAGATATCAAGTAGTTTTTAGAAAATCACACAAGGTAAATTAGACAGACACTATGTATAACCAAAAAGGATTGCATTTAAAGTTGACATCGACAAAGCAATATTTAAATACTGTCGATGTTATCACTAGTAAGATAATTCAAAACTCAAATATAGAAATTAGAATCCTTCATAATAAAACGCATGAATTAATGAATTGCAGTAAATACAAAAAAGAGAAAACCTGTATCCCTGTGAAAAATATTTATAAATTAACTAAGCTGACATGTTTTTATTTTATGACTAGCCTTCTAGTCCTAGTAGTAACATAAATAATAATTTAAAGAAGTAGCTAACTGGAGGATCCTACAGCATATTATTATCGTCTAAGAGCTCTTTTTCAAACACTAACTGTAAGACAACTCGACAAAAGGCTATTAAAATGGAAAAGCGTGTTGAGTTTCGACGTCACCCCTAAGTACACAACGTGGTCTTCTGCGAGACGCCGCCACCAGGGAATACTATTAGACCCATATTAAATCTACGTCTGGATCCACAGGACATAAATCTAATAGAATTGAAAGACAATAATAGAATATAATTTTATAACAAACAATCATTAATATTATTATAGTACATTATGATGAATGATAAAGGAACCAACCTTTCCCGTTGAATTCATCCATCTGTAAGGTATAAATGTAGATAATAGATATAGATTCAATTATGAGAATTTAGAACGTAGGTTAAGTAAACCAAATTGACTAAAATATTATGTTACCTAATTATTTCAAAAATATCAAAATAAATTATCACAGTCTCTATAAAAATAAAAAAACATGGTCTTCATTTCCATAGAATAAATATTGTTTTCTTTTCTCTTTACTTCGAGGTATAAGTTAAGCTCCGCTAAGCTCTATGGACTGGCTATATTGCACACACTTCAGAATCTTCCTTGACGGCTTACCCTTATTGAAGAAGTTTAACCGTTTCCTGAGTAATATTTAAATAAATTGCTTAGTGTGCACTTGATATCATGAAATTGATGTCAGAGATTTAAGACTAGGATACTGATGTCTTCAGCTAGTCTTTAAGAGAAGACCCTAAGACCGGTCCCGATATGTCCTGATACAGAGGTGAGCAGCCTGCAGTCATTTCCTACCATCAAGTGACCGTTTTTCATTTGCCTACATAATATTATGAATGCACAATATTTTTTTTTACATTTTTAAATGTTGAAAATAATGTAGGATTTTTATCGTGTATCATGCCAACATAAAAACTGTGGGAACAACTTTTAAAATGTTTAAAATCTGTAACAGCTGCTCGGAACTGATTGGTTCAGGAACAGTTTTGAAGTAGTTAAAATAAAGTTTTGTGTTTGAACAAGCATCAGTGCCCGGCATCGGCTGGATCGGTTTCCAAATGTTGTACGAGTTGGCGCAGTTTTAAACTTCAAAGAAAGAGCCATTTGAGCTGAGATAGGTAACTCAGTAGTTTAGTAGTTAAATTCTATTCGAAAATAGACGTAGGTAGTTGGGTTGAAAATGCCGATATAACCTGTATTCTTGCCTTGTAACATTTAATATCAGATATGAATCTAACTTTATTTTATAAACACGGTGAAATTGTCTAAAAAAATAAATAGTTGTTACCCTAAAACAGATTCAGGTTTTTACAAGAAGTCTTTCTCTTCTTTATTTTTTCAATGGTCATTTCGATTGACTCAAATTTTCTCAATGTCGTATTTCATAAGACTTAGATACGTAAGAAAAAAAAAGTAACAGATACGAGAACACCCTAAAAACCACCAACCTTAACACCCCACCCCGATTTAAAACAATCCAAAAACAAACTTTAATTTCCTTATGAAAGCTTTGTATAATTCAGGTAGAAGATATTTTGGAAAATAAATCTTCTACTTTGTGACCACATATATCGAACGAACTCGAACTCGAATAAAGTTTATTCATTATTGAGTAAATATTTTACCCACACTTAAATTATAATAGGTAGTTTACAAAAAGTATTGCTAAGAACAAAGCTCTCTCTGTCGCACAAAGCTTTGTGATATACATTGTCAGTTGTTATTCTAATTCAATTTAACATATAATATAATATAGAGTTGTTAAAACTCTTAATATATTTGCATAATTTCCTAAAAGTCGGTGTACATTTATTCTTGCCCCCAACTATACCTACTTGTAAGATCAGGTAAATATTATACCTTTTTATAACCTATTATCCTAACTTTTATAACCGTATGAGTACAATGATAAAGACGTTAGTAATTTCTACTTCTAAATTACTAAACAGAATAAAGAATAGACTCCGTTATCTAGTTAGAACAAAAATAATACGAAGCTATTGTTTCGATGCTAAGCAACGACTATAGAAACAATACACGCAAGAGTGTTGCGTGCCAGTACTGAATATTTCTGAATCATTTAATGGCTCACTAGCTAACATAAAGTAAATAAAAGCTGAATTGTATAGGTACTAGAAAGTTCCTTTCAACATCTATTGTTGGTTCTTGATCATTTTCAAACAACATTTTTAAAGTGTTGTTAAGAGATGGTACCTACCTATATTTGCAGATTTCGTTTGTAGTACTCTTAACATCACTAGAAAAATGACACCATCATTGTAAGTACTCAGGAGGTCATAAGTAGGTACTCCTTAACTTATAAATAACTAGGTATAAAATGTTCTTAAAAGTATTTTTTCGAATCTAGTGTTGGTCATCATTAATTGAACTGAAAGAATTAACTTATCTTCAAAAAACTAGGAACCACAATAGAAAAAAGAATTCCTATTTCAAAAGTAGCTCGTTTCGAACATAAACAAACTTAGGACGGGTCTCTAAATGCCGCTCAAGAGCGTAAATTATGAGTCTCAACGCCCCTGTTTCGCCACAATTTATTACGGGCATCATCTAGGCCGTTGCCTAAGCCTTCAAATACGTACCTGAACACTTATTCCTCTCCTTGTATGTAGCTATAATAATATGTATGAGTACGCTTACGAATAATTTCACGAGCCTTATACAGGGTGGATCTGTAACTTTAGACAATCTGATGTGGGGTGAATGACCTGTTGAAATAAAACTTAAAACCACATTTATTTTAGGAATTGGATAAAAAAAAAATTCATCATAGTATGGAAGACCGCAACGATAGTCGTATGTTTTCCATACAAAGTCAGAAAAAAAGTTTAACCGATCCAAAAAATAAAAATGGTGCTATGTTGTATTTCGACAGGTCATTCACCCCACGTCAGATTGTCCAAAGTTACAGATCCACCCTGTATATTTAAATAACCATATTTACTTAAAGTAATGATACGGAGAATGCAGAATAATTATCCAAAGTATTATTTACAAAAATATTCAGTGTTTATGTACTATTGGCATGTTATGATATTATTTTGGTAATCTCTATTATTACATATAACTTCAATATAGGTATTACGTATTGTATGATATTTAAACAACGCTTACTACTTCTAATAATAATCAGATTTCTTTTAATGTCAAAGATAGAATAGTTTTAAAGCAAAATGTAGTAAACAAAAACGACACATACTCGTATAAATAATCACATCACATGCTTATGTAAATTAGAATCTACTTATTCAGAACTTTTTTATAGCGCAGGTTTATATGGAAGTGAATTGTTATTCAAATGTCAAACTGAAAAGTATGTTAATACACAAAAAGGAAAGTTTTACAAGGAAAATCGTTAAAAGAGAGATTTTTTTATTCTAATTTATGTATGAAATTGCTTTGAAGTTATCAATTTTTCTCATTACGAAGGCTTCTACGTCAACAAAGGATTTTCAATACTTTTAATTGCAAATTAGTAACTTCGGCAGTTTTTTGATGATGAGGAAAATCAGTTTTCTTTATGTAATTATTATGCAAAGCTTAATTAACTGAACGAGAATTAATTTACGCCGAGAAAAAAATGACGACCTTTTCTCCTTTACGTTAAATCATTGATGTAATTAACGCAAAAAGGTTTTAGCTATAAGAAAAAAAATTGATGAACAGCGAGTGATAGACACTCATCAGATAAACTAATTTTGCACTAAGGACTCTCATCTTCCTTATAAAAATATTTTAGGCTACATTTTTTAATAAAGTAGTGAATTAAGTAGAAGAAGAAATAATCGAAAAATATTTGCAGCGTAACAAAGCTCGCTTGAATTTTACGATACCTACATCAATGTAGGAGTGTGTTTACACAATACGTGCGCAATGTAGACACATTAGTCAGATTGAAACCTCTTTGCCAAACTTAGAATTGCAAAATAGTGAGCACAACCACTCTCGGATGCTGTTTGATACAGAGAAAAACATCTTATTTCGATGTTCACGAGTACAGCCAATGGCTCAGACGTTTGCGGTATTAGGCGAAAGATTTTGTGAGTGCACTTTATTTCTTGTAGTCCACAGAAATAAAAACATTTGATAGATGGTAGAAGGAACAAAAAAATGCAGATGCGTACCTACTTTATTTATGTTTACTGTTGATACTTATAAATTATTTGTAAATTTAGAGGTTTTCAATATGATATAGAGGACACAATTCTCTTGCTTTCATTGCAAACGCGTTTAAGAAATAATCCTTTAAAAGAAAGAAATAATACTTTAAATCTCGTCAAGTCAGTAGTGTTTTGAATAGATTTTGATGTACTTTTGTTTCCCGCGGGAAGTCTCATCAGACCGAGTGATGTCAGCGAGAACTAATCCTATTTAAAGTTGGAAATAGCCGCCAGCAAATAATTATTTGTCTAGTAAGTTATACAAGGAGTAAACCTTTTCGGAAGCATCGGGATAGAGTGACCGAGCTATTGACGGAGAGATAGTTATTTGACTTATTTAATTAAGAAACGTTAGAAAACAAAAAAAAAAAATTATTTTTTTAGGATTTCCGTTTATTCATTTTCAAGACGTTACAAACCTAGATAAATTTATTGACTCCTAATGATTTCGAATCAACGATAGTACTTTCAATAAAATTTATTAATCACAACGTAAATAGTAAACATAATTTTCATAAACATTCACGTAATAATATTTCTATATACACTTATTGTGGCTTGAAACTATTATGTGCATAAATAGGTACTTTTTTCATGGTGAAATAAAAAAAAAATAGGAATTAAAGGGGAAACGGTATAGAGTCATAATGGTGAATAAATGGTGAATGAATGAATGAATTTATTTATTTTAAACATCACTTTACACATTTTATCAATAAACAGTGAGTCCCGTAATAAGCAAAGCTTGTGCTACGGAACGACTAAACAAACAATGGAACGACTAATATCGGGATGTAGATATACGAATTTCTAATTACATGAAAGTGTCTATACCCAAAGATGAATTCTGTTAATAAGCACGGTGGAAATTAACCGCCATAGCCAAAAGTTGAACCAAACTTCGATTATATTGAGCTTAAACGCGCTCTACCTTGAAATATAGGGAATACCTGACTGCCGGGTCGGGCGTTTCATTTAAATAACAAGATGGAAACTTCCGGGAACCAATTTTATCAAGACATTAGCTGCGGGACCGAGTTGTTCCAAAATCCTTTGAACCTAGTCACAGTCACGTAACCAAACTATGTGAAGATATATTCGTCGTTTGATTAGATAAAATAAGATTATTGTTTTTAAGAAACATACATTTTTACAAACAACATTGAAATAAAAGCTACCGTAAAATAAAAATAAAAAGCTTCACACGACCATTTGAACATTTGGAATAATGAACTTATATAGGTAAGTATTATCATTAAAACTAAAATAGACGTTTGTTTGGCAACTTTGTGGTGCGATTGTAATGTAATAAACAATTCCGGAAAGTCCCGCATAATAATTCTAATTATACCACCATAAGGTAGGCTTATAAATCATTCATGAATATGATATTAAAGGTGTATTACTTACTTTCTTTGGTTTCCCATTCTTCCTAAGTAGTTTAGCACAGCAGAGCCCCCTGGTGTCGGGCAGGGGAGCCGGCGGGCGGCGTGACCAGCACAGCCGCTGTGGGCTCGCCGTCGCCTCCGCCTCGCTCCGGACCTCCTCCTTGTCTTCACACATTACCACTACACCCTAACCACCCTGCTATCCTTACACGACCCAACAAAAATCACAACCTAAAAGATATCGGTGCTTTATGAGAACCTCTGGCATTGTTTCCCCTCTGTAACTGTGATCGATAAAACTATCTCTCTCTAATATATTGCACAAATTGTGTCGGTTTGCCGAATTGTGTCTTCGGACTTATTTAGAAATCAAAGATTGGTGAAGATTTGAAGCTAAAAGCGAATGAGTTTAGCAGCTCGAAGTTATTAAGTATTTAAAAGAATGAACGTATGCTACGTTATTTCTAACATAAGTTGTTTCAACGTCCGATAGAACATCTGGAACAAAGAAAAATATATGATATAGATCTTGTACTTTATTACAACAGAGCCTACGAGTACATAAATGTACATGTACAATAATCAATTCTCATTATTATTTCAAACCGTATGCTGAAACATCATTAGAAGTATTACAGACGTGCCATTTCAATGAGCAATACCCAACTTTCCGTCTCAGCGAGGAGTCTTTGTAACAAAGCGGGACTCCAAATGAACTTAGACTAATTTCCATGTAATTTGTGTTCTTGCTCGGGATTTGGCAGTGAGTCGCAAAGTAAAAATGTTACTTGTAGACCGCGGTGCCCCAGCTTGATGAATATTAAACACAACACGAATAATGAACACGGCAACTTGCTCGACATAATTACAGGAGACTCATTGAATTCTTTGAACGACTCCGACGAGGACTGGTTAAAGTTACTGGCAATTTTCGTTTCATAATTTCCGTAACATTAAGTTATTTCATTTTATTACTGTAACAAAGGAATACGGGTCATTTAACACTTTCACTCAGATACTTTAGGAATGGTCAGTTAATTAGATTTATTAATAATTATGTATGCTTCTATCATTAAATACATATAGTATTATAAAATAAAATAAACTTCTTCCTAAACTTTTAAAAATCTCAATCAACTTTAAAAGTCCTTAAAAATTCAAAATTAAAAAAAAAATATTCGATGTCAAACAAGTTTGAAAACTAAAATGAGTATTTATTATGGAAAACTAATTTAGACTAAATCAAAGTACTTATCTTGAAATTAAACCTTGTGAAGCTCCCATAAAACCGTTCACTATGATAATGCGACAGTCTTAATCCCGCTAAAAACGAATGTGTAAACACCTAGACAGGTAGAATAATAACGTATAAACGTAGTTCCCACCACGGTTCTGGATTCATTCCAACAGCTAATATCCTATTCTGTTTGTCTTTCGAAGCAATAAAATGACTTTTATGCAAATCATACGAATTCTATACATTTTTGATGAGCCACCGCAGACGCATCGTAGCTTAATTAATAGGTAGGTACATTTTTCCATCAAAACTTTCCAATTTACCAACTGTCAGGATGTTTTTCTTCGCAGTGATTCACGTGAAAATATTCAGTAAGTATGTTCAAACATCGTTGAGAGTTTTTTGTTTTTCTTGGTAAAATACTTTTTACATTTAAATATGTTACAACCCTCGCAGTAACGCGATAGCTCAAGTTTGAAAAATGCTTATTAAAATAGTATTCTTTTATTTTTATTTATTTATTATTAATAGTTAGGCTTACAGTCAGTAGCATCCTGTTTTAATTAATTCAAAAGTTCACTAAAAAATTCTATACTTAGTAGCTAATAATAACTGACTCGTGATTTATTTAAGGTTTACGTTGATATATGTATATCTAGCACATTCGTAGACAATTATGTCTAAAATGTTTCAGAAGATTATTTCGACATCTAAATATTATGTAAAACATATGTAAAACTAATATGAAAAACATAATATTTTCTGTAAGAACAAGAAATTCAACAATGATTATTAAAGAGCTAATATTTTTATTACAAAATAAAAAACGACCAATAAACATCCATTGAAATCTTGTCCATTAAAAATTTGCCTTTTTAAACACAGAATCAAAAGTACAAAAAGTAGTTTAAAAAGTAATATTTTTGAGATGTACAAATGTACTAATTAGATGAAAAAAGCAAAGACATTTAAAATCTATATTTTTACTTTTTTACCTCTTTGGAAGAAGGTCTTTGCAAACATTACATATATGTAGGTAAAATACTAAAAAATATCAGTACAATATTTTTATTAAGCTAAGTAAAACACTAAAAAAGATTAGTAATAATAATTTTCAAAAATAAAGTTTTCTTGTCATGGGTGGTGGCTCTAGTGTCCTCAGACATTGCAGGGCCATGAGTGATGGTAACCTTTTACCATCAGGTGGTCCATAGTCTAGTGTTGTAGCCGTGACCGCTACGTGATAATAAAAAATGAGAATATGATATAGTGGTTCTTTTAAAGTGACGTGCAATGAAACAATACATTGATGGAATTTTGAGGTTTAGTTTTTAAAAGCAAGATGACACGCAACTCAATAATTTTCGGATCAACAAACCTATGTCTGTTAGGTAAGCATTTTCTTTAAACACTGATACAGTACTGAAATTTCAACAGAAAATATCGGCAACCCTTGCTTTCCGCAATTATCGTAAGTACTGAATTTACTGAATTCTAAAAACTCTTAAGGGTTACGTTCCAGACTCCACGTCTCGTATAAACAAGTTTTATTATAAAATTGAGCGCTTTTCGTTCAAAGCCGTGAGTGCACTTGTCGGTGCTTTAACAACATGGTAATGAGTCTGAAAGCGAATTAGCTGAAGCTTTAGTAGGCTTACTTATTTTTTAAATGTAAATTGTAAAGGGTATTTTACTTAGGGAAAAGTACACTGTTTTGCTTTTTCCTTAAAAGGGTAATGTTTAAGTGATTTTTTTTTGTTTTATTTAATAAAGAAATTAAATATTATCCCTCGAATATTATATCGATAATTCAGATTCTAAATTACGAATTTGTATAATGACTACGTATTTAATTATCTCGTAATATTAAACGTCATCTTACCAAACAACCAGAAGATTTTCAGATACTTCGATTCCTTCACTAGATTTTTTCTAACAATGAAAAAAAATCCGTGAAAACTTCGTTGCAAAGTTTTTCGTAGCGAGTGCTACGGCTACACCGGCGGGTGTGCTACTCAGAGCTACGACTGCTCTGAACTGAACACAGTCTGTACCCGACCTTATATTGCTCACGGCCTCCCGACCCATCCTCCCCTTCTGAACCCACCCCAACCATTGATGTTGATCTACGGAAGAACTGTTCCTTATCGAAATGAAGGTTCTACGTGAATTAAGGTTTTCGTTGGTCCTTTCTTGAATCTATTCTTTTAGAAATGTGACTTAAACTTGATTTCATTGTCGTTACGGTTAATTTTGCGTAACTTAACTTTTCATCGTAATAGACAGCTGATCATTAAAAAAACTGTCACAATTTTGATATGGAATAACTTCCTACGATGAAAGCAATGTACCGACTTGATAACAAGATTGTGTCATTCAAAATTAGATTCATCGAAAATAATCACTCTCGTCATTTCGGAAATTTACCTACAATTATAATATTATACAAACAACAAAAAACTTTGCAGAATACTTATTTATACTATTATTTTTTTGGCGAAATATTATCATATAGAATAGAATAGAATATACTTTATTGTACCAAAAACACCATGACATTTACAAATTGATACTAAAGCTTAAAGTAGTTGTACAATATAAACTGCCATTTAATACACATATATAATCATAATACACACACACTACACAGTATACAAGCAATTCTGCCCGTGAAATAACGCCTGCCGCACTGCCGTTGGGCAATCAGGGGTTTTTCTTAGGTCTTTTCGACAAAGATATCAGTCATAGATCGTCACGTGTGCTTAGTGAGATTTGGGGACTCCACATATCTTTGAATTGGATATGTACGCAGGTTTCCTTATGATGCTTTTTACAAAGTAATTAGTGGTATTGGGTGCTATTGCAAATAAATCTTTTAACAAATCATAATTAAGATTACCCAGCCGGTTGGTTCGAACCTCCTACAAACGTTTCTACCGAATGAAGTACCCAATCTACTTTGAAGAATTTGATTTGCAAAAATAAATGTATGTACTAAGATTTATTTCTTAAATTAATAACTTTATCAATTGCGAGAGTTATACTTGCCGTTCGTCAAAGTAATTTTATTGTGTAGGAAGGCAGATAAGCCTGCAAGCCTTCTAATGATAAGCAGCAATAATCGCTTTGGATTTTGGCGCTGTCACCTACGCACAACCATTATAATGGTTATTCATTGATATTCTCGTTAAGTCCTTGTTTTCAAAAGAAAAAATCATGGCATCAAAACCCAACCAGACAGGATCTTAGTGCCCATTTCAACAGATGGTACGAGGATAAGACCAATTTCGGAAATCGCGACCGTTCTATCACACCTTTTCAGTTTTCACAAAGAAAAACACTAGACCTACTACGAGTGGGTAAATTTTTTTTTTTATAATTAAACTAATTTAAAAATTAGATTTAGATTTAGATTATAGATTAATTTTAAATAATACAAGGTATTTGTGAGCATTTGTATTGCTAATATTAATTATGGTTCTAGTAGGGACTTCTAACATATTGTATAGTTAGGTTGGAAAGCCATAAAATATTATCTATAAAATAATACACAAAGCAAATAATACCTACGCTTTGGGACTATTGAGATTCTTGGAACATATCGGATTCCGGCAATCCGGCAGTAAAAGGAAAACCTTACAATAAGGAAAAGAATAACATACCTTAACGGTGCGCCAATATCACCTGCTATCTTTATATTTCGTGCAACTTACTATGATATCAAATCATATAGTGTTACCTAAAAACAACAGTTACTACTAAATAATATAAGTTTAACATTAACGCACTACAATGTATAAAATATAGGTATAGGTACCTACCTACATAATAAATTAATATATAGATAGTATTTTGAATAGGTACCTGTGCAAGGAAAATGGACAGGCTTTTCTAAATCTAACAATAGAACATTACTTGGAAATAAATATAGATCGGGAGATAACACATTTACAACTCACCTTAAGGCTTCCCTCGCTTTTTCCAAACATCTCACATGGTTTATCACTAAAGTCTTATTCGCTTCTCAAGTCCAGCACACAAACAATTATCAATAAACTAAGATATTGAACACTGCTAGAGTTTGTTTATATTTTGTTTTGGTTAAAATAAACGTATATTATGGTCATGTTGTTAGGGCGGGCTCGCAGCGCCGACTAGCGGCAGATGCGCGAATTTAGCTCGCTAGGGCGGCGGCGACTGGGGTCCCTCTTTGGGCCGGCACCGTGCCTTTTCCCTCTCGTTCCAACACGCTATACCTTAATTGACGAAATACGCCGCGTTACGCAAAAACGATGCTTTTATCAATGACATAGGACGTATATTATTAGTATGAAAAGGCGATGTCTCGCCCCACGCGTAGTGGCCTTGAGCGAGCCTGATGTTTTCATCCCGTGCGCGTAATAAACCGTTTACGAAGGGGACACGAGTGACTTTAGCTGAAGGATTTATGGAGGAATCTCTAAAATTAATTCGGAACAATTGGGCTCTCGCGCGTCACGGGGAGGCTAATCGTTAACATTCTATGTTTACCTCCTGAAAGAATCCCAGTATTATAATGTTACGTGTTAGCGCATTTCTCATTATCATTTATAAATTTTATTGTGTGTTGTTTTTTATTGCATGATAGATAAATGAGCGTACGGTCCGCCTGATTGTAAGTGTTACCGTCGCTCGTGAGCGTAGCCTCTGTAGTGCTGCTGACGAGTACCTATTATAGTTTGTTTTAAGATGTAACTTTATAAGAAGTATTTTTTGTGTTTTGTTTGTTTTTGTACCGTACGTAAGTAGGATACCAAATACCTACTGGGTATGTACGTACTATGTCGCTATCAATAAGTGAGATCAACAAGAATGTCGTGTCTCGCTTGGCACGCCCTTTTTGCATCACAGCAACCGGAGGATGCAAAACCGTGCTCCCCGACCCACGCTGGTTCCGACCCAGTGAGGTATTCCGTTTTTTTTTTTCTCGGCATGAGAATGTGCTAAGCTTCAACAATAAGGTTGTTAACGTACCGCATAGAATTGTAATAATTCTTTACGTAACGTTCATATTATTTTGAGTTGAGAGGCATCTTAAAATCCCAAAAATAAGCCCTACTAGTTCAGCTTCGGCTCTCAGCTGTTGAAAAAATCTGACTCGTTTAGCAAGAAATAATTAATCAGAGTTTATTTACTGACTTCTGTTATTTCAATGAATAATTTTACTATAGGTTCAAAACGATGCCCAACATACGACCGTGGCGCATTATTACGAAGTTTCTTTCAAATAGCCGGTGTATTGTGCGACGGGTCATCCTGGCATGTCTATTTTTTTAATTTATTTAATTACGTTGTAATGTTGAGGTACACTTAACTACCGCGAACTTCAAATACTGGTAGTTGTTAATGTAATACTAAATATGGTGATTACTTTAAATTACTTATATGGAAAAGTCAGTAGAATTCTTTTACTCTGAGTGTTACCTACAAAACTTAGGTACTAGTGCAAAATCCACCGAACAAAAGACAATTATACTACAGAATAAAAAAGTAAATATTCAAAACATGTTTATTATTATGGTAAATAAATTTTGTAATGATAATTATAATTTAACATTATTTATTGTACTTTTTTATTTGAGACTTTTCGATTTAAGCGACTATTAAATACACTTCAAGTACAGTTAATTTATTAATTTATAAATGTGGCAAACTTAACATAATAATTTAATGTATAAGTGTTATGCCGAATGCATCAAATTTAACCTATAAGCATGGGTTCAAGTTTTCCAGATTCATATAAAGCTTTAACATCAGAGCCGCCTCCCACACAGTTGCCATTGATGAAGACTTGTGGTACCTGTAAGAATAAAACAGTGTTTAGATGAAACGAAGTAGTTAGGATATTATTTTGGCCGTTTGAGAGTTTTCGCACATAGCAAGTGACAATATAGCAAGATGATATACATTATATTTTTATTTGTGTTTAATTTGTGTTGAAAGTGCGTGACATTAATTTATTGTTACGTGGTTTACGATTTTTTTCTCAGTGTCCTTTTCTGTTGTAATGATGAATACGAAAAAAGTGCTATAATGACGTCTTATGATGGACAGCATCACAAAACAATTTCTTTACAATAATAGATGTTATTTAATTTTCAGTCATTTGTGACCAGTTAACTAGCAATTTCATGATAATGTCATGAAATGATTAATTGTAAGCTCTGACCGCATAATCTGAATAGCTGCGGAAATTTCTGACAGTACTTTATAAAGCATGTATATTTCCATGCTATGATGTATGAAGGCTTACAGTCAAAGACAACTGTATATGGAAGTACAATCACTTATTATGTAACCATGAAGAAACTAATAGTCATCATAGACTTAATTTAATCAGTGGGTAAGCAATCTAAAGTGTTATCAGGCACAATTGACTAGTTTATTGTACTGATACCTGATATCTCCAGCTACATAGTAGATTATTTAATGAGACTAAAACAAAAGAATAGAATTATAAACATGTTTATAGGAAACGAACTTGGAACTTTTGTTTTAGAAGAGTCAATTACAGGTTTTTAAAAGCGACCCTTTTGGCTTCGTGAAGGCCTATGAACAACAGACACTGCTTTTCACCAGACCACCATTTTTTTGTTTGAAAAAATACAATGCTAAGAATAAAAAAAAGTTGCACAAAATAATTACTTCAATTAGTCAAACTGCTCAATTGTTTATCTATTAAATTGTAACCAGAATTCCATTTACAAAATTGATTACAAAATTTGTAACCACAAAATTACTTGGAAATTTACTGACTTATAGTTCTTATCACAAATGAATTTTATGGTAACTATTTGAAACACAATAAATTTAAATGGATTGTTGTACATTATCATTAATTATGACATTTCCTAAGCAAGTTCCTTATTCTTTGACAATTTTGTTTTAAATTGTAAATTCTTTTAAATATCTAATTATTATTTTTTAAATTTGTCCAATTCAACAAATATTGAAATTGTGTTCATTGTAGTGACATTCAACACTACAATACTACTTGAATAAAGGAGTTTTAATTTGATTTAATTTATATTCATTTAATATTATTCTTATGAGAGACATTTTTGTTTAAATGTCACTGCTGCAAATTGTACCAACTCCAAACACAACTTACAGTTCTGAAACCAGTTATTTGTGCAAGGTTATCTTGAATTGCATTTCCATCATCCCGTTCGTTCAGCTCGATCACTTTAATAGGTTGTTTCACTTTCTCAAACACCTGAAATGTTAAATAACTTTTATTTAAGAAACATCTATAACTTTCTGATTTGGATATTAGGCCACCAAATTTATTTATTTATTTATTTGGTACACCAACAGTAAACATATATACACAATTATACTTAGTATTATTAAAACACAGAATCTTATATGAGACCCTATTACAGGTATACACGCCATTATATATTCATATTATTCCAGGACAACATCAGTAACGGTTTAAAAGAAAAAAAGTAAATTTAATTAGAAATTATTTGAATTTTAAGAAGAAATAAGTAGAGTTATTATTAAAAATAAAAAAAAACAATGTTCATCAAATGAAAGAAAGGTTAAGAAGAAGAAAGGTTACTAAAGTTAATCGGAAAATCTAAACAATATGAACTAATACTAAACTAAGCTAAAAATTCTAGATTAGTCATTAAAATTTATTACTTGAGTTGGTATTAATTTCATGCAGGTAATAAAAATTGATAATTAAGTTACTGCTACATAAACAAAATGGAATTCACTGTTTTTGTACTTGTCTACTATTTTCCTGTATAGAACATTTTAAAATTAAATTATTAATTAATTATAGCTGCTTATTCCAAGATTACCTTGAAATAAAATAAATGTCATACACTTGTTTAGGAATAGTTATGTTGATTACAATCTGGATAAAAGGGCGTATGAGTAGGTACAGGAAAAATTGAAACATCAAAACATAGCTGTGCTGTGCCTGTACGATATGTAATTATTGTTTTTACTTACATCCTTTGCTAATTTACAGTAGGGGCAGTAGGACTTGGAGAATACTACGACCTTCTCTTTAGAGATAGATTCCTTGATGAACTGCTGAATTTCGGCCATTTTAGGATTGCGAACAATTTTTGCACTTTGAGACCCCATAAAATGTTTAACTCTGCAATGCGAATTTCGTGCCTAGTGTTTGGGAGTGAGTAATAAATTATGAATCAGCCGAAAAAACCTTGAATTAAATTCAGGTTTTCATTTTTTTCACTCCACGTCAAATGTCAATATGTCAAAATGATTTGAGGCATCAATGATTGCTATTTTTCATTTAATGAAATTAAAAATAACTCAAACAACAAACTAAATGATTTTATTAATTTTATATGCGAAATATATTATACAAAAAATTTTTCGGGACGATGAAAATGTCGAGGTGATCGTCCCGAGGAAATAAAATGATGCGTGGGTTTATAGATTTATTTACAATATTTACAAATGCACAAAATAACAGCTCTGTACAAGAATGAGAAAATATTTACCATTATTAACAGTTCATGGCTGTCATTGACAAGAACTTTTTAACTGATGAAATGCGGCGGAGTTTGGTAGCCGCCACAAATATTTTACAAACAATGATAAATAATTTTATATCAAGCGTGTAGCGATTCGCACAATTGTAAACCATAGACACATTGATTTAAGAATTGAACTAAGTAGCAAATATGGTAATAATCGCATTATACCTACTTTCTCTTTCTTAAAAGATAAATGATTTGAAATTTTCCTATAAATTTAGAAAGTAGCAGATACAACATCAACATCTATTATGAAAATTCGGTTCATGTTAAATCGCACATGCTACTTATGAATTCATGTGCATGCCTAAAGAATTGACGAGTGTGTCAGTTGTCATTGTTAATGTTATCGTCAATGTCATTATTTCAAATTTTTTTTTGGGTTGTTTTTGATTCATTCTACAATTTTCGCCACTGTAGGTACACCACATATACATTAATTTACTCTTAGTAATGTTGAATGTCTTTGGCTACATAAAATTAAGGATATAGAACAATCTTTTAAATAATTTTAGGGCTCCCACGTACCTTTGTTTGCGTTGCATAATGTATAATAAATTTTGTGAAACTATTCCCAGGTTAGTTATAAATAAAGGTTTAAACTGTAGGCAGAAACACCTATGGCACAAATTTTGTTTGAACTACTTTTAATATTAGCCGCAGCCAGACTGATTTCGATACACAATTTGTGGTGTAATTGCAACCCAGTCATAATCATAATAATTTGTTTTTTTTTGAAGTACGCACCTTAGTTTCGGCCATCTGTTTCGAGAGGTAATAATTCCATGTCATTCATATTATATCGACTGTGTTATAGTTAGCAATAAATCTTTAAATTGATGACCTATCAGGTCATCGGGAAGTGTTACTACTACCTACATCTGTAAACATAATATTATTAGGCTTTTGTTAATCAAGAATAACTGTTGAAGTGTTTATTTTCATTTTTCATTACATACTGGGGGTATGGTTTCATAATATTAAAGCCGCAAGTACAGTGCATTATTACAAATACTTAACGATCGTGGAACACAGTACGGTACTATCGTAGGCACCGTTAGCTAATTACATACCACCCAGACATAGACAAATACTAACTACATTATATTTAATAACGTTTGAAAACACTTAATCGGATTTAAATTTTACCACTGAAACTACTTACTGAGTTAGTATTCCTCTTTTTAGACCGAATTCTCAAAAAGAGGTTTGTCAGCTGACTGAATGTGTTTATAAGTTAGTCCCCGCAATGATTCTTCTTCCAAATGAAAGGTCAAGGAAGGTAGTATTCAAAAACGTGCGAATATTCGTTACATCCCTACTACCCATCATCATTTAATAATAAGCTTTTTCTACGAAGACGAACCAGACCCAGCAGTCGGAAAATACTGGGTTGATACAGTACGGAGTAAAATCTATACTAATATTATAAAGCTGAAGAGTTTGTTTGTTTGTTTGTTTGTTTGAACGCGCTAATCTCAAGATCTACTGGTCCGATTTCAAAAATTCTTTCACTGTTGGAATGTCCATTTAACGAGGAAGGTCATAGGCTATATTTTATTTTCAAAAAAATTAGGGATCCGTAAGAAAATATCGAATATGTAACACAAGTGAATAATTGAAAACCTATTTATGCGTACGCTGCAAAAACTATTGACAATAGAACAAAATGATGTACTACGGATTTTTAGGTCTTTTGAAGACAAACAAAAAAGTCCGCGACAGCATATATCTAACTATCATAGTTTAGTCACAACAACTGCTTTTATGTTAAAAAAAAAATAATTCGTCCGAAGAATGAATTTAACGTTAAATTAGTATTGTTATATTAATCCTTATCCAAATAAAGTATTATGTTATCAAGAGTATTAATGTAGAAGTAAATTAGTTTTTGTTTCATTCCAATCGGACTTTTCGTTTAGAAGTTATTACGAGTATAAAACATGAATTCTCCCCGCGCCGCGCAAATAATATCGCAACAGCATTAAGAGTACTGTTTTTACCCCTTTGTGACTCAGACGAAGTTGCGAGGGTCATCTAGTTAGATTATAACTTAAATAAAACTTACTTTATGATTACAATAACATATCTATAAAAGCACTGTACCTACCTCTCTACCTTTGTCGTGAACAACGTGTGCCTATATTCTTTATTTTTACGAGATTTTAAGTGGTAATAGAGATATCAGTTTGTTTAAAATAGCGTAGGTAGTAGTCGGTACCGTATGTTTTAATACGTTTTTTATTTCATTGTTATCTATTGTAATAAAGAACCCTAGTAATAATAATACTGTGTCACTTGATACAAAAATGCCTTAATTTTAGATACTGACTTTAATAATGTATATTTTACACCAAACTAGAAACACTTTAGAAATACTTAGTTACTTAGATAATCCGAAATGCTAAGTGGCCTGACTAAAGTTGTTAATTGAAACATTGAGCGGGCCATTGTTGTAAAATATCGTTTTCATAATCTGTTGTTGTGAATAACAACATTCTTGTGAAATTCATGCCGTAGTTTCCTTGTTCAATTCAAGCAAATGTTGTTTTGAAACTTGATGCCGTTCAACACCTGCATAAACTGGTGTTCAAGAACAAAACTATCATGTTATGGAAAAGGGCTTTCGTAAGTCAAGTACCTACCTAATGTGATACCAAAGTGTTGTTTTAAATTCACAACAAGTTCCCAGAATAAAACATTACATGGTATATGATGGCAATAGTTCCGCGAACCAAAATCCTTATCCTGGCCTTCTAGTATACATTCAACATTATATTCAATAATTTTGTAATATTGTGTTTTATGTGTGACAAGAAATATTTTAGTATACGAAATCTTCAATTCGAATCGGTCAGAAACATCTCTACCGTAATTTAAAGATACCCACCTATTTGCCCTCCCAAGTAAGTATTGTATCTATCCTGATACTTGCAATAATAAACTAGCACTTACTGTTCTACCTAAGCACAAGTACGATTTTCAGTTACAATGGAGACAATACTTTCACTACTTGTAGTTAATTGACTAACTACTCTTTCGTAACAGAGTTTAAACCACGATTCTCCTTAAACAATTAGGTACATTGTTCCTTGACTGAATTCTATAGAATTTTATTTGTCAAGTTCAAAAATACTAGGTAGTTACCGTCGTTAAATTCATTTAAAAAACTTAAACATTAGACTAAGTATACCTCGACATATTCTTGGTTCTTTTTATTTTGTGTTACGTTAAACCTCATACACATAAAATAAACGCATGAACCATAACGTTTATCGTTCAAACTTATCTCCCCCAATGACTTTACCCATTACAACCACAGGCCTGCCATGTAATTAGAGCACATACTAGAGCACAATAAAATAATATACACAAACTCGTAAAATATGATTAAGAAACCAATGTGTAGATATTTTTAAAGTGATTTATTTTCCATTTCTCTTGTCATTCCGACACCTGGACTAGTTATTTTCATCGTTGTAACTTTAAACTCCATCGCATATGCTCCATCGCAGTGCTAAGGGTAATAATGGTAAAATTCTACATTGTACTTTTAAACATGTTATTTTGATTTCTAATACGCAAGAAAGTTAAAAAACCTTAAATGGATAAAATATTGCCATACTTATGTGAGGTGCGTTGATACTTATTTTAATTTATGTAAAAATACAACAAAAAAATATAGGTATTTGTTAGACAAATAAACTACGCAAATGCCATGGTCAACGGATTTAACGGAATTTATAGGCAGATGCTAAATATTCCATATTCCATATTCCAAAAAAACCTTAATAAAGAAATATTAGAAGTAGAAAGCTACGTCGAGTCGACTTGGAAACCTGCTGAACTATACTTTTTAGAAGCACATAGAATACCTAAAGAAATTGTATTTAATAGTATTTATATATTTTTGTTTAACGAACTCCAACGTTTTTGATCGACTTCGTATTTCATGTATTTATCTGTGTTCGAGCATAAAGCCTGCCCAATTTCTGGTTGTTGTTGTGTTGGATTATTTTTAAATGAGAAGTGATGCTCGTGGGATTTTTTGTGGCAAGATTTCACATTTTTTGCGCGTATTTGCCTACATTTCTTCTGGGTGTACAATTTACTTGTACTTCTCACATAGGTACCTATACCTACATTAATTTTGTTTTGATAAAGTTCAGAAAAATCTTTTTATTCTTGACAAATACAATTTTCTTTTTATTGCCTTGTAGGCAGACGAGCTAACGGGCCACCTGATCGTAAGTACTAGGTACCTAGTTAAGTTGTAGTTAGCCACCTATTTACTTAGTAGTAGAGGAAATCGCCGGACTTTCACTCGCCCCGCGAGTGGGGTATGTGGGAGTTGAACCGCACCAAAACCTCCCGCCGCTCGCGCTCGACATCCGATCTGGTAGGGGTGACAAGACGCGTTCGCGATTGTCGCTCACGTATCGCCACGTCACCCCCGTGTCGCTCACGTATCGCCCCGTCACCCCCGAGTATAAGTATCTAGTTAAATATAAAGTAACTTGATTTCAATTTATATTAAAAACAGAAACTCGTCTTGACTTCTTTCAAAACCTAAGAGATTTCAATTGAAAAGATTAACTGTGTGATGAACGTGTTCAATAACAATAAGTGAACTCCATTCATAAAATAAAATGTTATTAAACTGACAAGAAGACAATGGTTTTCATTCGAAACAAACACACGAATTAAAAAGATAAGGTTTCGTGAATTCAATTTGCATAAATAAGTCGAGCAAATGTTTGGTAATTAAATATTTATAGGTATTTTGCATATCATGATCAAAGTTATGTACCGAATTACAGTAAAAACTAGTAGTTGAAAACTTCATTGCTTTGCTGAGTTTATTTGTAATTTAATTGCCTGACAATGAAGCATTCTAAAGGAATGACTGGAAATTATGAGGAGGCGCTTACAAAAAAGAGTCAACGTACTAGATTTTTCAATTGAACAAAAATAAACTAAAAATTATGTGATTGTTTTTCTTGAACGACTTTTCTATAAAGGTATTTTTCCCCATTTCTGTCCCACGATTGCAACTTTTGTGTAGTCAGGATCAACAGCGGCGATCACCTTTTATCTGATTCAAATTCAAATTCTTTATTAATCATTAAAGTTGCACTACAGATAAAACACTAAATCATTGATCCCCGCACTAGGTCGTCTTCTTCTTGTCTTCTTCTATCATCATCACCTTTTAAACTATATTAATTTTTTCACTTATTTTTTTTACATTATATTTAAAAAAACATTCAAAAAAAATTAAATTAAAAAAATATAGGTATTTTGAAATTTATACAATATAAAAAACAGAGGGCCACTACGGGCGGAATCTACGCCCCAAGCTATCAGTGGTCCGGGCTCAATATTATTGTATTAATATAAATATTAGATACCTTTATAACTTTAGAGGTATTCCATATTACAGAGATTAGCTATTCCGTCTATAAATACCCGGAACAACTACCAGACTAAATATCGATAAGTGTGGGTGGGATACCTTGCTTAGACCAATCTATTTCATCAACGCAAAAACTAGGCCACAGAAATGTTTCTACCTACTAAATTTGTTACTTTAAAGCTTTCTTTTTAAAGCTTTTTTGTTCCTATAATTTAAATTTTGATCAAATAGATTAATGTTAATTTAATCAAGTTGCAAGTAAACTGAAAAACGTAGCACGCTTGTTTCGGATGATGAAATCATGAACAATAGCTTATTTTTTGTTTACAGATCAGAGAGCGAGATCGATTTTGCGTAGGAGTGACCTATCTATCAAGACTTCTTTAGGCAACTAAAAAATAAATCTTACGTAAACACGTTTTTTTTGCGAAATTGTTGTGCAAAATGTCTGCTTTCTTTTATTATTAAATTTTGTCAGACTAACTACTAGCATAGGTACCTACTGAGGCGATCTTAGCTTTTCCAAAAGAAATATCAGATATCTTTTCCCTACTTCGCACAGCTTTCTAGTATACCTATATATATATACCTCATATTACACCTAATATACTATTTTTACCTACTCTATTCTTGTTTCTGTAAAAATTAAATGCGAAATATTTGAATATTAGAAGTAGAACTTAAATAGTATTAAAATAGTATTAGAATTCCAAACCTAACCTGAATAATATTAACAAGCTATCTAGTTGAAGACGGGTCCCGCTCGGAGTCGTTTGTTATTTTATAAGAAACCTGCCTAACGATGTATCTATAGCTATAAAGCGACCACAGAATGCAATCCTAGGACAGTTGGAAACTATTGTGTTACTGCGGTATCGAATGCGTGTAGGTACAGCTGGTAATAATAATACTCAATAAAAGTAACACGTATACGTCTATAGAGCAAATATTTACGAAAGTCAACCTGAGAGCTAATAGTGAGATAGCAGCCAGACTGTTTAATCCTGCAAACACAACAATGCCTATATAACTGGAATAGTCATCACGATAGACTCGTTAAAAGCTTCACATTTGAGGATTTTTTCTAAATAAGAGAGGACAATTAAATTTAAGTATGATAAGAAAGAAAATGAAGGAGGATTATGAACATCTTCCTACAGTACAACCCTGTTCTTTGTCAGTTTTATGCTAATGTACAGAAAGTACAATAATGTTAAGTACCTACCTGTTATTACAACAGTAATTTTGACTACTATGAAATCAAAATATATTTTTTAAACTTATAAAGACGTGTCTATGCGCGTGACGCCTAATGCCTATTGCTGAACAATAACAGTTCACACATTACGACATGTCCTTTTTAAATGAAAGAGAAAAACTTTCTAAATACTTTCTAAAAAAATACTGGGTAATTTCAAAAACTTTACTTGGTGGTTTGTGGTGTGCGGCTCCACTGCAGATACTTATTGCAATATAGTTATCCTCTATCTTTAATCTTAGACAAGCAATATACAATTTATTTTTCAACTATCAATGGTAATGAAAAAGTGTACTTATGTTTCTCCGGATTAATTCTGTGAAGTTGGTTATCTTATCTCGTTTGTGAATATTTTTTCTCAAATACACATTGTGTGACATTTCCCAAAAACGGCACACGTGTATTGAATATTACGGTCAAATGAATGTAACTGTAAAATATATCAACTATTTTGTTAATTTTACGATAACGATAAATTTAATTTCAGAACTGTCATTAGCTCCATTTTTGACCTCCCAAAGGATGGATATAAGCACACTTACGTAAAGTGAGGCAATTGAACCTGATTCTTTTATTTAATCATCATGTTTCATAATTTATTTGGACCAACAAGGGTTGTAATATAATAATATGTCGTAATCTAAAACTATTTACATTTATTATCTTCCTTTAAGTAAAAACAACTTCTTCGATTTTAGGAGTCATAACAATACATCTAGGTAGTAAATAAGTTGACCTACATTGTTAAGTGTACTTCAAAGAAATAGGTACATAATAGTTATTATTGTGTTTTCATTTTAATAGATAAGGGTCAATTGTTTGGGCTGAGTACCCGGTTAGAACACTGTGACATCATCAACACCTGTCATAACTTCAACAATGGTATGAACTATGATCATACAATACATTGTTCTTCGCTTAACATATTATTATAAT
Source organism: Trilocha varians (assembly GCA_030269945.2). Classification (NCBI taxonomy): domain Eukaryota; kingdom Metazoa; phylum Arthropoda; class Insecta; order Lepidoptera; family Bombycidae; genus Trilocha; species Trilocha varians. Next base: position 6,184,652 of record AP028257.1, on the reverse strand, counting down.
ATTGTCTATTCAATTATTATCATATAATTTTTTCCACAAAGTTCGAAAACCTACCTTTTTGTTTTCAGAATTTATTTTCTATTTATAAATAGAGAAGAAACCTATCAGATTTTTTAAAAATAATGCTAAAAACTGTAGTTTAATTTGTTGTTTTGCAAATATGTATGAATTTATAATGTAAGTAGCGCCATAATTGGTCATAATGACAGTTCTCTTGCACTGACAAACTGTATAATAAACAGCGTAGTATTGTTTTTCTAAGTACCTAACTCTCTCCCTTGTTTTCTTTCGCTTTTTAATTTATATTGTTAACCAATTTATCTATCAATGTAAAAAATACGTATCCAAATTAGCACTTAATATGTAAAGCACGCTTCAAAAGAATAATGTACATTTTATTATGTTGAATATTTACATGTTGTTGTATAGAAATAAAAACAATGTCATTTAGAGGTGTTCTTGTGTTAGACTGAGTAGAGAGAATATTTACAGCATATTCTGCATTTAAGTGTGTAATTTGAATTGTTAATTATAGTATTGTTTTAATGATCGACAGGTTCTGAGATCATATTCTGCAAATAGATCATCAGAGCAGAATAAAGCACCATGCTATCATTTTTGCTCTACTAACGTCTTTCTTAAAACATGAAAATAAAAGAAGGTAGGTATTATTTAATTCATCCTTGAATAACTGTAACAAAATAACCATCAATCATTGCGATTCTTAAACTGATTATGCTAATAGCATTTCCAGAATAATCCGTATTTTTTATTGATAGAGAAATACATTTTTATATTTAGCTTAAGCTAAAAACTTTAAAGAAAAAAACTTGATAAAAACAATAAGTTATGTGATTCACGTTCTCAAATAATGTCTTGACGCTTTGACTTCATAGTACAAGCGTTAGCTTTCTTATCCATTAGAATCAATTTGATATAAAATTAGATGCTAATTTGTAGATATAAGTAGAAGGTGATTTCCTTCCGCTGGCGTGTGGTCATAGCGGTCGTCCATCGGCGGAAGCACCACGTGAGTCAAAGTCGCGCGTGCGCAATACGTTCACTGCCCATTGTCTGTACGACTATAATCACTAACCATAAAAGACAAGCATTTAAAAACAAAAAAAATACTATGCTTCTGCCTTTTATATCTATGGGGTGTTCCAGGGCTATGCGACATGAATGGGAAGCACCTTAAATATCGAAGATAGGTTGTTTTACTGAAAGGAAACAATTTTATTTTTAATACTTAATAATATTGCAATCAAAGACTTTTCATAGAGTCCTTAAGGGTAGGCCGTAGGTAGCGGCCCCGCAATATCTTCTGGCAATGCAGAGGTCCATGAGCGACGGTAACCACTTATGATCAGGTGGGCCGTTAGCTCGTCTGCCTGCGTGGCAATAAAAAAAAAGCATGTTAAAGAAAATTGAAGCGTTTGATTAAAATTTTCAAGTATCTGATTTTTCCTCATCCACAGTGTTCGTAAAGCTAAAACTATAGTGATACTTTACAGTAATGATAATTAATTTGAATAGGTGAAATCAAAAATTAGAAATCACAGACCTTAACCGTAACTTTAGAATGAGAATTCGGATCTCTATTTTTTTTCTGGAGAAAAACAAATACACTGTACAATATGATTCGTTTTTGAAGCGCTAAAGCCAAACAAACTAATCCTGAAAAAATTTGAATATTTGCTCACCTTAATAAAAGTCTGGTGCTTTACCATTGGTCAAGTAATAAAATGTACTAATCTCTAAGAACATGAAAATAATTATTTCCGAAAGAGTTTATAAAGCAATTAACGATTTGGAGAACATCTTAGTTTTATGATTTATTTAGTAACAAAGATCAAGGCTACAATATACAAGGAGCGAATCGAAAGTCCATAAAAAAAATGTACCTACTACCTAAATTATTATCCAATCTCATGTCATCCGTGACAAATCAGAGAAATAACTTTTGCAATAGGATGGTTTTGTTCAAAATCCACACGAGAACAACGCATTAAAAACGTATATTATGAATCGAACCATTTAAGAAGAAATCACACAAGATTACCGTAAGCTGACTGCATGTTTATCCTCGAAAAGAACTTGTTATTTTCATTAATAATTCTACTTTTATTTGTCCGAAATAATTATATATCTACAATACATTTGTATTATATTTTTGAAAATTTGTTTTCTAAGTTGTTTACACAGAAATCACGATATATCAAGGAGATATTTATGAATGAATTATTGATTTATGAATTAACGTATATCTATTAATATTTAATAAAGAACCAAATTGATGACGGTGTTCTTCAATCATAAATAGCATAATTCATATTCTATCACACATACGGAAAACCAATTAAAATGTTTACCCAATCACAACAAACATTCCGAACGTAGGTACTTTATTTTATTCACTGTTTGCCATTGAAATGGTTTCTTTGACCCCTCACTTCCTATTTCAAATATCTGAAGTTTCTCGAGGTTACCTAAATTGGTTAATAATCCAAATTATATCTGAAGGTCATTCCGTTGAATGCTATTAATATGGTTCGTCTAATTAGATTAGTGATAACTTATATAATCGTGTGTGTATTTGTTTCAAATAACAGTTCCATTGTTTCCTTAAAACATTTACAACTGCATGCTACATTAAGTTTAGAGATTGTTTCCACTGAATGATTCCAATGAACTTCTAAAGCAATCGACCATTTCAAACATCCTTTCAAACATCGACAGCACAATTTAAGGAACATACAATTAGAAAAATATAGGTATAGTCCGTTTGAAATAAAAGTTTGTTTTGTCTTCAAAATTTTTATTGGAATTTTAATATCATTTTAACGTCAGTCATATTTCCAAGAATAATTTATATTTCTTAAAGACGTCATCAAAAACAAAATCGTTATACAAAATAGATCAAATGCCATTTACTTATAATTAACTTAACTAATTATAATTAACATTTCATGTCATTATTAAATATTTTAAACTAAATAACAGAAAAGAGAGCGGAAGAACAAGCAGTAGAGAATTTCATATAATACAATATTGCATACTTTAATATCTACCGTTTGAAAATATATTTAACAGTCTTTGTTCTGATGTAATTCGAAGTAATCACTAAAATAATTTATTGCAAAATTTTTCATATTGAGATTATTTTTTACACAAGCAGTTTCTAACATTAGACCTTTCAGTCTTTTGGGTTGACTGCTGACTCTTGACTAATTTACATCTTCTTTTATAACAGACAAAAACTGATAAACGTCACATTTTAAAGATCTGTATTTACAAACAATGCATATAAACAAAGGCTGGTTTGTGGTAAATGCGCAGTAAGCCTCATGATTAAGCATTTAAAACTAAATATAATAAGCATATTATTTAAATAATAAGATTTAATGAGAAATTTTTGATTAAATATCATTATTCTTAAATTACTAATTGGAACCGTCATTTTGGTATACAATTATATATTTATGTTCCCACAGCACATAGGATATTAGGATAATATAGGACAGTACGATTGCTCTATTATTTTCAAAGTGGATAACGTATTATTGATTTAGAATATCGTGACATGCTTAAAATTTTAATCCATCAAAGAGGTTGGCTATTTCAGCTAAAATTTGACTGATCGAGTTCAATGTTGGTTGGATGATAACATAAAATGAATGCACTTAACCTAATATGTTGAAATTGAAATGATACTCTTATTAAGTTATTCGAATATGGACGGAATTATTTATACAGCTCACGATTGGTATGAGCGGATGCGCGTCGAAATGAGAGCGTGCACCGTTACGTGCGAACGCATCGGTAGCCGGAGCCCGGACGTGGAGGATGATTCGACCTCATCTGCACCCACACATCCGACCAATGCATCTGACTCATTCTTTACATCACAAAGAGAAACCATCGTCTCCAATATGTATACCTCATGACCTGATGTCCAAACCTGAGCCTATATTTATAAATGCATCACTCCATATAATTTTACGTTTATAATGAGACTTAATTTAGTCCTAGACATAAATTAATTTTATTAACACTTGATATCACAAAATGCATACCGAGGTACGTGAACGCATCGATATTCCGGTGGCATGCTCAGGAAGGGAGCTGTCTCTCCTATAACCATACACGGACACTACTTCCGATAAGGTCAATCTTTATCACGTAGTAACTCTGATTTTGCACTTTTCTCATTAGCGTGGTATGAGAAATTGGCACTGTCTTTTTGTATGTAGGCTTTATTGAGTTTCGCAGATGGTGGATCATCTTCAACGGTTGTACTGGTAGTTGTCACTGGAGCTGTGTGTTTTGTAGTAACGTTTTCCCCTCGACAGAACTCTTGAAGCCAACGTTCTGAGTTGTAAGATGGACCCTCTCCTCCAAGTTCTGCCGGTAAAATATCTAAAGGTAAAACTTCGTGAAGAGAAGATAAATTGTTGCCGTGTAAAACTATTCGTTCCCGTGTCTTTGCTTTTAGATACGGCTTGATCACGGCGAGAGCTGTTTCAACATACCAAGGTTGTCCGATGAAATGAATGCTTTTAAACCGCACTGGCATACAATCTTGTAAACAGTCTATCATCATTTTCAATATTTTAGCTTGAAAACTACGCGTTTGTTGGAAAGTAAATTCAGTCCAGTCCACAACAATAACATAACCATTAGCTTGATTTTGTACATCTGCAAGTGTGCGTTCAATGGTGAGAAGAAGAGCTCTGAATACTGATATCAAAGAGCACGCTTGAGGATTCCAGTTCGAGGCGAACACGAGGAGTACACACCGGCCGCGTCTATCCCGTTGTTCCAGCACACCCGGCAAACCGTCAGCGAGCGCTCGGAGCACGCCCCCGTCTGCTGGCGCCCACAGCTCGTCATGTTCCCGTCGATATTGGTGATAACGAACTAAAAGCTCAAAACTCTGTTGCACGTCATGTTTACATGCGTACAAAAATCTTCGTAAAAAACTGTCATCTTGACACCGACTTTTGTCTCGAAGAGCGAGGTTAAGGCTGGAATCCACAGCCTCTTTAAGTCCTAAAAGAGCACGTTGCCGATCTCCGTCTGTTAGTCGTTTTCTGGACACTTCACAAAGTCGCTCATTCTGCATTTGATGCAATTTCCAATCGTATTCAGCGTACTCGTTCATGATTGATTTGAATATGAGTCATTCGTCCTTTCACAGTTGTAACACTAGTTTGCGCGCGCGCCGCATGAAGTTCGAAGCCGACTGCGCACGGTGTTCACGTCGCGCCGCCGCCATCGCTATCCGTTCATTAAACTGTATAAAGCTGCGTTTACATTGTATCGTAAAATATATACCGCTTAAATAACTAATTAAGTAAAATTAGTTTGAAGTCGTTTAGGAAATTATATGACCAATGCCAAAATAACGAGAAAATTATTAATATTTGTAATAAAATTATTATTATAGAAAACTATTGTCGGCTTGAATCTATCTTATATAAAATCTATAATTTATAGGGCCAGGGACCTACTAAATGCTTATCTTAGCGTTTTTAAATCTTTGAGCACTCTCTAAACATCGATTTTGTATACCTACTTATACAGGGTAGATCTGTAACTTCGGACTATCTGACGTGGGATGAATAACCTGTTAAAATAAAACTTTGAACAACTTTTATTTTAGGGATTGGATAAAAATCATCATAGTATGGAAGTCCGCAACAATAGTCGTACGTTTTCCATACAATGTCAGAAAAAAAGTTTAACCGATCCAAAAAATAAAAATGGTGCTAAGTTGTATTTCGACAGGTCATTCACCCTACTTCAGATTGTCCAAAGTTACAGATCCACCCTGTATACAGATTTGAGAAACGTTTCAGTATTCGACTTATGCTACAAAAAATTCTCATTATTTTCGAATTACACTTTAATAGAATGTTGAGGCTAATTTTATCTATTATTGTAGCTACTACAGTACTGATTATACTATTGACTTCAAAGTATAGCAAGTTACCACTGGATGTGACAGTATTACGCAAGTAAATATCCCTATGTAAACGCAGCATAACTTACCCAGTCACAGCGAAACACAATAAAAGAAAAACTGAAGGCTGGCAGCACACCGGTCAATTGGCTGGCTGGTTTCTGCGATGACGCAGCTGAGATAGACAGGGACAGCACATCATTTTATTATTACGCGAGAACGAGATAAGTGTAGTTGTGTACCTTTGTACCCATTACTTCGAAGCCTTATTCGTAACGTATAAACGGGTGGCCGAAAAACGTATAATGTTCGCGCTTTGTTTAAGCCACTAGACGGCGATTCACATCCGCAGTTGATACCATTTCGTTATATCATTATCCATTATCATAATAAATTAATATTCATCATTGACGATAACTATTTTAGTCAACCAAAGTTTGTATTCTTCGATATTAATATTTGTTTGCCTTTTTCGAAATGTGTTGAGTCATATTTTGAATTTCATTACCTCGTATATGAAAAATAAATAGTTTTGTTCTATATTTTACGCCTGATTTTAATTGTCATGTGAAAGACATCAACGACCGCGCTACTTTTCAAAACAAAATCTAGATTATTTGGTCACACATAATTCTAGATTAAATATTTGCAAACGAAATAAATACTACTTTTATTATTTTCTTATGGATTAATTACCTATACCTAGGTAAGTAAATGCGCGTAAAATTAAACAAACTAAGAAAATTACATCATAGACCGTTTTTATTCAAATTTAGCTCATATATTCTGACATTTTTATATGTATCGAAAGTCGCCTACGTGTCTTAGATCATTTGGTAAAACAAGACAATATTGTAGGTACGAATGCTTCTCACTCACGCAGAGGATGCAACGCTCGCAAATGGAACATGACGAAATACTAAATGATTCTTAGACTACTTATTCCATTTTATAAGTGATGGCTAGTTACCAAGCAATTTAAGTACGAAGAGTTAATATAAATAGGTACCTACAGTTCATAATTACTTCCTTAGCTTGGAGCAGAATGACACGCCGAAAAAAGTAACCGTACATTAAGGCAACCGTTTTCCCGATCAAAGGTTGTCTGAATTTCAAGAGCAACGACTTTTGATAAATGAACCGTGTCGATGCAGGCCATGGTCGTTGGCCCCATGCACTGACTCAGGCGATAGGCCACAACGATGCGCTGGTAAAAATAGACACACCACGAACAGACCACTTAACAACTCTTAACAAAATGGATTTACAAACACTTTTAGTAATGAGTATAATTCGGTACTACTTTTTAGGTAAGTGCCTTTAATGTAAGTCAAGTAATGGTAAAGGTTGTAATTAGAGCAACAAAGGTAAAACAAAGACCTTCGAGCCAACAGTTATGATTTTCCTTAAATAAACTGACCAATATTCGCTAGTCTAGTCTATACTTCTTATGAAACCTATGACTTAGTTATTATCTGAGATTAGTCTTGCAGCTAACGTCTGTATTTGTATTAACCGCTTATGTAACTATTCTTCTAATCTGGGCGACCTAGCTTACAGACAGTGAAAGATAATAAATCTAAAGTCGTCAATCATTACGTATCAAGAACACTTGCTTTAGTCTACATAAAACCATATTTTAACACAGAGTTTTGGATTGTATTTTAAAGTTTTTTTATTATAGATATTTACATGACAAAGAGTTATTTTAGATCAATACTTTTGTCACGCAGCTGTTTCATTTTGAATAAGTAGTAGTAGTTACCTACTTATTTTACACAACAATGCCTTTTGTGTCTTCCGCTGAGTAACAAATACTAAAACTAATAACTGCTAATATCTATTATAATAGGTAGTGTTAATAGCAAATTTCATGACTCTAATCCAGTTTTTATTAATAAAACAATCACCAGAAAACCATCTTCCTATTGACTTTATGAACACGTGATATTCTGCTAGATAGCATTCAAATCTTATCTTGTTATAATTTGATTCATTACGTGTAACGATAATTTGAAATCAATAATATTTGTAGAGCATATCATCGCTAAATTTTGAATTGTTAATATAAGTGCTAAAGATAACTTTACCCACGATCGAGGTCGTTTTATCGATCGCATGATAAGTTATGATAAGCTGACATTATCTAGTTTGTAGAAAGCCAAACATGATTTGTTGCGGAAGAATGTCTCTAGATAATGGTGTCACAAAACATAGTTCATATTACACCTACCTACGTTATCAGTCATTTGGCATCCTTGTGGACCAAGTATTTCATTGTGTTTTTAAGATAAAGAATGACATTTTTATGTATTGTTTACTTTTACAGAGAAATAAATTAGAACAATCTGAGAAAAATAATCGAAACCATTTAGTTTTAGTAATTTTGCTTAAGGATTTTTCAACAGTTATGCATGTTTGTAGTAGAATGGAAGTAAGTCTTTCCAAAAAGTCGTCATTATTTATCATATTAGATATCTATATAATAGAAAAATAACGAATAGGTATTTGTTTTTAACAAAATTTGCATGGATGTAATCCGATGAAATCTAAATAAAGGCCGCTAGTTGCCCTTTGATGAAGCCGAAAGAATAAGACCAAGGTATACAACTTACAAGATAATTTGCGGGGGGAGTTCAATCATTTTGCGGGAGTAGGGCAAGTACCCCTCCCCCTATGGCAGATGTAGATGCAGCTGACTTATCACTTAAAAACTTAAACTTCTTATTTAAAATAAAAAGAAGAATCAACATTCACATTATGTCACAATGTACAAAAACCGACATTCGCATCATTCTTAGTATAAACAGAATCAGTTACACTATTACTAAAAGGGTTCTTAATAGTGTAAGTGATGTAGATAACCGCGAGTGTTTAAAAAAATTATAAACAGAATCAGGCCTAAAATATTCTGCTGGACACGTTACGAAATCTACCATTGGATATTAGTTTTAGTCATTAATAGTACCTACCTAAATACTAAGTTTATAATAATAAGCACTAAGTTCATCCGCTCAATGGAAAAAAAAATGAAAACTAAAAGTACTAATTATCATGAACTGAATTACTGAACAGTTCATAGCGCACGAGCTGCAACCGTGCATTACTCAATACAAACAATTAGTGCGTAACGACACGTACTTAAACAAAGTTTTGATGTTTGTGCACAAAATATGAATTATTCGAAACTATTTCGTTTCCGTTTTTCATAAAGCAACAATATTTTTATTACATTACGAAACTAGAGAACTGTAATCGTTATGGATTTTTGTTGGAAGAGTTTTAGGTATTAGTTTGGATTGTTGAGCGCTTTGTTTTCCAGTGAATTTTGTCATAAAATCAGCAATACCTACTTATGTTTTGGTACACAACCTTTCTTTTTTTTTTATTGCCATGTAGGCAGACGAGCCAATGGCCCACCTGAGGAAGTGGTTACCGTCGCTCATGAACCTCTGCAATGTCAGGGGACACTGAGGGGTCGCTACCGACGACCTTACTTTAAAGACCCTCCTCAAGCGTCGTTTGAAGAAGGACAAGTCATAGATCTCAAGGAATACCGAGGAGGGGAGCTCATTCCATAGCCGGATGGTGCGTGGCAAAAAACCTAAATGATACTTCAGTTTGATCAGTTTCTTGGAAAACTGTGTCATTAATAAATTTTAATTTAACTTATCTTGGTAACAAGATTCTAGGTACATATAATGAAAATAGCCAAGACATGGGTATTTGTCAAATATTGAACAACGGTAAATTATTTTATACGTAGAACATTTAAAAAAACATGTATTTTATAGTTATTTCACTAGCGAATTATACCTGCGTCAAAAAACAATTATGGCTATTATTTTAGTAACAAAAACTATAGGAAAATTGTTTAATATCGATTCTTTTCAAGCTGAGTAGGCATGCTAGACATTAATTTAAGTAAAAAATGACTAGATAGGTAATTGGCAAAAAATAAACATGCAAGTTAAACGCATGTCGCTATACCTCTTATGTAGTATGTATAGTTAAGGTCCATGGCCACAGGTGAAAAAGTGAATGTAAATAAAATTAATAATTATTAGCAAATACTTCGCATCTTTCAGGAAGCGGAAAAGAATGAAAAACATTCCATATTTTTCAACCGCGACTTTGCTTTTGCCTGGCCTTTGTGCGTTACTAACATTACTGTTTTTTTAACTATAACAATATGTTTAAAGGTATACTTACTGATTTAATATTTATCTAACTTAAATGATAACCACGCACTTCTACAATACTATAAACAAAGGGAACTCTTCTTTTATAGAGCTCCAGTAAAACTGACAGTCTTTTGTTCTAATGGTTGGCAAACGAGCAAACGCACCTCCAGATTAGTCTAGATGGAAGATTATAAGCAATGCTCATGGATCTCCGCAATAAGCGAAAAGCAAAGCCGCTATCTATAGTAGAAGTACTTTGATGAAGTAGGTACTTTTAGAATTATGCTTGCATTGTTTTTTTTAATACTACTATACCTGTAGGTACATATTTTTCCTCTTGTATGAATTAAATTGGATTAGGTAAGAATAGATATTTTTTTCACTACAATCCGATGTCCTAATCCATTGTTTCATTGTCGTCTCATTTCAAAATCCTTGTGCAACTACAAGATAAGAAATATACACAGAACGAAAAGAATTTTTAAACGACGTTTACCAAGGTCTTAATTGTTTACCAATTCAATGTTAGTATTTGCCTGAAAGATAATCTACACTGAAGGTAAATAGTAGGTAATTACCATAGAAACAAAAGTTAATATTTATTTAAAAACTGACACTGTATCTATAAATATAATCTTTTCAAATATTTTTTGTAGGTATTTTAGTGATATTAATTAGTGTCCAAATTAAGTATCCCCAGTGAAGATTTCTCACTTAAGGTTCAAAACAGTTCTTAAGTGCTGGTATTATTCTCTAATTGTAATATGTTGTCTAATCAAAATACAAAAATCACCAAGATCGATCATCGCACGTGCCTTCCTAATGTTTATCGAATTTATTCTTCATAATATGGCTTGAAATTATTGTGACACGCGTATGTAAATCTGCTCATAGCTCCCGTGAAATCTGAGGAGAGAGCCAGCGACGCAATCAAGCAAGAAATGATTTTAATACGACTCACTCATCCGTCAATAAGAAGACAAAAAATATATAATAGTATATTGTAGGTAGGTACAACTAGTGTTTAAAGCATCTGTGATTAATCGCTTGTTACTAATAAAATTAGTAGAAAGTTTACGTGTACTGCATGCAATTAATAAAACATACCAAATTTAGCGATCAATAGTGCCGAGTTGGGGTTCTACCGTAAATAAAATAGACAATCTGGTCAGGGACTATTAGTTGGATTGAGGACTACTAGCTGACCCGCGCAACTTCGTCTGCGTTACAAAGGGATTCAAACAGTACTCGCTATGTCGTCGCGATATTATTTTCGCCGCCCGCTGTGGGTGTATTGTATTAATAAAATTGCGTTTTATACTCGTGATAACTTCTAAACGAAAAGTCCGATTGGAATAAAACAAAATGTAATTTACTTCTATATTAATACTCTTGATAATATAATACTTAATTTGGATAAGGGTTAATATAACGATACTCATTTAACGTTAAATTAATTTTTCGGACAATTTTTTTATTTTTATAAACATAAAAGCGGTTATTGTGACTAAACTATGATAGTTAGATATATGCTGTCGCGGACTTTTTTGTTTGTCTTCAAAAGACCTAAAAACCCGTAGTACATCATTTTGTTCTATTGTCAATAGTTTTTGCCGCGTACGCATAAATAGGTTTTTGATTTTCCACCTTTTGTTACATATTCGATATTTTCATGCGGATCCCTAATTTTTTTGAAAATAAAATATAGCCTATAACCTTCCTCGATAAATGGACTTTCCAACAGTGATATAATTTTTGAAATCGGACCGGTAGTTTCTGAGATTAGCGCGTTCAAACAAACAAACAAACAAACAAACAAACTCTTCAGCTTTATAATATTAGTATAGATTATAATACTAGCTAACCCGCGCAACTTCGTCTGCGTTACAAAGGGGTTCAAACAGTACTCGCAATGCCGTCGCGTTATTATTTGCATAGCCTGAAGTGCACCCACATATTCATTGCGTTTTATACTCGTGATAACTTCTAAACGAAAAGTCCGATTTGAATAAAACAAATAGTAATTTACTTCTACGTTAATACTCTTGATAATATAATACTTAATTTGGATAAGGGTTAATATAACGATACTCATTTAACGTTAAATTCAATCTCGGGACGAAATATTATTTTTATAAACATAAAAGCGGTTATTATGACTAAACTATGATAGTTAGATATATGCTGTCGTGAACTTTTTTGTTTGTCTTCAAGAGATCTAAAAACCCGTAGTACATCATTTTGTTCTATTGTCAATAGTTTTTGCAGCGTACGCATAAATAGATTTCGATTTTTCACCTTTTGTTACATATTCGATATTTTTATGCGGATTCCTAATTTTTTTTCAAAAATTCATGGAAAGACCATTTTTTCCATGAATTTTTGAAATCGGACCAGTAGTTCCTGAGATTAGCGCGTTCAAACAAACAAACTCTTCAGCTTTATAATATTAATATATAGTATAGTATAGATTGAAGAATTTCGTCTTCAATATTAAAGGTGACCAGTTATATCCGTCCCGGCCTCAGCCAGGGTTCGAAAGCTGTGTGAGCGGTTAAAGGTTTTAGTGCATTTCAAATCCCACATATCCCATCAGGGAATGCAGTAATTTCATTTAACTCAAAAAAAGGCGAGGAGGGAAGGCAAGTCGTCTATTGCCACACCCACCGTGACCATGATGATAAAATGCATTAAAAACGTTAAGAACTTATAAGGAATAATACATTCAGGCACAAACTGTTTCAAGTGAGAGCAAAAAATGCAAAGTATCTAAAAGCTCCACTTTAACTCAAGATGACTTCCGTCCTCACATAACTGGCAAGGCCGTCAAGCCGGTTCCATTTGAGAAAAAGCTTTGTTTCTAGTAATTTCCCCAATCTATCAAGAATCTATTAAGGTCATAACGAAACACTTAATTTGAAGTTGGATTTTTTATTTAACCTACGGAACAGAATATGGTATTTTCAATTTAGGTACCTAGCAAGTAGCTTATCATTTACATTATATTTTAATAATAGACAATTTTTTGTTGAAGGCACAATAGCATAGTCTGAAAAACCTTTGAATACAATACCAATGCCGCAAAACATGTATAACAATGTTTTGTAGAATTATATTGTAGTATCAGTGATATTATACAAAAACGTCGATTTTCTTTTAAAGTAGTACTCATTCGAGCAATTTAATGTGTCCCTGTCGTTTCGTGTCTATAAAAAGCGAACCAGTTCGGGCAGGTTTTGTCTGAGTCACCTTGAGATTTATAACGTAGAGAAATCACAAGCAGAGGAAACATTTAACTGGTTCTTGGAGAAAAACCTCTTTGAACATAAATTAACTAACGATAATTGTTAGATATCATGAGGGATACTGGGTATTAAATATTTTACAATAAAGATAGTTTGATACATACTATATTTCGTTATAACATTTTGCCGGTACTAGAAAAAATGTCTGCTGGAACATGATAATTGGTCTTATTGAAGTTTTAACCATAATTAAATGAGTCAAACGCTGCCTCCTGACCAGAGCACGAATGCGACTCTACCATGTTTTATTTCTTATGAGGGGCCATCCTAGGTACTAGGACCTATTAATATTTTGGTCTCGTATCTGTACATGACAACATAGATTTATAATTTTTCATTCCAATATTTCGGCCAGGTTTTTGTTATTACATAGGTTTAAGCTAACAATATTAACGGTTTTCATTATCAACTCCTTAAAATCTTAAAGTACAGACAGATATTATTTAACATAAATTTTCGTAAATAACAATATTTTATACAGTATAGAGTAAAACCAGTACCTATGAATTTTAAAATCCCACCGTTAGTTAAGTATTGTACCTACTAATTAATTGTTGATACGTGTAAAATTGCTAAACCATCTTCGTTGCGCAATAGACTGATTGTTTTCAGTTAACGTGACAAGTTGCACAAATCGACACAATTACTCAAGTCGTACGCATTTTTTTACCAAGCAATTACTACAGTCTTATTTTTGTAGGAAATAATTTAGAAGAGAAAAAGATGAAAATAATATATTTTTATTACATTCTCCTACGATCGAAACGATCCTAGATCCGTTACGTTTACGTAACACAATTCAGCATAAGCATAATTACCTCGCCAGTCGCTAGCATACTCAAGTTACCCATTTTATGTTAAAGGTGTAGTTAATTAGAATTTCAGAAATGCGGAGAAGTTAGTTATACCTAATATATAAAAATACTTTGTTGCGAGATTCGTTAGCGTGTTTCTGTGATTTTTCCTGATACTGGCGCGGAAATGACTACTTGCAAAACGTGTTTTCGAAGTTATCAGACTATGTCGTAATAAATGTTTATGGAAAAAGAGAAGAAGACACACTTCTATATACACTTCCATTCGCATTATGAAGTTCTTTTATCAATCAAACAGTAGCTTAATTTCGCCTAGTGGTTTGACATAGATACGAGTACCTTACGGACAGTAAAATTATGTTTAGGTGATCATGAATATGACTGGACATATTTTTCGCCTCAAATTTTCCATTGGGTACTTAGTTAATTTGATCAGTATTACATAATGTTGCGCGGTGCTGAACGAACCACAGTATTTTAATTTAAACTATTCCGCATAGTTCAATAACGTACTGTGGAACCAGATGGCGCAGCTATCGTTTCCAATAAAAACGATTGATGTAATCAAATTCTAACGGTACATCGGCTATCTGGCTCTTTCCATTTCTTTTCATCAAATGTTGTAACAGCGTGATCTCCGACAATAGAATACATTTACCAAAGCAATATTGTTGTTTCGGCGACGTGGCCGCGGTGGGGCGCTGTCAGCAACATCACCAACACACCGTGAACAAACATTGACCAAGCACGCATTGCGCTCCGACCGACAACTTACCGCAACATTCTTAGCGTAAAAGTTACCGTGGATGGTTTACTCTATGTAATTTGCGAGGCTTAAGTTGAATTTTCTAAGTTTTTCCTTCGAACAAAGTTCAGCGAACAATATCGAACTGCCACTGTGCTTGATAAAAATTACGATGTGTTTAGATGTTGTTACTGCCATTGATAGTGATGGGGAAATTGTGCAAAACCTAGAAGAACCTAGTGAGTATACTGTTTAATTACTTGTTACAAAATATTGCCCTTATTATTACTTACCCACTGAAAAGAAGTCTACGAGAAAATAAACTGTTAAAGTTTACCTTTAAATACTAGACACTCAAATCTCAGTTTACGAACTAAGCAAGACCTTGAATTGGTATCAGACTCATACTTCATTAGCAAAAAAACCTTACAACAACTCCATTAACAGGATTTATTACACAGTACAAATAACAAACGTGAATTTAGTGTAAGAACGGTCCGCGCTTTAGTTAAACGTGTTTAGTGCATTGTTTATTTGCCTTGCAGATTGCATTTTATTACTTAAGTCATTAGTAACGGTTAAAATTTAAAATAATGTGCAACGGCCACTAAACATGAATTCACGTGTTATTTCCTTTAACATCAACTTTCTAAAAGCGAAGGGAAATTGAATTTCCACTTCTAATTACAGTTGAGTAACTTTTGTTTTTTTTTTCATTACGCTTTGCAATTTTATATATTACCTTATTATATTATGTACCATAGATAACTTAAATATTAAGAAAGATAATATAAAAGTATACTTCTAATATTAAACTATTAAACGGAAATTTAACTTTTGATACATTTTCGCACTTAAATTCTATATACATATAATAACGTTCTTAAAGGTGTACTTAAATTAATTTAAATAGTTATACCTTTAAATACTGAAAATAATTAAATTTAGAAATCACTTTGTTGACTATTGTTGAGACACCGCACCGATGATCTTACTTCCACCCTAAATTAAAGTAAAAATCTTCACTATCAAAATTAATAACATTTAATGAATTGGCAATGAACCCCGCGCCTGTATCGCAGGAGACTTAACAATAGTAAATACAAAGAGGATTAGAAACTGGCAGACTGAAATTTGTAATATTATAAAATTTTAAAAGTTCATAGATATTTAAGTTAATATTTCACAAATATGACTTACCTATATCAATACTTTTCGTAGCTATACGTCCTTACTATACTATTAGGAACTTATTACAATGACCATCGTTATAAAGGTTGTTCCCGGATATCTTTAACAATGAAGACATAACAGTATGTTGTATTGTCAATGAAATCAGACATTTAACAGAGTTAGATACGGGTGACAGAGCGCGAACTACGCTTCCTACTTATATTATTTCCAATAAGATGCGGCATGTTTAGGTAGTTTTTCAATAGGAATTACTTTTCCTTGAGTTTTATCGATAGACAGACCTTGTAAGAAAAAAATATGAAAAATCTTATTTACTATTAATTAAAGAAGAAAAGGACCTATTACAAACTTAGAAAGTTTCCGAGGGCCTTCTTTATCTTAATTATTTAAATTAAAACTTTTAAAATCTCATTTGGCATTACAAATTACGTTCATGAAAATTGAAGTGTTGCGCTTGCGTATCTACCTGCTTATTTCTCAACAATAGTGTTCTTGGTTAGTGACCGCAACGAAGTCAGCGAATTGTAAAGAAATGCAAATACCTATTACAAGTGGAATAGTACACTAATTTTACAGTGGTAGCTACTTGTTATATCTACCTGTATCGGCTGGACAAAAAATATACCAACAATATAGATTTCATACTCTAGCACAACAATATTATGATAATTCTACGCTTTCTCCATATTTAAAAATATGGCAAATATGGTTCGGTTCATATAGAATCTGATACACTTTTTCGTTATGTGACCTGTTATTCAAGGTTTCGATCGAGGATTTACTACCCCTACAGTAATAATTTTTATCTACAAAAAAATCTGTAAAATTTGTAGAGATAGACTTAGGACTAGGCCAGACGTACAAAACATACTTAGGTAGTTATTATGTGAGTTACTCATATATATCAATCATACAGAGAAAGAAAACAGTCTTAAAATATAGGTATTACAGTACTATATACATATATAATAAGTTCTCAAGTAGATAGGAGTGAATTTTATTTTGTTCGTCGAGTATAATATCGCTAATAACGTAAAAATCGAAATTGCGCCAAGATCCACAGTTTTCCTTAATTTTCAATATTAAAAATTATACGTTGAACATATGAATCGTTGTAATCGATAACAACCACGAGTTTTGTTAATCTAAGTACAATTCTATGTTACAGTACATTACACATTTTACGATTAGTTGATAGCTAAAATTTTATGAAACATCAACTCTTGTTTTTAGAGAGGCATAAATAATAATATTTTTACGACGTACCTACATACATACCTACTGCTGTCTGGTTGGCAATTCAAGGTTGAGAAACAATACATATTCTTAAATGAGTGTTAGTTATCTACGAACTAGTAACTACTACTAGCTATTAACAAGATATTATTTTTTAACTTAAAAATTGCTGTATGCTAACCTCCCTAATACCTTAGTATCTACTGATAAAGAAGCATTTCAAAACTATGAAATGCTTGGTATCTATCGCTATGTAATGAACTTTAAACGAACTAACCTATTACTACTACTAACGCATTATTATTGTCTTAATACTAGAAGATTATTAAAATGACGAACGTAAGTACCTGTTTTACCATACATTTAAAAGTACGCTGTTTTGATTTACCAACTCCCCAACAAAAAAAAAACTCTTTGCTAGTTAGGTTAGCTATAATATATTATTATTTATTATTTCGAAATTCCTAACATTACATAACACACCAGAACAATTTCCAAACGAATTAAGTAATTGATGATTACAAAAAATAATAAGCCACATAATTTATGAGTAGATACTTCATTCGTAATATATTATATGATAAAGAAGTAGATATTATTTAACAATCAGTTAGGAAGTAACTTGAATAAGGTACTTCCGTGGTAAATATTTTTTTGAAACAATAACGGTTGATTCGTCCAATTTCTGTAACGTTGCAATTGACGCAAGTCTGTGCAATAGCGGTTTCGTAATAAATCGTCTAATCTCATGCCATTACCTACATGCTATTGCAACGTGTTTGTAACTAAACATTACGCTTCAATACAACTTTTCTAGAAAGTGTTCACTTCGTAACAATGATTATTGTGGTAATTGGGAAGGATTGAGTAAAAAACAAATTGTTAAATACATAATAATATAGCGATGTAACTATACTAGATAATGTACAATGAATTTAGTATGAATTTAAATATAAAACAAAATGGTTGACTGTATGGTCTCAAAATAAGTCTCAAAACTTCTTCAGACTCTCAAGTTTCATAATCATTAAAAAAAAGTAGTAGGTGAAGTACCTTACCATTGGGTCACTCTGGCTGAAATCGGCCATCAAAGATACCTAGTAAGGTGGAAAACTATTAAAAAGAACCACCTGATTAAAAAGTTTTTTTTTTGCTTTTTAACATTGCTAATGTTGAAGAGTTTATTAGCTAGCCAAAACTGACTAAAGAATATCTATGATTTAAACATTTTAAGGTTAAAATGTGGATAAATTAGGATTAAATTAACATTTAAAGTTTTAGTTTATTTTTCTTAGTTAAAGTTGCATAAATGAAACAAAACGTACATAATGTTGTTCCATACTTCCTGGGACACCCTGTATAATGTATTTTTAGTTTAAGTAACTAGGTACCTAGCTTATTTAATAAAATAGGTGTAACTGTACAGTCACTATTATTTTTATAGTTTTAATTATTATTATTTATTTTTTTTAGTTGGAGGAAATCATCGGGTGGGGTATGTGGGAGTTGAACCGCACTAAAACCAACCGCTCACACTCAACGTCCGAACCTCGGCTGAGGCCAGAACCCAGCACGGGGTTATGAGGGACGACGCGATGCGTTACGCCATTGGCACTCTTTCCCGTCGCGCCGCCCCATAGTTTTAATTATGGGAATATTTCTTATCTTTTTTTCTCGTCTCGTTACAATACCTTCCTTAATTAAAAATAGCCATAGACTTATTAATTATTATTGTGTACATTATATCCGACGTTGTGTTAAAGGTGATAGAATTGTCTGTTTTGCTCAGTAATGCTCAGTAACAAACAAATGTACTCTCGCTTTTCTCGCCGTTAAATTTTATAAAGTTCTACAAAATGTTTTATTATTCTAAATATGTAGGCACTTATGTACTGTGTATTGAAATATAGACAGTAATATCGTACGTAGGTACAGATAAACAAAAAAAAAAAAAATTTAAATTTAGCGCGTTAAATCAAAACATTCTTTTTTGTTTTTTTTTTGCTACCTACACGACGTGGAACTAATTTTGAACGTTTTGATTTTTAACAACTTTTAAATGTGATAAGGCTATTTTGATAAATTTTAATTAATGTTTTCAATTGTTATTACGTGTTAACCACTGTGAAAATCACCAAAATATTAAATAAAGTACATGGTATTTAATTTTATTTCATTCTTATCGAGCAATGTCAAACAGTCTGAAACAGTGTTCAGTTTTCAGTTTGCTTACGTTGTACAGAATTCAAAACAGCTGTTTGTTATTTCAGTTCAACGTGCTAATGTGAAAAATTGAAGAAAATGAATAGAAACTATAGTAGAAGAATAGCGGAGTGCCATGATGAACACTGCTGCGCTGCTAATGTCAGCGGCAATTTTCGGCGCAGCTCTTCACTGCGGCTGCGCGGTGAAAAGATGGTGCAACGTTCACCACTCAGCACAAGGAAGTTGATTCCAATAATCACGGAAGATACTCCAAAGAAACAACGCAGCGATGGTTCTCGACTCCAGGAGCCGGGTCATCGCCAGCGGAGTCATGTAAGTTCTTAAATCTGCAACTAACTATATTATCTGCAATTCTGGATTGTCATGGTAACCTACATTGAGCATCAGCATACAACTCCTTAAAAAATGCACCTGATATGCGAAACAGGAGGTTCACATAGTAATTAACATTACCAGTAGTAATTTCCTCTAATGTTTGCTGCAAGGTTAAAATTAAAATGTACAAACGTATCTAGGTCATCTGTTAATTTAAAATTCTTCAAACTATAACTTTATACTTATCTTGACAGGTATTTTAATTACTTGAGACCTTCAATTTTCCTCTTTTTTTTCAGTCATTTAATTCAAATGCTCAGCAAAAGCCCAAAAAGTCCTGTTTAAAAACACAAGATGCTTGTATAGACAGAAATCTGAGCATGACTGATTCTGCTCACACTCCACCTGGGTCCCCTGAAGACTTGCCTGATGATGAGTCTTTTCATAGCTATGGGAGTGCAGCTACTGCCGCGTCTGTTGATGCTGGTTATGCTCCATTCAATGGCACCACATTCAGCGGTAGATCCATGCGCTATGTTTTGCATTGCTCATCACATGCAGGCTTGGCAGGTGATGATTACCTGACACCAACACAAAGGGCTCAAAAGCAAATCCGTCGTCTCAAAAGTTTGCTCAGTCAAGCTAAGAAAGACTTAGAAAAAAAGGATAGTGAAATATTCCAACTAACAAAAGAAGTTGTTGAACTCCGTCTTTATAAAACATCCATTTGTTCACCTGATGAGAAATCAACTTCTAGTGAAATAGTAACAATAAGAGAGAATGCTGATGAGGTATCAGTTCACCAATCAACTCCTAAATGTCAAAATTCCTGCAGGACATTTGATGTTGCTGATAGTCCATTGTTCAAAGATGACACACCAACAAGGTGTCGCAATGAAATGCAGGGCTCCTTCACAGACTCAGGGCATTTTGAAGATCTCACTAATTCATCTTTACACTCCAAAGAATCAGTTCATATGCTTACCCATGAAGTCTCTTGCATGACTGAAATAAATAATGCTGAAGAGGAGAGGCAGAGTTTGATTGCATATTATGAGAAAAAAATTGAGGATGTTGTACGCTCACATATTGGAGAAACACAAGAACTCAAGAAAGCTCATAATGATAAAGTAGAGGCTTTACTACAAAAGTTAGATGATGTCAATACACGGTATGTGGAAATGCTGCCTAATTATGAACAAGCCAAGGAGAGAATCCATGCCTTAGAGAAACAACTGGAGGAGGCAAGCAAGCAGCTAGAGGATGAAGATGGTAGGAACCGTGCTATGTACTTACAAATGTACAACAAAGGAGTGGAGGCAGCTAAGTTTGAAATGGGAAAGGTGAGTAATTTGCCTATCTTTTAATCTGTTATAAAATGCAATTACTGTCATACATACAATACAGTAGAGAAAAAGTAATTTAAATTAAAAAAAAATAAAGCCATAAACTAGAATGCATTACAGTGATCAATAATTTTTAACAAACTGATTACAGGAGATTGAACCTGGGATGTCACAAGGGCAAATGAGCCGCGTTTCGGTTGAAGAGCTATTGGAGCAATTACAGATTACACAGACTGAGCTCGAAAAAGTCCGAGTAAGATGAATGTCCCTTAATTATTAACATTACACTTAAAAAACTAGTTATCTTCCATTAACTGCTTTCCCAATTAGTATTGTTGATCATTAAACACAATACTAAATTTTTCTAATTAACCATTTGAGTTTGGTATGAACTAAAATTAGAATCACTTCAATAATAATAAATAACGGAATGATTGTGAGCTCACTGACTGTAGTGTGTGCATGTAAATGGCATTAACAAGAGCTCGCTTTAATAAGTAGTGCATTACAGGACACGGCATTCACAGAGGACCAAACGGCAAAATCACAAGTACTGCTAAGTGCAAAGGAGGCTGTTTCTTTATGGGTCCTAGGAGCTCGAAAGGTTGGATTTTTATACCGGAACGTGTAGCGCTCACTGTTAAACACTTCTGTTTAAATTATTTTGTTTTATACACCTTGCTTCCACATGAAAATTATTACAGGTGTTTGCTACAATTTATTTGCCTTTCAATAGAATTATTATTTGCGATAAAAATGCAGACGGTGATTGTGGAGTAACATCAGAATCATCTTGAACTTAAATTCAAACGTAATCAGGTGAATTAAGCTTCAAATGATAGTTTTACAAATGTCCGTAGAAAACATGCTGTATAAAAATACGTTTTAGAAACTTTTTCTGTCTCAGTTTTCAATCTTGCTTTGCAAACTGTCTAATTATGATGAACTAAAAAAATTGAATGCATGTCATTATGATTACTATTTTATACACATACAGGATGTGTGTGTATTAAATACAACATTATGCACATTTTGTGTTTGCTGTACTAACAATAGTTCTGACCTCTCTATGTAAAAAATGTGTAATATAGTAGAAATTAGTAACATAACTGTTAGACTAAGCTTGCATGCTAATATTTTGAAACAGCCTCTTTTGGTTTATGGGTTAATTAAGGTTAAGTTTTTTGATTTATACGTATAGACTAATTTTGTACTAGTTTCATTTTGTAAATATAGTATTCATATACATATTTAAATTGTAAATAAAATTAGTTATTAATGTAAATAAATATTTTTTCCAGGCAATGTACCGTCGCATTGTCGAGGCGCAGAAAGGTAACAAGAATAACGTTGATCCCGAAGTGACTCTCCAATTTCTGAAATCGGCCATCTATTATTTCCTAACAGACCCGGAAAATCATCAAGGCCATCTCAACGCTATAGAAAATATATTAGGGTTCACTGAAGCCGAAAAGAAAAATATACGTAAAGCCAGGTCTACTTAGGAGGATGCTGTAAACTCGTGTCGTATATTGTTGCTGCTTTTCTGAGATTTACGTATGTAATGCTATATTTAGCCCAACAATTGACGTATTCGCAAAAACAACAAATATGCCATCCACACATGAATCGAACCAGCAGAAAGTCTTTGCAAGTCCAAAGTGGTTCTGTTGATGTGTGACAAACGGACAAATTGGCGGATCGCGTTTTTGCTATTTGCGTTACTTGTCTTATTTGTGCAAATAAAGCAAATATAGGCGAATAGCTCTATACGATAGTTTCGGTGAAATATAGCAAACATACTGTATTGCAGTGAGAAGTGTCAGTATTATGCGATAAATTGGTTTGATTTCTACTTAACTTTTCATTTCTATTAGGATTCATCGACTAGGCAACTAGACATCAGTGATATAGATAGAATGCACTTAATAATAAAATCACCTTTTTATAGTATAATTTTTTGCATAATAATTAATTTAGATTGTGGGTTTTTATCGAATTTAATTTGTAGGCTAGATAAAATATTTGAAATGTGATTTTTTATAGTTAAGCGCCAAAGAATCAAGCTCTTTTTCTAAGAATGTGACTTCAGTTGCATTATAGAAACATCATTCCTACGCCTGTATTATGTTCCTTTTAATTTAGTGATATTTTATCGTTTTTCCTTTTATCATTATATCGTTTTGTTTTATTTTCATTGTTACTTTGCATGCTGGTCAGCAAAACTAAAGTATTTTATTTTGTTTTAAGTTTCAATATGATTGAGAGTACATTTATATTAATATCTACAAAATCATTGTAGATTAAATTATTTTGATTGTCTTATTTTATAATATTTTTATAAATAATTATTAAAAGTACCTATTCGTGGCGAATTCTTAACGTCATACAATATCATCAATTAACACGACAAAACCTACAAATATGTACTTTTAGTGTTTATTTAACTAGGCTGTGTGAAGAGGCTTGTTCCTTCTATTGTGAAATCTTGCCGCAGTATTGCTGCTGTGATTTTAAGTACATTATCTTAGTTTTAAAGAAGTAATTTAATATTCTTATTTCATTCTTTGAGTTAATAAAATTTACCATGTCATTGATGTGTTTTACTAGAAATTTGAAGAACAATCGTTCAATCGATTTTGTTTTATATAAGATCCAGCTACTGTTTTCGGTGACGTCACATTCGTTTTTCAAATATCTAATAAAATGTTAAGAAAATTATCACATGACCAATCAATTTAAATTTCACACACATTTTTTTATTTCGATCAGTAGTTTTTTCTTTGTTTTCTGCTCATTGATTAGTTAGGCAATAAACTTAGTTAACTAAGGCTAATTGACCTTGCGTCCAATAGATTTATTAAATCATACTTATTACTTAGGTATAAAATAGATATTAGTTTACTGTATTTGGATACAGTGCAACATGACATTCACTCGATGAATACATAGAAGATAATTTCTGTGACATAATTTGCTTGCCGTTGTTCAGATTAAAGGATAAAATAATTTATCTTTTGTTTTATTTAAACATGACCATAATAATAATGTATTCGAAAGTCTGATAAAATTAAAAGATATACAAGGCGACGATAGAACATGTCATCTACTTCAACTTGGAGAGTTTCGTGCAGGACAGGAGGGGACTAAAATTAAATGTTAGGAGTGTGCGGAGAAATATCTCAAGTTTAATATTAAATATCTGACTACCTAAAGAGTTAGCATAAGCAATAGAATATTTTTTAATGAACAATTTAATTCATGACTCAATGGGTAAAATATAAAATTGTTAACAAATAAAAGTAAGTTTTACTGTATCAAAATATTTATTCCAAAAGAGACTAAAATTATCATAAAATTTAAAGCTAGTGCAGACTTGATGATTAGCTGTTTGAAGATGAGGCATCAAAAGTAAAATATCGGAGTAACAAATATTTCACTTCACCTCTGTTACAACACATATCACAACCTTATTTTACATTTGTCATTGCTTACCAAACTACTAGATAAAAAAATATAATACAAAAATGCTTTGTACAAATGCATTAAACAGTGTTATATGCCACATATAACTGTATGGTCTATACAACTCTGAAGTATGGCACAAATAAGATGAAAACATCATAAATGGTTGCATTCACATTGTCATGGAATTGTCAGCTGCCAAGACTCTTCTAATCAGTCTTATTTAAAGTCAATAAAATTATAAAAATAATTGTTTAAATATAGGTATATCCAGTTCAAACCTGAACTTGAGATTCGTAGAAAAACTAATATCGTAAATGTCATTCGAAACTGAACTTGACTTCTTCGCGAGATCGATCATTATTAGCTGCGACTGCTTGTAACCAATAGCGGCTTATTTGGCTCTCTATCGAAGGCGTGCTCTCCTTGCGAGGTCCAGCAGCCCTTTTACGTTTAGCTTTCGTGTGTTTATTACGGCGTCTACCAACTTTCGTCTTTACTTCGGCGATTTTAACCGACAGTTGACTATCGAGCGAGTTCCGACGAGACTCAACGGACACGTGTCGGAGGCTGATGCTGATCTGTGAGTCCTGCGAGTTGCGTCGGTCCGGCGTCGAGCTCAGGGAGTGGTGCGTGTGCGCGGGCAGCACCAGCGCGTCGCGACGACGCACGAAGCGAGGCAGGTTGGCCGCCCACGACGAAGACAGCTCACCACTACATTAAACAATAACAAATGATTACAACTGTAATTTTATACAAATAATGAGGACCAAACATTAATTTTATGTACTAAAAAGCAGATGAAGAGGTATGAAGTGAACATCATAAGTATTTTTTTTTATTCTTGTTACCTTTCATGTTTCCCATCATCAGGATAGTCAATAGGCGACGTGTTATCGAGACAGAGTCCGACGGGGTCCTGCCTGGAGCCGCCCAACGATATGGAGAGTCGTCCTCGCGCCGCGAACTCTGCGCGACGTCTGTACGCGCGACGGATCAACTCGTGTTTCTGGGCGCGACGGGTCACTTCCTCATCCACGGAACATCCACACTTTCTGAACACAAACAAAAAACAATTTAAGGAATCTGAACATTAGTCCAGAAAAGCTGTCTTTGTGAATTATTACTGACTAGATGATTCGCAATTTCGTCTTCATGGGCGGTATTTTAATTTCCGTGAAAAAACAAAGTGTTAAGCTGCTAATAAAATGACAATCACTCCAGCCTTTTAAGACAAATGCCAGACAGAGTAAACTTATAAAGATGTCGCGTTGTTTGTATGAAACAATGAATGTCGGACTCTAAATAGGAAGTCCACCGATTTTACGCAACTGCACCTTGTCACATTATGGCATCGATGTTTTAACTATAAGAGTTCACTACCTGGCTAGATATCTCCTCCAGGCGGCGAGGGCAGCTCGAGTCCACGTCCACGAAGACATGAGAGCTCCAGCACCGAAACAACACAACAACCGCAACTGTAATACTGATATTGATGGACGAGAACCCTTCAAACATTCCTTTTGTCTCTCTAGTCCGGCTTCCAGTCGACAACTGAAAATTATTTAAAATAAAGTCATTATTTATCTCTTAAAGTTAGTAAACAAATACAAAATGAAGCATAATACGCCTCTGAATTAAAAACTAGATGGAATATCTCTGTTGACTCACATAATATTCCTCTTAAACGATTCTTTCCAAAGATCAGCATTCCTAAACTCGTAGATATGACAGGCGAACGTTACGCATATAAAGACGGCGACCAAAGCGGCCGTGATCGAGCACCGGGTTATTGTGTGACGGATCTTGTTCGAAGCTCGAGGCGATATTACATCCTTACTCGAAACACGAACCACGACCAAGGAAAAAACACCTGTTAAACATATTTTGATTTATAACACATGTATAATATGCATTTGTCGGCTAGTGGCGAAGGTTTTATAATATAAAACGATCCCTATTGGCTTCTACGTAAAGTTTTGCTGTTAAGCATATTGAAAAAGAGAGCTTTTAATTTACCGGTTTAGTTTCTGAAATGTAGTCTTCATGTTATAGGATTTACAAAGGTTGTTTTTTATGTATTTAAACGATGGGCTATTTAAACGCAAATAAATTCAGTCACATGCACCTAAACAAAATAATAATGGTGTAATTTACCCCTTAGTAAGAAATAGCCGCCCAAAGCCAGTACAATAGCAAGAGGGGCCAGCAACAAAGCGGCCCGCATCGGATGATTCACGTAGCCGACGAAGCACACGCCCGTCACACTGCTGCCGTCTACTTCACCAAACGCCATTGTCGTTATTGTCAATATTAATGGAAGAGACCATGCCACTAAATGAAAATATGCCGCTTTCTTATCAATACGATCTTGTATTTTACCTGGAAGAAAATAATACAGTTGTCAATTGTTTATTTTATAATATAGAACAATTGAAGTTTTCTATCTAAATTCTGTGTTACTAACATACTACTGTAAGATATGAAATCACATCTTACGTGCGGATTTTTATTGTACTACAAAAAGTTTATCTAAAAATAAAGTCAAAGTTAATATTATCAAACGTTTGTGTTTATCGTTACACTAATTGTCTAGATAGTCTACAAGAAATGTGATGAAAAACTTATTTTTTTTTTTTTTTTTAATAAATAAATAAATAAATCACACACGTCGTCCTTTAAATACACAAGAATCTCTTCAAATTACCTGCTATCTACATAAGATCTAGCTAGAATTCTCTATTTCACTACGAAATCTAAAATTGTGAATTTAACTTACAAAAAACAATTGACCATCGTTCGTTTTACAAATTCGACCATTCTGTTTTATCACATTCTGAACGAATCCAATATTGAAGTAGATTATGTAAAATAACAAAAAACCGTATTATTATTATTAATCTTACTAAGTGAAGTAAAAGATATATCCACAACTTTCAACTTACCCAATGCACGAAAACTGCACATATGCCACGCGTAGGTGAATATCACGAACCATACACAAGCCGCCATCATGAAATAGTATACCTAAAAATAGTTTATTAGTATTTTATTAATTATTAGTATAGTTTATTAGTATATTATTAATTCCTATTCAATATTAGGGAATGAGCATGTAAAGACCATTCATTTTCAAATAATTACCAAAACGAATACAACGACGCAAAATAGATTTTCTTCTGCGGACGGCTCGCCTTGTCGCCTTGTACCATCCTTCGAACAAACAATGTCGTCTCTTGAACCCACGCCGAATTGAATGAGCCAACTGGAAAATTTAAAAGGTGTTTGAAAAATATTCTCTTAAATTTTACTGTAAATCGTTATTGTGACATATGCTATAAGCTATAGAATCTAAACCATAAAATAATAAATGCAAGTAGTAGGTACTCATGCCACTTTTAGTATTGATATATCTTACCCCATCGATGCAACAGCAAAGCAAACATTGATATAGAAAATGACTAAAGCGGGATATTTATTAGCACTCCTCCAATCTATGAGAAATGTTGCCACAGTCAGCAGATTGAGAGCCAGACAAATGCCGGCGCCCCACGCCACAAGTTTGTGTATTTGTTGATGCTCGTCATCGCTATACAATGGATCACGACAAGGCAACCCACAACCAGTTATACCTAGAAAAAATAGACGAATTATTAAGCTAACATAAAATTTCATACCACTGTGCTAGTTCAGAGGAAATTTATATTACCTTCATATACACGCATAGACTTATCTGTATGTATTAGCGGTGGTAAACATTTCCCGGTAGTGTTAAATTTAATCTCTCTCATGACATTGTCGCACCGCGGTGGAAACATTGTTCTGTTGCATTTGAGGAAAGAAGGAAAGTACGATGTGTTGTAGAGGATGGCGCATGGTTCCATTGTTATTTTGCACATCTCATACGAGGGTAGATACACCATATCATGATCTAATATTTTCTCACATTTTGGCATAAAAGTTGCACAAAGTAACGGCTGAATAACAGCCCAACAATTTGGCACATTGATTAAATTTTTATAATACTCCAGTTGATTTTGTATTTGTCGTTGATTGTTGTAAAATGTCAAGTGTACACTTGTGCCATTGTACGGTAGTGTAGATCCGAGGCATGTCGGGATCGAAAGTGGTTCACAGCGAGCTTTCATCACGCAACTATCCATTTTCGTTTCTCTCTCTGGAATCCATTGCGTACTTTCATCTGGTTTAATTAATCTGTAAATCAGTGTACCCTTGATAGGTTCAAGGCGCGTCGCATTTTCGGTTAGATCACCCAAAGAATTTTTGTGGTTTCCAGAATCAAAATGACTCCCAGTACATGTTGACACCAAGAGCAGCCACGCCCACGCCCACACAAGCACCATCTGGAACAAAGAATGAAGCTTTTGACTATCGTACTTGCTTAGGCATTATAAGGGCAAAACCAAAATTAAAAACAATTGAAACTACAATTTATGTTCCCAACTTTCCTTTATTAAAGGTTGAGGGTTGAAATTAAATGAAACCCTTAAATATTTCAAAAATTTATTGCAACTACAGAATTTTAGTCCTTAATAACGTATTCGAGTCTATTTTATAATAAACGCAACGCCAGTCCAAGGGTTGAGGATTTGTGGTTATGAGGGGTTTGTCAGTGCATTCGTGTCACTCTGAGAATACTCTCGGCATGTGAAGTCAAGTATTAAAGTTCAGAAAATTACAATTACGAAAATTGATACTATTTTTTAGACGTTTTATTTCTATGTAATTTTATTAATAAAATTAAATAACGAATACATTGTAACTAAACATTCAATCTACTGTAACAAAGCACTACTTCCCACTGCTGGGCAGGTCTGCCTCCTCTGCTGGAATCAGAGGGATCAGGCACAGTCCCCAGGCATGCTTACCGAATGCGGGTTCTAAACACACACATTTTTCAAAAGGATTTTAATTTATTTTTAATTGTGTAGGTTTTATAACGATGTTTTGTGTGGTGATCAATTTCATATTGTTTTTACAGATTTAGAGCAAGCCGGTTGGTTGAAACCCGCAACCTTCTGCACAGAAAATAAGTGCTTCAACCTTTCGGCCACCACACTTCATTGTAAAAATAAACATTATAAAATAAAATACTGCTACTAAAATGTAAGAAATATATCATCTATGTTTAAAACATCGTAACATTTAGTCATGACTGATTTCACTTGCAATTAAGAATAATGATACAAACCAAAAGATAGTAACATTAAAACAAGGTTTAGGGTCACATTCTTGAGATCTCTGTTAGGGTTCTAATCGGTATACGGTAGTTGGCCGTGCAGTGTTCCTTAACAGTACAACGATTCATGAGCAACTGTGGCCACTTAGTTTATAGTCATTTTACCTGTTAAAGGAATGATTACTAAAGTCATATTATTAATCAGAAGACTTTTATATTTATACGTTCAGGAAAAATATAAAAGCCCAATGAATTAGTGCTAACCGTGTGTAAACCATAGAACCAGTTCGCTTTTGAAATTACACAACAGAAGCACTGTGTGCAAATTCGAATATAAACGATGAGAAAATAATGTTTACTAAATAAAATAGAATATTTCATATTTTAAGAAATTAGTAGTAACATTTTTCTCACACCCAAACTCATTAATATTATTACAGTTGCAAACATACGAAATAGTAAGCATAAAAATTTAATATATTTCTTAAAGATAGTTGGAACAACATGTTTAAACTCGTAATATAGGTGTTTAATAAAACAAATTGTAACAATACGTAAATTGCATAATAACGAAGAAAAAATTAGGTATGAAATAAGAAAAGGGGATAGTAGTAAATTAAAATAATTTACAAATTGTGTAAAATTTGTTAAAGTTTGACTTAAAGTCACTCCACTGTAACGAAGACTAAAAATTTGCTGAATGCACTGATTTTTTAAGGATAGGATAACCCTTGGACATCCTCATTTTTATATTGATAAGTCTTTATTTCTTTTAATGTTTTAAAACTATCTACATAATATACAAAACGGTTGGTACAGTGTACTTTATTTAAAATATTTGTATATTATTGACAAAACAAATTCAATAAATACCGGTTTCTTACTATAAAGTTGCAGCTGTCGTATGAAGAGTACAAACTCCGTTCTTTCATGACGCACAGGTAATCTTCAAATCTGATCTTCTTATTAATTCCCAATTCTGATTACCTGCTTTTACAAAAATCATAATTTAAACTAGTAGAAAATTTTTAATTAACTCAGTAGAAAAGATAAACTCACCGATTGCGCCCAAAAATATGTTGACCTGTAGATGTAAATTGTAAAACAAAATTGTAACATAGATTTATTGAAGTTTTCATCTTACGCAATTAAAATTACAAGCTGTAAGTAAGAATTATGTACAACCATTTTCAGTCACTGTAATATTGTCTTTGTAACATACACAACATCATCAATTCACTCACAGGAGCGAAAAAATATCTGATTTAGTATGTAGCAAAAATAAACAAATATTAACACTAAGAAACAGGTTTACTGCCTCGTCTAAAATTCCTATTGTGAGTCGGGACACCGCGACGACCTCGCGGCGATCCTCTGGAACCATTATTGTTGCGCCAATTACCACGTACACCGAAACCATTGTTGATAGCGCGACCTCGGCCCCGACCTCTGCCTCGGAACCCACTATCCCATCCCTGGTTTCTTGAATACCCATCATCTCCATCCTCATCATCGTTACGATTGTTTTCTCCATCATAATTTTGTTCATAAGATTCGTCCTCATTATATTCATCATCATTATGAGAGTATTGTTGATTGTCATAGTTGGAATCATACTGAGGTTTATTGTACCCGTTGTCATTAAAGGGAGGTCGAGGTGGCATGTTACCCATTGGAGACATGTTATTCATTGGAGGCATGGTATTCATGGAAGGCATGTTGTTCATTGGGGGCATGTTATTCCTTGGAGGCATGTTACCCATTGGTGGCCTGTTGCCCATTTGAGACATATTACTCATAGGAGGCAAGTTACCCATTGGTGGTGGCATATTACTCATTGGTGGCATATTACCCATTGGTGGCATGTTGCCCATTGGTGGCATACTACCTATGGGTGGTGGCATATTACTCATAGGAGGCATACCTGCCATATGTGGTGGTGGAATATGCATAGGGCCCATTGGAGGTCTCATTGGATTTCTCATTGGTCCCATGTTATTCAAGGGTGGTGGTCTCATCATGTTCATCGGTGGTGGAATATTAGTTGGTGGCATATTGGAAATATCAGGTCCATTATTATAACTTTTATTTTCTTCTAGTGTTTGAGTTTCATCATTTGTATCCATTTTATCATCCTCATAATAATCTTCTGGATTTTCAAAATCTTCTTTGTTTTGTTCACCTTCTTCTCCATTTTCTTTATCTGTTTCTGCATCAGGGTATTCAAAGGGTTGAAAGTTATCATCATCTGCATCATCTTCTAAGTAAGGCATAACATCATGTAATTCTTCTAATTCACCACTAGCAATGAACTTTCTGAGTGCTACATGACCTTCAGTTATGGCTTTCTCAAGTTTTGATCCAGGTTCCACAGTAATTAATTTTCCATAAATAAATATTGCTGATGGAGAGATATTTTCCAGTGGAACTGAACCTGGCATTGAATCAGCCAGGGCTTGTGTCAAAATCTCTGTAGTCGCTTCTTCAGAACTAGGAGCATGATTCCATTGTGCTTGGAAGTTTCTGGGAATAGGCTTACTGTATGGAACTTTTTTGACTTTCTTTTCAAATTCCATAGGAATAAATGTGGTATCCAAATCTAAACCTGGGATAACTTTATCAGTATCAGAGGAAAATATTTCTACTTTGTCTTCTGGACCCATGCCAGGAATGGCTGAGGGTTCTTCCAAATCTTGTTCATCTTGTACTCCAGGTGGCAGTGTATTCAAGTTATATTTGTCTCTCATAAGATCACCTGGTCGATTCCTAGTCCAAAACTTTGATGTGTGGTCATTAGAACCTGAACACAATATATGACCAAGAGGATGCCATGCCATGGTCCAAACAATAGATTCATGTGCTCCTTCAATACAACCAACTTCTTTATCAGTACCAACATTCCAAAACAAAATGGCCCCGTCAGAACCCCCAGAACAAAATAACCCTTCATGATGAGGGTGCCATGCAACACTGGAAGCTTCTTTTTTGTGTCCTCTGAAAATTTGCAGTTCAGAACCTAATTTACGAATGTCAAATAATTTCAGTAAATGATCACGAGATGCTGTTATAAGCCAGTTACCATTATCATTCCACTTTAAGTCCATTACAGTAGATTTATGAGCATGTAGTGTTGACAAAACTGATCCTGATTTTGGATCCCATAATTTAATCGGTTGTTGGTTGTCTTTACTACCTGACACAATTAGTGCTTTAGTTGGATGCCATTGTACACATTTAACATCAGCTCCATGACCTCTCAATATCCGTTCTTCATGACATCTATAGAAATCAAATATTCTAAGTGTACCATCATCAGAACATGTCACTATTTTTGAATCACTAGGACTAAAACTAATTCCTCTAACAGCTTCCTTGTGAGCTTGATACATTTTAACATTATTCATATTACTCTGCCAATATTTTATAAACCCTGAATGATCACCGGTAACCATCCAACCTTCCCCATGAGACCAAACCATTGACCTCACCGGAGAATCATGTGCTTGAAGTATAGTTTCAAAATTAAATGTCAATCCATTCCATAATGTAAATTCTCCCGAAGAGGCACCTGTTATTAATCTTCTACCTTCAGGGGTCCACGCCACGGCAAAAATTGGACACCTCATTTTATTAGTAGCAGTTTTAACAAAACGTGTTGTGACTGCATTGATTGGGTTATCTGGATATGAAGGGGGAGGTAAAAGATCAGGGGTGTACATAGCGTCGGGTTGAAGCGCGTGCCTATCACGCCAGTCTCGTTGCCAAACACGACATTCTAAAGCTTTAAT
Organism: Trilocha varians; assembly: GCA_030269945.2. NCBI lineage: Eukaryota > Metazoa > Arthropoda > Insecta > Lepidoptera > Bombycidae > Trilocha > Trilocha varians. Next base: position 6,150,868 of record AP028257.1, on the reverse strand, counting down.
TATAGCCGCATTGTAATCTACAGTTTTACGCATAACTGATTTACGCAAACGTTTACCATCGAAATCATCTTGAGTCATGTTAAGTGGTCCTTGAGGTGGAAACCGCATCTGATGGTGGAAAGGTCTAAAGTTATGGCGTATGTTCCGCCCAGGCGGAGGACCCATAGGTGGACCCATCATACCCATGCCCGGCGGGGGCATAGCCATGTTCTGGTGAGGATGTCCAAAATCCATTTTTAACACTTGGATACCTAGTTAGAGAAACATTTACAATTTTACATTTGCGGTTGTCATTGTTAAACCCAAACACAACAGCAAACGCATTGGTTTAACGAAGTCCAAAATTTAACACGACTCAATTTAACCATATCTTACCTTAAAAAGCCACGTACTATAACATCATATTTTTTTCTTCACAGCAGCACAAAATTGACTTAATTTTAAATACTCTTATTAACTTTCTATGTAAATAAACAAACAACAAGACTAAATTCATTACATTTAACCTCAAGAAAACGCTACCAAGCAACCAGCCATTTTGAAATTGGTTGACATGACATTTTGTCAAGTTGACGTTTGAGTTTTTAAAATTAATATTCAGCTCACGTGTACAGTTTTTTTACCATATTTTGTTTTAAAATTAAATTTTGGCTATATAGAAAAGTTAATGAAAAATTAATTATTGTGTTTTGACTGAGAACTACTTCAGAAAAATTAACTGTATTTAATGCTACGTTTGTCGAAGATTAGCAAATGTTCACAAGTTCCAAGTCTTCAAAACCGTTCTCATAAAAAAATCCACCCTGTAAAAGTGTATAAAATATTATTACGAGTTCACGAGTTTCAATCTATGATTTCAACTGGGCGATCCGATTTTTAAACGGTTTTTTACAAGCTTTATATTAACTTGCACTGGATGTAGCTATGTAAGTTCTTGCAAGCTAAATTTGACAAACTTCCCGGTTTCCGATTGAGTTGACATTTTGCACGCAGATGTATATAGCGTGTCAATGCAATAATACAACAAAATTGCGCTGATCTGGTGATGGATTCGGAAGGTGGTCATAGGAACTCCTGTACTAAGTAAGTTAGACATTTCGTGTTTAGGCTCATTTTACTTGTCTTGGCTAGCACTCTACTGATACATGATATCCGGGACATATATATATATATATATATATATATATATTATATGAAAAATACTACGACATACATACCAACTCTTGCTGTTTACATTATTGCGATTGTGGAAGGTTTATATTATATCAACATTGCATCCGAGCGAAGACGGGGTTCAAGCATTTTCTAGGAATATTTTTTATAAGTAACACAATTATAAAATATAATATGAACAAGTCTATTACATAATTTACATAGTACTTATGTAATTTAATAATGGTCATAAAGTAGGTACTTTGATGAGTTTTATACAGGTACTTGAAACGTTTTCACCACAAATAGCAAAATCAAACAATTCCTCGTCTGTTTAAGAACATCAAGATGTGAGCTGCGTGTGTACCCAAAATATGTATCAGAAATTTTCACACAAGCATTACATAAACAAATATTTATCTTAAAACGAGCAAATAGTAGATCTGTTTAATCTTAGTTCAAATCCGCAGAACCACTCATTATAGGCGACAAGTCGAGCTCTGTAGCTTGAAACCATCACACGTTAGTAAAAACTGTTTTTTTAAGTTAGTCTTGACTTCAGAAAAAAAGATTCGAGTGATAAAACTGCCGTTATTACTAAAAGGTAAATTTTAAAGATCAATTTTATCCGCATAATTTTATCTGTATGTACGTAGGTGCCTAACTATTAATGCAAACTGATCAATTTATTTCACGTTAAACGGAATCACACTTACAATCGGTGATACAAATGCACATTATACATGCAAACGTGAATATAATATTATGTAAAGTGTAGGAAATGGTTAAAATATTTCGTGGTGTCTAGAGTTTTATAATAATTATAGTTATGTATTTACACCATTAAGTACATAAGTACTAGTAGGTAGGTTATACAACAGAACGAATTGCTGGAGTATACCGTTGAAGTAGTATAAGATGCAACAAGTAGGTACTTACTTTAATAAATGAGATGATTTTTTTTAAAGAATTGGGAATTAAGTGATTTTAATATTTTCCGTTTGACAGATTCTTCATAAGTAACCTAATTTGAGTAAATCAACAAGAACTGTTTGACCATTATTTGTAAAAAAATATTTTTAGTAGATCTCTAGATACCTATAATTATATACTGATCGAAATTCGCCTCTCAGAATAAGATCTTTTTTTCTCACTGCATTTCTTAATCCCTATATTATGGTATCTTCATACGTCCGGCCCTCCGTCCATCTGAGTCAATCACCACAATAGTTAACGGACATTGATCAAGGAACTTCATTGATTCTAGAGCTGATCAACTCATCAGAATTAATTCCTATATATATCCTACCATAGCGACTGTTTCTTAGTAACTGTTTCCATCTTGTCATACTCGTTTTAGCTTTTGACTGGAATTGAGGGGGTTGAAACAGAATAAAAATCGTCGAACTCCCCTTTCATCTCTCATTGCGTAAGCGTGATTTGAAATATTTACATTTTCCTTGTAGGTAATAGACATTGCATTGTATAAGCCTTCTGATAGACCGAGTCATGGATTTGTTTAAGGTGGTGGTTTTACACAGTTCCGTATTTTTTTTGGGATGTACTTAACAACAAAACAGATTTTAGGCTTTAAAAATAATTACATCACAGAAAACTTCCGCAAAGATGATAATCTTATTGATCCTGCTTTGTCTGGCGAGTTTATATTGGTTGTATTGGAGAACTAAAACAAATAGAATGGACAAGATGACAGCTTCTTTACCTGTACCACCCACTTTGCCTATACTTGGAAACGCCACACTGTTTATTGGAGACACACAAAGTAAGTACATAGGTCCTGATTCATTATTTCGATCAGGTTTTTTATCTACTTATTACATTAAGTTCAATGAAGTACGTGCTGTGACTAACAATAGAAATATTACGTAGTTATTTGAAAGAGTACAATTTCGGCTTGTAAAAGTCGAATCAACTGTTCTCATTATGCTTTATAAATACCAATACCAATTAATTTAATAAGATACCCTGAAAATATGAAACTAGTTTTAAATCAAATCGATTCCATTCGTTTTTTAAATACAATTAAAGTAAATCCTTTGATTTATATAAAACCTTTAGCTTTGATTACTCAAGTGCCTACTTAGTTGTAATTTAGAAAAACGTAGACGCATTTAGCAGTAAAATCAGATACTTTATGATGATAATTTTAAATCCATTCTGTAAATTTACTTTCATTACTTAATCAGCTTTATTTAGGTAAATAATGATTATATGATATCTGAAAAAATGAGAAGGTACACTTAGGTAGCTTTAGGTACCAATTTGAACTTCAAAATGATTGCGTCATTGACACCTAAACGTAATGGTATAATATGTATATTATTATCATCAATGTACATTTACGTCAGTGAGTGCAAATAGAAGTAGAGTTAAAATATTATTAACTAGGTAATAGGTACCTACCTACATCTGTGATTGAACTAGATGTAGTTGTAGGATAGAATCTGATGGAATGTTTCTTTTTAACGGACATGATTTCAGGATTTTCTGTGCATGTTTAGTAGTAATGAAGAAATATTATTATTATTTCTTGTTTTGATGCACTGATTTTTTTGTTCTAACAATAAGCATTAGAAAATACTTTGGACATGATCTCATATAAATGTGATAAAATTGAACAGTTACTTTACTTTTGAAAATGAAACTCGTTTTCATTTTTTGGACAAAATACCTAGTTAACAAGCAACTAGTAATTACTCAAAGTATGTCATAGAATAAACTTGACCTGACCTAATCAAGATCAACGATGATATTTTTCCTTAAAATCGTTAAAATTGGTAAGAAACCTCAAATTTTATTCCTTTGATACAAAATGCGCTTTAAAACTACTTCTTGTTAAATGTTCATGCAAACATAGTTACTTATATGTTTGCTGTCGATCAACTTCAATCATCTAAGTGTGATAAACATGTTTGCACCGATTTAATTTAGGTACTGTTCACATAAAAATCATCCACTAATCTGAAAGTGTATGAAAATTAGAACTAGCTTTTTTCCAATGCAGTCGGATAAAAATTGTGTTGAATTGTGCATAAGACTGCTAAGTATTTCTTAAATGACTACAAAGTACATTCTAGGTATTAGGTATGTTTTATTAAAGCAACGATCTACCTAAGATGCCGACGAAAACTAAATTGTACCTAGGTACCTACCTACTTGTAGAAATTTTTCCATTTTAATTTTATTGGTAGTCGTACTCAAACTTCAGAGCAGTAAAGTCCCATTATTATTTGTATACAGATTTATTTTGTTCAATTAAACAAAACACCAATATTATTTTTTGCAGAAATTTTAAAAAACCTTGAAGATATCGCGTTTCTTGCTCTGAAACATAAAGGTGCCGCGAAATTATGGCTCGGTCCGAAACTATACGTTGGTAAGTTGTAAGTTTACTGTTTTTACTATAATAAGCAATGTAAATATTTCACGCAAAAGTAAAAAAGTAATGTTATACACATAAACAGCTTCAAATAAGAGTAATAATATTAAAAAGATTAGAAATAATGAATTAGTAAATTTAACGATGCTAAATTAGACCCCCATCCACACTGGGTATATATGGATTTAACTAAGATACACTTTGTTCGAGGACGTGAAAAGAACAGTAATAAGAAAAAAACATAAACTTAATTATATTTTTGTGTGACAGCTATAGGTAATCCAGAAGATGCACAAGTAATTCTAGACAATTGCCTTGATAAAGACGTGGTGTATCGGTTCCTTCGGCCGTGGCTCGGACATGGCCTTTTCGTAGCACCAGGTAAATCAACAACTTCAGATTCTTTTAACTTAAATATAATACTAACAGATGATGTAAGTGCAATATTATCATAGTGCAGTGTAAAACATCATTGTTGACTTGCGAAATGTAACATATAGCGTAAACTATAAAATCATTTGCGAATCAAATAGTACCTAATTTTATGACGAGTTCCATTCTTTAATTGAAATTGGGTAAGTACCTTAAATTTAACATCTGGGTGAATAACCTCAGCGTAGAATCAATTATTCACAGTTGATGAAATATAAGCTATTTAAATTGAAAAAAAATCAAGCGTTTCGTAATTTATCTTTGACTAGGTAAATTTAATAAGAACTTCTGTATACCTACCTACTAGGGATGTAACGAATATTCGCATGTTTTTGAATATTTACATTCATTCGTAAAAAATCATGCGAATATTATGCGAATGTTTTGACAAAAGTTAGGAGGATTTTGTATGGATGTAGAGGGAATCTGACATAGCCAAAATACATGCTAAATAGGTAATTTTCATAGGGTCAATTAGAAGTGACACTATGACAGCCTCTACCTACGAGGAGATACTATACCTACATGTTATGTATCGCAAACTTGTTTAGGTAATAGTAGAACATTAAGTAAATTTGATAAAAGCAAAGAAGTTCCATGAAATTTGTAAATACATGTAGCGTAATTTTAACTTTTCTTCCAGTTGGTTTATGGAAGTCGCACAGGAAAGTGTTATTGCCAGTTTTCCACAACAAAGTAGTCGAACAATACCTGAATATCATATCTCAACAAGCTGACGTCCTTGTCGATAGACTAGAAGAACAAACAAATAAAGGAGAGTTCGATGTACTCAGATATGTCACGGCATGCACATTAGACATCGTTTTTGGTAAGTTCAAAGGTCACGGTAACTGATAAAACGATCAATAAATTTAAAATAACGGAAATTATACTTCTATTAATGCAAAAAAAAAAAATATTTATTTTTGGTTGTAACGACCTAAAGGTAGAGTCGCCAAACGAATGTTAAATTGAAAGTCTGCATGATTTTTCCTACGCCTAAAGTTTAGCATAGTATCTATACTATCCTTAATCATCGACAAATAGCTTATTTATTACTGAACAGAAACTGCTATGGGTGAACGAATGGATGTCCAACATTCCCCCGATACTCCGTACCTGCGAGCTCGGCACACCGTCATGACGATCCTGAACATGCGTTTCTTTAAAGTATGGCTTCAACCAGACTGTATCTTCAATTTAACGTCGTACAGCAAACAACAGAAGGACAATATTGATCTCACGCACAAGTTTACAGATGAGGTATGTTTCGTAATACCGTCGTTTACCTTGCTTCGAAAGTCATTTTGGCAATTAAAAGGTGTGTTCTTAACACGAATAACCTCGTGGATATTCTTTGTGCTGTCAATATGGATTTGGTAATCGTTTAGTGCTAGGTAGACAAAGTTTTTGATTACTGCAAATAGCTACGTATCAATAAACTTGCTTTTTTAAATAAGAAAGGTAAGATAAGTACCTATCACATTGAACACTCCTAGAGCATGAAAGGCACTCACCTAATAAGTAGTAGGTACACATAATTTATATAAAATAACCTATTATATCAGTATGCATCACTAAAATTGTTGTATGAACAAAATCTATAAAAAGCTATCTAATCTAAAGTTATTTTCTTTCAGGTAGTTAAGAAAAGGAGAGAAGAATACGAAAGAAAGAAAAATCATAGTATGCAGGAGGATACGGGTAAATATTACCTACATCTGAACATTAATCTTAAACAACACATTATAAATACATGCCTACAAACGATTTTTGTCATACCTTGCATTTATATTACTTTTTTAGAACAAAACCTACTCTACAATCTCTATTAAACTTGTAACCGTAATTACACTTTAATAAATGCAGGTAAAGTTCAGCCCGTACTGGACTTACTTTTCGATCGTGAAATAGAATTTACTGATGAACAACTTCGAGAGCACATAGATTCTATAACAATAGCGGGTAACGATACCACGGCACTTGTGATTGCTTACACTCTTGTGCTCCTTGGAATACATCAGGATGTACAAGAAAAAGTTTTCCTGGAGTAAGTACTGACTACGACCCTTTTGCTTTTTTTCTTCGTAAGAATCGTTTGAGACCGTCCCTCTCCCTATAAAGGATATTATATTTAAATTATTCTTGTTCCTCACAACATTAAGAAAAAAAAACATTAGTACATTAAAAATGCAACTTGTGAAAAATCTAGTAGAGCAAAGGAGCGACCCAAATATCAAAGGTGGTTTGAACGCTGTGGCAAAAAAAGATCTTAGCACAAATCTTCATTGGATATTTTAAATTAATGGTAATTATTGCAGACAAAAATCAATATTCGAAGATTCTAAACAAGGAGCTACCAAAGATGATCTGGCAAAAATGCAATACTTAGAAAGAGTACTAAAAGAAAGCATGAGGCTTTATACTGTTGTCCCTATCATTGCACGAAACGTTCACAAGGATATCTATCTTCGTAAGTTTCATTTAATAAAATACCTACACACATATTATTACCGGTATGTACCTATATAATATTATACATATAAGTACCGCTTGTAAAAAAGTGAAATGTAATATTGTTAATTGATAGTAATCACGACTTCTCTATTTTAAGCTTTGTTATTTATTTGCAAAACTGCTTTCCAGAAAAATTTTATCATGGCCTGTTGAAAAAGTAGTTGTTTAAATATAATGACTTTTATATATTAACTTCTATAACTTTAGGTAAATAATAATTTTCGCATAGAGCATGTTAGAACACGACTGTTAAGCCCAACAAAAGCTCTACATTTATATCGTATGACTTATAGATTTAACAATCACTACAAATACAGTGCACATTTCTTTTGTAATTCGCAGCCCATTGTGAAGTTACATTGCCAGCCGGTATGGGTGCAGTTGTTGGCCCTTTCGCTATCCATCGATCGAAGGCAGTGTGGGGTCCTGACGCCAATGAATTCGATCCCGATAGATTTCTACCTGAGAGATCTGCCAATAGACACCCAGCTGCTTTCTTACCTTTCAGCTATGGATCTAGAAATTGTATTGGTAAGACTTTAACTTATCAAGCTAACAGATACGATTTGTTTGCTCTAAAATATTCTCTTGATTCTTGATAAACAAAGGTAAATAATAATAATAATATGGTCACAATATAACACAATGATAATAATTAACTAACCGAAAAAACCGAGGCAAGGAGTCGACTTATATTAGTAGAATGAATTTTAAAAAACTATTTTAACCATGATATTGGTGTCGTTACGATACCAAAATTATATTTTTACAATGAGTAGTCAATTATAAGTGTTGTTTTAGGTACCCTAATCTTTTACTAATAGAATTAGTATGAATGGAACTCTTGTTTTTGAATGTAGTTAAATACGTTAAATATAATACTTGGACTAATGTGTGTTTAATATTAAGTATTTCTGTATTTTACTGGAATGTAGGAAGGAACTTTGGAATGCTGATTATGAAGAGTATTGTGTCAACGGTCATCAGATCTTATAGAATTGATGCAGATGACGTCGGACCCCTTAAGATTGAAATGCTGTTATTCCCAATCAAGGGGCATCAAATCAGATTATTTAGACGATAATATTTTTTAAATAATAATTAAAATCTTTGCAATGTCTAACTAATTACGCTTACATTTTATAAATTATTTTAAGTTTTAATTAAAAATGAAATAAACTTTATTATCTTTCAAATTTTTAGATTACTTAAGTCCCAGTTAGAAGGAAAAAATTTCACGCAACAACAAGCAATAGTTTCAATCTAAATGATGCTCAAAAGTTTATTAAAAAATTTATCCAACACTACTAGCATTCTTTGTAGTGGCTGTGGTGGACGGGGTTACTATAGAAGGTGTTGGTCTGAAACTAGTGGTGTAATCATAGGACATTTCCACGTCATGGCCGATAACATCCCTGGAGTCGTCCACCCCGCAAGTTAGGAACTTTTCATATAAATTCAGGTCGAGAAAACCAACACCACAGGGGCGATCTATCATTCGTGACGTCATCATTCCTTGGGCGTAACCAGAACACACGATGAGGGAACCTAAGTCATCCTGAAAACAGGTTATATGGCTGTGATATATTACCTTTGTGCTATATACGATTATACGTAGGTATAATCCATGTACTTATTCTGCAAAAGGTACAATAACTTTGCCGAAAATGAAGGTACAGTTTCGTAAATGATAAGTGAACGTAGAGTTGAGGTTCACGATTTTCACAAGTGGCAGTCATTTATCTTTGGGCATTTGGTGAGTCGTAGATTCGTTTATTTGTCTTCCCTGTCTGTTACATTAACATTTCGGAAGCCACAGAAACATTTAATTTCTATGGTGTCTTCATGATTTGGTAACTAAAGTCTGTAGATACTCTCAAGTCTCGTGATTCCTATTAGGTACATGTTAAAAACGTGAGCATCGCTAAACGGAATGTTGTATAAATTATATTTCACTATTTCCATAAATTTACTAACGTACGTGATAGGTTTCATCAATGACCGGTATACGTGATCGACAAAAAGCAAATATTAAGAGCAAATAATTAATACTCACAGGACATAGAGCTCCAAATCTCGTAGACTGTAGAAATACGTATACAAGGTCAAAATAAATAATTTTAATATTTTTGATTAGCGACATAATTAAGTTATCGAGTTATAATTCAAGTCTAATTCTAAATAAACAATTACAAAATAGGAAATTTTAGAAGAAGGCAATAAAAATTGCAATATCTCTTACCTTACAGGTGAGCACTTACAACACACGTAATAATCATCTATACTTATCTATATCTATACTATAATAATATTATAAAGAGGAAAGATTTGTTTGTTTGTATGTTTGTTTGTAATGAATAGGCTCCGAAACTACTGGACCGATTTCAAAAATTCTTTCACCTTTGGAAAGCTACATTATCCCCAAGTAACATAGGCTAAGTTATATTTTCAAACAAATTAGGGGTCCGTATGAAAATATCGAATATGTAACACAAGGTGAATGATCGAAAACCTATTTATGCGTACGCTGCAAAAACTATTGACAGTAGAACAAAATGATGTACTACGGATTTTTTGGTCTTAGCAAGACAAACAAAAAAGTCCGCGACAGCATATATCTAACTATCATAGTTTAGTCACAATAACCGCTTTTATGTTTAGCAAAATAATATTTCGTCCCAAGATTGAATTTAACGTTAAATGAGTATCGTCATATTAACCCTTATCCAAATTAATGTTATGTTATCAAGAGTATTAATGTAGAAGTAAATTACTTTTTGTTTTATTCCAATCGGACTTTTCGTTTAGAAGTTATGACGAGTATAAAACGCAATGTATGTGTGGATTGTGAATGCTCTTCGGGCCGCGCAAATAATAATACGACCGCATTGCGAGTACTGTTTGAACCCCTTTGTAACGCAGACGAAGTTGCGCGGGTCAGCTAGTTAGTAGTATATTTAATAGTAGTTAGTTACTTACCCTGCAGTCTGGTTTTCGAATACATAAATACTTTTCGTCATAATTCCAAACTTGATAGCATTTTTCTGGAGGTAAAATCTCAACTTTCATACGTCGAAGATCTAACAACAGTGGTATTAAAAAAGCCTGCAATGATATAACAGTTAAGATGTATATATATACTGTATTATTATTAGGGTTAAATTACGTGACTAATTCAATTCGAAAATAGATATTTTCTAACTACATCAATTCGATCAAGTGAATTCATCTTGCTCCTAACGATTACTTATTTAGTTTTTTTTAAGTAAGTTTTTTTTACTATGTGTATCTTAAATTATTATAATACATACATTTCTCCTGCTTCCCCATCCGTAGTAGACACAAGAAGTATCTCCTATTCGACTCTGTCCGTCTGGTGTCGTTGTTCCATATCGAATTCTGTTAACAACGTAATCAGAACCTGGCTCTCGTCTTTGAAACGAAAAGTGATGACTCAATATTAAAAGTGCTATGTTGTTAGTAGAACATTGCACCCAGCGAGCAGTATGATTGTAGCCTGTAATTAAACTATTTTCAGTACCTAGTCACAAAACTATATCAACAACGTAGAGATTCACCCGACCACTACCCAGACAAAAGTTGCACAACTAGGCATTAAAAGGTTGGTGTTAAATAAGTGGAAAGGTTTAATAAAATAAATTTCATAGCACTTACGAGACAGATTGTAGAAGAACAATGCTTAATAATTTACCTTTATGTAAGCAGACATGATCTACCTCTCTACTTATTCCCGTATTTTCAACAAAACGATGAGTACCAGCATAAATATTGAATTTATATTTTTCACCAAATACACAACTCGCTGGAGTAAGAATCACATGTGATTCTATAAGAGATCCTACACAAAACAACATTGCATGGGACAAATAGTGAACCTGAAATGCAATAACTACCATTTATTCAAAAGTCAGAAAAATAACAAAATAAATCTATTTAAGTATTCCTTTATGTACCTACTTCCCTTAAGTACATGAAAGAGTAGATACTTACCACAAATTGTCCTTCTATCAGACTCGCACGTGAACCGTGGAATCCAGCTGCATTGTCAAAATCGATGTCTACTGTAAATTGTAATTTGCAATTTGATATTCAGTGACAAACACACATAAAACAAACACTAAATAAAAGATATAAAATTACAGTATTTATTATAACCCGTTATAAAATTTGACAACCTATAAGTAATTATTCATAACTTATTTTGAAGCCAAAAGCGAAGATAGTCATTTGTAATAAGCAACTTAAGTAATATTACTCAGAGCCCGGACGAAGGTATACTTCTAGCATTATTTATACATATCTACCAAAGAAATATTTTTATATATCTTGCATCTATTTATTGCTTCAACCCCGATACAAATAAAATAAGGTGTAATTTAAGATTTATTCATTCTTGAAACAAAACTTACATAGTGTTGCGATACCACCAATTTGTCCCGCGCCCATATTATTTTATAGTATTTTGTAAACTTTATGAAATGAGATAATATAAAAAATATAACTAGATTACTTATACTTTCTGATCTATTTTCCTGTCGTCATTATTTCTGTGGCTCCTCGATTAATTGAAAAAAATGAAATGCGTTACTTAAAAACTTGTTTGGTTACGATTGCAATTTTTAATCATGAAAATACTACTGTAACAAAACAATACTGATTAAAACAAAAAATTTCAACTTTACAAAATTATATTAGTGCAACGATATTCGTACAAAATTAAAGAAGAAAAACCTTGCGATTTCACATGGCTCCGGGTTTCTTCGTTTGGACTAGAGTACCTAGTAGAGATAGTCCTTGGTTTTCTTCCTATTCTCTGATTTTTCAACTACTCGAAGAGGGAACTCTTCAGATTTTAAGAAAGCTCTTGTTATTAGGTGGTAGTTAGCGTGTCCGTAAGTGACCACTTAACATCAGGTTGGCAATCGGCTTGTCTACCTACTGAAGCAATAAAAATACAATTAAACACAAAATGTTAAATGCTTGGGATTCTGAACTAAATTCAGAAATATTATTATGCCTTAGACCTAATTAAAGTGACAGTATTTTAACATTAATTTAATTAACATTATTTGTATTTTATATTAAGTATGACGGTATGAGTAGTGTGTACTGTGTACCACAGACCATACATATATATGTGAGAAGGTGTGTACTAAACACTCCAGCAAGATTTCGGGAATCTTTACATTGCCATTTTAGGAATGGGATATTTTTTTAATAGCCTATAAATCTTTTGTACATAATTATTAATATTTAATTTTTTTAAACTTGTATTGCACAGTAAAGAGTTAGATAAATAAATAAAATGACCAGTATTCATGAATGCTCTCGGATGTAGACTCTGGAGATGGATGTAGCAGCTTATGTAATGTTTTTAAAATTTGTTATGTCAAAGCAAAAAACTGTCAATTCTGTCAATCGTCATCATGCCATGTTTTAGTGATGTTAATAAAAAAGTATCGATAAGTCGAAATTTTCAAAAACCAATTTTTTTTTTGCAAAAATTGTTTGGAAAACAGCTAATCGCTCACTATACATTAATTTATGGTGTAACTTACGAACATACACAGTTACACTATGAAATAACAGGGCATAACTAATTAAATAAATATTTAAAGGTATTAAATAGTATGTAATAAAGTAGGTGTAAAGAGACGTGAACCTTCCACGAGTCGGAATTGAAGTAGATGTGACGAAGAAAAACCTCTATGAATCACAGTAAGAATCGATAAATTGTTAAAAAAAATTTGACAACACTATTTATCTTTGTTGTCCGACCTTGTTCAAGTTGTTCAACAGCACAATCGACCACGTAAATCATGAAAATCGAGCTGATTTATGAGCAATTGTAAACTAATATATCCCTTTGAAAAGATTAGAACTCTTTGAAATAAACAAACTTATCTCTACGCCGGGCGCCCACATGTTATTATATCTACAATATGTGATTTCCTGTAATTCAGATTATTTTCAAAACAGTGCAAACGAAACGTTGTTCTACTGAGTTTTATAATTAAAATATTGAAAATGCATTACTTTAATGACTATTGCTTTATTTTTGTCTCCTTTGTATTATTTATACAAATAGATACTTCATTTTCACAGTTTAATAAAGCATGGAGCAATAAATATGAAACTAACAAATGTCCTAAGTTGTATCCTAAAAATTTTGTGAACTATTTGCCAGTCGGTAAGTTTTTATTATTTAATGGATTTCCTTACATAAGTGAATGTTAGTAATTTACAAAATTTAATGTACTAAATTGTATAAATACCACAAGTCAAATTGTACCTAGCTTGTAAACATCACCATATTTAAGATCATCATTCATCATCAAAAATCTATTTCACATTACATTTTTGCCAAATTTATTAGTTCTTTTATGTCAATAATTAATTTATAAAAGTGATCTTGAATTCTATTCCTAAAGTAAGAAAATTGTCCAAACAATAAAAATTAACATTATATTTAATTCAACAGGTAACATAACTGCAGGAAATATAACTGAGAAACTAGAAGCGAAAGGTCTACGGCAGTGTGTAATGTCATGCTGCTTAACAGAGACCTGCAACATTATATTTATTGCGGACTCAAGATGCTACCAGGTGGAATGTGCTACGGATGAACTATGCCTGCCACTACCGAGATCTGGACGGAAGTGGGACAGCCCTGTGTCTATGATATTGGTGAAACCTGTTTTACCAAATGGTATGAACAATTATTATTGTTGTTTTATGTTACTGATGTAAAGTAATTTATTAGATACAAATTATCATGTTTATAGACTAATACATTTTTTTTCTCATATGTTCCATGGTGAATATAAAAAATAAATCATACTACAATTAAAAATACTAAATTTATATTTCTAATGTTATGGATTTATTAATGAAGAGTACTATCCAAGCAGTAAACAGTCTATATTTGCATTCAGATTAGAATAATAAAATTAAACTAAATAACACAAATAGGATGTTGATAAATTTTAAATTGCATCATTCACATATACAAAAACATGTTTTGTTGTACAACAAAAACATGCTGGATTTAATATCAATGATTATTATGGAGCACTCTTTCAATTACAATTCAGTGTTCTTCATGAAAGAAAAATGTGACCAATTAAATGACAATAAGACAAAATTATGAAAATAATTTAGCAATAACTCATTGTTATAAGTAGTGCTAGTTGCCTTGAAACTTTAAAACCTTTCAATATCGGCCTTGAGTTACTCATATCAATATTAACTGTGCAATGTGATATTAACACATTAGTCAGCCTAGCTATCAAATCTTATCTAGCTTACCTTTTACAGAGCAAAAATCAATACTTTTGCATTTTTGCTAACATAATAATATAAGTTAGCATATTATCCAGTTGATAAGGATTTTCCTATTACTATCTAGTATCTATTGTTTGTATGTCAACATTGAAGTTATGCCAATTTTTCATAATAAATCACATTAAATTTATTCAGTTAGTAGAAAGTAGTATGCTGTATGAAAATGTTTTTCAGAGAACTGGTTCGATATTTTGGAACAGTCAAGTTACAGAGAAGTCAGTAACAATAATGCACCAGAAGAGGAGACACTATACAGTCCTTACACAAGTCACCACAGTGAACTCCTTACTGAAGATGATACGGACAGTTTTTTATCGCATTTCATTGACACTTTACCAAACATGGATGATGATGATAATGGACGATTTGGCAAATACAGAGACAATGCAGACAGTGACATGATTATGGATGCCACTAATTATCTTGAAAAGATATCTTGTGATGTCGGAGCAGGTGACTGTCCGTTCAATGCAGAATGTGTTCCACTTTCATTGAAAACTAGGAATGGTTACTGTAAATGCAATCCTGGATATGAAGAAAACTCTCAAGGTTCTTGTGTGCAAATACTTAGACCGTATTCTAAAGGACCTTCGTTATCATTGGAAACATCGAAAAAGAGTGATGAAACCGAAATAAAATCGGAAAGTACATCGCCCAAAACTGTACAAACTCTTACAGTTACAGTTGCTTCCAAAACTGTAAGTCAGTAATTAGTTACTCTAAGAATTCACGAAACGACTTTTACCCGTGCCTGCTGCATCCAAGAAATACGTTTGTAAAAACGTACGAAATTGAGACGCATAGAAGCCCATAACGCGGATATTTTAACTGCTCCGATTGCGATTTTCACATGCAAACTTGAACCGCTAAGAGCATGAATGCAATTCGCAAAGTGTCTAATGAAATCCGATATAAGTATTCTAAAATCTGTAACGTGATTGCGGCGGGCACAATGAAAAATCGCTTCATGGAGACCTTTAAAGTAGAAATGTATTTTTGATTTTTTTCAAATATTTCCGTTACCACAGGTTCAATTACCGGACAACGAAGTAACATTGGCTGCATATACAACTCCAGACGAGAAGACTACAATGAGTCACTATAATTATGTTTGGACACTTGTTGATCAACCAAAAGGCGGTTTCACTGGTATCTACTATAACTTGTTTAAGATATTTTCTCTAACACAATTTTAAGTAGCTAAAAAATAAATTATACAACTTAAATCCAATGACTAGCAATGATAAGACACTATTTTTTCAGGAAATATGAACCAAAATGGAGCTACGGTGACTTTATTGGATCTCACAGAGGGTCAGTACAGATTCAAAGTGACAGTAAACGGTACAACAGTATACGGCGAGGGCTACGCGAACGTGACCGTGTTGCCGCCGCACCGCATCAACACGCCGCCACAAGTGGTCATCTCGCCACAAACACAGACTGTTAGGTTACCCAACTCTGTGGCTGTACTCGATGGAAGCGCTAGTAAGGTAAACTACCCTCATTTTTAATCTCATTGCATTTATTATAGTGCACGTAGTAAACTAGTGTACACGATTGAAACCTTTTTTTTTGTATAAGTTTAAACTCCGAAACACATCGTCTTGCAATTGTGGAACTGAGACTGGTACACTTGATCATATATTCTTTAATTGCCCTCTTAACAATAAATGTGATCCTTTATATACCCTACTAAATCAGTGTGATGTCCCCTTTCCCGTTAATATAAAATTCCTACTAACTCTACCAACTAAAAATGTCGTATCTACGCTTGCATACTTTATTAACGTCAATTTTAAATAAATTTAAATTAAATTATTAACGTCAATAACATAAAACTATAACTTCCAATCTGAAATATTTTCTCAATATTACCGCAATATTTTCTCAATATTACCGCAATATTTTTCAAATATGTTGATACCTGTACAACCTGACATTGGCAAGCCGTGCTTAGTAAAAGATGCGAAGTCCAAAAAAAAGAAGAAAAAAAAAATAAAAAACCTTTTTTACGAGGGTAGTTCAAAATATATTAAGGAATGCGGATGTTTCATTTAGTAAGTTTCCCTTGTGAAATGTGAAAAACGAAATATTTCTTAAGTTTATTCCGCAATGGTTAAAATTAATTATAAATTATTGCACACACATGCGAAACCAGAAATTACGACCAAATAAAACACCTTTTGAAAACTTTTTGTGAAATTTATCCTTTTTATCCTGTTTTATTAGGATGATGATCGTATTATATCGTGGCACTGGGATCTAATATCGGGACCTATAGGATACCAGCCTCCTATGCAAGATGGCGCTACACTCGAATTGAAAGATCTTAAACTGCCCGGAAATTACACTTTTAAGTTAACGGTCGAAGATTCGGACCACGTTAAAAATTCCACTACTGCCAACATGACGGTGCTCAATCATACAGACTATCCGCCGGAAGCTAATGCTGGTATTTACACTGCAAGTTTATTTTATCAGTACATATTATCAGTAATATAATCCATAAAAAATCACAGTTCTAGTGCTAGGTATATTTTGATTGTACAGCATGTTGATTTCAACGTTTTGTATCCTTTGTATTACGATAATGAATTTATCCAAACTGCAATATAATTGTTACCATAATTTTGTGAATATTTTAGTAATTAATTTATTTTTACATTGTAATGAATGTTACTTTATATTACTAAAATGGTTTAGAAGGAATCAAGAAAGTATGTATTATCTGTTGTTTCTCTAATTGTTTTTAATGATGATAACATGAAATATTTCATCTACTATTTACCTATAATTTACAGGTCAAGATGTAATTATTTATCTTCCCAAAAATAATTTAACACTGAATGGAAGTTTGTCCACCGACGATCACGAGATCACATCTTGGGAGTGGACTAAATCAGCTAAAGATGAAAATAAAGCTGTCGATATGCAAAACACACATTCACCATACTTACAGGTTTGAGAATTCTTTAGTTATGACAAAAATGTTAAAAACGTTCTTTAAATGAAAATGTAGCTTAACTAATTACGCAATAACTGAATAAAACTATTAAATCCCTACTAATATTGAAAATGCGAAAGTAACTCTAGCCTGTCTGTTACACTAGACCCTGAGAAAGAACATAGGCTACCCTATAATTGAAAGTGACGCAGACGAAGTTGCACAGGCCCGCTAGTAGTTAATAAGATAACTTTGTAAACACAAACATATTTTTCCTTTCAGCTATCAAATCTGTCAGAAGGTATGTACACATTCGTGCTAAAAGTAACTGATTCATCGGGACAGTCGTCGTCGGCGGAAGTGCACGTGTTTGTGAAGCCACCTACTAATACACCACCAGTAGCCGACGCCGGACAAGATTCTGTAAGTATACAATAAAAACTCAGTTACTTTAATACCTGTTTAGGTATTTGCCCACCACTAACTCCTGTGTTGCCAAGATTTTTAGGCGACCACCGTAAGAATTCTGAGTAGCAGGGAAAGTTAACTTGTTTTTGTTTTTGACCCCTTGTTTTTAATCAGAAAAATATACACAGAGTAGCGAATGTTTTTAAATTTCTATATGTAAACTTGATGAGTTGAGATTACATTTGTCTGTCAAATACCAACTATAGATGGCACCATTACGTCGCCTCAGTGCTTGTTTGGCCAATCTGCACTCGAGCAAATTTTACAGGAGACAGCAAACAAGCACGGAATTTTAGTTAAGTGCCGTGTTGAGAAAAAAATTGAAATGAGATTTTTATTGTTTTAGAATTGAATATTTTAAAAAAATATTTTACCAGTCGGATGTAAATTTTATTCTTTATAATACTGCATTAAAAAGTCATTTTCGTAAAAAATGTCAGATTGGCCAAACAAGCACTGAGGCGACGATTATATAAACACCAATTTTGGTCAGTGCCCAGATGGGTATCGTTATATTAGTTAATCGTAGCCTGGAAATACTACAGCTTATTTTTGTCGTACGTACGCTGGTCAATAGTATTTAAGTAACTAAATAAAAATAACTAATCAAAATGTTATTTTAAAAATGCATGCTGATGTCTTGATGTGATGTTACTAAAACAAACATTGCATACCAATACTTGCATGTTAAATCATATCGCATTTAATTTCACGGGGTTTTTAAAACAACCGCCTATTTTAAAGCATGTAAACTTGCAGTTCATATCGTTACCGCAAACATGGATGACATTGAACGGTTCCGGTTCCCACGACGACAACCGCATCGTGTCGTACACGTGGCGCTGTCTGTCCGGATCCACTAACTCTAACATAGTTCACTATAACGAGTCCATCGCGAACGCAACGGGCCTCACTAAAGGGCAGTACGTCTTCTCGTTGACGATATTCGATGATAACGGCAACTCTGCCGCGGATAACGTCACTGTCAATGTCGCTCAGAGTAAGTATTTTGATTTGTAGAAAAAAAAGGTAAACACTAGGGGTGTGCGAATAATTCGAACTCACGAATTATTTCTTCCGAATCGAATACGAATATTCGATACGAAACTCGAATCGAATAATTCGAATCTTCGAATAGTATCGAATTCGACTACGACGACTATGACTATTTTGTAGACATCTAGCCCATTAAAGATATTATCTACTAAATACAAATTCTTGTCCTATTTCCGATGCATCGTCGTAGTCAAATTTCGAATTTTAATATTCGATTCGATTCGAACGATATTCGCACACCCCTAGTAAACACCTTCAGGAAATAGTGGCGAGGTATCTATACAATCCCATTTATAACGCATTCCCTCTGGGTAGAAGTGGGGGACTGGGATTATTTTAGGGGGTTATTAAATGAAAACTAACCTACATGTTCTTGTAACACTTCGCCACTGTAAGGAAGCTGTTTTGTCCGATATAAGGTGAAGGAACACTATTGATACCACAACAATTAAAGTTACAGAACTTTCAACTTTTTAGGGATTTAGGTACTTACTAACATATTATGTATTCGTGGGTATTGTAACTAACTGAAGATTATTAAAAGATGTTAAGTAATATTTGATGTCACATTTCACAATATTATGGACATTGTTAAAAAGAAACAAGTGTCTTTGCTTATTTTTTACTTGTCATACCCAAACATCCACTAAAAATAGCTATATTTTCCTAATAATTTTTTGAATAACCATAAAACTTGCAATTAATACCTACAGTTTGTTGGTATCAGTAATAAAAACTTGAGAGACATCTAGCATTAATCATATAAAACAAAATAAGGAATTGTTTTAAAAGATTTTAATCACAGTTCCATCTAGCGATAATCATACAAAACAAAAAAAAAACAAAAATAAATAAGTGTCGTGACAACTTTTTCATAAGAGTTTCCGTCTAGCCCCCTTTCGATAACGCGTGATAAGGAACTTCGTTCCAATACATTTCAACCTATTCGATTCTGTTGCGGAATTCGAAGTACTTTCATTTACAAAATGGGTTTCATTAACGCAATCATTTGTATAACCACATTATACATACTAATAATAATTTATCCAAACCTGATTAAAAACTGCACATATATGAATCGTGCAGATAAGAACAGTCCTCCGAAGGCGGACGCGGGCGGCGATAAGGTACTAAATCTGCCGGTTCCCGTGCTCATATTGAACGGATCCAAGTCGTCTGATGACTTCCGCATCGTGGCGTGGAAGTGGGTCAGGGCGGGGTCGGGACTCGCCGCGGGTACTGTTATACTGAACTCTGATACGCAACCAGTACTCATGGTGAGGATCATTTCAATTGAAACTTTCATTAATATAAATAGATATTAGGTCAGAAGCACGAAGCGTATTGATTGTGTGATATAAAAAATGCGATAATTTTATTTGTAATTTGACTAATATTGATTTACGGTAAAATAGCTGGCCGTACAAAGTTCTCGCCAGTTCATGAGCAACGGTAACCACTTATGCTCAGAAAGACCATTAGCTTTTTTGCAGCAAATAAATCTTGATACAGATCAATTTTCAGTGTTTCAAACGCAATACAGTATTAAAAGAGCGAAATATTCTTTCAATAACACACCTTTACTTTTAAACAGCTCACAAACATAGAAGCCGGGAGATACGTCTTTGAATTAACAGTAACTGACGACCAAGGAGAGTCCGACCGAGACACGGTCAGCGTTCAAGTCAAACCAGATCCACTTGAAATGAATCTCTTGGAGATGACACTCAATATCCCCATATCCACGTTCACACAAGGACAGTTGGATTCCTTGGTGCAGAAGATGGCTTTACTCTTGAAAGGAGACGTCAAAATGAATGTCACTAAAGTATTCGGTCAAGTCGATACGGGAAACACGCAGTTGATATTCTTTTTAACTGAAGATGTAAGTAGCTTTAATGTATTGTTTAGATTATAGTGTTACTTTCCAGGATATAGGAACAGCCTGATAAGAAATAGAACATCATTAAATTAAAACTGTTTAATGAAAGCTTTAAATTAGGCAAATTATTTTTATCGCATATTGCATTGACCCCGCTGTGTTTGTTTCGGATCAACGACCTGGATGATTAATCTAAAATAAAGCCTATTTTTGTAATTCATTTGTTATTTTTGTTATTTATCATTTTTAATCCTTTGGTTATTTTATATCTAATGAATAGTCATGGTTCAATTGTTTCGTAATGTTGCACCTTAATATCTAATAGAGTACGATAGATTGGTGTTTTTGGAAATAATTCATCTACTATGTAATTAATAATCACTGATTTGCGTCTATGCGCTATTTTAAATGTATTCTCAATGCCTTATACTTAAGGTTCAGAATGCAATATGACATTATAATGACAGATTTTATCGATTAGCGTTACATTTTTGCAGTGTTATACGACAGGTTTTGTACAATAAAAACCATCCCCTAACCTAACATAGTAAAAGTCCTTGAAGTTACCATTTGCAACCAGGTGATTTGTTATCTTCTAAAAAAATCTAATGCTTATAGAAAATTGGTCATTATTTAAAAAAAATACCAAATCAACAACCACTAAAAGCAAAAATGTAACAATGTATATTTGTTGCATCAGAAGGTCGTAATGGACGGTAGTCGCGCGCTGTGGTTGTCGCGCGGCGCGGCTCGGGCGGGCGCGTTCGGCGCGGCGTGCTCGGTGCGCTCGCTGCGGTGTCTGAGCGCGTGCTCGGGGCGCGGGCGGTGCGACCACGCCACGCACACGTGCCGCTGCGACGCCTTCTGGATGCAGAGCCTGTTTACGCAACTGGACCCTGACGCTATGCCTAATTGCGGTAATTATTATGATTATTATATTAGGTATACAAGGTGGATCTGTAACATTGGACAATCTGACGTGGGGTGAATGACCTGTCGAAATAAAACTTAGAATTGTTTCATTACATTAAATTTATACGGAGTTTATTTTGCTAAATGAAAGTGAAAAACGACCAATGCAAACGGGTACCATAACTTGCATCGATTACCACTATAACATGTAAATTCTCACATTAATCAGTCAGTTATTTCCTATTGCAGGTTTTTATCTCCAATTAAATATGAAATTATTTCCCAATACATACATTTATTGACTCCGTAAACACTATTATTTCTTCAAAATTTTGAAATTCTCATTTGTCTCTTTAAAAGGCAAGAAATAAATGATAAGTGGTAAAACTTTTTTTGTAAAGTAGACTGAAGACAGAAGACAAATTAAAAAAGTAACTAATAACAATTTGTAACCGATTAAGAATTAGACTAAAGTGTAATAACTAAAAAGTTATCACGAAAACAATTGAATAACAACAATGTATTGTTCTAGACTGGTCGGTAGTGTACGCCTGCCTGGGCGGCGTGGCGGCGCTGTGCGGCGTGTGTGCGTGCGTGTGCGCGTGCGTGCGCGCGTGGCGCCGACTGTGTGCGCCTCGCAAGCCGCGCGCCAGACCCACGTACCGCCTGCTGCCGGTCGCAGACCACGAGGATAAACCATGTATGTATATCTCATTAACACATTCGTTGCTAAACGAGGCCTAAATGATCCCACTGGCAACTCCCCTGCGGTGGGGAGAGCATAACTGTTAAAGAAGGTGGGATCTAATAGACTAGGTGTCGTCCTAACGTCTGGTCATGGTGCGGGCCGATAGCACCACGTGTCGTAGCCAACAAGAAGTATGCAAAAATTGGTTCCGCAGCGAACGCGTTAAGGCCCTCCATAAATTACGTGACGCTAATATTACCCCTCCCTCATCGTGTTTTAACACGTAGATTTTAACCGATTTTGAAATGTGATGTCACAAAATTGATACCCTCCATCCCCTTGTCACACAATGTCATACTTTGTAAATAATTAAGTTTAAGTTCTAGCAGACTCGATTAGTTAGCCTAATATTACTTCAAGACTGAATACAACGCGACGCCAAAATTATTTCATCGGTAGATTACAAGGAACCGTATTGCATCGTTTACGATTACATTGTGACATATAGTAAAAATAACATGTTCATTAGCACACACTAAAACGTGAATTAAATATATTTTTAAACTATTATAAGATATTCGTTTTTTTTTTCAGTTACTAGCAGAGATTTGTCCGAAACCGAAACCGAATCGGACGTTTTATTCGAATCAAAAACGAAAACATCGTCATTTTCAACGCGTGCCTTGAACGGAGAGCCTCAGTCGAACGGATGGAAGAAAAACGGACATTACAAGAATTCACGGAAAGTCAAAACATAGTTCATGGCCTTCAGTCATCGTCTGTTGTTCACAAACATAATAAGACACAATTGTAAACGTAAAGCGAACCGAGAGCGTGGCGAACCGAAGAGCGTGTCACACTGTGACAATACTCAGGAGCCGAGGCGGTTTGTTTGTAACTAGATTCAAATAATATGCTAGATCGCTTTCTGATTTGTTGGTTCAACAGTGGGGTATCCTTTCGCTCAGTAATGTAACGAAGCTGAATATGTGCAGTAAGTTTATCCGAATATTGCGATTCTCAGACTTACAAATCAGAATGAGATCTGCCAAAAAACGATAAAAACGTCCACATTTTAATAATTTTACTGTTTTGTAGTTAGTCTTCTGAGTTTATGACTGTCCAATACTGGACTTAATTTCTTCTTTATTACTTTCTTTCTTTTATGAATAATCTACATGTACTTGTTTTAAACAACAAAAATGATTTTTATATTCAGTATATCAAAAGAGAAAACGTTATTGCAACATGTTTGTGAATAACAGAATTGTGACTTAGAACTAATAAGTATTACGCGTTGTCAGTATGTTCTGATAATACGAAACTTGCATTTTCGTAATAATAAGCCTTGTTTCTGTGATTGTTGCTGGCGACACATTTTATTATTTTAGAATAGTAGATTTTATATTGAAATACTTTCATCATTGACATTCATGATTTTATGTACAAGTGCTTGGAGTGCTTTATGTGTTTTTAATTGTAATTGAAAATTATTGTGATCATTTCCACATTCCATACAATATACACACGTTACTGTATATACACGCACAATGATATAATTGAAAAAATCCTAATTATCAATACATTATGTATTATAATAATCATCTACCATTTATACCTTTGGTTGTTGACCAGCAAATTATGTCGTGCAAAAATGTCATCGAACTTTTCTCATTTATTTCTGAGTTACTTCAGTATTCATTATATTATTTATAAGGTTAATTCTAAATGAACATAGTCTTCTATATATAGTATGTAATGTAGGAAAATCTGAGAGTCATATTGTTGTACGATAATATTCTAAAAATAGATTTATAAGACGTAAGTGATTATTAAATGTTGTCTAAAAATATTCTAGTCGTTATACTTAATTTTTAGATTTATGATTAGTCTACGATTGCACTGAAGATTGACGAACATAGATTTGATAATATATTTTAGAGCTATAATTATATTTTAGTGAGTTATAAAAATAACAAAACAATTATGTTGTTGCTTGAAATTATATTATTTTAGCCAGCACACTACTGTTGTTTATGTATTTCTTTTCCTTTGTTAGTTCCTAGGAACCTATGCCTGTTATTATCACCTATTTTAAAAATTGACTATTTTTATTAGCGCACTACCTTTACTTACCAGGTGGTAAGTGGTTACAGTTAGGTTAAGATGGTCAGGCTAATTTCTACTGCTTAAGGGGGCGTCCATAAATTACATGCGGTGTTTAAAGGGGGAGGGGGTCGAGTCAAACCTCGTCTAATCTTACGTTGGAGAGTCTCGGCAAATATCACGCAATTTTTTTTCTGACTGAAATAAAACACAATTATTAATACGTAATACGATACAAGTATTCTATTGTGAAATTTTTATTACACTTATAATTAAACTCTCGTAAATAAAAGCACGAAGCAAATTTGTTTTTTTCTTTTTAAAATAACAATCCAACGCGTTTACGTATGAAATAAACATTTTGAAAAATCTCACGTGAGATTGGTAGGTGACGGAAGGGTTGAATAAAATCTCACGACATCTCACCAGGGGGAGAGGGAGCTCCAGAAAATTTTAAAAAACACCTCACATAATTTATGGTCACCCCCTAAGATAGTGCTCTCTATTCGATTATTATACTGGAATTGACGCAAATTACTAGCGTTATATTACATTTAAACTTTAGAATAACTGAACGAATCTTATGGTCTGAATATACACTAATAAAACACTTTTTTCAGAATAAATTTTATTAAAAACGTTGATAAATGTGGCTTTGTGACAGAATTTAGCAACTTGAACACTTCAATTTAAGTATTTAGGCAAAATAGGCACTCGACTGTAATCTATACGATATACTCTACACTACCAAATGAAATCATTAATCGTAATTACATCTAAATTTGTAACATATTACTTTTAAAGCTTCAAACAGCTTGATTTTTTTTTTCTTGCCCATTTTTGTGAGTACATAATCAGCAGTAACACTAGATAATTAATTACAATAATTAAATACAAGTAGTAGAAGTCACAGGACATCATATAAAAACAAAACATTTATTTATGACGATAATTCAGTCCATATCACATTTAAAAAATTCAAGGAATCAAGTAGATACGTCTCGATTTTAAAACGTCTATAAATACCATAGTCAACTTTATCACGAAATGGAATGTTGAAAAATTAAGGTCATTTTATAATGGTTTATTCAATTTAAGTTGCTATGTTTACTGATTAGCCTTCACACAATACTTGAAAAAATGGAATTTAAGTAAAGAATTGTAATATTATGTTTTTAAAAATATTCCATTTAATTCATAATTATTAAGTACTATTTTAAAACTTCTACTGTGATAATCAGGTAAATATAATTATACTCTATCTGAGGGTAAATACAGTATTTATCTTGACAGTAGGCTAACAATTAAACCTACAATTCAAGAAAATATTAACACAATAGACAAATTCAAAAATTATAATAATCATTATTGCTTTCCATTTTCCATTATGAGCAAAAATTTCAAAACTATAACACATATAATAATAATAAGTCAATACAGTAAATATAAGTTAATAAATATTAAAATGGTATAACACCACTATTTAATTTCATACCTCACTAAGTCTTAAACAAGATGTTAGCAGAAATCAGTATAATTGACTATCTAGCATTATCTA
The DNA here is from genome assembly GCA_030269945.2 of Trilocha varians. Taxonomy (NCBI): domain Eukaryota; kingdom Metazoa; phylum Arthropoda; class Insecta; order Lepidoptera; family Bombycidae; genus Trilocha; species Trilocha varians. Next base: position 6,124,385 of record AP028257.1, on the reverse strand, counting down.
GTATTTAGTCTACATTCTCTAATAGTTCAAAATTTAACAATTGAATCACCATTACTGTAACTCTTGCAAACTCTTACAAATACTGCACATAAAAATTAGTGTTCAAAAACGAATTAAAATCACATGTTAAGTCACTTTTAGTTAAGTATTGAACAATACATTTTTGAGTTTTACAACAAATATAATAAATAGTTTACTTAGTATTATTGCATTCGTTTTAAATGAGTATTTCCTTAATGCATGTTCTAAACCTAAATTTGAGCCCTAAACCTTAGCAAAAGCTTCAACAACCTACCATATTCCCCATATCTATATTGTTACAAATAAATTAAATAATGCATTAAAATTATGTTTTGGCAGTTGACTAAATGACTAATCATTTAAATTTATTTTGCCTTCTTCTTTCCAGATTTCACAGTTTGTTCCACTTCTTTTGACCAAACAGATTTGTTCAGTTTCTCTCCTAAACTGTAAAGGCTGCAAACTAACCCAAGACAGATCAAATAAAACACAACTCTGAGAGGCCAGTTAAGTACATTCAGTATGGGATATACCCAGCTTCCAGTTTTAAAGTATATAACATGAATCCAAACCATGTAGGATAACATAAATACACAGAGCACAGAAAGCCCAATTTTCTTTTTAGGATACATTCTAAATGTTGTTAATAGATCAATCAGGATGAATACCATTATATTTGTGTGTAAGACATGATTCAACCAAGTGGGGAAGTATGGGTCTATGCTTCTTGGTAGAATCAGTTCTCTATCAACAGCATAAATACCCCAGAATGATATACCAACAAACATAGCCAGGGGAAAAGCCAGGGCACTAAACAATATATCCTTGATTCTCCGTATCAAAGGTTTCTCAGATGGTGTTGGCTCATTGTTTCCAAAAACATCATTCATGAGTGCGAGTGTGAAATACAGTGTCTGTATTATCTGTAAGAATCAAACAATATTGAAATGATTAAAGATGTACAAAATAGAAATAAAATAAAGTCATTATAAAAACACTTTCACAGAAAGTAAAAATTTACATTGTATTGGTACCAACCAATGAAAAAATTATAATATATAATGAACAAAATCTCGATAACTTACAGCATCTAAGTGAGTCAAATATTTCATTTTTCCAGCGTAAGGTGTGACTATTGCTGAAGTACTGGGTATGTTGACATGCACTTGGTCAAAGTAACATCCATAGCCAAAATGTATGGCACCCAAAAGGTGAAATAGAAACCGTAGCATTGTTGTTTCTGTAAATTGTTTAAAATTATTGAGAGATATAGAGAATAGATAACCTTTTGCACTGGAATCTTGGCTAACTGATAAGGCAATTAATATTTTGTTTGAAAAATACGAATCATAAAGTAGTTAATGTAACTTTTAATCTTATATTACAACATAAATATCACAAAAACATAGTATTGGAGTTAATTTTACTTAGTTTAAATCATAAGTAGTTCCAAATAGTAAACTATTCAGCGAACATTACAGTGGCAAGTCCAAATGCAACAAAATGATATTTTTTGGTGATAATTCAAAATAATTATTACCTATTTAATAATTAAAGGAAATTCAATAGTTTCTAATTATTTTTACCTGAAATTTTAGGCTTTTTTCGTGTTCGCTTCACTTTCACCGTGATGCCGATCTAATTCGAATTTATTAAAGTCAACTGTCAAACTATTTGAGTTTGACATTTACAAACCACTAAGTATTTTTACTCTGAGAAAAAAATTTCTAAACGTATACGTTTAGAATTTTTTTTCCTTTGACAGTTAATTTTTCTTTATCTTTTTCGTGAGATTGGTAGATTTCCGGTTTTCGAATAAAGTGCAACAAACATAACTTGACGATGGTCTATTTTCTAATTAATAAAATTAATTTCTCATAACGAATTTATAATAATATAATAGTCGTGGTGTCAGAGTGGTTGCTGGCTAAAAACGGTGAAGGAAAATATCGTGAGGAAACCTGCATATGGGAAAAGGGTTCTAAAAATCCTTTGAAGATATGTGAAGCCCCAATCCGCATTGGGCAAGCGTGGTGGACTATGCCTATGGGTTGTTACAGTCACTTACAGTACAGTACGAATTTATGACCACAGACCATACATATATGTATGAGATTTATGACCTATGTCCTATTGTATGATACTTCTAAAGTTAATTAAAATTAAATAAAAAAAAATGTAAAAGATAAGGTCTTTGTTCAGTTTCCTAGACAAACAAGAATGTAACGAATAACGTTTAAATGGGTAGAATGACGGGTGATTACGTTATTCAGGTAGTTTAAAAAAGAAATAAAACCATAATACAGAATAAGTAGGTATATAATTTTATGGTGATTTAGGTCTAATTACAACACATTCTCCATTAATAAATTAAAAAGTAGGGTAGATGTTGATGAACGAAATAGTTTAAATCTTTTTAAATAATTTGTGTGTAAATTTTGAACGATTCATCAACGAATATCGACTTGTTCTTTTTCGAAGTCTTCGCTGTCTTTAAAGACACGTTCTCAATAATATTGCGAAGAGTAAATTGATAATGTGAAGAGATTTTTTTATCCTAAGAGATATTTTGCATCATTGTTTTGTTTGCACTTGCAGCGCTGCTGGTTTGTCTTTTAAGCCGTAGTACAACCTTGTCCTTTGTACAAATAGTTTTTTTTCAATTCGTTATAATTAAAATAAATTGGTTACATGCAGTATTATATCGGAGGTAATTTAGTGAAAGCCGGTCCGATGTCCGGAAAAGTTGCAGTAAACGCAGAAGGCGCTTGACGCATATAATGCGGCGTTGCAGCGGGTAGTTCCGGGAAAGCACCTCGAACTAGACGCCGTAACGCAGCATTGCGACGACGTAACACCACCACTTCTTCGTGGACACATTCACGTTCTATGGAATATTAAATTTACATTTAATATATTTACATTTATTATACATAAGCAACATGTAATGATATTGTAGTTTAAAAAGTCTAGTTCTACTTCTCTAGTCTACTCTTCGTATTATACGTATAAGTAACAAACTCGGTATCTCAATAAAAATATCTACATATACTTACCCTGAAGAACAGCTAAATAATCATTTAATCCACTGATTAAGCCATTCCAAAATCTATCCTTTTCTTGGGGAAATATATTTTTCCATTGATTCCAGTACTGGTTGATTTCGTCCGTAGTAAGTTGTCGGGAAGGTGTAGAAAAATCCGGCGGTTTTACAGAATCTCTAGATTAAATAATAGTGCATGTAAAATATGTATATTAAAGTTATGACGCTTAACAAAGTTTCACAGCACTTACAAAATATTGTAGAGCTTTTTCTTTTCTGGTGGTTCAAAAACTTTGATAAATTCTCCCAATGCTGTTAATACTTGCATAGGTTCAATTTCCAAAGGATGTCCCACTAAAATTAATCACAACACTTAAAATAAAACTACAATAATGAAAACAATATCATACAAATGAGCTACGTAACTACTTACAGGGACAGGAAAATGGATTAACAGATTTTTGCAAAGCCGTTTGTGGCTGTGCCGATACCGTGACGCCCCTAGTTCCTGGTCGCTTCCCAGAACCAGATCCACCGTCAGATGTGGTACCGGGTGCAGATGAACAAACTGACGAAAATTAAAAAACAAGTTACATACTAGTAGTTAAAGAATGAGAAAATATAAACCGAATACCTATAGACACAATGTTTCAAAGTGTATTATCTCAGGATTAACTAATAAGTACTACAGTAAACTAAACAAATTAGAGAATTCATTGCTCAGTTATTTTAGCACACTTACCTTGTGGATCACCGCATTTTTGGATAATCTCGTCAGCTTCTGCCATTAGTAGTTGATCGGCTGGTGATAAATCAGTACTCCTGTAAACAGATACAAAAGAATTGCCGTCATATTAAAATAATGAAGTAGAATCAAACATCGCTATCGAATTAACTGTATAACCAATCTAATTTTCATTATTAGCTGATAATTAATTACTCTGGAGGTAAAATAAGTAAGAAACCTACTTGAAACCAATATGTCCCGATTTAGTGGTACTGACTGACATACTTCTAGCAATACTTGGTCTACCTCGAATGGATATTCGATCTCCTGAAAAATATCATAAGTCAACATCACTTCAGCATTGAAAAACATTAGCAAGAAACGTTAAGAAACTAATAAACATACCTCGTCCAGACTTAGCACTAATGCTAGGCTGATGGGATTCATCATGTGAAACCATCGAAGGTTCTAATAAATCGGATTCCATATCCATTTGTATACAAATGGGACAGAATGCGTAATTTAAGAAGGTTTGACATAAAAGATCGATATCTTCTTCGGCTTGAATATCTAAAGCCTGAAATAATACGTTTAATAATTAAATAAAATTTATAATAGAAAGACCATTTAAAACCGAAAAAAAATGAAGTAAATGCACATACCATAAATATAGCATCTAAAGTGCACAAATTTCGAGACACAGGTTGATATTTCTCTATTAGCGTCAAGAGACGATTTTCTACTAAGAATCCAGTATTATCTGTCACAAGTTGAAGAATGTGTCGCACCTGTTTATTAAAAGTTTTTATCGTTTAATATAACTATGAAAGATATCACAGTACCTATAGATTATGTTAAATATGTAATATGTATACCAAACGCTCCTTTGCAGCTTGCGTATCCTTACTATGTCGTATTTTTGGTTCATTTGGTGTCTCTTTTGCTGAATTTTGCTGTTCTGCAAAAATTTTGTTTCCCAATTAAAGCACCAGCATACTACACCTATTGTTAAAAACTTTTAAATATTTTAGCTTACCATATTTAGTCAATGGACTTTTGGGAGGATGTGGCGGGGGAGGCGGTGGTGCTTCAGCTAAAACGTGTGCATGTAAAGATACTTCACCTTCCCTTAACTCTTTACTCAATTGTGCGCACCGATGAGATGCCATACGCCATATTTGAGAAAATTTATAATTGTTAACATGTTTAAATTGATCCGATTTCTTCTCCAGATCATCCATTGTTTGCATCAACTTTACAATTTCAGCGTCTGCTTTGATCTCTTCTATAGCACCTTCCTCCGCGGCTTTACGTATTTTCGCTCGCAAAGCATTAGCAACATCAGACATTTTGTTAAGTTTCCTTTTTTGTTGCGATCGAACAAAAACATTCTCTTCCTCGCGTTTCTTAAGAATCTAAAATATGTCATAACACAAACTTGAGAAGTAGGTATCTTCGTATAAAATAATTTACATACAGGTCGTTGGAGTTTATATTACGGAACTTTAGAATTTGCATTGTACTGTTTAAATCAGATTAATCTACTAACAGGGAAAACTGTAGATATTAGAAATTCAATTTTAACCTGATAGTTATATCCTATCTTCTCCGTATTTATAATACAAGTAGCTTTTAACTTTTCCAGCTCTTTTTGTAATTCTTGAATTAGAGATTCTAATTCAATTTTAGCTTCACGAAATTTTTCATGATGGTCCCACATTATTACTTCTATCTCTTGTTTGTGTTCTTCCAGCTGTTAACATTCAACATCATTACAAGTGCATATTAAATAAAAACGCATAACAATGTTAAAAAAATCTACATAAAAAGAACTCAAAGGTTCACTGGATAATGTTATTGGTAACTGTATTAATTACTAATAAAAAGAGGTGCAAAAATTTTTCATCAATAATTACTTGTTTGGTTCTATATTCCATGTGTGCTAATTCTTCTTTGTCTCGTTGTTTGTAAAGAGCTTCCCATCGTTTATTGTTGTGATCGACCATGGTCTCACGTTCGATGGTAATGGCTTGTTCAATCAACGATAGTTGTTTTTCATAAGCTCTTTGCATTATAGTCACTTGTTTTTCAATTCTGTCAGACAATTCTTTTATATCATTGTCCTAAAAAATTAAAGTTTTAGAAATTGTTAATCCCTGAAATCTGATTACATTCAACAATAATATTCTTAATATACACACTTGTTTATCTAAATCTTCATAGTAAGCTTCATCCATTTGTTGCAAGTTTTTCTTTAGTTCAGCTATCACTTCATTTTTTTGTTCCATCAGTAAATCGCATTTGTTTTTCTGTTCTTTCATCTCTGCGTCTATGTCTAGTGGGTCCTTTATAGCAAGCATAGCACTCCAGTTTGATGTTATAGCTTCGTACTGAATCTGTGCCTCATTTGCTTCATCTTCTATTTTCTTCATTAAAGCTTATCAGTAAGATGAAGAAAGTTTAGTTTAGGCTGTTTCGTTATGTTGGAAGAGATATTGTTATTTAAAGTAATAAGAAATGTAGAATGTTAAGAAAAACTATGCTAGAGACTTGAAAAAGTCATCATCCTTCGTGGAAGTTCGACAACGATTTGCTTTCAAACAAAAAATACAAAAGTTCCTTTGATTTAAACACCTAATTGTACTTACAAAAGTAGCAGTGACAATACAATATCGACGTTTGGAATAGAGAAGATGCACTCACTATTCATATTATCCGCAAATAATCCACGTCTGAGCACTTCTCGCTCATCCGTGGTGACTTTAACATTGGTAACTTTGGCTGCCCCATCTAATGTAAGCCTTTGCAATTCCTCTGCAGCAGTAGCTGTGGCTTGTTCTATGGGGCCAGCTTCTTCGTCAGCTATAATCTCTTCAGTTGGTTGTTCAGCTCTTAAATAAAGATCTTTTTAGTCTGACGATTATTAAATCAACACAGAAATCTATATTTATCATTATTGCAACGCGGGGAAATAGTTAACGATGACTGATGACTCACATGATGGTAAATGGTTACCGCCACTCATAGGCATCAGCAATGTATGCAATATTGTACGACACGGGACGACCACTTACAATCTACTATAATAAAGGAAGGTGACCCAATTATACACAAAAATTAACTGATTGATATATTATTTCAGTTAAACTTTCTCAAAATTTGTCGAACCTTTTGAGAGCGTCTTGTCTCTTCTTGATTCGCAAGGATCTAGCAGCTTTCCGTTCAAAGGGATCGTGCGAAGTAACTTGAGGTTCTTTAGGAGCCAGAACATCATCCTCGTCGTCATTATATCTTTCGTAATTTCCAGCCATTTCACTTTTATCAAAACTTTACACATCAACTGAAATCAATAACTTCATCGCAAAAGAGCATTGTTTTTTTTAACTGATAGTTGTCATGGAGACTCGTATCCTATTTGACACAAACGTAAACAAAAAATAATGAAAAAGTTGTAACTACTTGTTGTCAGACAATCACCTATCCTGTGGTAAGTGGTTACCGTCAATAGGTGTAATTATTATTTCTTAATTACCCGTTTATTCTGTAGTACTTGCAGAGTTGCGCTCTTTATTTTATTGTAACCTGTAGTCAACTTTTCTTCTAAACCTGCTGGGTTATGGCCGTATAAAATTTAGAATAGAATAAGTGGTTGAAAATCCAGGAAACGGTCGACAGACGTTATTATTTTGGGAAATTTGGGATGAATGCGAAGATTTATTATGAGAGGACTATTTTGATATCCATGTAAAAATACTTAAACCACATTAATAAAGAAACTGACTCAGTTTATATTTAGTATCTGATATTCAGATAGAACTCTCTCAATTTTTTTTTAATAATCTAAATGCCTATAAAAGTCCATTTTACTCTGTGTGAATGAAAATTACTTTTCAGCTAAAATTTTGACAACCATTGTAAGAGTATAAAATTCTCTCAATTTTCAGAAGTTTTTTCATACAAATAATTTTGTAGTTAGGTTTTGTAAATAAAAAATATTATTGGAATTTTATAAATTTTATTTACTTATAGTTTACTTTTTGCTGTTAAGGATGATACCATCGTATTTCTGTTGGAACCACTTCATGGCATCTTCCTTTGTTAGGCGGTGAGCAAAACCCACTTTACCAGTCTTACGCCTTCTGTGTGCTACGTTGAAACCTGTAACAAATGTATAGTGACATGAAAGAATTGTTACTATAATGAATGAATGTTATGTATTTTGGTTACTATGTTTATCATTTAACATTAGGAGTAAATAATTTCACTCTTTTATGATCAATGATAATTTAGTTTTGCATACTTTTTACAGAATGAAGGCAAGTTTTAGAACCGTAGCATTCCTGAACAAGTATGCTTTTGGAAAGTACCATTATAGAAATTAGTAGTCCACAAATAAGTTCACATGCATGGAAGTTTGCAAAAGTAAGAGAAGTCAAACTTATACTGAATATCTAAATTAATTTAATATTTAAATTCTAATAGTTACTCAAAAGCTTTCACTTAGTTTCAGCAAAACTTTATTGACAGAGCAAACATCACAACATAATATTTTCTATGTAAATTGTGTATTTTAAACTTTGTTACTTAATATAAAAATAAACGCTTGTAATTAAACTAACCTGGGCGCCCAAGAACAACGTAGAAGTCAAGACCATAGATACCAATAGAAGGATCGTATTTGATACCCAAGTCAATGTGTTCCTGAATACCGAAGCCAAAGTTACCAGTGGCTGAGAAGTTGTCACGTCTCAATTCATATTCTCTGACCTAGAAGAGAAGACAGTAATTTAGTGGTAATAAAATAACAATTAGGCATTAAACACTCCCAGTTTAAAAATTTATCACACATACAAATTAAATCACTTAAGTTATAAATTACCATCACAATTTTTACAAACAACAAATCCTAAATAAATTTTTCACCCACACTTCTAACAATTGGATGTAAAAATTATACTACTATCATCACAATGCTGACAAATTATTATATTATAAATTATAATCATTAAGATGATGAAAATAATGTCAAATCCAATTCTAAAATATTTATGAGTAAATGAATTACATTTAATAATAAGTTATGTAACTTCTTCGAGTAATCTAAGCAGTAAGAAATTAGTGCTTAGAAGTTGCATTTAGAAATAATTACTATAGCATGAATTTACAAAGAAAGACAAATAGATTGTAATTCTTGAACAATTCATGCACATTTTGAAGATGAATTCAGCAAATCTCTTTTGTCAAACTCTTTTGTGAAATCAAACAAAAAGTTCTAATTTACAGAGACAACTGTTCCCTTATTCTTATTACAATAAAAATGTATGTTTTGTGTTGACTTACTTTTAAACCTCTCTCAAGGATTTCTTCCGCTTTGGCACCACGGACTGTGCAGTGGACAGCAATCTTTTCATTACGACGAATACCAAAAGATCGCACTGTGTACCTGGCCTTTGAAAACACAGGCTGTTGTCCTGTCAGTTGTTCCAACACCTGAAATTATATTAGGTTTCATAAGTTATATAGTTTTTACAATTCAAATTAAAGGCCCGTAATACTCTATTTGTGAAATTATAATTTATTCTATGAGTAATATGTAACTCCAGAGATTCCATCCATTTAAATAAAAAGGTATGTATTAATAAAAAAGTCTAACTCCTAGATAAAATAAATCATTTCTAGATTGGAAGCAAATTTTATCGCAAGAAAATTTTAAACAATTTGTATACTGAAATTGTTCCAAATTTTGTTTGCAAAGTAAAAAAAATACGGTGTATTAAAAATTTGTACAACACAATTTTGGTGAGTTAACAGAACTTTAACTAACCTTAGCGGCACGAGTCAGTCTGTCACCGGATTCTCCTACACAGATGTTCAAGCAGAGCTTTCGGATATGCAGATTCCGCATTACATTTTTAGACTTATCTTTAGGAGCCTTCTTCTCCTTTTTCTCTTTCTTCAACGCGGGCGGTGGAACACGCTGCAAATTGACATTATTCTATACTTCAGAGTTTGCACTAAAATTATCTCTTTCAAAAAACCACAAAACAACTATTGATAGGTTATGCTGAATACTAAAACGAGGACTTAGACGTATCAAAATACAAAAATAGTACAAGTCTCTTATAATTTTAACATAAACGAATCAGTTTTAGAGCAGAGTATTATTGAATTATACACCAATGCACCGATCTATTTGGATTATTTTATTACAGTAAAGACGAACACCCACCGCCATGATCACAGTTTTTCAAAAAGAACCACAAATTCAGGATCAACAAAAACATGAAATTGACAAGATTGACATTGACAACCTATTTGTCAATGTCAAATATAGTATTGCCATTCAATGAAAGCATAATCTTACACAAAAACAAAAATATTTTAGACCTTTTTCCAAATTAAGTATTATCACTTAAACTATTACTAAACGGGTTCTTACCACGATTATTTTTATTTGAGAGGTCCCGATATTTCAGCACTGTTTCAAGCGCCATGATCACGGGAAGACTGAAGAACTGCGGGTAGGTCATTTAAGAGCAGACAAATCTGTCTACCCTCTTTCTCGTTCGTTTACCGGTACCACTAGAACTCGAACTCACATTTCGACATACCACACTGACAGTATCGGCTGCCGTCTCAAAACTAGATTTTTTGGCTTTATTTTCGTCTAACACTGGAATTAAGTATTATATTATCAAGAGTATTAATGTAGAAGTAAATTACTTTTTTTGTTTTATTTTACCAAAACACATACAAATAAGTCAGCAATCGAAGTACACATGAGTAAATGTCACATAATTAATCGGTACAAAGTAGTACAAACAACAGATAATAACATCGGTAATCACAGACCATACATATATAATTAAAGTTATTCTAAGGACAATATAAGTGATTAGAACATGTCATATGAAAAGTAAATCATTGAATTATAAAATTAATAAAATAAACCGATACAAAACAATTATAAAAAATTAGAGCAATAATACAAATTAAATATAAAATAATATTTTGAAAATGATTCTTAAACTTGACCCAAATCTCCTTTGAACGTGAATGGACAACCTGATAAAATATCAAGTACGCGAGATGTGCCCACAGGAGCTGTGTGTGTTGACATAAACGGTAAGTACCTAATTTATTAGACATAGACATACTTTATTTGAGAGATAGGATGTTTTGCTGGAACGAAACATCATTTTATTTTTATGTTTAATAATAATACTGCATTCATAGATTTTCCGTTAATTGTTTGGTTTGTCTGAAAATCGAAATAACAAAATCGGCAATGAAATACATTGACTAAATAAAATGTAATGTCATGAAATGGATTGGATATTGAATCAAATTATATTTAGTACAAAAAAGAACTGAGTGAGCCAAAAGGGGCTGGATGTGGGACAAAAGTCGTACTCTGGTAACACTGGTAAAATGTCAAAATCACGTTTTTAATTTTTATTTTCCAATAAGCAATGGAGCTATTAACCAAAATATTTTCTGGAAATTCGTAAGAAATAGTATTTATATTTACTAAAATAAATATGATCATCATAAAAATATTATTTTATTTTTCCACACCTTCTACCTTCCAACAAACAAGCCTACCGAGTAAAAAAGATTAGAGACTTACGAAGCTCTTTAAATCGAACTGTCATAAAAACTCTTGCTTTCTCATTTAGTAGATTTGTCCATCTCCTGGAGATGGAGAGCTTACTCGGAGTCAACCCGTTCGTGAGCACCTGAGAACCTATCGCCACCTACCTACCTTGCTCACCAGTCGCCACTGCACACTGCCACTTCAAGAATGCAATTTTTCGGAGTTTTATTATTACCCCTTGTTCACACGGACCATATTATCATATATTTATTTATCTAAATTCAATTAATTACCTAACGCATAAGGCTAAAATTTCGATCGATATTATAACGCATCTATTTAAATTATCAATGGGGTTGCATCATGCGCCTTATTTGCAACAAGTGTATCGGCGACGCGACAACATTTTTTAAGAGCTGAGCATTTACTTGATTTCTTTCATTATTTTGTTTTTTTTTATCTTTTTAATATTGTATTAATTTACATTATGATCGTACTACATTGATAACCAAATATATATATTACGTTGTTATTACAATGTTCGCACTATATCTTTGTTACTGTTTGCCAAAACTTAGACTGTTAGTTTTTTGAATTTCATTTATTTTTGTCTGTAAATTTTCTAATCGTGAAAACCTGTTACTGGCTTTTAGTTTTAAATTCAATTTCTTAATCTAAATGTAAAGTGCTGTTGGTTTTCCATTTATAAATAAATAAATTTGATAAATTTTGACAATTCAATTGAACACTTAGGCAGCATAGATTTTGTAACAAAATTTGCCACCCTTTTAAAAGTCACCAAGTTTCGGACAATCACTAATAGTGGGTAACATTGAGTCATTTTCGGATCTCAATGTTTATTATTAATCTCAAATTAATCTCTAGCTCTCAGTCATAAGCTCTCCATCCCTCTCTGGGCCATTTTGAGCCGTCTGGTTGGGCAGATATATTTTGAGTGAACCTTATCTGCCAGATAAGGTTCACTCAAAATAGGTAAGACAGAGTGAGAGGTAGGACTCAAGATGATTTGAGGGCTTGAGACCAAGCTACGTCTGTTTTGTCTTCGAATCCTAAACTTAAATCATCATTAAAATTTTTAACACGTGAAACCGGCTAGATAGGTTAGTTTTTTACGTGCATGAAAAGTAATTACGAAACTACACTTCAAACCATTAAATTCCATTTCAAAAATAGAGTCGTGAATGAATAATAATTACATATATAAACATTAAACATCAGTATAGTCTATTATTACTTAATTTATACCTACAACTTATTCTTCTTGGAATAATACATGATGAAATTATAATATTGTACGGAAAAATAAGATTTTATGATTCAAATAAACTACTAGAAAATCAACAGATTTCTCTAAATTAATATTTCATCTCAAAATTCTCAAATCACTCATAGATACCTATTACCTACATAGGACGGGCTACGACTTTAATTCTTTTTTTAACTACCGGCGTTAAATAAAGATTGAAGCAAAAATAATATAAAGAGGACGGTGGGAATTTTAATTGGGTCACAAATATCTACTCACAACTCAGTACATACGATAATTACTCACTGTGAGTTGTGCTTGTGACTTAATACGATACGGAATGGAACAAAATGAAGAAACACAAAAAACAAAACTATCAATTGTTAAAATATACAAACGATATTATTGCAAAGTTTGTAAGATTTACGTAAACTCAGACAACCAGTTGAACCAACACTTAGAAGGTATTCGACATCAGCATAGAAAAGCAATTTGTCGTTCTACAAAAACCTGTAAACATTGTATTTGTGACGAGAACCGGTGTGACCCCCTGTTTTATATTCCCGCTTTTCTTATCATAGCCATAACGACGTTTACATTTTGTTATTGTTTAGTGGTTTTTGTTGATTAACGATAGTTCGTAGGTATGTAAATTTCTTCAATAATAAAAAGAACATTAACATGGCTTAACGACCCCTCAAATTTCGCGCCAGTAATTCAATTGGCGGAGAAACCGTTCCCAAGCGTTCACGGCTTCTATGCGCACGAACGAACGCGCAGAACAATGAGGTAGCAGCCATTTTATGTCGGTGTTAAGAAAAACATAATTCGAATGGCCAATCTTAACAAAATTGTGTAATTAGTGATATAATTTATGTGATTCCACATACACATCTATAATTAGGCGTTTCGTAACATATGTGAGTAAAAACATAGTTTAGTTATACATATGTAGCGTTATTAGTAAATTTAGGCGCGAGGAACTCAAACATTTTGCATAAATAAGGCATAAAAGTATATTGATATGCCAAATGCCAATTTCAACATAAAGATAAAGTATCGTATGAAGCGAAGTTAACGAATTTATTTAAAAATATTTAATTCTAATTTGAACTATCGACATGAATATTTTGCATTTTTTTGCAAATTACATGATACCTACCTACCTGATTTAGCAATTAGGTACTTAATAAAAAAAACTGCGATAAAGTGACATAACTCTCTCATTTGTAAATATAGAATTTTGTTTTGTTTACATACGGGTTATTGTGTTCGTTAGTAAATTATTTGGCGTTTGACAACCGGCGTCGCGCAACTCTGTTCTAAAGTTGAGGACAAAATTCAATAACGAATTGGCCATTTTATTGATGGCTGAGGGGAGGTTGGGTGGAGACAGTCGGTGAGCTTCCGCCATCATTTTACTAACGATTTAGATTGCTTTTATTCTGTTTTTGTTTACTTTTTGCATGTTAAACGTAGTATATTATACATTTTAATAAATACATACCACATTAAAGTGGTTGTTGTGAACTTAGACTGTTAACTGAGTACCATACGCTTATTATAAGATTCCTGATTCTTAAAGAGAAAATTTCAAGTCTAAATAAATTGTTTCGTTACTTTTTAATTATGTAGATTTATACTAATTAAAATCACATTAAATAACTTTGCACTGATTTGAAGCATATTTTAAATTAAAAAAAAAAAAAAAATGCGTATTTATTACTTATACAATCAAATAACGATGTGTTTATTACAAAATATTATAAATTTATTTTATTTATTCATCAAAAATAAAATCTTAGCACCTACTAAGATTGTCAATTATTCTCTGTTGTCTAAATTAATGATCTGAATATAATAACTTAAACTCTAGCATTAAATGTATGATTGAATAATACAAAACATCAAATATTTTTATATATTATTTCGTTAAAAAAATTCAGAATCATTTGTAAAAATATCATCATGTACTGAATTTGTAATGCATGAAATACGTGTGAATAAATTTCAGAATAAATCTTGACATTTAATTTAAACTGTGTTGTTTTTTTTAAATCATTGTAACCTTTAATTAATCCTTTTGACCCTTGAAAAGAAAGAATCGAAATAATTACCTTTTTCGTAAAATCCAGACCGTTTTTCGAAGTTACCTACTATTGGAGACACCGTCAATTTATCTAATTATAAAATCAACTACAAATTTATCTTAACGAAAGCAATCTCAAGAAATATAAGAAGTAAGAACAAAACATATTATGAATTGAACTATTTTATAAAAGAAGCTTAATCCTAAAAAAAATCAAAAAAACTAATTTAAAGATTCTCAAATTTGAGTTCGGAATTCTTCCTCGTTATGAGGAAAGTCGGCTAATTGAGGCCCGAATGAAAGCTCGTCTAGCCACTACAAGTCAACACTCCGATTCAGGTTTACCTATTATCCCTATCTATCCATTTTACTGCCTATTTTTCGGACTCTCGTCACTGGTAACAAGATACCCAGGATCGAACTACTGAACCCACTAAACCAATAAAGTATCTCCTCGTTCATAAGCACATTTTCGTAAATATAATTATCGTCATGGTAATGTAGGGCCATGAGCTTCAATGACATTGAACAGGAGGCCATATTATACGTATAAGTGGGTGGGTCAAGTATATTATTATCATTTTTTTTGACGTTTGTATCTTTGGCAAAGTTCAAATCCATCACATATTTTTAGAGGTATCTTTTTATTTTGGAAATACATAGTTCAAAAACATAGTTACCTAAATGAGAATTTTTCCCCGAAAATTAATTACTAACCAGTGATTTCAATAAACACCATATAATATTTTATTGCCAAGTACCACAGCCTACGAGCATAAGTTTCGCTTAATGGGCAGTGTGAATCATCGCTCATGGAACCCTACAGGGTCTTCCAGGTCAGCTGCAGTAATATATCTGATATAAGATAATAAATAAAAGCATCCCAAATGAAATAAAAAATAATAATATATCATCAGATATAGGACAATAATTCCATGTCCCCTAAAGTCCTCTTTACAGATAAGCTTTCACAAAAGTAATTTACAATGTAGGTACCATATTAAACATTGTCAGAATAGGTAGGTGGTACATAAATAATCTGTAAACAGATAAAACATAATATAATCCCCCGCAAAATTCTCTTACTTAACTGGGGAAATCACCTTTCAGTCAGTAAAAGGTTTATTGGTACACACGATATTCGGAGTTATTGACGGCACCTAATTAAAATTCTAATTAACAATAAAAAATATTATACTATTTGTTTTTTATAGGTACTGTGTTATAAGCTAAAATATCTAATTTAATATTAACTACTGATTTTTTTTATTGCCTTGTAGGCAGACCAACTAACGGGCCACCTGATCGTAAGCGGTTACCGTTGCCCATGGACCTCCGGACCGGACGGACCATTGGAGTAAAATAAAAAGGAGTATCTCAAGCAATATTCAGCATTTTAAATGTATTCTGCTCTTAAATGTGAAAAACGTCAATACCGTTTCAGAAATTGTTCGGAACAAACAGACCGAAAAAACTGAAAAAAAACTGTTCTTTTGGTATGTGTACCTACTCTGTGTACATCCATAGATGATTTAGAGATAAAAATTTGTTCGAGTTGACTGCTAAATTTAGTCTTTCTTTTTAGGTGGGGGTGGTCGAAAATGGGTGCACTAGACCGAATTCGCCATTAGTTTCCCGGCACACTGGGGCATGGGCGTCGGGGGTGTGGCGCGGGGCGTGGGCGTCCCTGTGCCACCCCCCGGCGACCTACTCGCCACTATCTCCATGTTCGAACAGCAGATCAAAGCTGAACCCATGAGGTGAGGATTGACGATCGATACTTTAGGTATACATGTACTATACACATAACATTAATCTATAACTAATCAGAAAGGGTAATAAAATAGACAAGACAGACAAGCTAAGAGGCTATTCGATCATAAGTTGGTACGATCACTTAAAAAACAATTCGGTGATCCACCTGTTTTGTCTCATACGCTCTTGAAAATATAATCTGCAATAAATTATAGACCTACATGAAATATAATTTCTATCTGAACTATTTTCTAGTATCGATACGAAAGATCCAGCTAAGATCGAAGTCTTTGCAACAATTACTGCCGCTATTAACGATGGTGGTACTAGTATTCTATAATTTTGTTCTAGCTTCTACTCTCATCCTCATCACGCCCACTCTGGTCCCCCTCCAATAGTCCGTTCAGATTCAAACCAAGGAATAATAAACATGCATCATCAGCATCAAGAAGATTCTAAAGACAGTCTCATAATACAGCAACAAGTTCAGCATCAGCAGGATCTCATGGAGCAACATCAACAACAACAAGATATGCAGCAACAAGATGATGAAGTAAGTTATCCACTCAACTGGGAACGTCACTATTCGCTAGATGGCGAAACTGGGGACTTCGTTCGGAATCACTACCGTGTTTTTTAACCCCTTTTTAAAAACAATTTTTTCCAATAATTTTTAAAATTGATTTTTAATTAAACCTTATATTTTGTAAATCTTTATTACTAAACAACGCTGTATTGCATTTTCAGCGAAAATATATCATCTCCGTAAAATATGAGACGATTAAAAAATGTAAAGAAAACAAGTTTTAGAACTGTGCTCAATTTTGGCTCCTGCCACAGACTTGGCAAAAGTAAACAAACCAATTTGGTTGCCGATCCCAGTTGAGTGGTTATCTTCATTAGTCTTCGATCTTCTATTGTTTTTTTTTTAAATAATTTAGCCGGTAAAAATGCAAATGGCTCACCTGATTGGAAGTGGTTACCGTTTCCCATAAATCTTTGTAATGCCAGGATCCTAAGAGGCTGTTATCTACGCTAAAGATTTTATTTAAACCTAATCTGAAGAAGGTTATGCCAAGGAAATATCTTAATAGGAATATATTAGCTACGTACAGCTAATGCTTCTAAAATCTGCTCCCATAATTATATTGTCTAGTTTTGTAGTGAAAGATAATGGTAATAAATGTTTTTTTCAGCTGAGTTTCAAAGGCATGGATGACGACGTTGACGGTATGGATATGGACAATCGACAATGTTCTCAAGTAAATACAGAGACGTTATTTTATTGTTATTTGATGCTGTTTTGCAGCAACTCATAAATTTTATTGTATGTATGAAACAGGGCATGGGGCTGGACATGGGATCAGTACAAACGAAAATGGAAGTTACTAACGGGAGTGTTCAGACGTCACCCCGTTCAAAACCTCAAGCGTGCAAAGTGAGTACCCTAGCTAGACTAAATCAAATTAAAATTTCTTAATTAGGTCTAAGTTGTTAGTATTAAAAAAAATAACTTTATAGTACTACAGTTTTAGATCAAAGCTGCTAAGGACTTTTAATTTAACCCTTAGCACTACAGGCATTCTAGAGGCAACAACAAATATTTTCAAATAAAACATGGATAAGAGAGGCTGTTTAAATGAAATTTCTCATTAGAGAAACCACAGCTTTTAAATGTCTTATATTATTTATTTACTTTTTGACGTACGTAATTTTACAGGTGTGCGGAAAAGTATTATCATCAGCGTCATCTTATTACGTCCACATGAAGCTTCATTCCGGGAACAAACCCTTCCAATGCACGGTAACATTTGAGATATAAACAATACCCTTGCTGTTAGTATTATGTTGCATCACATTTATTTTAATTATTTTATCATTATCGCACACATGTTCCCTGTTTCCACATATTCATGTTGATTTTTCATAGAGTGAAAGAGGGGTGATCTCAAATTCAATAATTTTCCTGTATGAGGAAACACATTAACTTTGACGTGTGTCTTAAAAATAGGAAATATTTATGTATCTCATAGTCTGCCTATCTCTTACTGTAGTGCACATTTTTCAGGCAAAGCATTACTGACACAGAAAAATGCTTTTAAACCTTCACTTATTTTCTAGCTTTTCATTTAATTTTCCTATACCTATCATTTCATCAATAACTCTGCGTAACTTCGACCTATATTTTAGAGAATTCTATAGGAGTATTTATTGGCAAATTACAAATTTTCGATAAACTGTAATGTTGTTGCAGGTATGCGAAGCAGCGTTCTGTCGGAAGCCATATTTAGAAGTGCACATGAGAACACACACCGGCGAGCGTCCGTTTCAATGTGATTTGTGTTTGAAACGATTCACACAAAAGTCCAGCTTAAATACGCACAAACGCGTACACACAGGTCAGTGACGTAATCACATTTAATTTCAATATGCAGTATTATAAATCTTATAAACTAAAAGATAAAAGATTACATGCAAATGATCTTTAAGTCGTGAAGACTAGTTGTCATCTGTTAAATATGTTTTTAAACATATACAAATTTAAGATATCCCTATATCAAGTCAATCAATAAACTCAGTTTTTTCGTTCAAGTAAAGTTTTGTAAAGGAAAGTTCTACCTATTTCATATGAAAGAAAAATATGAAATTGGCAGAAAATAAACGATTCCGTTTATCTATAAAAAAAAAAATATTGCCTACACATTTAATTTCTCTCTTTTCTGCCATGAAAATAAACGCTTGTATTATGTGTATTTTAATATTTACTTTTAAGGCTAATGTAATTTCCATAATATATCTAAATTTATATTTACATTTTGGTTTACTTCGTGGCAATTCGTGGCTTCAACAGTTGACTTTAAAAATGATACGGAATAAAAGTGGCGCGTTAGAAACAGGAGGTTTAGCATTAACTATACACAAATAATATGGAAGTTACATAATATTTTAGACCATAATTAAAAATATTGTTAAAATCTGCGAACGGTACCATGAGGGGAATTGTTTTGCATAAATGATTTCGTAAAATTCTATCGAAACCTCCTCCTGTTTCCGCGTAATTGAAACAGTTTTGTGTTTTTATTTTTTATTTTGCACAATTATTTTATTTGACGCCCTGATATTGTTTCACATTTT
The DNA here is from genome assembly GCA_030269945.2 of Trilocha varians. NCBI lineage: Eukaryota > Metazoa > Arthropoda > Insecta > Lepidoptera > Bombycidae > Trilocha > Trilocha varians. Next base: position 6,104,751 of record AP028257.1, on the reverse strand, counting down.
TTATTAAATTATTACTTTTGTTTTATTTAAAAAATAACCGCTGTTAAACGTTCATGAGTTAAGTGTATGTGGTTGCTTGTGCATTTATAGGTTTAAGAAATCCAAGTTTTTGTCGAGTGCGTGTGCATTTGGTGTATTATTTTTCAAACAACTACGAGTCCCTATTTTTTTTTAAAACCTATTGTCTACAACCAAATTTGTGACGAAATTGCTACCGGACTTCAGAGTAAGGAATTGTGAATAGTTTTTGAGTTGTGTCCAAAGGCTAAAATTAGTTCTTAAATAAAATCAGGGCGTATGGAAGTCTTCGCTGATGAGAGGAAAACAGGGGGAGGTAAAGAACTCATAGTTGATCAAATTAAGCTAATAACAACGTAATCGATTATGGGTTCTTGTAATATAAAATGAGAGAAGTGGCTGAGTTGTTGGAATGTGGCCTGGGTTCTAGATGAGCACATGCGCGCCTTGTTGATGAAGAGTCGGCCCTACAAGTGCGATCTCTGTCAGATGGGGTTCACGCAGAGCTCCAGCCTCAACCGGCACAAGAAAATTCACACGGGTGGGTTACTATCCATAACGCCGCCTCGTGACGCGCCCTATCTATACATTTACCTTTGTAGGCTAGAATCGCCTTCTTCTTCTTTTCCAAAATCACACTATAGCTCATCATTAAAGAAATTCGTATCCAAAAGGTTCCAAAATTAACGGCAATTCAACTGACACACTGTGATTTGTGTATTTCATCCGGTAAATTAGAACCGAATCTTTAAATGGTTTTCTCAATACAGCCGTCCGCGTGACCTTGAGGCAGAATGGGAATCTATAGTATTCTATAGTCATCTGACCTCCCCCTGATTACGAGTGAAAGGTTTTCATATATTACATTAGATTTTAATGAAATATTTCGTTTGAGAGGGTTGGTTGCTATATCGAAAATCGTATAAATTATAGAGGAGCACAGACGAGCCCTGTTAGCGAAAGTGCGGCCGTACCAGTGCCACATCTGTTTTATGCGCTTCACTCAGAAGTCCAGCCTGGGACGACATGGGAAAATACACACCGGTAGGCCTTTTCCCCTAAAATCCTATAGTAGCATATACATTTTATAATTTACGTTAGCACACGTATTAGGCAGTTTCATCAATGGCAGTGCACAAAGCGGGATCGTTTTTGTAGCTGAATTTTGTTGGTATTTCTAGAGGAGCACATCCAATCGCTGATCAACAAAGTGCGCCCCTATCAATGTGACATCTGTGACAAGCGGTTTACTCAGAAGTCCAGCCTTGGCACTCATAAACGTATTCATACCGGTGGGTCCCTTGATATTCCTTTTGATTTTGTTCGGTATCTAAACCACAGATAAAAATTCTCCAACATCTTTGTATCTATTTTTATAATTCTTTATAGTTGTGGCTTAGATATCAATTTGTGAATAGTTTTAAGGGCTCCCATGTAAACCCTAAAAGTCGAATGCAATGATTGTTTTAGAAATAAGTTATTCATCTTGTTACTCGTGAAACATAATGTAGCTTTTTCAAAGCTGAATATTTAGGACGGCACGCTCAAAAACTATTCACAAACTTTTAAAAACTAAAGCATGCGTACGTTGTGAGGTTTTCGTTAAGTAGTAGGACAAATGTTTGATGGACAAATAAACGTATCAAATTCCCTCATGGTAGTAAATAATGTAAACTCAATTGGTATGCGGTTGTGACGACGTCATGTAGAATTATTTGTCCATCGTGGTTTTGTTTTGTTTCTCTGTCCCCTCGTGTCCGTGCGTTCGTTGGCGGCGCAGGGGAGCGGCCGTTCCAGTGCACCGTCTGCCTCAAGTCCTTCACGCAGAAGTGCGCGCTCAATTTGCACGAAAAAATACATACGGGTTAGTAGCCCACATATTTTTACTCCGCAAAATAATTCGGTGCGATTAGAGATTTAAGATCCATCGTGCAGTCAGTCATATTATCTCATTTCGCGTCATGCTTCTAACCCTAATTTCCATTGCCCGCCTAACCCGTTAAGTCAAATTTCTCCATTGACTGCTTCCTCTATGTCGTTGCTTCTAAAGTTCTAACCTCACTTCTAACAAACTTCAACTTCAACAGTGCGCTTAACGAACTTCTGCAATAATTGATTTCCTAAATTGAATTTATTTATTTTATAATTTGGCTTCTCATTCACGACGTTACCTGATAACTCACTCTTAACACCCATAACATTTAATTTAATTTGAATGATTTTATTTTATCATTTTGTCATTTCTTCATGATTATTAATTGTTTCACAAAAGCGGTAATGCAATCGCATTAATGACGCATATTTGGCGCCTCGGTGTCGTACATAGACGCTATCAAAATTGGGTTTACAAAATTGGGGTGAATCGGTCGCCGGGTTGCGACGTGTTGTATTCGAGATTGGCGGGGGCGGGCGGCCACTGGCTACGTTGCCACGTTGCGATGCGTCGGCGACGTGCGTTACTCGCTTTTGTGTGTGCACTGGACGCAGTGCAAGGGCGTCCATTCGCGTGCGGGCTCTGCCCGGCGGCGTTCGCACGCCGGCCCTACCTGGACATTCACATGCGCACGCATACAGGCGAGCGGCCGTATCAGTGCGACGCGTGTCTCAAGCGCTTCACGCAGAAGTCCAGCCTCAATATACATAAGAGGACGCACACAGGTGGGTGACAGCCGCGGGACGGACTGGCCGTCCGCCCGCCCCCTACTCTCGCATACGCGACTCTTCTCCCAATCTCTCCTCGCTCGGTACACTAGCCGCGGCCATTACCATACCGTTAGTAGACCAACATACCGAGCGACGCAATACGATAGAGATGAAAGATTTGGAGCTGAGCCTTCGGCGAGCGGCGACCGGTCCGCGCCGTAACCTCCGTAGAGCGAGGGCGTCTAGCGCCCTTGCGGACTGCAGCCGCTATAATGTATGTGTTGGGCACCAGTCCAGGGCAGACCGTTCCAGTGCCTGTCGTGTCCCGCCGCCTTCACCTGCAAGCAATACCTGGAGATACACACGCGCACTCATACCGGCGAGCGACCCTATCAGTGCGACATCTGCCTGAAACGCTTCACACAGAAATCGAGTCTCAACATTCACAAGCGGACACACTCAGGTACGTGACGGCGCCGTTCGGACGAGCGCGATATGTGGGCTACTAGTGGCACTAGCGACTGGCGACTAGCGCACAGTCAGCGAGCGGAATAGGGGGCGCGAGGGGCGGGCCGGCGTGTCGGTCGTCGCTAACAGTCCGTCTGTCCACAGTGCAGGGCCGGCCCTTCCAGTGTCTGCAGTGCCCGGCCGCCTTCACCTGCAAGCAGTACCTCGAAATCCACAACCGCACGCACACCGGAGAGCGTCCCTACCAGTGTGATGTCTGCCTCAAGAGATTCGCCCAAAAATCAACACTGAACATACACAAACGAACGCACACCGGTATGTATCTTATATTTTATACACGTTTCACTTTGTATTATTTCAATCGATTTCAACACAATCCATTTTTATTAATAAGTTTCATAAAGTAGTCGGTGCCACATCACGACGAGCTTCGTGAACGTTGTCATGTGAAATGTAAACGTTGTTTGTTTTGATTGTTACGTGCGCGCGCGGGGTTGGGCGGGCGCAGTGCAAGGCCGTCCGTATCAATGCACGGAGTGTCCCGCGGCGTTCACGTGCAAGCCGTACCTGGAGATACACACGCGCACGCACACAGGCGAACGTCCGTTCGAATGCGATGTCTGTTACAAACGCTTCACACAGAAATCCACGCTCAACATACACAAGCGTATTCATACTGGTATGGAAATGAACACACGTGACGTCACGACGCTCTTGTGTGTCCATTATATGAGCTTCCCGATACTTTTTTAAGAATGATCAATGCTTTCAAAAGACTTGTTTGTCTGGTTGCTTTGTTGGTGATCGGGGAATGAATCACGTTTTGGTTTTGCGTGAAACACTGTTTTTCTTGCATTGTGTGTAAACAGCATTTGGGTACTGTTAAGAAGACGGCAAATTGCGATAAACAGGTACCTTGACCGAATGTCAATATTACACGATGTGAATGATGTTGCACCGACAACTTGGATGTTTCAATTTCATATCTTGCTGCATCATCCTTGCTGATCCAATACAATTATTGGTAATTATATTTCTGTGGCTTCAAATCCATAAATTTAGATAGACTTATCCTATTTATAATTATTGCTCTATAATGCATCTTGCCGTCTTTCTAACATCATTAAGTATGCTTTTTTTAATTTTGCTTCTTTGGTTTAAGAAATATTTTTTTGCTTTATGTAGAAAGAAATAAATCCGTTTGTATATTTTTTCGAATACAAAATTGGTTTTTCAGGCGAACGTCCATACGCATGTGACATTTGCCAGAAGCGTTTCGCTGTGAAGAGTTATGTAACGGCCCACCGGTATGTTTTCTTAATCACAATACTTTCTCTTTAGCATAGGTACATATTTTCAGACTCAAAACTAATCCGTGGCATTATTTCAGATGGTCCCACGTGGCGGACAAGCCTCTCAACTGCGACCGTTGCTCGATGACGTTCACATCCAAGTCCCAGTTCGCGTTACACATCCGCACGCACACCGCCGGCTCCTGCTACGAGTGCAGCGTGTGCGGACGGAGCTTCGTGAGGGACAGCTATCTCATACGGTAACTATCATCCAAGCGTCAGCTCCACACCGCCGGCTCCTGCTACGAGTGCAGCGTGTGCGGACGGAGCTTCGTGAGGGACAGCTATCTCATACGGTAACTATCATCCAAGCGTCAGCTCCACACCGCCGGCTCCTGCTACGAGTGCAGCGTGTGCGGACGGAGCTTCGTGAGGGACAGCTATCTCATACGGTAACTATCATCCAAGCGTCAGCTCCACACCGCCGGCTCCTGCTACGAGTGCAGCGTGTGCGGACGGAGCTTCGTGAGGGACAGCTATCTCATACGGTAACTATCATCCAAGCGTCAGCTCCACACCGCCGGCTCCTGCTACGAGTGCGCATCCATTTAGAAAGATACAAGATCGAGGAGAATACAGTCTGGTGTTCGCTAGATTCGAACGATTCGAAAATCATACATGATTATTATCAATTGTTCAAAATATGAATTAACCTTATTATAGAGTTAATTCAAATATTTTTCTTATTTTGTTTGACAGTCATCACAATCGTGTGCACCGTGATAACCACAGCAACATGTCCGCCAACAGCATCGGCATCAACAGCGTCGCCGCAAACACCAATAATTCAAACAACTCCAACTATGATTCGCCTGGTGTTTGTGATCTCAGGTAAACTATCACCAATTAACTACAGTGTTTATGGAATCCCTGGTTTTAGTGAATCCGACGATAAAACGAGTTGAAATCCCGTTTAGATGTGAGGGGGATCCCCCTATCCTTCCTATGTCTTTTTTTAAATAGTTCGTTATTAAACCTTTCATAATTTTAGCTATCAGATATTTTATAAATAAAGCCGACAAATCTGTTGTATGAGCATCAAAAAAACCCTTTCCTGAATGTTAATTTTTGTTCCAGCTTTGTGCCAATGGTGAACCGTTATATGACGTCACAAGGGACGCAAGTGACCTTGCAAGACACACAAAGTAAAATGTCTGCCATGTCCCCACAATCCATCGCTTCTATATGTAAGTACTGTATGTATTTCACATGGTTCCAAAGTATTCTGAGATCTACTTTGCTTAAGAGATGTTTTGTTGAAAGTTGAATAAAAGTTTGGATAATTTAATACCTAAATGTAGTCATTAAATATTTATATGGTATGGTAATCTTTATGAATGTTTAATACTTATTATTGTAACTAAAAGTCATTGGTTTGTTTGGCGTTAGCAATATTAATACAATGATGTTTATGTACCTATGTATTGTTTTTAGCGTCTCCCCCACCGTCGCACACCCCGACGCCGCAGCCGATGTCGGGACAGATGCATCGCACAGACTGATCCACTTCACAGGTACGTGTTTGTACTGAAATAATAACATTTGATCTTTTAATACCTTGACACTTATACATTCTCAACTAGAATATCTCAATCCAGAGTATGTTCTTCATTTATTTACTTACAACAGTTTCAAGCCCCTTTGTTTTCGGGTCTTTTTTTTTTGGAACGAAGTTCCTTATTTTTTCAGTTGGAGGAAATCACCGGATCCGGTATGTGGGAGTTGAACCGCCCTAAAACCTCCAACCGCTCACACTCAGCGTCAGAACCCCGGCTGAGGCCAGAACTCAGCACGGGGGTGAGGGGCGGCGCGACGCGTTACGCGCTCGGCACTCTTTCCCGTCGCGCCGTTTTTTTCGGGTCTTCCTTATTCATATTGAGAAAAAATGTACATGTGTAATAATGTGTATATTCCTGGTTCCAGCTGTGGGTTGAAGAGCAGGCAGCCAGAGTGCAATATATGAATTGGGCAGCCTTCAACAGCAGCTACCACACATGGAGCCAGCAGCTCACAGGTCGTCGGCATGGACTCATGCAATGATTTCATTATTATTATTTATGTCCAGTTATTTATTTGTTGTTCGAGAGTGCGGATATCGTTAGTGCACGGGACGTGCGAGTTCAATCGAGTCGGTTTCGTTACGCTTGTGGAATCCCTCGATAACATCAAGTGGACATCACAGTTTGAGAGGACGTAGTAATTAGAGACAGTGGCGTGACTGTAGTAGTGATGATGGATACAGGAGTCTACCGTGGGGCTCTTGACCTTCTAGTCAAGATTATATCGCCAGGGTGATTGAACGATCTGAATCGCGGGGTTCAACCCATAGTAACTTCATGTTGTTTTATTAATTTTAGCGAAGCGAACAAACGCTTAGATTTGGCGATTGCATCTTCACTAGAAAGGCTGAAAGGAAATGACGTCGTGGTTTTTTCGTGGTTTTGTTACGCCGCTGGTTAGGAAGTAGCGGTACCGCCTATGATAACGGAGCATCGTGAATGATGCCCACAACTGTGATTTGTCTTGTCACTCGAAACTTTTTGTTTCGGTGAATTTTATAAATCGATACTTAAAACTCTCATTGTTTAGATGTAGGCCTAAAATTTTTTGATCTCATATTCTAATTTGCTTAGCGGTAATTGTTTTTTTTTTGAAAACCTGAAGTTAAATCTTCAAATGTGAAATTCTAAATTTTAATGTTGTCATACGCTTAATCACCCTCATCAACATTTTCATTAGGCGTAGTGAAATGTAACGATATCTTATTGCGATGCTTTAACTTAGAACGTGTCAGTGTATATGGAAGTTCAGTATTTTATAAAACTATTACTATCGAAATTATATATTTTGAGAAGACAGGACTCTTCTATTCTGCAATACTACAAATTAAATATGTATCATGATATAATTCCATATATTTAATTCCAAATAAGATATAATATTGATAAGTACAAATAATTCGAAACAGAGTCCTTAGCAATACAAAAAAATCACAAACTTATGATAATATTATTGGAGAAATCCAGAGAAGTGCCTGTATGCAACATAAATTGGCAATATTTTATTAATGTATTACGTTCAATAATATTTACTTTTATTCGATGTGTGGCCCTGAATTCGATTCGAGGAACCTGTGGCAATAATGAATGTGCAACTATTTAATGTTGATAGAAGTTTCTCTTTTCGCCCATTATGTAGATGGAGCGTATAATTTGTGAAGCTTCTTACTAACTTTGTGTGCCTTCTAGCGGATAGATACATTAGGGCAACATCACATCGTTTTAAAGTCATTCTCTTCTAGTTTTCCAATATATTCGTATTAGAGTTAGTATCGTAAGAACGTAGTACATTATTTTGATTACGTATGTGTTGCCATGTATATGAACGCATAACGGCGACAGTGGAGTTGCAATTGTACTTTTAGATAAAATTATATTAAAATATCCAGACACTAAAATATAAATAAATACTAGTAAATATTGCACACACAGAATTGTACAACGTTGTGTGTGCAGAAATATTGTTAGGTTCCTAATAGTCTCGTAGCTGCGATATTACGCCTTTAATCGGTACCTGATTAAAATTAATATTTACAAAATGTCCACTGTCGTCTTATTTTGTAGGTGATTTTTCCATAACTATTTTTCGAATAATAGTGATTACGATTAGTGTATAGAGCAGTAGTCTTCCAATACGTTACAGTTGTCAGGCGCGTCGAGGTGCAGCCGAGTGTCCGCTGCGGGGGTTCCTTATGGTTTGCCATTATTAATATCAAAGATAGATTGGTGCCATTTCTATGTAAATGAAGCGGTAGTGTAAGTTTAGTTAAGTCTGCAGGTCAGGGTAGAACTGGGAATAAAAAATATAAAAGAAATTATATCCCCATAGTGTATTCACTGGAATGTATACCTACCTATATTGTTTTTTTATGACGTTATTTTATTCAAAATTATTTACAAATGTATGTGTCCATGTGCTGAGTCAGAGATTGTAAATAAACCGTAGTATTTATTTATTCGAATTTTAAAATTTATGAAAAGAGTAATGTTTTCGTAGAATTGTTCCCCTTATACAACGGTTATTGAACTGGTTTCCAAATTATTACGAGGAAATAGTACATATTGGAATTACAAAAAAATCTTAGATGTATAGAGAGTATACATAATATAGCTATATCGTTTTATAGTCCTCGATATTTTTTTATATTTTGATAGGTCTGTATTTGCAAAGAAAACATAAAAAATAGGCCAATATCTTTCATTATCTATCCTTTTAACTATATTTGTATACAGTATTGTTAAGGTAATGATGTAACAAAACGGATGCATTTAGTTGCCCTGAATCGTAAGTGTAATGTATCATGTCTTCAACTTTTTAAATGTTGTAGTAAGTTTCTAACCAAGCCATTGATAACAGTATTATTTAGACAAACTAGAACTTGGTTAAAATGTAGTTTAAAATTTACAGATACCATAACGGAAAATACCGTTGAAGAAACATAGTTATCAATAGTTTGTATTTAACAATAAAAGGTACAATACAAGGCTAGTACTTGAAAACCGTAGGTCAAACTACTCATGAAGTAGTTTGAATTAAATACGAATATAAAAGGGAAGTAATATTAAAGATCTCAAGAGAAATCTTTAAATGATGGCGGTTTATGATTAAACTTTAATAATTTGGGTACCGAAATCCATGTAAACATTGAAGTCGGTCTATGCGTTTTAAGTATGTGAATAGCGTCTCCTGGCATCGTGTTTCTTATAGTACTAGCCTAGTGTTGTGCCCATTAGACACACTCGTATATTTTAGTGTCGATTATCGTATAATATATTATTATATCCATAGATAATATTATAAATGGAAATAGAAACACCAACATAGTGAATTAGGTATATTTATAAGTCTTCTAACTTTCAAAAACTCGCCGGTATTGATTGTTCCTCTATTTACTCTTAATATATTTTTGTTATATTATGTTCTTTCTATTATATTGTTTCATTCTATTGATGTGTTGTTTTATCGGCGAGTTAACGAAAGTTGAGACTCGTAGTGGCCCTACTTATTTACGAATTAATTCGAATTTACTGTGCGTGTATACCTGATTTATTAATCTTTGTAGGTAAAAAAGTAGGGCTATTGATGTACAATATTAAATCAGTGAAGTAACACAAAATAAATGAGTACTAGAGCCATACAAAATGGCCAAGCGTGTCTTCACTGCTATATTTTACATACTGATAGTAATCTATATTTATAGAATAAATATGAAACATTATATTTTATGTTATATCAGTTACATTGATTTATTTTTTTTCTACTTAATTTTGAACCGTAGAAAAGACTGAGGAATTCACAAGTTAAAAAGAATACTCACGATATATTTTGGCGGTATTTAAAGATGTATTTGTTATTGATTGAAATGTTTTGACATCAGATTGGTTGTGGTGACGGACCAACCTGCTTTTTTTGAACCGTTATATTTCGTTAATAGAAATCGTACATATCTGTGTTGGATAAGAACGGCTAGTCCAGGCTCTCGCGGGCTCGTTACTTGATTGTGGTAGTTATACAGTGAGCCTTGTGTAATCATAATCGTCTAAGGTACATAATTATTTAGTTGTATTGTATCGTTAGATTTATGCGTACTTCCGCTTTGCCAACTTATTTGCGTTGCTTTTGTTATATAATCAAATGAGTACAGCCTAAGGATTTTAACTTTTTTTGATATACTGAGAGCTATTTCTAAGTCGCTGATTTTGTATTAAAAACTATTTATAAATGATACTAAATTTAACGGCTTTAAGCCAAACATACCAAGTTTTGGAGTGATTTACATCCTTTTAATTGCAATTTTACTTAAAAATCTATGAACAAACATCATGGCATGATGATTTAATTATAAGTGCGGTCATTTAGTTATAGCTCTTCAGAGTTTTGATGACCAATATTTTACTTAAACGTTTATTTTTTTCGTTAAAATTTTTAGGCTAGTTTATATTATTCTGTATAAGTTAGATTCGTTAACTATGGTGTATTGGATTGCACGTAAATATTATAGCTCTCACAGCCTCCTTTACTGCTACATGTAGTTGATTTTATAGTCTGATGTATTGTGATAGTTATTGGTTTGTTTACCCTAAACTAAAAGTCTTTCTTGTTTATTGTTAATAGTAAGTATGTGTGTCGGTAGCGGCGTAGAGAGGGCTGTCAGAGCAAGCAGTAGTCAGCATTATGTATATGCTTTAATGTGATTTTACATGTACTCTTTATATAATTAGCCTCTCATAAATCAATGTTATAATAATTAGCGGACTAACTAACAAATTTATTTTATTATTTCTGTTTTAGTGAGATCAGAATAAAAATTAAAGAGTTTATATTTTAATTTTACGAAAAAGTTTACAATTTAAAAGGTTTATTATTTAGTTCTTGATTAAGAGCTCTATTTAAATGTATAATTGAATGCAAAATAACAAGTCAAGATTCTTTTAGAAGCCATGTAGTGGAGAAAATAAACGTGCCATGATATTTGTGGCTGAACTGATTGTTTTATTTTAACTTACCTGTTGGTTTGTCAAATTCAAATTGTATTAAAATGTAATTGTTTTTGTAGTGGTTGTACTGCATGTGGTAGTTTTACTCTATTTTTTTTACCTTTAAGAAAGTTTCCAGTTAATCGAAATTACAATTTACGAACCACGTTCATGAGAACCATATTTCATTAAAAATCTTTTTAAGGAGCATAATAAATAGACAGTATAAAATCTATAAATTTATTATAGGTTGTATCAACAATCTACAACAATCTCCTCCTTAACTACATTACAATCGCCAGCTCCTAAATTAGTGTCAATAATGGGTGCTGGACTTTTATAATACTTGTTACTTGCGTAATGTTCCTTCAAGTACTCTCCGCCCATTTCGTAGTATTCTTGTTTGGTAATGCAGTCATTTTCGAAGTGGTTGCTGCTCGCGAAATTTCTCGCTCCGTACCACGCGTCGAGGCTCGGATTATTCGCCATTACCACTTTGTGCGTCGATTGGAAAGGTCGCATTTCAAGGAGTTCTCGTTCTAATCTTTCTTTTAGACCTGAAACGATAAGTATCGGAATTGTAAATTTTAATCTGGCAAAATATTTTTGATTTCAAGAAATGCTACGACCTGATAATGTCATGGTAATTTGAACTATATTCAAGATGCAATATTATTACGCGTGATTTAAAACGATTGTGCGAGAACTTGGATGTCCATCATAAATATGTAAAAAAAAACAAAATTGTTAATTACCTGGAAATTGCGAACTACCGCCCGTAATAAATACATTGTTAGCTAACAATAGTTGCTCTTCAGGTGTAAAATGTTTGAATAAATATTCCATTGTTTCAGCAAGACCAGCTTCTAAATTACCCAACATTGAGGGCTGAAACATCAATTCTGGGGCTCTGTAAATAACATTTATTGCGATGTATAAGACGCGTCCAGGTTTTGCTTTAATCAATATCAGTAAAGGATGAATGATCACACTTCTTGGTATTGTCATTGTTCAGGATTTAAGGTTGTGAATATTGGCTGGTTATTTTTTTTTCCTAAAAGACTCTAAGACCAACTTGATGTTAAGTGGTTATCTATATGTTCGAAAATTCAACGAGGTCGCTACCTTCAAACAATTAAAAAACCCACGAAGTTAAACTTCGAAATTTAAAGCCATGTAGGTAATACCTGAAGGGTTCTATAGCAAGATGTAGTTGCCTCTCGCGATGTTTGGCGGGAATGGGCTCGTACTCGCGTAGCACTTCTTCCAGCTCCACGAGGCGTTCGCCGTCTGCTTCTGAATCTGAGTCTGCTTCGCGGCTGATACTGAATATAATATAAAAAAATAGGTGATATAGAGCGGTAATGCAAGTTTCATTTACTACTGTAAACAAGTTAATAAATGGTCGAGGAAGGGGTTAACGTTACTTCCAATTGGATCTTAGTGCAAGTTTAATAAATTAAACTGAAATCAGCAATGTAACCTTTTATAAGCGTCCCAGTCCGAGTCCTGGTTGCCGAACTCGTCTCCCGCGGCCGCTAGTCTCGATATGACGCGCATGCGCTCCGCCGCCGCCGCCGTGCGACGCTTCACCATGGCCGCGCGACGGGAACGACGACTCTCACGGCGGGATAGTAACTCACGGTACTATGACAATACAAATAATTATCTAGGTAATCTAGGTTATATCGAAATCACGTATATTTAGTATGACGTCAAGTTTCGACTACAAGAGTATAAAGGCGACGCACGATTGTTTGAGCAACATATTGTATCAGGAGCCTGGGACTAGCTTTCATTCCACGAATCTTGCATAACTAACCTACTACGATATGCGCAACAAATAATTCATGTCAAGTCTTTTAAAAACAGACTAGATAAAAATTAAAAACACAAATTTAAAAAAGCATTAAGAATAACAAGTGTTAGCCAAGAGTACCAAAGTTCATATAAATACTAATAAAAAACAAATTAATACCTTAGTCCTCGTATCGTTAAGCCAAATTTGGAAAGCGTCTGGATCAGTAGGTGGCTGCATTCTGCCGGGCGTTGGACGAGTTTCGATATTTTCCTCAGCATTTGCAGCGGCCGCTATGCGCTGTTTGTTCTTTTCAATACGCATTTGTACATTCGATATTTGCCTCTGCAAACGAGAAGATCAACTTTGTATGGTAATTTATTCTTTACTGACTACATAAACAAGTATGAAATTAAGAAAAAACTATAAGTGCTTGATTTCTAAGTTTTGAAGTATGACAAAGATTTTTGGCGGCAAACATTTACCTGAAGATCTTCGAAACTTTTGATGTCAAGACCACGGATGGCTTCATTAAATTCATCAGGATCCCCATCTTCCATCACTTCCTGAAAATTATTATAAAATATTTAAGAAGGTTTATGAATGGATTGGTAAAAAATAGTTTATGTATTAAAATTATAGTGCATACCTGTAGTGCAAGTAATTGATTCAATTGTTCCTCATCTTCTGCTAGTCTTTCTTCTCTTTTTCTTGCATTTATTTCTAGGAGACGTTTTGCCATTTCTTTTTTCCTTTCTTTCTGTTGTTCCGCTGTAAAAATTTTAAGGAGAATCTGCTTTAAAAATTTTGGAATATAATATTTTTTTATAAGCATAGTTATAAACTCATTTATTTTTAAAAAGAAAATATAAAGCTGTTAGTATGTTCCCAAGTTTCAATATCAAAATTTAAAGGTTTATCTAAGGTCATAGGTAGCAACTCTGCAGTGTCCCCTGACATTGCAGAGGTTCATGAGCGACGATAACCACTTACGATCAGGTGACCCGCTGGCTCGTCTGCCTACATGGCAATAAATAAAATACTATACCAGTCAATGTAGAAGAACTACTAGCAGTTTGTATAACGGGCAATTGAATTCTTTTGACATTGGCATCATAATAGTCAGCATTAGCCCATTTTGTGATCTCTTCTTTATAATCAAGAGCGACTGAACAGTGCTCCTGAAGTATTTCTTCTGCTCGAGACATTGTGATGGCATTTACGTGAACAGGATATTTTAATTGTAGCAGCTTATGTAAATAGAAAATCATTTCACTACCACCTGAAAAAGAAAAACTTAGTGGTAATATGTGTATTTTCACTCACAATAAATAGTCTCTGATCAATTTTTTTTTCATTATGTCTATGGTATAAAATAATAAATATGAACTTACTCATTTATAACAATAATTTATTTACATTTACTTTCTTTTTTATATCATACAGAATTTGAAATAGCTGATATAAGCTTTGAAACTAAAAACATACCCAAATTTATTCTCCTAGCATGTTCTGCAATAACCTTCCCTTTGATTACAGGTATGAGGTGTATTGTGTGATAACCACAATTTACAATCAATGCATTCTCACCAATGTCATTCTTATAGAAACTGAACAGAGAATCCACTCCGTAACTCACTGCGGGAATGCTATAAGCTTCAAATAATAATTCAGACATCACTGAAACCAATGGAAGATTATTAAAATATTTATATTTAGACATAATGTTATTTGTAAACAAAATACTAGTGAGTTCTTTATTTGGTTGTTCCTATACAAATAGACAATTTAATGTACATAACTGGAGAATAGTAAAATTTAACAGGATGCAGCTGTATCTGCATTTGTAGTAAGTACTATAAAATTCATTTTAGTATGTAAATAGACAGTAAATAGATAATGCTTAGTACATTGCCTGCTGTAGTTCGGAGTGACAAATGCTTCTGTCATCACAACAGGATGATTAACGGCACCTTCACTGTCTATGCCCAGATGAGAGAAAATATAGTCACAAACTTGTTCCTGAACCTCGAAGTGTGTAACTACATTTTTATCAAACTGAGTTCTTAACTGAAACCTAAATAAATCAATTTATATAAGTGGTTTCATTTTCATGGGGTAATTCATGGTTTATAAGACACTGTTTCAGAATATAAGAAACTGACCTGACTGCCTCTATGTTTATAATATCATTTCCTATTTGGATCGGTGGAGTTACCGGTGGTTCAGCATCTTTTTTACATCGATCTTTACGGGGTCGCGCTATGAGATTCTTGAATATTAAATGGGGTTCCTCAGATATAGACCACCCTACGCGGCATTGATATGAACCTACAACAGTATAATAAGAAAAAAATAAATTACTATCTTGCAAAAATATACAATCATTCATGAAAAACTTACCGTTGTCAATGACCAAAGGTATTTGTTCAAATTTTAACGTTGGCGAATACTCATGAACAATGTCTTGTACTGTTTTGTAATCTTTCAAAACTATAATATTCTCTTCTTCCATTATGAACTACTTTTAAAGTTTTAAAACAGAGAATAAAGTTTTAAAAGTTTTGATATCCTGAATTTGGGGTTATGTTTTTATTTTGTTGACTTTCTATTTTATTTTAACAATAACGGCCAATGGTTCTACGATTCTACGTTTCTTCGATTTTAGCACAGATTATAGAGAATAGGTTTTAGTAATCTATTGCAATGGTAAAAAAAACTTGAGAGGTGTCAAGGGGAACCCGGATGGAACGAAGTTCCTTTCGATTAATTAGTGAGGGAATTGCAAAAAAAAATATTTTTTAAGTTATAATAACTTATTATATATTGTTTGTTTGTACCAACCCATTACTGCCCACTGTTGGGCTCAGGTCTCCTCAGAAGAGGGATTAGGCATAGTCCACCACGCTTGCCTAGTGCGGATTGGGGACTTCACATATCTTCAAAGGATTTTTACATAGAACCCTTTTCCGACATGCAGGTTTCCTCACGATGTTTTCCTTCACCGTTTTTAGCCAGTGGTGTTGTGAAAAATTGCACATAAATCTTTTTTCACATTTTAGATTTAGAGGTACAAGCCGGCCGGATTTGAACCCGCGACCTCCCGTTCGGAAGGAAGCGCTTCGACCACTCGGCCACCACGACTTTATACACACGACACGAATATTATTATAACTTAAATAAAATATTTTGATCACAGCGCCATCTAGCATTAATCATATAAAACAAAATAAGGAATTGTTTTAAAATTTTTAATCACAGCGCCATCTAGCGATAATCATCTAAAACAAAAAAAGTGTCGTGACAACTTTTTCATAAGAATTTCCGTCTAGCCCTCTTTCGATAACGCGCGATAAGGAACTTCGTTCCAATATTTTCCCTAATTCCAATGGATGAAAAATTAAGTAATAGTTTGAAAGTGATAAACAGCAGACTTCGTAAATACATACATATTAGTTTTATTCATATGTGTCCAAAAGTATTTTTTTTTCAGCTAACCAACTTATCTAGAATATACGCATTTACAACACTACTATAGTATTTAAAATTATTATGGTCCCATTTAATAATGTATGGTCTGTCACTGTGACGGTCTCTTCGATGGGAAATAATTCAGTTATTTTCGTTTACCGATTAATTCACAATTCAATCGTTCTTTTCTTATAACTTTGAGTTGTTAGATTAGATGTACTGACGTAAAAGTTGGTTTAAACTTTTACGTTTGGATAGTATCAAGGTACTAAATTCCACTTTGAAAAGGTCTATTTATTATCAGTACATGTAATAAGAGAATTCATTTGACCCGTGAACCGATCATTTTACCATCGGGAATCTTCGTAAAAGGATTTTCTATAAAAGAAATGCAGTTTCAACTAATATAAGAACTTTATTCACAATACTGTTTTAGTTTGTGTATCAACAAATAGCCGTTATATATTTTTGTACTATGAATAATTTATATTTTACATGTTCGTGCGGAATGTGTGGCTTGACAATATTCAAGAACATTATTAGTCCAATGAATACGCAGTTTTGTGATACACTTTATAAACAACATTTTTTTTTCAATCATAAATAAATCGTACAATTTTATATTTACATTAACATTTTCTAGCTTATTTCAAGTTATAACATTATCCTGAAAACAATAAAAGTGATCTACTCATACTAAAAATGGCTTTTCTATTCATGTCATAATTTCATAATTCAACTGTATTTCTAAATTCTAAAGTTGTTTCTGCTTATAATGCCATGTACGAATCTCTTATGAATTTGTAACAGCATTCTATCAATTATAACAATAGCAACAAATTATATATTTTCAAATACACAATATATCATAACAATACATTTTATGCTTTAGCTCCAACAACAGTGCCAGCCTGCTTGTCGATTTGTTCCTTTTCCAATTGCTTGCCGAGGTATTCCCTGTGAACAAAATAACAATGTGCTCTTCAAATGAGGTTTAGAAGTGGTTCTTTGGGACACTGTTTCGACTATTTTATTATTTGGTGCTAATCCAAATACTAATGTTATGAATGAGAGATGTGTTGCCATTGTTATATTAAAAAATATTAGAGGCGCAAGGACTTCCTCGCATGTATTATTATTTGAAAATAATCATTATTTATAAACATATTCATACCAGTTGTGGACCATAAGTTTCTGAACTGCAAGGAGGGCCTCGTACCGAACGTTGGGGTCATCGTGACTCAGCAGGTACATCACACGTTGCTTACCGCCGAGTTGTTCGATAATGCTGTAACACAAATATTAAAAGCTATAAATTGATTACATCATACATGTTTTATGTGCATTTAGGTGATGATAATGCTTTTAATTTTAATATAAAAACTGAATTGAAGCTGAAAAAAATAAGCTCTTATCTCCTATAAAACTGAAACATACATCTATATGTACGGTTTTCGGTCTTACTTTATTTCTTATTAAAGCACGCAACAGTCAATTTTACGTGTGTAATAAGTATGTGACCTTATTTCTAGCTCTAAACTTGCAAATTACGCTGGAACATGAGCGATAAAGTACGCCAAAACCTAAATTAATTATTCCGTACTTACTGGCTTATTAAACAAAAAACTATTGACAAAAAATAACGAATAAAAATATAGTCAACATACTGTTTATAGAACAAATTCGATGTACTTGCTACCGATGTCGTACATCCAAGTGAAAATTCCAAAAAAATCTACAAACCTCCACCGTTCATTCTTTATGGAATAGAGGATGTCAATAAACTCGTTGAAACATTACAGGAAAAGTTGTCTCCGCATGACTACAAGTTCAAGATTATCACAAAAAACCAGCTGAGAGTGAACTGTAACGACACAGACGCGTACAAAAAATTAGTGACTCTAGTGCGGGAGAAGGGCCTAATAGGTCACACGTTCACACGCAAAGAAGAAAAATGCTACAGAATAGTGATAAAAAATCTTCACCACACTACTCCACACGAAGAAATAATTAAAGAAATCACCAATACCGGCAACATTGTGACTGGTGAAATCATTAATGCTCGTTTAGGTCCTGAAAAACGGCCCTCCTCCACATTCTTTGTAAACTTGGAGCCCAACTCCAACAACAAGAAAGTCAAAGATATTAAATATATCTATCATACAGCTGTGGTAATTGAAGATCCTAAAAAGAGGAAAACTGTAGTTCAGTGTACAAGATGCCAACAATATGGTCACACCAAGAACAATTGCACAAGACCATATAGGTGTGTCAAATGTTCTCTTCAGCATAAAACAAGTGATTGCCCCAAGAAAGATCGCAATAGTCCAGCGAAATGTGCTCTGTGCTTCGGCAGCCACCCCGCTAACTATAAAGGCTGCGATGTCTATAAGGAAATATACCAACGAAAATTTAATAAATCGGCCTCAAACAATAGAACTAATAACTACAAGAAACTTGAAATTCAGCCTAATCGAGATAACACTAACGCTGAAAATAACAATGACGCCACCAAGGCACAAAGAACAAGGAAGTTTATTCAATCAGCTTCAAACATGTCATTGAACTACTCTGATGTAGTTAAGAAATCATCACAAAATACTAATGAGCATTCTCATTCATTTGAAAGTATTTTATTAAAACAGTCCGAAAAGATGGACACTCTCCTACAACAAATAAGCACCCTCATGGGGCTTATAGTATCCCTCGTTGAAAAAATATCTAAATGGACTATTTAAATATAGCGATTTGGAATATTAACGGCCTAGCGCCAAATAAAACTGAAGTGCAAGCACTAATTGATACCCATAGATTGGACGTCATCCTTATTTCGGAAACTCACTTCACAGAAAGAAGCAGTGTCAATTTTCCTGGTTTCTTAGTATACCATACCAACCACCCCGATGGAACCGCACATGGTGGAACAGCTGTAATTGTGAGAAGTTCACTTAAACATCATGAAGAACTCCCATTTAGAACGGAACAAATACAAGCTACTACAATTATTGTAGAAGATAAGAATGGAAATTTCACTATTTCTTCAGTTTACTGCCCACCAAGACATAAAATTGAAGATACAACATTCAATCAATACTTCTCTACTCTTGGTGACCGTTTCCTTGCTGGTGGTGATTGGAATGCGAAGCATGTCCACTGGGGCTCACGGTTAACCACCACAAGAGGCAGGGAATTAAAAAAGAGTCTAATCACTAACAACTTGTACTCGCTCTCAACAGGCGAACCAACTCATTGGCCGAGTGATAGCGCGAAACAACCTGACCTCATTGACTTTTTCATAATGAAAGGTTTCTCGCGAAATTACTTTGACATTAGATCCTGCCTAGACAGCTCCTCGGGGCACACTCCAGTCCTCCTGAGGATGAGCTTTTGTGTCTTCAAACTGGTGAGGAATGAATACCTTGTTAACAACAAGACAGATTGGAATGGCTTCAGGGAGTATATTGAAGACAACATCTGTCTAAACGTTCCTCTAAAGACTAACAATAACATAGAGGCCGCTACCAAATACTTTACATGCCTAATCCAGGAAGCTGCTTGGAGAAACACTCCTGATTGCCCTATCGTCAAAAGCGACAACAAAAATCTCAGCCCTGAAATTAAACGCCTAATCGCTGAAAAAAGAAGATTGCGTAGAGTTTGGCACACAAGTCGACATCCCTCTGATAAAACTGCACTAAATAAAGCTAGTTATAACCTCAAAAAGACAATAGAGGACTATCAAAACGATGCTTTCGAGCAGTTTATTGAGACCCTGCATCCGGACAAGAATTCCTCATACTCTCTATGGAGGGCCACCAAGCATCTCGATCAGCCGCAAAGATTCAAACCTCCGTTAAAAGCCGGCCATGCCAAATGGGCGAGATCTAATAAGGATAAAGCTACTGCATTCGCTGAACACCTTGCTGAAGTTTTTAAACCGAGCGAAGCCCATCCTGGCGTAGACGAGACTCACGTCGACGATGTCCTGGGTCAGGATTACCAGTTGGAGCTTCCTCTAAAACCAACTAGCCCTAGCGAGGTTAAGCTGGTAATCAACAACCTAAAGTTGAGATCTGCCCCTGGCTATGATCTGATCACCCCGAGAGTGCTCAAAGAACTCCCAAAAAAGGGAATAATATTTCTGACTAGCCTTATGAATGGAATACTTAGAACATCATATTTCCCTCAACACTGGAAGATCTCCCAGATAGTAATGATACATAAGGCTGGTAAACCTGCAAATGAAATCGCCTCCTATCGACCCATTAGCCTTCTACCAATCCCTTCTAAGGTTTTTGAGAAGATCCTGCTGCGTCGATTGTCTCCGGAGCTTAAGGCCCAAGGAGTCATACCGGATCATCAGTTTGGTTTTCGGTCCCAGCACGCCACTATAGAACAGGTGCATAGAGTCTGTAACAGGATAAGAACATCCCTGGAGAACAAGGAGTTCTGCGCGGGAGCATTTATTGACATCCAACAGGCTTTCGACAGGGTTTGGCATAGAGGTCTAATGTGTAAAATAAAATCCTTTCTTCCTCACTCCTATAGCCCCCTAATTGAATCATATCTTGAAGATAGACTGTTCCAAGTAAAGGAAGGAGATGCTCATTCATCCCTATATGAGATCCATGCCGGAGTGCCCCAGGGTTCTGTACTGGGTCCAATCTTGTACTCAGTGTACACTTCGGATCTCCCAGCCTCAGACAATGTCACTGTCGCTACTTATGCCGATGACACGGCTCTTCTGGCAAGTCACAAAGAAGCTAGCATTGCCTCTCTGCATCTTCAATCAGCCCTTCACAAAGTCGGAGATTGGCTAAATACTTGGCGTATCAGATGTAGCACAGCAAAGTCAAGGCAAGTCACATTTTCTCTTCGACATGGGAATTGCCCCCCAGTCACACTCGATGATGTGATATTGCCTCATGCTGACTCATATAAATATCTGGGAGTGCACCTGGATCGCAGGCTCACTTGGAAAGCCCATATAAGAGCTAAGAGGGATGAACTAGGGATCAGATTCAGAGACCTGATATGGCTTTTGGGACGTCAATCCAAACTCAAATTAGATAACAAATTGTTAGTCTACAAGGCAATCCTAAAACCCATATGGACGTATGGCATCCAACTCTGGGGTTGTGCTTGCAACTCTAGCGTAGACATACTGCAAAGGTTCCAGAATGGAATATTAAAAACCATCTCGAACGCACCATGGTTCATCACGAATACTGAAATACACAAACTTCTCTGCATACCGACAGTGAAGGAGGAAATAACAAAATATTTCTTGAAATACAAAGGGCGTCTGGTTAACCACCCCAACCAACTAGCTCTAAATCTCCTTCATGAAAAACACAAGCGTCGCCTGAAGCGACACGCAGTACTGGACTTGGACAAAAGATTCGTCTAAAATTGGAGAGCTCTCGCCATTGGGCGATTGTCTCTGAACGCCTCCTACATTCATTACCATCTGCTCATAATCTTATGATTGATCGCAGATATTAATTTATAAAAAAAAAAAAAAAAAAAAAAACATACTGTTTGCCGCGCGGGTAGTGACGCACGTATTCTCCGATGTCGTAGCAAGCCACCGCCAACACGACGGGGTCGCGGCTCTTCTCTAACAGGTGAACCAGAGTACGGAGCAACTCTTGACCGCGCTCGTTCAAGCGAGCAGCGTTCTCGCGCCAGAACTTGGCGGACTTGTGGACTGGAGACCATTCCAAGCTGCAAAACAAAAATCGATTATCATTCAAAGTCAAAAAGTAGTACTAAAAGGCAAACCGTATCCGAATTGTTGCTTTTATTAAGATAAAGTTACAGTTATATTTCAGTAAATTAAAATTCAATTCATAACAACCTAAGTTAATAATGATCTTACCGTCCACTCTTGACTTCGGTGGCATATTGATCGAAGGAGCTGAGGTCCTGTACAGAAGCCTGTAGGCGTTCGTTTAAATATTCCACATCATTCATGATGTCCTCGTCGTCAGAACGCTTCTGTTCTAAGATCGACAGCTGTTTTAGTACCTTGCACTGCACCATGGCGATGCAATGTTCTTTGGCAACCTAGAATTTGCAAATTAGCCCTTTATGTAATGTTACATGGGGCAAGGTTTAACCTTGTATAATAAAGATTTATTTTTATATCTTCGATAAAATATAAGTAGAAATACAGTCCGTGAGCCGGTAAAAAATACACCAACCACAAACACACTACCAAAATAAAAAATCGTATTATGATTTCTCACTTTCTTAGGGCAAAAAGCGCCGCAACACAAAGTATTTGTAAGTGCGACGTAACTTGCGATTTTTTGCCATAAATAAGCTAACGTACAGGCGTAGGGCATTATTATAGAATTACCTGTTGGTCTTCAGGTTTTTCAATCAAGTTCCTGAACACAGCAAGAACAATGCGGGTGACCTTCTCCTTGACAGAGTCACTGAGGATATCAGCCAGAATTGGAATGACATTGAACTTGTTCATTTTCTCAGCCAACAATGGGTTGAAGGTTAAAACCCAAAGACAGAACACAAGTTGGTATTGTACCTGAAAAAAGAAATTTAAAAAATTACCAATTGATCATATTATTGATTTTTTGAGAACTTAATCTTTTCCTTTTAAGCAAGCCTTTAAGAAACTTAATTAATTAATTAATTTAGACTCTGTTAGGTATGTATGAGTGATTGCAAACATTGTAACTTTTTTATTGCACTTTACCTGGAAGTTCACTCTGGAAGCGAGAATAGACAACAGAGTGGAAATGCCATCAACAGAAAGGAAGGCAAAGCGGTATTCATCGACACGCAGCATCATCTGCAGGCAGCGGGCCACAGACTGGATGTAGTCATTGTTCTGTGCATAAACAAATAATAGTCATTTCAAAATCTATAACGATTTATCTACACAGTATTATTAAGTAGCTATGGATAACAATATTTGTATAATAAATCAGAAGCAAGTGTGTTATTTATTTTGTAAATTATTACATTACATATATAAGTATTACAAAAGTATAGGAAGGAACTTGACTTAAATAAAAGTTACAAGTAGAAAAGTTAAATTCAGACATATTAATTCTGATCTCAACATATCGTTTTTGTTTAATATTTTATGGTCTACAAACTGTAATATAAATATTATGACTCTTTTCATATTATTATAGGCATGACTCACCAGAGAATAATCTCTTTATATTATTAAAGTTTTCTTTTAATTATTTATTTTTACCATTATTTTGAATTTTGTTTACAATATTAATATTATGAAAGGTTATAATATGATATTTACTATAACAATAATTTTATAATCTCATATACAAACACATTTTATATATTTTATGAGTAGTGTGTAAAATGTAATAATGAGTTTATTTTTTTGTCAATGAATTGATAGTGGTTTGTAGTTTATCATTTAAGTTATAATAATTTTATCCTCTGAACTTTGTGGCACATCCAAAGTAAATATAAATTAAAACAGGTACACAAACATATAAATACTATAGTACTAAAATTAGTAAGTTAAAGCACATTCAAATTTAAATTTTTCTGTTGTAAATTTATAAAATCATTTATGTGTACAACATTCATAATAAAGACATGTTAGTTTAATTCCACAATTACTTCACATTTTTCTATAGCATTTATACAGACTATAACAATTCTAGAGTTAATGTTTTATAAGTAACACAACACATTACAAAATACATAATAAACATGTTAGAACACATTTTTTTCAGCCATTAGTTAGTAGTTTTTATAACAATATATAAACATTTAGAATGGCTCTGATCTACGTATTACACAGAATACCTTATGCAGGCCAGGCGGCAAGTCCTCATGCGGTTTGAGCTCATCAAAGGAGCTGTAAAGGCTCGAATATTTCTCACTGTCAGCATGGTGAGCCTTCTCCTTGTGATGTTTGTGTTTATCAGAGAAGTTTTCTTTCTCATGTTCCAACATAACCTGCTCAGCATGCTCTAACTCTGCAGACATTTTCTCGGCCTTCCCAGAAAACAAACCTTTCAGTGATAATTCACCTGCTTCCTCTAAGCCCCAACGATGATTGCTTGCTGGCGATGCTCACATATATTTAATGTTATTATTTATTCCCATAATTTAATGTGAGAGATTTTTTTATCTTCTTTATGAAATTAATGAAGATAAAAACAATAATCTACTGTGATAAAATTTGGGAATATTGTGAAGGGTTTGTGGTTTAGACACATAAATGATTTTAGTTTACTAAAGTGTTTGTACAAAGCTTGCCACATATAACTAAGTATACTACATAGCTTATTAATTATGCATAAGTAGTAATCTATTTAATTTAAAGTAACATTTTAATGGTGTACTTTTAAATGAAATATTAATAGTATGTGTGATTTTGAGTGTTATACATTACTTATAATGTAATATAAGTGAATAGAGAAGGGTAGATGATGAGTTTTTGTTGTATGATAAGTTTATTGTAGCATGTGTGTAAATTATTAAATTAATGATATATTATATAGCATTATCTACATTGTAAGCATCATAACTTCAGCGCAAGTAAAAATATATTACTAAAATCAAAAATAAATCATGCATAAGTTGCATGCAACATAACAATCAATTCTAATTTACAGTTTCATAAATCTACTGTACATATTACGTGAACCTTTAAAATTTCTTACATTGGTCTTGAGTTGGTCCTTAAGCCATGACAGATAGAAATGGAGGTCACTTTTGTCCATCAGCTGTGGGTGCCAGCAAGCAAGCTTGGCAATGATGCGGGCAGTCATGTGCTGTACAAACTCATCTTGACGGTTCAGCAAGTTCAAGAAAGGTTGCCAGATGTTGCCAGAGAACTTGGTTTCACGGAAAATCTTCACCCTGGATTTGTCTTCCTGGAAATTCATAATTGATTATGAATATTGTAATTATTTTATAAACAAAGTATTTCCAGTATGTTTTAATTGTTGTACTTAATCCACAATTTTCAATTTCATGTTATTGTTGATGTGTAATGCTAAGCTTTGAACTATTGTTTTAAAAAAATCTAATCAGACTTAAAATTAGGTTTTATTAAATACTCTGGACCTGTTCTACTGTTACCAAATCATTCATAAATTGTAAGTCAATACTTACAGAAAGAATATCATCAATGAGAACCAAAATGTACTGGATGGTGTGGTCCTTGCTGATGTGAGTGAGCAGGTTGAGGAAGACATCAGCACATCCGTCTGGGTTCTTGTCGGGCAAGTCTTTTTGGCCACGCTGGTCTAAGTTCACGATGAAATCGTGGTCGCGTTGAGTGATCATCTGCGACCTACAAGACTTTAATTTTAAATACATTGTCCACAAAATATAAATTATGACGTGACGTCAGAGATCAATACTTACTGCAGATAAGACTGCCAGTTGATCTGAGTTTGGCGTATCTCACTTGCCCGGATTTGCAAGACGCTGGTAGCCGCAATCATGTCTGAAATGTTCGACGTAATTTAGGGAAACTTTCTTGTGAAAGAGGTATCTTTTCATTGAATTTGCAACTTACCGATTTTTTCATCTCCCAGCGTCGGAATTAATTGAGCCACATTCTCTTCACCAATGTTAGCCATTATGGCCAATATATTGTCGATAAAATGTTTTTAAAATTGAGATACACACAAAACACTATGTTTTTTTAGAGAAAAACAGACAGATCGAAACTGTCTCAGGTGAGAGGTCTTGTGACTGAGCGAAGTGAATTTAGTAAAATTGTAGTAAAGATATATTTTCTTACCTTCTCTGATGAACACCTTTGTGGCTAGAAGAAAAAGAGATGGCAATATTAGTATTACGGTTGTCACTTCTGGATACTTCAGAGCAGCCACCATGAGAAAACCTTCAAGTTCTGTCAATCTGTCGTATGTCAGTTGTGACATTTGCAAAACGAATGTTTTTTTTTGGCAAACGAAAATTTTTTTTACAGTCAAGTGAAGAAATATTTTTGATTCAATCAATAGTTTTATTGTGTTAAATCTAAATGAAAAATTATCAATATTCAATACTATCGATAGTTTTACAGATACCATCAGTGTATTTGACTACTGGAAGGCAATAGTAAGAATCTAAAATAAAATCGATTTATGAACTATCGAATGAATTGATAATTTTAATATCGATTGTATGCTCCCTAACTTAAGTTGGTCTCCAATATTAACGGTGTTATAGTGATATGTACAGGCAGGTAAAGGTGCGATTGTTTCTACTCTATCGAAACTATCTTAATACTACATTAAGCATTATTGCACTATCGGTAGATAATCGATAGTTTAGCTATAGTCGACTATCGATAGACAACTTGTGCATCACTAAAGAAAAACGAAAAACATTTCGAATTTTCGTTGCACAAATTGGATCTAAATTCGTTAATATTAAAATATAAATAAATACTGAATTGAGATTAGGCACGATCAGAAAAAAAACAAGTTTGAAATTAAATATGTTGAGTTACGAATAAGTAAATTTATGATCAGGTATTTTACTTACGACTGTATTTTTCTTCCGCATTTTCTTGCCTGCCGTCAGAAGAACTCATAATTAAAAATTGATTCCACAAGTTAAAACTTCGACACTAATTAGAAAATATAGCGATATCGTAGCTGAAACATATTTTGCGTTGTTGACGCGTGGATTCGTGACATTCAGCTGTAAATCTGTAAATAAATTTGGGAACCGGCCAGTTCTTTTGTCACGATCTCGACTACTTTGCAAACAGAAGATTGTCAAACTAATGACCTAAACGACTTATTTCCGATGTCTATTGAATCGTTACAGTTTCGATTAGATAATTCGATGCAAATTGTATTTACTGGGTACTACAATGGATACAATGTTGAGGTGAGGTCACCTGAAGAAATAACGCTTTTGTATCACATGGGCTGTTTTGGAAAGGGTTCTGCGTCGAGGTCACAGCCAACCTTCCACAGTGATTGTCATCCGGAAATAATAAGAAATAGACAGTACTTACAACGGAACAGTTGGAATAAAAAGTTTGGAAATAACAGAGGAGGAGAAGACTCAAACAGTCTTTTAAAAGAATTAGATGATTTAACTGCTAAGATAATAAGTGATGGTGAAAAGTTATCAAAGAAGGATGTAATAGATTTAGTATCTAGTGATGAAGAAAATAGCCAAGATGAAGGTGAGACTGTGGATGATGATCAATCTTTATCTATTAGTAACAAAGATGAAATAGTTGTTGTAATACCTAACAGTGATTCAGAAGAAGAAAATTATTTTGCATCACTGAAACCAAAATGCTGCGTCAACAAAATAAAAATGCAAGAAAAATTAATATTAACTGCAGAAGAAGCTTTCTTCTTAACCTATGGACTTGGAAGTTTACAAGTAATCTATAACAATATCATTCTGAATATTGAACAGTGCTGGACTTTATTTTGTTCTAAAGATAGACATTTTATCGATAGATATGTTGTTTTTCATTATTATAGATCAAAAGGATATGTTGTGAAACCTGGAATCAAGTTTGGTGGAGATTTTTGTAAGAATTATTTTATTATTGTTTTTTTAATACAAGACTACATTACCTGAATGCATATTTCACTTGACAAAATATATTTCAAAACTTTTAAGATCCCTATGCCCAATAATGTATGACTCCATGCATAATATGGCGATGAATATATCTTTCCAATTGTTTTTAAATATTGTGATAAGTGTAATAATATGTAATGTAAAACTATTATTCTATTAGCATTATGTGCATGAAACTACTATGTAAGGAATTTCAATTATAGAATTGCTTTTAATTTCTTTCAGTGTTGTATAAAGATGGACCTAGTGTCAGACATGCAGATTACATTGTTGTAATAAAATCAGAAACTAAACAAGAAGATTTGATTTCTATTCTTGGCCATGTGAGAGTTGCAACAACTACTGTCAAGGTAAATCTTTCTTTTGTTTAAGGTTACATGTTGATAATAAGATATTCTGAATGTTTAAAATTACTTAAAATTGATTGGCATTACATGTTCTTAGTTGAAATTTAGATTGATTTAATTTTACTTTTTTAGGAAGTTTTATCAGTTGAAGTTATGAAGCCCCCGGATTCTGTGAAACTGCCACAAGATTTGCATTTATATAATGTGAAGGAGGTGTTGTTGTCAAGAAACATTCCAATGGCAATAAATAATGATGATTAAACAATTTATTTTAATTTAACTACTATCTGCTTAATCTAAAGCTACATTATGCTCTTCTTATAGATTTCTTGATTCCTGTTTTTCTGTATTCACTTCTTTCTTTTAAATATTCCTCAGTGCATAATTTTTTGAATTCTTCATTATGGTACCAGCTTGATAAACAATCCTTGAGAGCTGAGTTCTCTGGTCTACATTTGACAACCATAAATACCGAAGCTGCTTTGCAACACTTCTCAAATTCGGCTACTTCTTCTGTACATTTTTCTTTTTTTGCTTTTTCTCTGATTAGTTTTGGTATCATAACATCTATTTCAACTTTTCTTAGACTTCTATCATCTGGATCGCCTGCAATAT
Source organism: Trilocha varians (assembly GCA_030269945.2). Taxonomy (NCBI): domain Eukaryota; kingdom Metazoa; phylum Arthropoda; class Insecta; order Lepidoptera; family Bombycidae; genus Trilocha; species Trilocha varians. The sequence continues at coordinate 6,075,920 of AP028257.1, read as the reverse complement.
ATACTCACATTAGTAATTATTTAGATTTATTTAATTATAATATAACACTGAACACATTACCTAAGCCCTTTGGTCCAGCTGAAAATGTCGGTGGTAAGACACTGTTTTCTTCCCCCATTATTTACGAAAAAATATAACCTCTAATTACAGTAACATACAATACTGGTAAATATTAGATTTTTCTCATTAATATAAACTACATTCAGTTAGGTTTAGCAACTGTAATTAATATTTTGCATATCGATTTACGAAATTTGAGTTTTGATAATTTTGACATCTTTCATCTGATTTTGACATTGACAGATGACATTTTGTTTTTTTTTCTCGGTATTGAACGATATAATTCATTCAGTGAATTCAATCTTTAGATTATATTTTGGACATCTTTGGTTTTTATCATCATGAAATAAAACTAATTAATCTAAAGGGCTATAAAATTCGTTGTAAAAAATATATTATCAATTAATTATATATCAATTTTAATACAACAATTTTGTAATACTGTCTTTTTATTAAAATAAATGATTTGATTTGATTGTTAGCTTCCTAATATTTGGTTAATCCACCATATTCAGATAATGTTTAATCTATGGTTAGAAAAGTGATGAGAAAGCATTTTCGAGTTTCTACCAAATGCTACCATTTTTACAATTTCCCGTTCTAAAACCTACCATTTTTCGACAGCTGCCGCTACATGACTTTGCGTGAATGAGTTGTCATTTCTTCAAAAGAAGGCATTTATTATTGAATTTCATGATTATCATTATTTAAAGTGAAATACCGTTTATTATTGCAAGTGGAACAAAGCAAACAAACAAAAACACCTTAAAGGTAAGTATCAAGTTAATATTTAGACCCTAGAACTGTTCGAACTAATTGTTTTGTTGTAATTTTTGGAAGTTGTGCCTTTCAGTGGTGAAACGAATATTGTTAAGATATTTGTGCTTATTTGCAGAGTAAAGAACAGTAGCTTAAGAAATGGATCGTCTACTTCGTCTGGGATCAGGAATGGCAGGCTTAACTCAAGCGCCTCCTCCGACTGATGCACCGGCAGTGGACACAGCGGAACAAGTGTACATTTCTTCTCTAGCACTACTTAAAATGCTGAAGCATGGACGTGCTGGAGTTCCTATGGAGGTTATGGGTCTCATGCTTGGTGAGTATTTGTTCATTTCACCATATAATACTTGTGAGTTCTGTGGTGTCAATTTCGAGGTATGGAGTAAGAAAAATGGTTGTTCAATTCTTGTTCTGTAATAGAATAATAAACGAAACATCTAAAAAAAATCAATCTAATGTCACTTATATGATTTTAGGTGAATTTGTGGATGACTACACAGTTCGTGTGATCGATGTGTTTGCTATGCCACAGACTGGTACTGGTGTATCAGTAGAGGCAGTGGATCCAGTCTTCCAAGCTAAAATGTTGGACATGTTGAAACAAACCGGACGACCTGAGATGGTAGTTGGATGGTAAGTTTCCAAAATTAAATATTCTTCTTTCCTGGATCTTATTTCTATCTAATTTATATTGCCTCAAGGAAATGTAGACAAGCACCACTTTTATTTAATACTATCAATCCCAACAAATAATGAGGAATGGTTATTCTTTATTTTTTAGTAAAACATTTTGGCTGAAAACCTGTGGTGTGGTGTTGGTTGGAAATTAAAACTTATTGAATGTTATGATTGTAGATGATACAAGTATAATAAAAAAAAATTATCTTACGATAATTAAACACATTTGTACCAAGTATGCTACTAAAACACTGTTTTTCTATAATTTTAATTATTTATAATTCCATTCCAGGTATCACTCACATCCTGGTTTTGGTTGTTGGTTGTCCGGAGTGGATATAAACACACAACAGTCATTCGAAGCATTATCAGAGCGTGCTGTCGCTGTTGTGGTGGACCCTATTCAGTCAGTCAAAGGAAAAGTTGTTATAGATGCCTTCCGCCTTATAAACCCCAACATGATGGTTCTTGGACAGGAACCCAGACAAACAACCTCCAACTTGGGTCACCTTCAAAAACCTTCCGTTCAAGCTCTCATACACGGATTAAATCGTCACTACTACTCTATAAGCATAAACTACAGAAAGAATGAATTGGAGCAGAAAATGTTGTTGAATTTACACAAGAAATCATGGATGGACGGGCTTACATTGTCAGACTACAAAGAGCACTGTTCTGTTAACGAGACCACAGTTACGGACATGTTGGAACTAGCCAAGAACTACAATAAGGCTCTGGAAGATGAAGAAAAGATGACACCTGAACAGTTAGCCATTAAGAATGTAGGCAAGCAGGACCCCAAGAGGCATTTAGAAGAGAAGGTAGATGTCCTTATGGCCAACAACATAGTCCAGTGTCTAGGAGCGATGCTTGACACACTGGTGTTTAAATGATTTTGTGTGACAGTAATTTGTAATAAGTTTTATCATACAATAAAAATATGGTTATCCGAATCGCACATGGTTTCCATTGTATAGATAATGCAATTCATAAACTTATTGTATTGTACCTAAAAACTAAATAAAATATTCTTTTTTTAATGAAACATTTATTAATTGAACAACTGTTGTGACCCTATTTCATTTCGAATATCGATAAGCTTTTTTTGAACGGTAGGGTAGTAGTTCAAATTTGCGAAATCTACATCAAACATTGGTTGTAACTTGTGTTGAGAATTAACAATGTCGTGAATTATTGTTGTCAACTTTTTGAAAGCTCCTTTACGATCGTCCATGACGACCTGTAAAAGATGAATTAATAATTTTAATAAATGTTACTAGTCAATACTACTATTATAAAGTGGAATTGTAAAACGTTAACTGCCGAGAAAACAAACCTAGTCTTTTCAAAGGCGTGTCGGTCAGCGATAGTCAGCATTGACCGCGAGTCTTAATGATAAAAAAAATATTGTTCATCTCGAACAGGCTCCGTAGTAGTACTGTAGTAGTAGTTTACTGGTCCGATTTAAATTTTTTTTTCAGTTTTGGAAAGTTCATTTATCGAGGAAGGCTATACGATATACCTATCGTTTCCCTTTGTGACGCAGACGAAATTGCGCGGGTCAGCTAGTCACTATATAAACAAACCGGAGGCCCCCGTTGCTGGCGTCCGTGGGCGTGACCACCTTCACTGAAGGATAACCCCACACGTGGCCTCCGGGTGGTGCCAAACAGCAACGGGAGAGCGGCCGTGAGGTTGGGTGCCCGGGGGTAATCGCACTGGTGCGATTACTCCCGCCGACTTCTCGGCGAGCGATGGACGTCGAGTCCATCGCTGAAGCCCGCACAGGGGTAGGCGACCAAGCCCCTGTGTCGGAGAATGCCACTGGCGTAGGGTCAGGGCGGGCATCGCGCGCGAGTACTGTCGCGAGCGATGCCTGCTCTGTCGAGCAGGGTGGGAGAGGCCGGCGCAAGCGGAAGACCGTGACGCGCCGGACCTCGGAAAGCAGTGGGCCTTCGTCCGCCTCCTCTGAAGAGGAGACGCCACGAGGACCCACGAGGCGAGCCTCCACCACCACTGAAGAGAAAAAGAAGGAGCCGCGGAAGACCGCCGCCTCACCGGCGCCGTCAATGGAGTCTTTCGCTTCGGCTCAGGCGACTGACGGGGAGCTCTCAGAGAGCCCCGTCGTCGTCCTGGAAACCATACGGCGCCAGGCCGCTTCTGCGGCCCAAAGTAAAAACATCCGGATGCGCCCGGCCTACGCGCGGTGGTGGCGGCAGGTGGCCGATGAGACCGAGAAGATAATGCCTACGGTCTCGGCGGCCATCAGTCGGGACGCCGCGTTGCGGTCAGAACTGCAGAGGTCGTCGGCCGAAGTAGCTCTCCTCAGAGAGAAGCTGGCGGCCTTTGAGCAGGCCGAGGCTGAGCGCGAACGCGGAGCGGCGCGCGCCCCACGAAAGGCGCGGCCTACACCGCCTCCTCCTCCTCCTCCTCCGCCGCCGGCCAAGGCGCCGACGCGGGCCAAGGAGGCCGACAGCGAATGGCTGCCGGGGCGGAAGGAGAAACGGCTCGCGTCACCGCGAGCTAGGGTGCAGCAGACCGTCGAATCCCCGGATGAGATGGCTGCTCGCATCAGGCGAGAGTTGACGGCGGAGTTCGGCAAGCAGATTGCCGAACTCAGGGCTGAGCTTGCAGCCCTACGCGGTGCCACAACATCTGCGCCGCGTCCCGTCGCTCTCGCCCCACCGGACGTACACCCGGGTCCGGCACCAGCCGGTCCGACCCGGACCAACAAAAAGAAGAACGGGGGTGGTGGGGCTAAAACTGCTACGCCACCCCCACAACCTCGCCCGCTTCCCCCGCCTCCATCCAATATGGATGTGGGCTGGACTGAGGTGGTGAAGCGGGGTGCAAAGAGAGTAAGGGTCGATGCCACCCCGGCCCAGCAACCCCAAACCGAGACGCGGGCAGCGGCCAAGGCGACCCCTCAAACGCAGAGGGCGCCGACCGCTGCCCAAAACAAGAATAAGACTCCGGCGGCTGCGGCTGCTCCCCTGCAGGGTCGAGCACCCGCCGCCGGAAAGAAGAAGGCCAAAAAGGCCAAGAAGAAGCCGCGCGTGCCGCGGCGGGCTGCAGTGGTGGTCACACTGCTGCCGGCCGGCCAGGCGAAGGGGATGACCTACCCCGACGTCATGGCGAAAGCGCGCGCGGCCATCGACTTGGCAGCGATAGGGGCGGAGGATGGCCTCCGCATCCGGCACACGGCCAACGGGGCCCGATTGCTGGAGTGTCCCGGCGGCGCCGACAGTGGTGACGTCGCCGACCGTCTAGCATCGGGCCTCCGGGTCGTGTGGCCGGAGGAGGAGGTCAGGGTGCACAGGCCGGTCAAGATTGCCGAGTTGCGGGTGACCGGCCTGGACGACTGCACCACCAGGGAGGAGGTGGTGGCGGCCATCGCTGCCCAGGGGAAATGTGCCCCGGAGAACGTAGCCGTGGGCGAACTTCGCCGAGGCTACACCGGGGCCGGCTCCGTATGGGTGCGATGCCCGGTTGAGACCGCCAACTCCCTGGCAACTCCTCCGCCCGGAAGGCCAGCAGGGGATCCCGGCAGGCTGCGCGTGGGCTGGGTCGCAGCCCACGTGCGGCAGCTGGAGCCACGCGCCTGGCGATGCCTCAAGTGCTTTGGCACGGGGCATAGTATCGCCAGGTGCACCAGCACTGTAGACCGCAGCGGACTGTGCTTCCGTTGCGGTCAGGCCGGACACAAAGCGACCGTATGCTCGGCCGCCCCGCACTGTGCGTTGTGTGCGGCGGCCGGGCGCAAGGCCGATCACCGGGCGGGAGGCAAAGCCTGCTCCCCGTCCGGTGCAAATACCGAACGCAACAGGCGCCGCAAGAGCAAGCGGCGCCAACAGAAGAGATCGGCCGGGGGAGTACCGGCCGGCATTTCGGACCCCGCCGTGGCGCCTAGTGCGCCCGAAGGCGGGGGCGATGGAGAAGGGGAGGGAGCGATGGATGTGGTCCAACCGTAATGGATCACACCCGTCGCTTCCTCCAAGGGAATCTGAACCGCTCCGCCAGGGCTCAGGACATCTTGCTCCAGAGCATAGCGGAGTGGTCAATCGACGTAGCGGTGGTCGCGGAGCCGTACTTTGTCCCCCCGGCAGATGAGTGCTGGTTCGGGGACGAGTGCGGCTTGGCGGCCATCCACGTAAGAAGAGCCGCGGCGATCCCGCCCCTGGTAATGGTGGCCAGGGGACGAGGGTTCGTCGCGGTAAAGATGGAAGACACCGTCGTGATCGGGGCGTACTTCCCTCCAAGTCGACCTATTCTCGAGTTCGAACAGTTGCTGGGCGGGATCGGAGCGATTACTCAGCGCTCCGCTCCCGGCCCAGTGATACTGGCGGGGGACCTCAATGCGAAGTCAGTCGCTTGGGGTTGCCCCCGCTCCGAACCTCGGGGTAGGCGACTGGAGGAGTGGGCGGTCGCGACCGGACTCTGTATCATGAACAGAGGGTCGGTCGCGACTTGCGTGCGGTGGCAGGGCGAGTCCATCGTGGACGTGACGTTCGCGAGCTCTGCCATCGCACAGCGCATCCGCGGTTGGGAGGTGTTGGTGGAGGCGGAATCCTTGTCGGATCACCGGTACATCCGGTTTGATCTTTCCGCCTCCACGACAACCGCGGTCGCCCGCGGAACTGCGCCCCGGTCATTCCCCAGATGGGCATTGAAGCTCCTGGACAAGGAGCGCTTGATGGAAGCCTCAACGGTGGCGGCGTGGACGCCTATGCGTCCACACCCTGTAGATGTGGAGGCCGAGGCGCTGTGGCTCCGGGACACGATGCATCGCATCAGCGATGCTTCGATGCCCCGGGTCGGCCCTCGGTCTTCTAACAGGTCGGCGTACTGGTGGTCGCCCGAAATAGCGCAGCTTCGTGCTGTATGCGTCCGGGCGAGGCGCCGGTGCGCCAGACATCGCCGCCGTATCCTCGCGCGTCGCGACGATCCCGTCGCGTTCGCGGAGGAGGAGGCCCGGCTGTATGGCGAGTACGCTGAAGCGAGGAGTGCCATGCAGCTGGCCATCAAGCAGGCCAAGGAGAGGTATATGGAGACTCTTTTGGGGACGCTCGACGACGATCCGTGGGGGCGCCCATATAAAGCGGTGCGCGACAAGCTGCGCCCGTGGGCCCCCTCCCCTGACCGAGCGTCTCCAGCCTCAGCAGCTGCGGGACATCGTTTCGGCGCTGTTCCCGCAGGAGCAGGACGGATTCACTCCGCCTGCTATGGGTGAGCCGCCGGATCACACCGGCGGTGAGTCCACTGCTGAGGTGGTGCCTCACATCACCAAAGATGAGCTCCAAGAAGCCGTGGTCAAAATGAGCAGGAAAGACACGGCGCCCGGCCCGGACGGCATCCACGGCCGGGTCCTCGCCTTGGCCCTCAATGCCCTGGGGGACCGACTCCTAAGGCTGTACAATTCATGCCTGGAGTCGGGACGGTTTCCCTCGCTCTGGAGGACGGGCAGACTGGTCCTCCTACGTAAGGAGGGGCGCCCGGCGGACTCAGCCGCCGGTTACCGTCCCATCGTACTGCTGGACGAGGTGGGCAAATTGCTGGAACGCGTTCTGGCTGCCCGCATCGTTCAGCACCTGGTCGGGGTTGGACCCGATCTGTCGGCGGAGCAGTACGGCTTCCGGGAGGGTCGTTCGACCGTAGATGCTATTCTACGCGTTCGGGCCCTCTCGGAGGAGGCCGTCTCCCAGGGTGGGGTGGCTTTGGCGGTGTCGCTCGACATCGCCAACGCCTTTAACACCCTGCCCTGGTCCGTGATTGGGGGGGCACTGGAGAGGCATGGAGTGCCCCTCTATCTCCGCCGGCTGATCGGCTCCTACCTGGAGGCCAGGTCGGTCGAATGTACCGGGTACGGTGGGACCTTGCACCGGTTCCAGGTCGTGCGCGGTGTTCCACAGGGGTCCGTTCTTGGACCCCTCCTGTGGAATATCGGGTACGACTGGGTGCTGAGGGGCGCCCTCCTCCCGGGCCTTAGCGTCGTTTGTTACGCAGACGACACGTTGGTCGTGGCCCGGGGGGACGACCACAGAGAGTCTGCCCGTCTTGCCACAGCGGGGGTGGCCCTCGTCGTCGGCAGAATCAGAAGACTGGGCCTCGACGTGGCGCTGCATAAGTCCCAGGCCCTGTGGTTTCACAGGGCAAGGGCGGTACCGCCCGTCGACGCCCACGTCATAGTTGGAGGCGTCCGAATCGAGGTCGGGGTGCATCTCAGGTACCTCGGCCTCGTGCTGGACAGCCGTTGGACCTTCCGGACCCATTTCGAGGCACTGGTTCCCCGTCTTGTGAGGACGGCCGGCCATCTCGGTCGGCTGCTTCCGAACATCGGGGGACCAAGCCACGCCGTGCGCCGCCTCTACGCGGGGGTAGTGCGCTCGATGGCCCTGTACGGTGCGCCCGTTTGGGCCGAGCCTCGCACTCGGGCAACTGTTGCCCGGTGCCTGCGTCGGCCACAGCGCATCGTAGCCATCAGGGTCATCCGCGGGTACCGCACCGTCGCGTTTGAGGCGGCGTGCGTGCTGGCGGGGACGCCGCCCTGGGAGTTGGAGGCGGAGGCGCTCGCTGACGATTATCGTTGGCGATGCGACCTTCGCGCCCGGGGCGTGGTGCGTATCCTGCCGGAAGCGGTCCGGGACCGGAGGGTCCAATCTCGGCGGTCCGTAATGGAGTCGTGGGAACGGCGACTCGCTAACCCCACTTGGGGTCTGCGGACCGTCGAGGCGATCCGCCCCGTCCTCAAGGATTGGGTGGGTCGTGGCAAACGTGGACGCCTCACCTTCTGGATGGTGCAGATGCTGACCGGGCACGGGTGCTTCGGAAGGTATCTGCACCTGATACAGGCAGAGCCGACGACGAGGTGCCATCACTGTACGAGGTGCGACCGGGACACACCAGAGCATACGCTCGCGCTCTGCCCCGCATGGGAGCAGCAGCGGTGTGTCCTGGTCCGGCAAATAGGACCGGACTTGTCGCTCCCGGGCGTCGTGGCGTCGATGCTCGAGAGCGACGAGTCCTGGAAGGCGATGCTCGACTTCTGCGAGTCCACCATCTCGCAGAAGCAGGCGGCGTCGTGGGCGAGGGAGAGGGTATATTCCTCCCTCCGCCCAGCGATTGCGCGACGCCGCCGTCGAGCAAGGGGTCAGAACCGGGATCTCGCCCGGACTCTGGCCCCTTAAAGGTTCGGGTCCCCAACGCATGCGAGTGCGAGCGGGGACCCAAGAAGGTGTCGTGTCTCGCTCAGCACGCCCTTAGCGTTAGAGCATCCGGGGGATGGCGGACCGCGCTCCCCGACCCACGCTGGTTCTGACCCAGCGGGGTATTCAGTGGGAGGGTGACACGCGGTCCAGCCATCTTGGCGGGCTTCGGATAGCCCGCCGACCGAGAGAGCCGGTGGCCGTATCGCCGGCGGCTGCCGGTTCGGCGTCCGGAGGGGGCGGCGCGACGGGAAAGAGTGCCTTGGGCGTAACGCGTCGCGCCGTCCCCGTGCTGAGTTCTGGCCTCAGCCGGGGTTCGGACGCTGAGTGTGAGCGGTTGGAGGTTTTAGTGCGGTTCAACTCCCACATACCCCGCCCGCGGGGCGGGCGGGGATCCGGTGATTTCCTCCAACTAAAAAAAAAAAAAAAAAATATAAACAAACCTACTTTATGTAGTTGTATCATGACGTCAGAACTGTAATTGGTATCTCGTTATAGCTTAGTCTTATCTTAATTGGTATCAAAATTTCTATTGAAATGAAATGTTACGTACGGTATTCCAAAAAAGTCCTGGACATTTCCGGTGTATTTCGTTGTAATCATCTCTTATATTTGTCGTGAAAGACTCACTTGGTATCTGTAAATTAACGGAAATGTAATAACGATTGTTATCTGGCAGATACTTATCTTTCAACATTTTACCTTTTCATAGAACTCCATCTGGTGGATAATTGAATCGGGGTTGTCGATCTTCGTATCGTGTCGTTGAATAGGCTCCACTGTGAAATAAACTTCCATATAATATGTTTATGATATTTTATTATTAAACAATAAATAGGAAGATACTTACTTGTATTTTCGTCTTAAAACTTAAAAATATATCTAAGCCTCTTTTGAAGCTCATAAAATAAATAAAAAAACCATAAATTTAGTCTTAAGGGTTCTCTTCAATTCTCAAAATAGGTACCTACCTATTAGTACAACAAAAAAGATTTTATTGTGCTTTTACTTATTTATATTTTAGTGTTACTATCAAGAGACGCATGCGATATACCTGCTTACCTAATACAATAAAATAAGGTAAGAAAAAAAAGGTAATGTAATAATGTTTAATTATTTGTAATGTTTAAACCTTACCGTATGAAGGATTTCCTAAATCACTGGACTGCGTCAAACCTGTCTCCGTCAGAAATGCCAGCCACAGATCTTGGTCATCGAGTGATCCGGCTGAACCTCGTCTTGGTAGTCCTCGTGTCGGCCACGGTAATCGAGTGCTAATTGAACGCATGTTTTTGGTGCTTCCAACTATTGTTCAGATAGAAATTAGATAAATTATCTTGTAAGTAGATATGAATGCATCATGTAGTATGGTTTTATCCAAAACTTCAAAACTATACATACATAGATCTAGATAAACTAAAATATGTAACTACGTTAAATATCTCTACTTAGTCTGCTAAATACCTACTAAACCAAAGATTCCGTGCTTAATCCCGTACTCAAGTATTAAATAGAAACGCAAACCTTCCTTTTCCATCCGAGGTTCAATCATCATTCCTGTAGGGTCAACGTTGTTTTTATTTTGACTAGCGTTCGTGTCTTGGGATATAAATGTTACTGATTTCGAAGACTTGGATCCGTCGGGAACAACCGACAACCCTAAAACAGTTCATTTTTAATGAAAAAGCAAGATCTTAATCGTCACTCATTTTATAAAAGATACAAAATTACTTCGCTCGGTCCACTGGGTTAAATTTCCGTCATTTTTCCAGCAGACGGGTCATTCTGGTTCATTATTCGAATCTGCTTCATTCAAAGTTAGACCTACCTATTTTAAAATTACTTTAAACAAAATTCTACCTTACGAAGGAAAACTTTGGTAAGTACTAGAAACTATAATTGAAAAATGGTTACTAAAAAAAATATTGGACATGCCACTGCGAAATTAGAAAGCTCTCGTTGTATCGAACATACTGATACTTTGTAATTTGTACCTGTCTAATAAAAATCGAAGTATCGACCTAAGTTTGAATAAATAAGGTCTAGGTCAATAACATCAAACATTAGGCACTTGTAGTTCATTAAATATTAGCCAAACGTAATTTTATATTCTGTTCCTAAATTGGTGTTAAAAGAGGTGAAATTTGTTTTCCACGACGGCTGTAGCAGACATTTGCCCAAAGACAGAGTGGTCTAGTTTCGTTTCGTCTTTGTTTACGCATTCCAGTTTGTTGACCTAAAAACTTGGGTCTTATCTGTAAGTCTTCGTAGCCTGACGGGATATTAATGAGATGTATTCTTATTTTGTTTGTTTCAAGACGCTCCGGGAATATAGAAAATAACGTAGGATTGAATCGATGGTGTTTTTTGATGTAGTCGAAGATTCATCACCACCTCCAGAATCCGATACTTGCATCGTAATTAAGAAATGTAATAGCGTGGGTCCATTGGCGCCCTAACCAAAATTTCAGAGTTTATAACCTCTTAGCATAGGTATCCTGTACCTACTGATTAACCAAAATATTTATTTCAGCTATTTTTGGTACCAGAACATAATTATTGATAAGATTGAACTGACTAAAATACGAATATATCGTCGCATGTGAACAAACGTAATAGGGTTTCCCCGTGACAAAAAAAGATGAAACTTTAGATTGCGTTGAATACTTTAACGATTTCAGAAATCGATTTCTTTGCTAACCTAATACCTCAAACGGATCGTCCTTTCGCATTGGTCCCCTGAACCTACCGTAAAAAGGTCCTGTTATGTAATCGGATTTTATAGACACATTTCTTTATTTTACCATGTTATTAGCTTTACCTGTGAATAATAAAATCGTACCTAATGTAGAATTAAACGGTTCGTACTTGAAATTTGAATTTTGATAAAATGATATTTAAATTAAATTCGAGCTTTTGTGTCTTTACGCACCTAGGTATTAGGGAATAATGAGAATACAATTAGCTGTATTAGGTAGGTATATTTGTTTGTTTGGGTGAAAATTCCTACAGCACTAAAGTTTACCTACTGTAGTTTTTAGTTAATTCTTTAAGTAAATAAATTTATCATTGTGTTTTTGAATAACCTAGTATTTCAGTTATTTCTGCAAGTGATATTTGATCAACCGCGTCATCGTTAAAAACATAATATAGGTATTACTTATATATTTATTTGTTAAAAGAACATGTGGCATATGGATCTTAAAATAAAAAAGCCACTACAGCAAAAACACTCTACAAATACTTTAAATCGTTATCATTTCATTAACAATTATAAAAATCTAACGTTTTATTACCTTTCCAAGTAGAAGACGCATATCTACTAAAATCCACACTCTTCGGACGATAAACATTTTCGCATTTTGGTTTTGCTGGCTTAGCTTCACTCGGTCTAAAATAAATATCAATGCTCTACAATTATTATTATCTATACTAATATTATAAAGCTGCAGAGTTTGTTTGTTTGAACGCGCTAATCTCAGGAACTACCGTTCCGATTTGAAAAATTATTTCACTGTTGGAAATTTCATTTATCGAGGAAGCCTACAAGCTATTTTGTGTCCCTCCGTGACGCAGACGAAGTTGCGCGGGTCACCTAGTAACGAATAAATAGGTACGAATAATTTGTCATCTTTAAAGAAATATGAAATCTAAAAATACGGTGGAATGCAAACACCTACCCAGGGTTACAATCGTTTGATCTGATCTTACCTTTGGAACAGTTGTAGGTACCTATAACCTTTTGAAATTTTGATATAACTCCAGTATAACCTATTTCATTTTTTGAGCTGGTCTCTTTACACATCATCGCATCTGCTTATCTTCTAACTAACGATGCAATTATTATATTCTCTACGAACGTAATGATTTTCAATTCTTATTGCATTAAAAGCGTTTAAGGTTTAATTACTTTTTCGGTTGACTCCTTTCTTGGTAAGAACTGTGCCCATTTTCATAACTGTTGTACTCGTCGGTCCCCTGTGACTCTTTATACAAAGAATAAAGACTCTCGTTCATTTGGCTCGTTTTATCTTGGACTTGTTTACATGATTCTTCTGAAGATGTGCCACTCTGTTTAATTAATAAGAGATTAATTAACAAAAATAATAAAATACATTTTTAAGAGTCATTTTTTTTGGTATTTTGCAAGCTTTTATAAATACAGAAATAAAAACAGTTTACCTAAATGAAATTTATATAAAACCTTAGTACAATATTCTATTACGTAAACGAAGCTCTCTCTCGGAAAGTTACTGTGAAAAATGAAATAAGGTGAGTCGCGATTTCCATGATTTGCTTTTTAGCATAATTTGATTTTTTTGCTTGCGTCCGTAACGACTTTTATAGTAGGTATAAGTGATAAAACAAAGTATTTATGGAGTTAAATGGGAAGTATATTCAAGCATTAAAACAGACAGAGTGAACTTTTTCAAAATACACTGCTAATTTAATGGTTATAAAATGATTAGGTTAGTTTTAATGAATTCTTGTTAAAATTAATTACTAACACAAGATATGAGTGTAAATGTATTGATCCCCTCAGCGAAGTTGCGTACAGCTTGCCGCAATTCACTGTCCATCAGTAAAGAGCACTCAGACTCTATTATGAACTCGCTTTGTTCTTTCTCTTCGGGCAGGCACTATTATTATAATTTAAAAATTAAAATCTATTCTTAGCGTTGTCATTTAACTTGTAAAAAGGATCCAGAGTAACGTCATTAAGATTTTAGTGATCCGACAGAGAAAAGAGTAGATAGAGTATTTTTCTTCATCACAAATTATATTATTATGGAGTCATTTGTTAGTACTATTAAATGGCTAGATATACAAGCTACAGACTGAGGCGGAGCTCATAAAGTACAACAAATTTTCTTACACTACCATTTCATGAGAGAGAATGTTGATGGTAGGGAAGTATCTAAGTTCAGCAGTGGATATTTTGCTGTCGAAATCACAAGTGTTGCATTTTATTAATTGTATAGAGCTATTTATATTTTAGAGATATTACTTCTGCTATTATAATCAATTATTTAACGGTGTACTGACTTTAACCAAACTCTACTAACCAACATTATTTCATTGAGGATCCCAGTTATAATGATTCGTCCAGAAAGCAATACTTGCAAGGTGGATCTTTCGAATTGATTCATCATGGATGCTCCATCTTGTTTCTCTTTGTGCCGGGATCTTAAATGAGGTAAACAAAATTATATGTTTGGATAAACTTTTACTAAACATGTTTTAGTTTGTAAAAGCAAACGAGAGGTATACAGCTTGTTTGTGTACAAAGGTGAGATGAGTTTAAACTTCTATGTTTGTACAGTGACGCTTAAACAAACATAAATATCTGTATGTAAATTAATCTTGGACCAATTTACATATTTCTCGCTACTAGGTACGTATAATGTTCTCCTAAAATGAACGAACGAACGAAAAATATAGTATTTTTTCCCACACAAGTACCTACCTAAGTAACACAACTTAAAGCAGTAGTAGGTAATATAGTTTTGCTAATTCCGCTACAAGCTCTGATTTTGAATTGAATTTGATATTGTGCTGTCCGGGATTCATTAATTATGGCAATGCTATATTCTTACGCCTTTTTGTCTTGTTGTCTTCTAGTCAAAGTTGCCTTGTCCATATAGGATGCCAGAATCAAATATGGCCGTAGTCCTCGTAATTTCAACATCAAAGCTCCAACTAAATCCATGGCTACTATTTTTACTTTAGCATTTTTCACAAAAGCTTCCTCACGACCTTCACGACGGATATTTTTATTTATAAAATTAGATAACAGGATCATGGACAAGGAAAAAGATCCAACCTTTCCTCAATTACATTATACTTCCCATAACCCCTTTTTCTATTGGCCAACTTTCGGGTTCATAGATCAAGGAATTTGGAAATATTGCGTTTAAAATAAATTTAATGAATAAAATACTAGAATAAGATTCCATTTTTCTTAGGAAAAAGGAAGTGAGAGAAGAGATATAAAGGACTTATTTTATATGGATATGTTTCAGAGATTAATGAGTGATGGTATTTGAACGTGAAATTGTGTATAGATACGGTCACTTATAAAGAAAAATTATTTACTTAGTCCGTAAGATTCTCCATCCCATTCACAATAAGTCAAAAATTCTCCAGCCAGTAGCATATCATCAAACTTAGTTCTCGAATTTTCTATATAATTAGCGGGATTATGAAAAGAAGCGGTTGTGTGTTGTTTGGCTATTTCTATATTAGAAGGAAACTCCTTGGCAAGCCGGCGTATTAAAGAACCTGAAGGCAAGGTTATACAATTAGAAAATGCAAACACAATACACACTTCAACAATTATTTAAACAAAAAGAATTACCTTTACCAACAGCTTCGTATCCTACTAGAACGACAATGGGGACGTCAGTAGTGTCCGCGAAAGGGACATAGGGTGAAACTCGGGCTCTGGACAACTGTTCAATGTACAGCAAACGAAGAAGACGTCTCATAGCAAACGTGTTTACATCTGGAGTCATTTCCATTTTCGATGTACGCTGCAGTGTTGGATTTGATAATAAAGAAACTTGCACAGAAAGAAGTGGTTAGATTTCAGACAGATGGTATTGTACTGATTCGTAATTGTGTGAATATCGAAGACTATTGGTTTTGAATGAAATGGTTAACTTTTGTTTCTCTATTTATCTCACGTCTCCTTCTGTTCAAACTTCCAGAAATTATAATATATTTGTATTCGATGAAAACTTTTATTAAGATAATCTCATTGTATTTTACAAACCTGTTCGATTGGATCAAGTTCTTGAGCATCTAAATTAACTAGAACTGGGAATGTATTGATTACAACATCCTTGTATCCGGGCGAGGAGCAGACCGGGTTCGCACGTAGATCTAACACAGTTAATCTTTGCAGCTGTCGCATATAAACAGCCAGTTCCAGCAGCATACTAAGGCGATTGTTACGTGCATGCAGCTCTCGAAGTCTGCGTTCGGAAATCAGTAAAGTTTTTATAGAATACGCTGTTGTTATTGGAAAGTTAGTATAGTAACTATTTCTCTGCAGAATTACCGATCGAGCATAGAGCAAAAAATAAACGGTCATTTATAATAATAGGAGTCGATTCCTTTATGATGAGGGTCAAGACCGAATCATGAAACAACCTTTTTTGTGACGAGATTCCTCGACTTTTGCTGAAATTATCTTTGGAATACTAACTGTATAGTATTCGAGTGACGACATGCAGGAATTAGATTAAATCTATTTTAATTTTATTCACCTACAACACGCTGTGAAGATTTTCATTGAAGTCAAACTGTTTTCATTTAAATTAAGGTATTCCAGGTGAAGGAGAGTCCACAGTCCAGTACGTGATCCCAACTCGAAGCTCGATATATTATTGTAAGAGACATCTAACCACAGTAATTTGAGGTTATTCAGATTTTCAAGGCGTTGGATATGGTTGAAAGAAAGGTCTAAGCGTCGCAAATACCTGAAATAGCGATATGTTGCATGAATGTGTTAAGGGCAATAATGGTTGAAAATATTAAAATTTTACCGCAAATTTTGTAGCCCACTAATACTTTTGATATTATTATGTGATAAATCCAGTACTGTTATAGACCAAAAGGCTGTTAAATCTCTAATTCTCTTAACTGAATTAAATTTATAATGTATTTCCGTCAGGAACCATTGCGCTGAAAAGATATTAACAGTCATAAAACAGGAAGATGGTATCCATTTTGATAGATATTAAAATATTTACGATCGTCATATTCCAAGACTGTGGTGAGCCTGTTGAACGCTACCGACAGATACTGAAGATACGGCAAGTGAGTTAGTACTTTTAGTTCCACTAAATAGTTTGAAGATAGATCCAGATAGACCAAGTACTTGTAGTGTTTTAGTACGTCGATGTTGACAAGATTCTAAAAGAAAAGGATAATTTATTTGTATTAAAACTAATTTGTCTCCATACATATACAGTGCAAACATAATTTAAATGTAGGTACCTACTTGAAAATTTTTCTTTACACCAAAATATATGCTTTCTAAGTTAACTAATCGAAAACAAATCCAAAATTAGTGCGTAAAGCCTCAATAGTAAGCTCACTCATGTAAAGCAACAACTAGTATAACAAAAAGTATCCTAACAGGAATGTGGAAGTGAGATAACCTTCGATGAAAGATCCAATTTTATATAAACGAAGTCACCCAATATAGGAATTCGTTTCAAATACGTGAGTCGAGGGGCAATTGCGTCCTGCGTGAGAACCCCGCCGACAATCTCAGTACCGACTTCGCCAAGAAACCGCACCACAGGGGAGTATATGTCTGAGTAAAGTTCAGGAAATGTGTAAAAACAACCCCAGAGCTGATCTTCGTTCATCAGACGACTCACGTTTATAGGAAACTGAAAATAACACTTTGAGTTACTTCTGTGATTTGGGAGCATTCAGAGCAGAATTTTTAATTCTTCTATCCATACGTCAACCCAAAATCCTATTTTTATTGTTATTAATATTGGATAGCAAAAGCACGTAAACAAGTATACGTTATGAATTAATCTTTGCACTTTATTCCTAGAAAGAATTGGCGAACGTAATAAGGCCATACGTTATCTACCTTTAGATATTAATAAGCTTAAACATTCCGAAGGGAAATATTTCAGCGAAAATGTTGAGGACAGCAGAAAATTTTTGCCGAAAATTCCAACTAGTCGTTTGGTCATAAAATTATAAAATGTGACCTACTTAAAGAATATGGATATTAAATTGGTTACCCTGTGACCACACTTCTTTTTTGGTTATATTCATCAATATGTGAACTTGATTCTAAACAGTAATTCCTCGTAGTGTATTTATATTAGTTAAACGCAAAAACTACTACTGAAACTATTCATAAAAAACTATACAGCTAAAACATCAGTAGTAAAAATTTCTACCTATTCACTTACACACATACAAATTAATGACTTCTTTCAATTGACTTCACTCCGTTGTTCATTATGTTATTTCCCGATGTTTTAGTTGCAAAAATCGTTCTTTTAAAACGACTATATAATTACTTTTTTTTCTAACTACCCGCATACGAAATAAAAACGCGTGGTTGTATAATAATTAAAAAAGCAGCTTCTAATTCAAAGTTTTACACAAAAACCTGTTTTGTGTGGGGAAAAAAGTGAAAAACATAATTTAATGCTATAAAATGTGTTTTGTGGTGTGTAACGTGATAATTTTGGCGGTTAGTAATTTAGTTCAGGTAAGTAATATTGCGCTAAAATGATTATTAATTTAATATTTTTTTTTCGAACGGGTGAATACTTAACTTACAACTTTTTTTTATGGAACAGTGGATTGTTTAGTGTTTTCGGTATTACTCGATATTCTAAGTTACCCGTTAGCTTCGAGTCGAGGACGACTATAAAATCGCAGTGTGTATTTATGTGAAAATGTATTTACTTGTTCTTCCAACAAATCCTCTTCGCTTTTCATACGCAGTTCAGACGGAGCAAATAAATGTGTCGATAATATTTTTGATGGTAAACCAATGCTTTTACGACGCAATATATTTTGAGCTGAAATTTCGATGTGGTGAATGAGTACATTCAGAAAGAAGAATACGTAAACAATAACCTAATTCTGACTTATATTACACAGGCCTACAATGATTTTGGTGCCGCTAAAAGTAAAACTGATTTCAAGTACCTTCGTTACTCTAATAAAAAATTGATACTTACTTTATGAATGCTACGTGTAGTTTTCGAGATTTTGCAAGTCTGAAATCTCGCTTTGAAATTCCTCCTTACAGACTCGTTCCTGGCCGTAATTCGATTCTGTCGTGGGTTAACTCATTTCGGGAGTGTGGAAGTGTCTGTGGAGTTACTGTCTGGTGTGCGATGTCGGTAATGGGAATAATTGGTCCTTATTTTTTGAAGAAAACGAACGCGCAGTTACCGTGAATGGAGCTCGTTACAGGAACATGATCGAGGATTTTTTCTTCCAAGATTCGAAGAGATGAACGTTAGAAACGTGTGGTTTCAGCAAGATGGAGCCACAGCACACACAGCACGAGACTCAATGAATTTGTTGCGACAACATTTCCCCGACTGCCTCATCTCTCTCAGAGGCGATCTCTAATGGCCGGCACGCTCTTCAGATTTGACTCCATGCGATTTTTTTTATGGGGTTATTTGAAATCCCTGATTTATATCGATCGACCACGGACCATAGCACACCTCAAGAACAACATTCGCGACGCTATTACCAACATACCGATTGATATGCTGCGAAGAGTGGTGGATGTGGCGAAGTTTGGGGGAGGCCTATGTCTAGCAGTGGACGTCTATAGGCTGATGATGATGATGATGATGAAGAGTGGATACGAATTTCAAAAATCGACATCATCAGTGTATGCGCAATGGGGGTCGCCATTTATACGATGTAATTTTTAAGACTGAATAAAAAAATAATTGGGATATTGTATTCTCAAATAAAAAAAAAATTAAAACAATAACTGAAGTACTTTTTTTTTATTGACCTTTCAAATAAGTAAGTTTCTCTGGCGCACCCTGTACAAGTTACAACACAAAAATAATAGTCATCAATGATATTTTTTGGTTCTGTCCTAATCATCGGCACACTATACTTTAAATGATTACGTTTACCTACCGTTTGCCCACTGTCTTAAATTTTCATTACGCATTTTGCACACAATTTTTGGAACATATGGTTTGTCCAGAGCCTTCATCTCTATATTAAAGTAATCAACGTATGTCTTCTTCTCTGCATCTGTTATAGGTTTTCTAGACATGGATTATAATTTACACAACACTTTCACGACGACATATCGATATTATTATTTAAAAAAAATAAACATAATTGATTATAATAACATTAAGTATTATAAAATACATTTTTTAGGTTATGATCGATCGGTAAAAACCTGAACGTAGCTTCGCGAATTTAACAGTTTCCCACGACGTCTTGGGGACTAATTAATCAAATTACAACATAAAGTTAGCGGCACCAAACAAAAATATTTTTTTTGTAGACCTGTGTTATTAGTATTTGAAATAGTAATTTCATGTAACTTTTTTGTTAGGAAGTGCTGTTTTCCAATAATATTTTTCATTATTAAAGATTGCAGAATAGATTTAGAAGCGTTCGTTTACATCCTTTTAGTCGACGTTAGGCTGATGTGTATTATTTATTGAATAATTATCATATTAAGTAGAATTTTTTTATTACTAGATAAAATAGTATCCAAGGGCTGTGTTGAGAGATAGTTGATTTTTGAAACGTCAGCCCATGTTCGAAGCAGGCTGCCCACACGAAGTCCGCTAGTTGTTCTAGTTGCCTTTCGATCATTATTTACTTCTAATTCTAAACTTTCAGTATCGATGCTTATTTTTTTGATGTCCAATAAAATGGTTGGGTGTCTGTCGCTCATATTTTAGCGCTTTGATACTTGTAGAAATAATCACTTAGAAAATAAATATTATGTGTGTTGCAACCTAAGGCAGTATTCTGCAGAATTGAATGCAAAATCACAATCGAATCTGAAAATGTGAAAATCACTGCAAAACTTTTTTTTTTTTTTTTTTTTTTTTTTCTCTGTGGCTTGAGTCTCTTCGACACAGAATGACTCACTGCAAAACTTAGTTGCGAAATATTAAACTTGACAGTTGCGATATCACCATAGATATATCATAGATATTTCCTTCTTCAATAGACTAAATATTTTATATGATTATTTTTTATTTTTCTGGAATTTAATTTGTGGTATTGAATTGAATATAGAATAAAATTGTATTTTCTGATTTTTTTCATAGACGTGATAATACTAGATATCGTAGGTACAAATATGAAATTTAAAGTTTAATACAATTGAATTTATATGTCGTTTGGCACTGAAAAAGATTTACATTTGAAGTAGCAGCTTACGTTGTTTTGTTCAGAATTTATGATCATGAAAATCGTCTTAATAATTTATGATGAAACTGTACACTCCTATAATTCTACAAAGCGTATAAGCTTGGCAACTAAACCCTTGCTCGTAAATCAATCGGAACGTAAAATCCGAAACAAAACGACAAAAAATAGAGAGTAGGGGACGATGGGGGAATTACGGACGCGGGGTAAATACGGACTAACATATATCTACTCCATCCCTACTCCCCGCGTCCAGCTACCGCGATCACGCGTTTCGTTCGGCCATCTTTAGTGCCCACCAAACACTGCTAACCGACGGCTGCGCACACGTTTCAAGGTAATTGAATTTTTTTTTTTTTTTTGTGATTTTGATGTAATATTCGTATTTACTATTTTGAGTGCTATTCAAAAAGACTAAGTGTCAGTTTGAAAGTCATAGTGACAGGAACGTCAGTGAAGGCAACACGCGAATTTTCTTCAAAATTTAAAAATATTTTGTAATTTTGCGAATAACGCTAGTTTTCATAAATACTATAGCTTAAAAATAATTATTTCTAGTGGATATATAACGGCATAGTAGTCATGGATGCTAAAGCGAAAAAACCTCCTGATCCCGGAACAAGGGTTAGCCCTAGCCCAACCTTATCGTCTAGCACTAACTCATTATCTTACTCAACTCTTAGCGCAAAATCCATTCATGATTTATTTAGTTCACCACGTAGTAATAGCGAAAACGAATTAATGCTAGGACAGCTATTAACTCACTCCTCTAAAAAACGACGTCAAGATTCTTGGTCGGATGAACAATCCTCAAAAAAAACCAACCATAATTTGTGTGACTCCCAACTACAAAATCCAGCCTTTCAAAAACCGGGTCCTGAGGATCCACGAAATTATATAGCTACTGATTTAGGCCCTTTCATAATCCACGTTTCAAAAATCACCGAAGATCCCGCATCATCTGCTTATCTCCATCCTGTAAAATTTGGAAAGTTTATATTCAGCTTAAATGTCACTGGTCTCAAAAAGGAAGGCATAAAAAGGCTAGGTCGTAACCGAATTTCCATTGAATTTAGAAACTTCCACGACGCCAATGATTTTTTATCAAACGCAACTCTTAAAGAAAGTGGCTATAATACATTTATACCCAGTTTCAATATAACTAGAATAGGAATTATCAGAGGAATCCCAATCGATCTCTCCGTTGATGAATTGATTAAAGAAATAAAAGTTCCCTATGGATGTGGCAAAGTCATAAAGGCTCGCAGACTAAACTTTAAATCAAAACAAGAATCAAAAGAAGAACAAATATGGAAACCCAGTGAAACCATTGTAGTTACCTTCGACGGACAGAAACTCCCTAATCATATCTACCTATTCCACAACTGCCTTGCAGTTGAACAATACAAATTTCCTGTTATACAGTGTTTCAACTGCTGTAGATTTGGCCATGTTCAGATTCAATGTCGATCGAAACCCCGATGTCATAAATGTTCTGAACCGCACCTTGCCGCTACTTGTGATATCGATGAATCCTCTTTAAAATGTATTTTCTGTTCTGGCTGCCATTCAGCTTTAGATAGAGCCTGCCCAGAACAATCGCGACAAAAAGAAATAAAACTACTCATGGCTAATGAAAATATTTCCTTCCTAGAGGCGAATAAACGGCTCTCGCCAGTGCGCAAGCCTTTCGCTGAAATTTTG